>BSBM01000502.1:7050000-7745000 GCA_027924585.1 Larix kaempferi
ACGTATCTATTTCTAGCTAATAAATAGCAGACTACATATGTGCAGAGCTATTGCAGATCAATTCCGAGTAGTTGCATATCTATTCCGAAAAAATATAAAAAAAATCTGTTTTTCGCCATATCTTCTTTTCTTCAACTCTGTTTCCCTTGAAAATTCACTAACACCCCTGCAATCCCATTATGCATATTTAATTTCTGAGGACCCTATCCCAAATTCCTCTTCTTGAATCCATAAATCCCACATATGTCTATTTTTAGGGTTTTCCATAACTTCTTCGATTTTCACCCAATCGCCTTCAAATTTTGCCACATTGTTCATTTCCTATTTCTTCTTCTTTGTCACTCTTTGACAAATTTTCTCATTCTTTCACCCTGTTTTTGAAATCCCCATTTTATGCTTCTCTGTCCATTAGATAGTGTCTGAAACCTATTCAAACCCCAATTACCCATCAGAGTTTTTCCCAAATCCAAATTTTCCTTTATTAAGGAAGCTTTTGTTTTTGTTTTTCTACCCATTCAAAAAAACAAAAAACACTCTTGGTTATGCTTATCACCCGCGTAGGAGAAAAAAACATGGAGGAAGAACTTGCATCCCTCAAAACCAAACTCCAAGATCTGGATGAAAAATTTCTCGGCCTCCATCTTGAGCATTCAACCATAACCAATAAACGACAGCCAAAGTATTCTACATACACTGGGTTCTCTTCTTCCAGCAATTTTCGTGGGCCGAAGCGTGATTTTCCTCACTTCAATGGTGATGATCTGATCGGATGGATATGCCGGGCAGAACAGTATTTCAGTCTGCATAATACTTTTGATGTCATCAAAGTTCCACTTGCATCCTTTTAGTTGGAATGTGAAGCCCTTCAATGGTACTGTTGGTACATCAAGGCTCATGAAGAGCCCAAATGGACAGATTTTTGCCAAATCCTTTTGCAGTGATTTAGTCCTAGTGCTTTTGATGACTTCATAGGAGCACTCACTAAACTTCACCAAATTGGAACTGTGAGAGAGTACCAGACATTATTTGAGAAGTTGACCAATCACACAGAAGGATTTCCTGATGAATTATATATGAGTTGTTTTATTTGTGGTCTAAAGGATGAAATGTGATCTGAGGTTAACATGTTTTGTCCCAACACAATGATGGAAGCCCTAGGTTTGGATAAGTTGGAAGAGGAAAAGATCACAACCCAACAACGCTCTAAATACACTTTTGTTCCATTCATAAATATGGTTTCCCAACGACCTCCCATCACGCCGGCTCCTCGAACAACTTCTATCAAGCATTTGTCTGAAGCAGAGATGCAGGCATGTAGAGAAAAATGTCTTTGTTACAATTGTGATGAGAAATTCACTCGGGGACATAGATGTGTTGAGAAAAATATTTATCTCTTGGATGTGGATTCTCTGCTTGCCTTTGAAATTGGTGAAGAATATCCAAATACAATAGATGATCAGGTCGACATTCAATAGCTTCCTGTTGATCCTCTATCTCAAGACGACCACCCAGAGATATTTCTCCATGATTTATCCAGATTCACCACCCCACAAACAATGCGGGTCAGGGGTTACTTCAAGAAGCTCCCTCTTACAATACTCATTGATTTTGGTAGCACTCATAACTTCATTGACCCTCGGATCGACAAATAGGATGATTGTTTTGTCCATCCTTGCTCCAATTTTGAAGTCATGATTGCTAATGAGGGCACCTTACCTTGCAAGGGGAAGTGTTGCAATGTGTGTATCTCTATGGGAGATTATAACCTGCACTCTGAAATTTTTTCCTTGGACTTAGGTGGATGTGATATGGTTTTGGGCGCTCAATGGTTACGCACACTTGGCCCCATCTTATGGGATTTTGATGAAATTTGGATGCAATTTTTAGTCAATTGGAAAAGACACACATTGACGGGCTTACAACCAGGGTCTCTCAACATTATTATTTCACATCACATGGAAAATCTCCTTAAGAATAATTCACATGGTGTCATCTCTTAACTCCATTCCATTCAGATGCACCCATAAGCAGTCTACACTACTCCTTTGGATCTACACCAAATTTTGGATAGATATGCAGGTTTCTTTGCTGAACCAGTGGGATTTCCACCTTCAATACCAGAGGACCATCATATTCATATCCTTCCTGGAAGTGTTCCTCCCAGCATCAGGCCCTATCGCTACCCATTTCACCTAAAAATAGAGATTGAGATGCTCGTTCAGGACTTACTGAAGCAAGGTATTATTCTCCCTAGTACGAGTTCTTTTTCTTCACCAATTCTTCTTGACTGAAAAAAATATGGGTCATGGCGCCTCTGTATTTACTTCCGAGAACTTAATCACCTCACAATCAAGGATAAGTTTCCAATTCCTGTTGTTGATGAGGTTCTTGATGAGCTTCATGGTGCTCATTTTTTCTCCAAGTTGGATCTTCGTTCTAGGTATCATCCAATTCGGGTTCATGAGGATGATATCCCTAAAACAACTTTCCACACACATGATGGCCACTATGAGTTTTCGGTCATTCCCTTTGGCCTCACTAATGCTCCTTCCACATTCTCGGCATTGATGAATAAAATATCCCGGCCCTACTTGCGGAAATTCATTCTGGTCTTCTTTGATTATATCCTCATCTATAGTAAAACATGGGCTGAGCATATCCAACATCTGGATCTTGTACTGCAACTTTTCTCTGATCATCATCTCCACACCAAATAGTCTAAATGTGTTTTTGGATAGGAGCAAGTAGAGTATCTCAGGAATATTATTTCAGCACAAGGGGATCATGTGGATCCTGCCAAAATAGATGCCATGAAAAATTGGCTACATCCTCAGACATTCAAGAGCCTTCCTAGTTTTTTTTTATTGACTGGATACTACCATAAGTTTTTCAAGGATTATGAGAATATTGTAGATCCATTAACTGCTCTATTGAAAAAGGATTCTTTTGCATGGACACATGCTACTCAGTGTGCATTTGAAAAACTGAAACAAGCTATGTGTACTGTACATGTTCTAGCTATGCCCAATTTTTCCAATCCGTTCACTATTGAGAGTGATGCTTGCGACAATGGACTTGGTGTTGTTATCCTTCAAGATCAACATCCCATTGCATTCAGCAGCAAATCTAAAGCAGATAATTTTGTCTTCTAGGGAAATACGTAGTGTAAATAATGTAAATAATCCATATAGGAATATAATAGAATAAATGATAATGTAAGAGATGCTTATTACAATGGTTTGGTTGCCTTTAAATATGGCCAGACCTTTGAGAAGACACGTCTTTTCCTAACTATTAAACTATTAACTATTTAATTATTTAATTATTTCTTTATTTATGTTCGTTACATTGCCACTCTCTTAGAAAGGCTTTGTCCTCAAAGCCTTATAATTTTGTCACATTGTTCTTTGCGATGTCGTGGCTGAGGAAGCATGTTGATGTGAACTACTAAGTGTAGAGCATAACTTCCGATATGTGGATGGATTAATCCATCCCAAATTGATTTGTTGCTGACTGATGGGATTCCTTACTGATCTCTCGACAGGAGCTTTGATCACATTAGTAGCATTATCTTTCGACATTTCCCACTTTTTAGAATATCGGTTTTTATGGTTGGGGTGTCAATAGGGAATTTTCGTAATGTCATTTTCTTTTACGAGTGTCGTCTTTTGAGCGTTGATCTGAGCTGGAAGTTGTATTTTTGTCTCTTGAGGCTTTAAGGTTTCGTTTTGTATCTTTTCCAACTTGCTTTCCAATTGCATGTTATTATTTTGAAACTTCTTAATCACTTCTAATTGCGATTTTCTGTCATCTTCCGACTTCTTAAGTTGTTCCTTAAGATCTTCGTTATGACTTATGATGCATCTATTTTCTTTCTGCATGTCTAGAATTTTTCCTTCAATGTCTTTTGTAGATTGATCTACATTCCAACTATTTTTCAACTTCTTAATTTTTGTGATTAATGTCTTGTTATGATTTTTTAATCTGAAAATTTCTTCGGAATTGTTGGATATTGTTTTATTACTTTTTGTGATCTCTGACTTATGAGACTTTTTAGACTCATCATTTTTTTGTTGAAGAACTTTTATCTGTTGTCGATACTGGTCGACCTCTGATTCTTGATCCTATAATTTCTTTTGTATCTGCGCCAGTTCTTCATCCTTGTTGCAAATGATTTTGTTCAAGCGTATTATTTATGCTTTGTAATCATTTATTTCTTTCTTTATATCTTGATTTTTCAATCTCTGATTGAAATTGTTTTCATTTTTTAATTCCTCAATTTCCGTAGATAATCTCTCAATACGGTTTTTTTGATAATGATTCTCTTGTTCTATTAATCTCTTAGACATATCCCGCTTCATCATGTCAAATGCTTCTTTTAGTCCGAACTGCAATTCTGCTTTAAAATTCGCCATAATTCCTGGCTTGCACGATAACTTGGTCTTTTTAATTGATTTCTTTAGCAATAGATAGACTCTGGCTTCTTCAAGGATAAATTGTCCTTGACTTTTTCGATGATAGAAGGTCTTTGGACTCTTTGACTAGTCTTCTTTGACTTGACTTCTCCAACAAAGGATAATCTCTGCTAGATCTTCACTTATTTTCTTCGATTTGTCTTCTTTGTCTTTTTCTTGATTTTGTCTTCTTTGATTATTCTTATCTATTTTCAATGATAAATGGTCTTCTTTGACTTTGATTTCTATGATTCTTCTTTTAAGGAATGAGTCTTCTTTGATTTCTTTGATGAGTCTTACTTTGACTACTGCTCTTATTCGAGAATGCTTGAGCCAAAAAGGTGGAATGGATCCCAATGTAGTTGTAAGTAAATCTTCCTTTGTAATAATTGTAATTATTACAAATATTAAGTATTAATTATCAATATTAATGATAATAATAATTTTTTTGTTCCAAATTTTAAAATATTATCACAATATAATTATTAATAAATAATATTGTTATAATATCTATATCTATATATATATATATATATATTAGGACGGTCACGTAGTGGAATGGCTAATCAAAATTTAAAAAATATAATAATCTCATCCTAATTTTTTTTTTGGATGAAGTTTAGGGTTTTAAGCCCTAATAGTGGAAGGAAATCGGAACGTGGAAATGGAGGGAGATGGCCGATTGTGGCACGGGTTGATGGAGTGGAGTGAAGGGGCTGGTAAGGATGTGTGAGCGGGAGTGGAGAGCGAGAGAGCAAGAGGCCGAGTGGGTAGAGTGTGCAGGATTGCGTGGAGGTGGAGGTGAGTGCAGGTGGAAGATGGGATATAGGGGGCGTGTAAGTGGGAGGAGGGTTGACAAAGTAGAAGTGGGGGGAATGGAGGATGGACACGCAGGGAGTTTGCGGGGGTGCGCAGTGCTGGGGTGGCAGTGCGGGCAAGAGTTCAACGGGATGTGAATATGCCAGTGGGGAAAAGGTGCGTGGGATGATGCAGGTGGGGGCTGTGAGGAAGATGCAGGTGGCCTGGAGAAGATGTGGATGGCGTGAGGCGAGGGGAAGATGTACAGAGGCTGGCATTGGTGTGGGAAGGTTGGGTTGGGGTGCATGCAAGAGGGAGTGCATAGGTGGTGATGGTGGGAGGTTGGCGCAGGAGTAGGTGGGAGTCGAGGGGAATGGAAGTAGCAGCGGATGGTTGGGGGAAGAAGGCTTTTGGATGGGAAACATGAGGAACGGTGTGGGTGTGGAAAGAAAATGAGTAGTAGAGTGAGAGGTACTCACTTGGAGGTAAAATGATTATCGGCGTGAGAAGGTTGTGGAATATGTGGGCGGAAGCAGGTGTAGAGATGCGCCGAGAAAATTATTATGGGTGTGAGAAGGTTGTGGAATATGTGGGCAGAAGCAGGTGGAGAGATGCGCCGAGGTGGTGAGGAGTAGCAACATCCTTTTTTTTTCTCTTTAATTATTTTTCTTCAATAATTTTTTTTTTTTGGATTTAATGGCCAATAGCCAATTCTGAATGAAATGTGCAGGAGGCGTGTGCGGAAGAAGAATGGTAGAGGATGGCCAAGGGACTAACTTCTTGGTCAAAGACCAACAATGTAGAGAAAATCTACTAAATGGATAAAATCCTGAATCGGATGCCCGAGGAAGGGGCTCTGATACCACTGAAGTAGATAATTATGTCTTCTAGGGAAATACCCAGTGTAAATAATGTAAATAATCCATATAGGAATATAATAGAATAAATGATAATGTAAGAGATGCTTATTACAATGGTTTGGTTGCCTTTAAATATGGACAGACCTTTGAGAAGACACGTCTTTTCCTAACTATTAAACTATTAACTATTTAATTATTTCTTTATTTATGTACATTACAAAATCCCTTTCCGATAAGAATTTATCTGCCTCTACATATGAGAAGGAAATGATGGCTATTTTGCATGCATTACAGAAGTGGTGACCATACCTATTAGAAAATCATTTATGCATCAAGATTGATTACCAGAGTCCGAAATATTTCCTGGAACAACGGGTCTACTACCCAACACAACATAAATGGGTTAGAAACTTATGGGTTATGACTATGAGATCACTTACAAGAAGGGTAAGGACAATCTTGTGGCGGATGATATTTCTTGCACATTTGATGACCAAGGTTCTCTTTCAACTATTTCTACTCCTATACCACATTGGTTGCAATCTGTTCAACAGGGATATGCCAATCAATCACGCCTCATTATCTCAAATCATCCAAAGGCTGGCCAACAACCCTTTTGCTATACCACATTACTCTTGGGATGGTGCTTCCCTGAGATACAACGATTGTCAGGGCTTCCCCAGCACAAATCTTCAAAAGGATGTATTATATGAACTCCATGATTCTCCATAGACATGGCAGTCTGGGTTCCTCAAAACGTATGAGTGGGCACAACGTAACATGTTTTGATAGGGGATGAAAAGGAAAATTCAACAGATGGTGGTTGAATGTGATACCTTCTAGCACAAGAAGGGTGAAATGACATTCCTTCCGGGATTGATCGAACCCTTTCCCATCCCTACACAGATTTGGACAGATATTTCTATGGATTTCATTGAAGGGCTCCCTAAATATGGAGGGAAGACATTGATTTTGGTTGTTGTTGATTGCCTCTCCAAATATATTCATTTTTGTTCCCATCTTCATGGAATCCCTTCTTCCATTGTCTCGGATCACGATGCAACTTTCACCAATCATTTTTTGACAAAACTATTTCTCCACACTGGCACCAAAATGAAGATGCGTTCAGGGTATCACCCACAAATAGATGGTCAAACTGAAATTATCAATAAATGTTTGGAAACTTATCTTTGTTGTTTCACCTACGAACAACAACATCAATGGGAAAAGTGGATCGCTCTCACTGAATGCTAGTACAATACCTCCTACCACACTACATCTAAAATGAATCAATATGAAGTAGTCTATGGTTAGTAATCGCCATTGCTTCTTCCATACACTCCCAGTAGTTCACCAGTTCAGGAAGTTGACATGGTTCTTCGAAACCGCGATCAGATTCTTCACATTTTGCAGGACAATATTCACATGGCAAGAAATTAAATGAAACAACAAGCCAATCAACACCGTTCTGAGCACACTTTTCAAGCAGGTGATATGGTTTTTCTTCATCTACAGCCTTACAAGCAATCCTACCTGAAAATCAGAGGGAGTCATAAGCTCACTCCAAATTTCTATGGGCCATATAAGGTTCTTCAGAAGATTGGGTCCATTGCTTATAAATTGGAATTTCCTCCATCTTCCCACATTCATCCAATATTTAATGTCTCTTGTCTAAAGAAAGTTCTTGGCACCAACATCAGAGGAAAAAATATTTTCCCAGAACTAGATAATGAAGGATCCATCCTTTTGGATCTGGAGGACATCCTCAATAGTCGCACTCGCTAGGTTCGCTCTCGATCTATCACAGAGGTATTAATTCAGTGTCACAGTATGCAACCAGAGGATTCTACATGGGAACCACTCCTTCAGATTCAACAACAATTTCCACATCTAAAGCTTTGAGGACAAAACGTTTTCTAAGGGGGAGGGGATGTTAGGAACCCGTGTAAACCCTTCTCTTTACTTTGTTAGTATATTATTGTTGGAAACATATGCTTTGTATGTCATCCCGTGAGTAATTGTATTATCCCACATTGTTAGTATATTTTTGTTAGACGCATAAGCTTTGTAAGTCGTCCCGTGAGTATATTGTATTATCCCACATTCATGGGGGGTAATAGTTTTTTTTAGCTTAGACTTGGTATATAAATATGTGTTGAGTTCAGTGAAGGCATCCACGAGTTATTTGTATTGATATTTCTCAAAGGACATTTCCCCCTCGAAGTGGCATGCGATCAATACATATATTTTGTGTTATGCTATTTTTGATATATGCTTCATTTTCATGATTTAATTGCTAGAGGTTCCTCACATTATTCTACACTTCGATTCCTTTCCAACGGTCCAAAAATAATTTCAAACAAAGTCCATATGAATAATTTATTCCTTTTACAACTATGAATATTCAGTTGACCACCCTGGTATGTAGTAAATTCCACATCAACTCGCATTTCTTACAAATGTGGATCTAGTAATGTGTCAAATTTCAAGAACATTCTATAACATCAAAAACCCTAACACCAATTGGGAGTGAAGGCATGCAAAAAGCATAAAATTAATCCTAGGAGACTATCGAGCTATGCTAAATATTGGGCCATTAGGAGAAGAAGGGGTTCCATTATTTTGATTTTATTGTATTGCTCCATAGTTGAGAAATAGAATGAGAGTGAATAATGGAGCCTAACATAGGATATAGTAGATAATGTAGTATCCATTATGGTAGTAGAGTCATAGGTAACTCCATGAGAGTAGCATTTTCTTTGTATTTGCATGTTCATATGAAGAGAAATGCATAGCCCTCATTTGTGGCTAGGTTTTTCCCCGTTGTGGGATTTCCTTAGGTATATCTCATGTTATTGTGTGGATTGTGTACTTGTTTATTCCAATTATTCTTTTCTTAGTTCTTGTTATTTAGCATTCAATAAAAAAATAAGGTAATAAAAATAACTAAGTTGTAAGATCAGTTGTGACAAACTATTCTAGTGGAATATCCACACCAGTTTACAGACCGTGTTGGTATCAAAGAATTTTTTTCTTTAGGTTTTTGTGGGTAATCACAATATCAAGTAGTTGGTATAAAAAAAGTCTTCAAACCCTAAGCATGGAAGATGAGTCTCTTCAAGGAGCGGCAGACGATTATGAGTAGTGATCTTCTAAATTGGAAATACATGTCACCAACATCTCACACAACATGTCAATCCTTATGGAAAATTTGCAGAGAAAGTTTCAAAATTTTTGGATTTTGGAGGCTATAATTCAAATCTTGGATTACAGGGGAATTTGGAAGATAAAAGTGACCACGAAAAGGAGCCGATGAAAGATCTCAAGAAAGAGAAGTTGATTTCCAGTACCAATATTCCTTCCATGTCTCTCTTTAAGATGGAAGTGAAGGTTTATGTCAATTCATACCAAGTGATATCAATCCTTGAAAGTTAAATCATTGTTAGCAACAGTTAGAGGTTTATTGTTGGCTCTATATATGTTCCTTAAGCTTACAAGATAGACCTAGGTTCTGCGCGATTCAGGGAACCAACAAAACCCCTTTTCACCGGCCCTTTCAGCAACAGTCTGCAAACAAACTGAGGTCTCACCTGAGGCGAAGTTATGGGGAGGTTGTGGAATCAGGTTTACACAACCGAGTGATGTGCGCTTCAACGGAATGGTGGAAAGTGCAAATCTCTCCCCCTTCGCGGTTAATACTTATACAATAGTGCATCCGCGAACTATGCGGCTCGGAATGACTCTCTATCAATAGGACAACACAACTGAGACTGTGCTTCCTCTTCGATACTTAACCAATTAAATGGACTTCACTTAGTGTAAGTTTATGCGTTCAACATGTATCTTAGACTGTAATCTTGCAAACTTATACACTATAACAACAACACCATGGCTGCGCACTTTCGGTGCTGCGCTCAAGGAATCGCACTATACAAACTTTAGTGGCTAAGTGGTTACCCGATTAACTTATACATTCATCTAACTTAGAAACATTGGTGCATTCAACATTCATTCACACATGTCGATACTTAACATATTATTACCATCCTTATCCTTATGGTGAATACATATAAAAGAAAGAACACATGAACTCATAAGTAGGATCTTAACCATTCATTGTAAGTAGTTATACAAATGCAAACATATAATAAATCACATAACACATAATTTAACGTGGTTCACCCCCAATATGGGATCTACGTCTACAGGAACTGGTGATTATATTATCAATGGGAAGGGTTCAACAGTTTCGTCTATGCACTCAGCTGCAAAATCTCTTCTCTCTCAATAGGTCATTGCGCACACAACTATAGAGGATTTTACAATGAGTCTCTCAACAGAGATCACTACTCTATATCACAGAATCATAGATTACTTAACCCTTTCCATTACAAAATGTGCCCTTTTATAGACTGTTCCCTTAGGTCACGTCTGTTACAATGCATACGCCAAAAACCCTAAGGTTACTCAACATGGTGTGGTTACCCGCTGACTCGTCCTGTAGTAGTCGACAGCTGCTCCACATGCTGCTGGCCGTTTTGTTGAACCACTCTCAGCTTGCACTCCCTTCTGACATCCGGAGCCTTCACAAAACGGTTATACTGAATTGTGGCATGTCACTTTCCACCACTTTGGCCTACCTGTCACTGTCGGATTCGTGGCTTAGCTTCTAATTGTTTTCCACCACTCTCTTGACAGGTCACTTTCATCTTCCTTCACGTTAATCCATACCCATTCTTAGGAATCCTGGAGTTTCTTACTCAAAACAGGTCGCTTTCACAACTTGACCTTCCCTTATAGTCTTTACACAAAATAGGTGCTTGGCTGGCACTATGCAGTGTTGCCACTTTATAGAGCTGGCATTTAGCTGTGCAGTTCCTATCCTATCGATACTGCATTGTGCTGTAACTTCGCAGCTCCCAAAACTGTCTTGAAAAAAAATGCCTTACTTGGGCTAGGCCCAATAGGCCCCTAACACTTACATGTGGCTTGTCCCCGAGCCACTTTCTACTTCTGGTTCCCTGATCTGCTCTTCATCTTGCGGATCTATTTTTGCAGTGAATTCTTGATAAGTTATGCTCAACTTTGCAACTGTATCCTTCGCATCCTTCTCAATTGCTTTGATGGTTTCCAACACATCCGGTGTTAGATGTTCCTGGGTCTATTCTTGTACTGATACTTGTACATCGTGTAGTTCCTGCATCTTTGTTTCGATCTCTTGTGAGATTGCATTTGCTTTATATTCTATCTCTATGTCTGTCATTTCAGAATTAAGATCGGTGACTACCGAACCGATATTCTTTATAGTATCTGTGAGCTCTGGATGCTCGTCGCACTCTGGGATATCCACGTAGACTAAAGTGACAGTCTTCTCTATTCTTCTTCATTGCTCCTGTTCACTTTCAAGTGCCTTAGCCCTCTTTGCACTTACTTCTTGCAACTGTTTATAATTTTCATGTAACTCCTGGTGCTGGTTCAAAATAACCATATCTCTATCATGGATCTCCTCGACAACCTGTAGGTGCATATTGTGTACGCCCTCTAGTGGAAACATAGTGATGTCGATCTCCACATGCTCTATGCTCTGCGTGCTCGAAGCTAACTCCTCGCACGGTAACATTACGCTTAGCAAGTCAATTTTTACGATACACGGTTTTGGTGCCATGGTCAAGGCTAAAGGTGTTTTCTTTGACTGTGATGTGTCCCGTGACCTTCCTTCCAACTCTAATTCTTGATTCACAGCCAAGTCGCGCTGGACTTTCTCAAACTTCGTTGTTATGCCTTCAGCATGGTGAGATTCTGCTGCAAACTTGCTTGAATTTCCTCATTCTTACTGTCTTTGAGGGCCATCATGTCTTCTAGATGCAGGGTGACCCTGGACGTGATGATATGATGATCATCATCATGCATCCTTGATTCTGATGGATCCCTTACAGCTTTCTGTTTCTTTTTCTATACTTTCTGTTGTACTGAGCTTTCAAGTTCTTTTCTTTTTCCTGCTGGTGACTCTTCAACATTCGTTGTTGTATTGGATTACTTTCGTAGGAGTCACTGTCGATGACCATTGGCCCTTTTAGTTTCCATTCATCTAGCCATTCTTTCATAATGAGGTCGATTTCCGCTTCGTCCATGTGATAGTTCCCTTGGAACCATTCTGGGTTCCTTTTCTATGCCTTTGCTTAAATATAAATGAAATGCATGTCAGCTCGAATGGTTAAAGTGCGAATATACTTAGAAGTTAGCTCTTTGGATATGTGCATTGTTCAAACAATGACATCACACAGTTGAATAAGCCTATGAATAAGCTCTGGATTCCACTTAGTAGGTGCTACTTCTTGGAAACAGTACTTTCACTCTATGAGTCTTGATAACCATTCATGCAACTCGTTTCCAAAGTTTGTAAAGAAAATTTCATGGATGTCTTCCCACAAGTAATTGTGTAACCATTCTACGTCAGATAGACATGGATGTCTATTATCATTTCTGGCAAAATATTTTTGTGTCTTACTACCCAGTTCCATATTTTTTTTTCTTAGGATTCCAATATTTAGTGCTCATGACCAGTTCAAGAACAACTAAACCATCTGTTCATTACACTTTGCGTATCACCAATTCTTAGCGCAGAAATAGAACCCTTTGTTGGATTTATATATGTTATTTAAGATTACAAGATAGACCTAGGTTCTGCGCGGTTCAGGGAACCAAAAAAACCCCATTTCATCGGCCCTTTTGGAAATAGTCTGTGACAAGACTGAGGTCTCACCCGAGGAGAAGTTATGGGGAGGTTACGGAATCAGGTTTCCACAACTGGGTGATGTGTGCTTCAGTGGAATTGTGGACAACGCGAATCTCTCCTCCTTTGCGGTTAATAATTATACAATAGTGCATCCACAAACTGCACGGCTTGGAACGACTCTCCATCAATAAGACAACTCAACTGAGACTGCGCTTCCTCTTCGATACTTAACCACTTCAATGGACTTTACTTAGTGTAATTTTATGCATTCAACATGCATCTTAGACTGTAACCTTGCAAACTTATAGACTATAACAACAACACTGTGGATGCACACTTTCGGTGCTACGCTCAGGGAATCGCACTATACAAACTTCCCTGGCTAAGTGGTTACTCGATTAACTTATGCATTCATCTGACTTAGAAACATTGGTGCATTCAGCATTCATTCACACATGTCAATACTTAACATATTATTCCCATCCTTATCCTTATGGTGAATACATATAAAAGCAAGAACACATGAACTCATAAACAGGATCTTAACCATTCATCGTAAGTAATTATAAAAATGCAAACACATAATCAATCACATAAAATAGAATTTAACATGGTTCACCCCCAGGAAGGGAGCTACATCCACAGGAACTATTGATTATATTATCAATGGGAAGGGTTCAACAGTTCTGTCTACGCTAATAGCTGCAGACTCTCTTATCTCTCAATAGATCACTGTGCACACAACTGCAGATCCTTTTACAATGAGTCTCTCAACAGAGATCGCCACTGTATATCACAAAAACATAGATTACTTAACCCTTTCCCTTACAAAATGTTCCCTTTTATATACTGTTCCCTTAGGTCACGTATGTTACAATGCATAGGCCAAAAACCCTAAGGTTACTCAACATGGTGTGGTTACCCGCTGACTCGGCCTATTGCAGTTGACAGTTGCTCCACATGCTAGTACCCATTTTGTTGGACCACTCGCAGCTCTCACACCCTTCTGACATCCGTAGTATTCACAAAACGGTTATACTGCATAGTGGCATGTCGTTTTCTGCCCCTCTGGAATACCTGTCACTGTCGGTTTCATGGCTTAGCTTCTAACTGTTTTCCGCCACTCTCTGGACATGTCGCTTTCATCTTCCTTCACGCTACTCCGTACCCATTCCCGGGAATCCTGGATTTTCTTACTCAAAATAGGTCTCTTTCATAGCTCGACCATCCCTTATACTCTTTACCCAAAATAGGTTCTTGGTTGGCACTGTGTGGTGTTGCCACTTCGAGGAGCTGGCCTTTAGCTGCGTGGTTCCTATCCTTCAGATACTGCACTGTGATGTAACTTCGCAGCTCCCAAAACTATCTTGAAAAACAATTCCTTACTTGGGCCAGGCCCAACATTTATTTTAGTATCCATCAAATATCCAAGGATCAAAATATCTCATTTGCATGATTGAATTTAGAGGACCATACATTAACTTGGCGGGAAAACCACATAGAAGCACTTAGGATGGATGGTGATCTACCTATAATTAAGTGGGGGGACTTTAAATCCCTCATCAAGTCCCACTTCTACCCTATCAGGTATGTAGAGAACCAATGGATCCATTGGAATTACTTTAGGAAAAAATAGGGGCAGAGTGTGCAAGAATACACCACCGAGTTCAAGAAGATGGCTATCATGATGGGTATTTCACCCAACAACCCAAAATGTACTCCTCAAGTATATGGGGGGTTTACATAGTCACATACGATGGCGGTTGATCCTCTTAAATCTTAGGTCAATTGATGAATCCAATGTACATGCACAATACCTAAAAGCACAAGCCAGAACAAAAGGAAATCTAAGTGGTTAAAAATAGTATGAGAGATGAGATGCTACCAAGGAGGGTAAGAATGAGTGGAAGGGAAATGATAAGTATACTACAGCCATGACACATCAGTGCAAGGTTACGAAAAACCATTGTAGCCATTGTAACATCGGTAGGAACACTTAAGAAAAGTGTTGGAATCTACATCCATCGTTGAACCCCAAGATCCACAAGTAGGCTTCCAAGAATAAGAACCTTCTAACAAAGGATTCAAGAAAGGAGTTAGAAAGAAACTCGGATGTGGATGAGAATATTATCTATACTATAGAATAGAAGGAGTGAATTTGAGTAGAATTTACCTTAAGGAAGAGAAATATATGAAAAAAATTGTTCACATCACCATCCATGTCAAGAAGACCAAGATCAATGCTCTATTCGATTTCGGTTTGCAGAAAAACTTCAGAGTATAGGATCTAGTATGCAACCTTGGATAGGAAGTACATGATCATCCATGTCCCTATCCATTGGGATGGGTAAATAAGGATGCATAACTCATAGTCACAAAAAAATGCAAGATCAAGTTTTCCATAAGTGAAGGGCATGTTGATGAAGTGGAGGTAGACGTAGTACCTCTAAATGTTGGTAGTGTAGTTTTAGGAATCCCTACATGTATATGAGAGATGTGATGTTCATGAGGAAAACCAACCAATACCTCTTGATCAAGGACAATAAATCCTTTTTCATCAATGCACGCAAAGGTAAATCAAAGATATATTTCTTATTTTCCAACCAAGTGAAAAATCTAATCAGTTAAAGTATGAAGTTTGTATTGCTTCTCTTAAGACCAAATTAGCAAGAAGGTGAATCGATAAAAGTGTAGGAATCCTTGGAGGGATGTACTAAGGAGTAGAAACACCAGTTGGATGAATTTTTGCAGGAATATGAAGAAGTGTTCGAGGATCCTAAGGGCATAACTCGTAACAGGAAGGTGGAGTATGACATACATTTATTTCCATATTTTGCATTGTTGAACATTGGACTATGTAAATAATATTTCATAGAAGCATATGAAGTGAAGAATCAGTTGCAACAATTGTTGTAGGAGGGCATGATCCCACCAACAACTCACCTTCCGGGTCACCTATCATCATAGTGACCAATCAGGATGGGACTTGGAGGATTTGCATTGACTACAAAGCATTCGACAATGTCACAATCATTAATTATTACCCTATGCCCAAGATCGAATATCTGTTTGACTAGTTGCATCATGCCAAGTACTTCACCAAGTTAGATCTCAAATCATGATAATATATTAACCCGAGTTTGACCCTTGTAATTTATTTAATTAGATTATGTAAAATGATGTAAATTTTCTTATTAACAATCAAATTAACACCCTTAACAAGTGAAGACGAAAGAACATTTTACCATTCACCCACAAGATGAAGACTAGAAATTTGGAATGATTGAGAGGTTTGATCTCTTATCTGACCACTGCTTCCGCAAAGGAAGAAGTTTGTGAAGAAAAAAGTTTCCCTAAAAAGGCAAAGTCCAGGACCAATCAAAGGGACAAAACCCAGCTTCTACAACTACTGGAGTGGAAATAATACATCAAAGGTGTAATAATTGTCCTAAAAATCCTGGAACTTAATGTTAAAAGCTTGAAAAAAATGGAAAAGTGGGTTTTTGAGTGAAAATATTCAAAAATAAAAAAGGTACTATCCCACATTGAAAGTTGAATCATGGATTCCCATTTCCCAATGCTATAAAAGAAAGGAATTTGGGGCATGGTAAGGGACATAAATTTAGAGTAAAGGGATGCTGGAAGGATTTCAAGGTTGGAAAGCTCATCTTCAACACAAATATATTGAAGGATAAAAAGAACGCATGTAGAAGGTTGGCTCAAAGCAAAGGAGGAAGGATTCACCTCAAGCAACAAGGTTGCAAGTATTTATTTTCCTCAATTCAATATGATGCAATTCAACCGCCCCCCTCCCAAATTTGTGTTTGAATCTATGTTTTAGATCTAGTTTTGAATTCAATTTTGGTAGATAGATTTCAAGTTATGCAAATATTTTCATGTTTTTAGAGATAGAAGATAGAGGTAAGAACTGAGAAAGCTGCTGCAAATGGAGGCCTAAATTCCATGAATGCTCAGGAAAGGGGATCTTATTCAAGTGGCTAGGTTCAAGAGGTATTCTACTCTCTTCCTCCCTTCTATTTTCTTGAAAATTACTTAGATATCTCAAAGGAATGAATGATTATTGCATATATTTCTGACATTGAACCTCACCAAATTCATAGTAAGATAGATAATTAATGTAGATACATCCCTACAATA
Source organism: Larix kaempferi (assembly GCA_027924585.1). Classification (NCBI taxonomy): domain Eukaryota; kingdom Viridiplantae; phylum Streptophyta; class Pinopsida; order Pinales; family Pinaceae; genus Larix; species Larix kaempferi. The sequence goes on from BSBM01000502.1 coordinate 7,067,007, forward strand.
ATTTATATTATCAGAATGACAACCTTATTGGGGAGTGTGCCTTACCAAATATGGGTTTTCCATATGGTTTTGCTAATCAAGGTCAAAACAATTAAGGAGTAAACCAAAATATTCTTGGTATACCTAACATTTTTCCAAGTTCTACTTCTGGGGAAACCCTTCACCATGGAATGTTAATATTCTTAGCGGAAGCAATGAACCATAGAACACTAATTCCAATTGGGGTTATGCTCGACTGATTATTGGAAATTCCCCAAGGTATTATCCTCTGAATTATCCTAGCACAATGCCTAGGGGAAATCCACCTACCGACACCATTCCACAATGGAGTGGGAAGGTTTCAATAAGTAACCAATCTTCTTGGCGCCCACCTGATCTACAAGGAGGAAATCAACCTTGGAACGCTTATCAAAACCAAGGAAATTCTCAAAGGCATGGTCAGGTTCTGACAAGTAACCAATCTTATTGAGGCCTAGCTTTGCAAGGGGGAAATCCATCCATCCATCTTATTCCACGATGGAATGGAAAACATTTAGGAAGTAACCAATATTTTTGGATGCAACCTCTACAAAGAAGAAAACCACCTTGGAATGCTTTTCAAGCCCATGGACAACCTCCATGGTGTGGTTTGGATCCAAGAAGTAACCAATATTCTTTGGACCCACCTCCACAAGGGGTCAATCAACCCATTGGTCATGTTCCAAGAAGTACACTATCTTCTTGGGGTTAGTCTCTGCAAGGGGGGCAACCATCTTGGAATGCTTATCACACCCAAGGACCACATCAATGGAGTGTTAAGGTTCTATAAAGTAACCAATCTTTTCGAGGCCTGACCCTACAAGGGGGAAATCCACCCATTAACCCCATTCCGCAATGGAATGGTCAGGTTCTAGGAAGTAACCAATATTTTTGGAACCAACTTGTAAGACCTGCATTTGATCCATCTAGGTTACCACATTGACCTCATTCTAATGCTATGATGGATTCCGTCCATCAACTTGAGTAGATTACCTAGCAAATGCGACAAATCTATGTTCAGACTTCGCAACCTACAACTAGCCATTAAATGCAGTAGCCCACTAATCCTTGCATTACTTATGACATCCTGTTAGGAACCCATGTCTTTACTTTGTTAGTGTATTTTTGTTGGACGCATATGCTTTGTAAGACGTCCCGTAGTATTTGTTAATCCATAGTTTTTTTTATTGTTGTTGGGCACATATGCTTTGTAAGTCACCCGTAGTAATTGTTGACCCATAGTTTGTATTGGCCCATGGTTTTGACCCATAGTATTAGCGCCTAGACTTAGTATATAAGTGTCTGTTGAGGCCGATGAAGGCACCGTGAAGTTATTTGTATTGAGCTTGCTCAAAGGAGGTTTCCCCCTCGAAGTGTCCTGTGATCAATAAAGTGATTCAAAGTTCTTCTATTACTATTATCTCGTGTATTTTCATTAATTAATTGTTACAGGTTCCTCACATCTGGTATCAGAGCACTTTCTTGGGCTCGTTGGGTGAAATTTCTGCCTTTTTTTTTTTTTTTGCATCTGTTGCAGGTTCGGATATGGGAATAATCCCTATCCGCTTAACTGTGGGAACTACTTGGGCATAAGCCCTAAAACTCATCGTGAGGAGTACCACAGGAACCTGAAAGTAGTTGGCCCATTGAGAGGACCTGCCAATGAAAAGGGCAACGACACCTACCTGATTGACTAGTTCCCACTCGTGAGATAAACCAAGAGCTGTCGTTTGTGGAAAAGCAGTTATCGGTTTTACCTGAGCAGTGGAGTGAGGGGTACTGCCCTAATACGCAAGCTGTCAGACAACATTGGTGGTCGAGTGAATCCCTTGAACCATTAGGAAGCCGATCATATGGGCTCCATATCTATTTTCAGCTGATAAATCGCATATTTCCTCTATCCAGAACTGTTGCCAGTCACTTCCGTGCCGTTTCAGATCTATCTGTTGCCCATCACTTCTGCATCATTTCAGATTTATCTGTTGTCGATCCCTTCCGCACCATTTCATATCCATCTATTTTCGATCCCTTCCGCGTCGCTTTAGATTCATATGTTGTCAATCCCTTCCACACCGTTGCATATCCATCATGAACACATGAAGCTAATTGATTGGCATTCCTTAAAGTTAAAGGAAACATTCTATTCTTGGTCATTTTAATATTAGTAATGAGCTTCCTACTTGGAAATTTTTCTAGGGTTATACAAGCATTATTAGTAAAGATAAATTTATAACCATGCTCAATGAGTTGACCAACACTCATCAAATGGTGCTTTAGACCAGGGACTAGATAGACATCAGACATATTCTTTTTCTCATTCTGCTTGGTAAGAAAACTGATTGTCCCTTTACCAACTACATTGACAACTTTATCATATCCTAGTATGACATCATACTTGATTGAATTGTCTACATTCACAATCAAAATTTTATCTCCTGTCATATGGCTGCTACAACCACTGTCTAGAAACCAAATATCTTTATTACATTCTTTAGCTTCATGATATCTTAAGAACATGGACTGTATGGTACCTTCAGATGTATTAGAAACATAAGCCCTATTTTTTTTAGATCTATCTTCTTTTTCCTACATTCATTCCTAAATGAACAAATCTTTTACAATAATAACATTGAGTTTTTTATTTTTCATACCTCTTGTTTTGCTAATAGCCTCTTTCTCTCCCCCTTGAGCTCATAGGGTGTTGTGGCTTGTCTTCGTGTTCCATACTTGGCTTGTTTTCTCTTTGTGAATTATAGTTGTTAGATCTGCTCCTTCCTCTACAATATCTTCCTTTGCCTCTGCTGATAGATTCTTGTGTCTTGAAGGCATGTTCAAGTGATTATTATTACATATTAATTATTGATTCATAGGACAATAATGATCTTGTTAGATCATCCACTGAGTATGTTGAAAAGTCCTTAAACTCTTCAATTGAAACTACTACCATACCAAATTTCTTAGTAAGGATTCTCAAAAAAATTTGCACAACCTTATCATCTTTTATGTCTTCTCCATGAATCCTTAGCTGATTTCCCAGTGCCATTAACTGATCTATTGTCTCAGACTCTTTCATTTTCACAATTTCAAATTATGTTCTGAGATTCTGTAATTTTACATTTTCACCTTGTCTATGCCTTGATAGGATTTCTCCAAAATATCCCCGGATTCCTTTGCAGTAGAAGCATTTATTATTTTTGGAAATATTGAATCATCTATACCCTGCTGAATTAGCCATAATTCTCTGGCCTCTCTCTTTCTCCCTTCATTTAATTGTGCTCTCTGTGTATTTTTCATGGTCTAAATTGCTGCTTGATGTGGTTTTGTGAACCCATTTTCAATTGTTTCCCAACATTCCCGTGACCTCAAGAATTATTTCATTCTTATTGACCAAAGCTCATAATTTTTTGACTGTTAGAACAACAAGTCCTTGAGATTGACCCAGGTTGCTTCCAGATGCTATTTTCTGAAAATATTACAGTATGAAATTTTAAGCCTATTAGCCTCTTTTGCCTTGCTCGTTCTGAAAATTAACTCTCCGCTTTTTAAAATAAAATATATTTTTCTTTTAAATTTTCTCAGTCATTTTAAATCTCCATTTCTTTAAAATAAATCTCTTGCTTAAGTCTTAGAGTTTTATCTTACTGGAATTCTTCACTATTCTCCTTTATAAAATATTTTTTTATATTTTAAATTTTGCCCATTTTCATTTTAAGACTAAAAAACATTCCTCTTTTCAAAAAGATATTAAGGCTCACAAAAGCCTTCTCTATTCTTTAGAAGAATGGTGGCTTTCACTTTTTTACTTTACCAAATTTAGTCTTTTCCTTTATTCTTACGGACTTGAAATTGATTGAAATCCACCTCAATGCACACTCAACAAATCAAGACGGGACTTCAAACTTAATTGAGCTCCTTTTTTATAAAAATAACGCGTTCCAATTCTCCTCCTTTGATGACCTAAGCCTCTCAAGCGAGCATTATGGATATTTACTAGGCTTTGACTCTTACCTTGTGTCCGCTTCTATTTCTTCATGCATGCTCCATTTGACCCTTTCACTCTTGGACAAGCTGAACTCCTTTGCATGAAGTTTTTGGCCCCTTCAAAAACTAGAAGCAACGACTCCATAGTCTTGTGCAAGGACTTCGTCTCGGCTTCCTTCTCCCTTAGTTTTCTCAGGCCTCTTATAGCTCCATTATTCCCTTCCATGTGTAGGGATATACCTCTGCAAGTCTTTTTCTGAATCCTGCAACTTACTTCAATTAATGGAGAAACACTCAACAACAATAACCTACTCTGATACCAATTTGTTGGATAGGAAGGGGAGCTAAAACTCACAACAAGAACTAAAATTAAACTCAAAAGAAACACACACATAGCTATAGCTAATATGAATATGCAACAAGAGCTTTCAAGCTCTTTTGTATTAACACAAAAACACCCAATCTCTACATCTAATGAAAACATGCTTCATACATATATGCAATTATGAACTAGATCTTGTATTAACTAATCTACCTAACTGTATCACTTCTAATATCAGAGCTTGTACATCATGCAAGTTACTTGATATTGACTTGGTATAAAGGGAGAAATTACTACTTCTTACAAAATTATTATTATTATTATTAATTGTGAAGACGTAAGTAAATAAATTGTATGTAAAACTTTCTTTTTAATAAAGGAAGAGTGCATAGACATCGTTGCCATTGATGATATAAGGTCAAGAAATTTGTGATTTTGGTTCTAGTGGTTGATTGTTATGAATTGCAACTTGTGATTTTGGTTCTAGTGGTTGATTGTTATGAATTACAACTTGGAGGTAGTGAGGGTAAAGTTCCGAAGTGTCATTGTTATTAATGATAGTTAGTTAAGAAATTTAATATTTTAGTTAGAGTTACTTAGAATTTGATATGACTTTAACTCTAATGGTTAACTCAAGCTGGTGGTGAAATTACCACCCTCTAAATAAAGAAACGTGCAAAGAGGATTTCTTTCATAAAATCAATTATAAAATAAATTAGATTTTTAAATTAGAAATTTAATTAAATCTAAACTAACATGGCCACGCCTATAAGCTATTTTAAGTTTGCAACGATCACCTAAAATAAATCTGAGTTGTCTCATATTCCCGCAATTTAGGAAATGTTAAAATGACATATTTTTTATATATATTTTATTTTTATGTTCAGATTTTTTATATATTTTTTATTTTTAACTAATTTACTTAAGTGTATCATTTTTAATATCGGAGCTTGTACATCATGCAAGTTACTTGATACTGACTTGGTATAAAGAGAGAAATTACTACTTCTTACAAAATTATTATTATTATTATTAATTGTGAAGACGTAAGTAAATAAAGTGTATGTAAAGTTTTTTTTAATAATAAGAATGTATAGACATTATTGCGATTGATGATATAATGTCAGAACATTTGTGATTTTGGTTCTAGTGGTTTATTGTTATGAATTGCAATTTGTGATTTTGGTTCTAGTGGTTGATTGTTATGAATTGCAACTTGGAGGTCATGGGGTAAAGTTCCAAAGTGTCATTGTCATTAATAGTAGTTAGTTAAGAAATTTAATATTTTAGTTAAAGTTACTTAGAGTTTGATGTGACTTTACTCTAGTGGTTGACCCAAGCTGGTGAAATGTACCACCCTCTAAATAAGGAGAAGTGCAAAGAGGATTTCTTTCATATAATCAATTTTAAAATAAATTAGATTTTTAAATTGGAAATTTAATTAAATCTAAACTAACATGGCCACGCCTATATCACTTCCTCACTTGGTATGACTTGGTATAAAGAGAGAAATTATTACTTCTTACAAAATTATTATTATTATTATTATTATTAATTGTGAAGACGTAAGTAAATAAATTGTATTCAAAACTTTCTTTTTAATAAAGGAAGAATGCATAGGCATCATTGCCATTGATAATATAAGGTCAAGAAATTTGTGATTTTTGTTCTCGTGGTTGATTGTTATGAATTGCAACTTGGAGGTCATAGGGTAAAGTTCCAAAGTGTCATTGTCATTAATGATAGTTAGTTAAGAAATTTAATATTTTAGTTAGAGTTACTTAGAGTTTAGAGTTTGATGTGACTTTACTCCAGTGGTTGACTCAAGCTAGTGAAATGTACCACCCTCTAAATAAAGAAAAGTGCAAAGAGGATTTCTTTCATATAATCAATTTTAAAATAAATTAGATTTTTAAATTAGAAGTTTAATTAAATCTAAACTAACATGGCCAGGTCATGCCTATAGGCTATTTTAAGTTTGCAATGATCACTTGTCTCATATTCCGGCAATTTTGGAAATATTAAAATAAGACATTTTTCATATATATTTTATTTTTATTTTTATAATTGTTTATTTAGAATTTGAAACAACCACCTAAAATAAATCTAGAGAGTACACTTATCTCGTATTCCTGCAATTTAGGAAATATAAAAACCTATAGCCAAGCTATAAATACCACCCATCTACGTAAACATAAACATAAAGAGTGTAAGTACAACTAAATCTGATTTATCTTCGGTGTTTTTCCATTATTTGTTTTTCCGGTTACAAATCTCAACAATGGGCCATGGAAGACAGCCACGCGCCGGGTGAGTGTATCTTTCTCTCGTATTCCATTCTTTTGTAATGGCTAGTCTGAACGGAATTTCACTTGGTGGGCCGAGTTTGTGTTTTCTTTACCCTGAATAGATTTATTTCATTTGGAGGGCCGATTTTATGTTTTCTTTAGCCAGAATAGATTTTGTGTTTTCTTTACCCTAAATAGATTTTGTGTTTTCTTTACGCTGAATAGATTTTTCAGAACGAAAGCATTTTAGTGAGAAGCAGGATGTCAGAACCTTGTGACCCCTGTGGCGTCCTGCTAGAAAATGTTGCTAGCAGTGTTATGCTTTATACTTTTTGTGCCTGTTGGGAGGATTAGTAGATTACAGCTTGGTTTAACAGTCTGAAAATGCGACCAAAAAGATTTTTCAAAACGAAAGCATTTAATTATGTTGCTAGTAGTGTTATGCATTATACTTTTGTGCCTATTGGGAGGATTAGTAGATTACAGCTTGGTTTAACAGTCTGAAAATGCGACCAAAAAGATCTTATGAAAGGTCAAACGCTAGTTATGTAATGTGCTCCTAGCTATTATTGCAATGCATGTTTAAAGAATGCAAGCTTTAATACAAAGGCATTAAATAGATATTAAGTTCACACATGATATATAAAATATATCAATTTCATAGTTGTGGTAATCTATGGAGACTATGCGAGTATTAATGAGGAAATAATATATGTAAACCCTATGGTTGGGATAAGCCATACAAACATGTGCTATAAAGGCATAGAACAAAGTTAATGCTCTTAGTGTAATTACAAGAGTCATGATAATGCTTGAATTTGTGTTTAAAACTTCGTGGTACTATAGTGTCAACATTTCTATACTATGATTGATAACTTAAAACATGGTTGTAATGTTATAAAGAACGGTTATAAAATTTGATATATCATATCCTATGGTTTGCAGGTTGCGCCACTGGTGGTATTGCATCTGTTATAAAGTGTGACATGATCCCGAGACTTTACTAACCCACAGCTTGAAACTGGCATGCAATAAATGTGATTGCAGGTAAAAAATCCCGGCAATAGATACGTGAAATCCAACATTTAATGGAATCTTTGTGTGTTGGCAGTGGCGAGCTTTGTTGGCTCCTACGTGATGTTGGCTCCACGTGATTGTAATTGTAGATGTAGTGATAAAACGTCGAGCTGTAAGCTCAGCCTTAGCTGATAAGGCATCCATCTGTAATGGGTAATGAAGACGGTTAATAAATGTTGTTTGGTAGTGTCTCTACCTTGGTACTATCTTGATTCGCTGGCTCGATCCTGAACGTTGATCTCCTGTCTCGAATAATGAGATGGGTAAAACCCTAAGGAAATTATTTCCATAGTGTAAGTGATGCATTCACGCATTCAATTGGAAGGTTAGAGTATGGGATAACTAGCCGACAGGCTGCTTGAAAGTAGGGTTTTGTTTCTGTTGAAAAATCGTGACTCCCTTACCTGGAATCGATGGTGAAACCTCTGGTTATTATTGTTATTTTAGCTCGGCTTTAAGGGATATATAGTGCATGTAAGATTTTAGTCTGCAACTGTCAATGAAGTCTTTTAAATGAGGGTCTTCATACTACTGCTGTTGGATGGATTCGAGTTTGGTTTTTGTGCTTGAATCTCCAGCATTCAAGCTTCTGAACTTCAAGGTAATGTATTTAGTTTTCTAAGAATGAACTGTAAAGTGTTGTATCATTTTCTATTATGGTGAAGTCATAGAGGTTTTGACTTAAACAAAATGCTATGGTTTGTTGTAGGTAAAAGTTATATCGTTTCTGGGTGCTACGACTGTTGAAAGCTCCAAGGAGATTTGGTCTCGCTTTCACCGATAAGCCTCGGTGGCATAACCCTTGTGGGTGCTCCTGTCATGAAATATGCAGACATGGCTTCTTCCATTAAAAGAACATGTTGGGTTCTTGGAAACGATGTGGCCATAGTTGAATTAGTTTTGTTTTCGTGCCTGTAATAAGGTTACTCATCGATTTAAAAGGGGCCGAGGAAACAATGTAAAGGTTATTATCATTTCTGTGTAGTGTTTTGTTTTAAAATGTTGACCTGGATAATGAACCTCTGCTAAAAAGAGGGTTTTTTAACTCTGACGAGTTCCAAAATATGAATTATTTCCAAAACTGTGTTGCTATTTAAATGTTTAGCTTCATCCATAAGGGTAGTTGAAATTCGTCCTATTTTGTTTTGATAACTGTGTATGAAAAACACTACTACTGTTTATAAATAAATGTTTTAAATACAAAAGATGGCTTCGGACGAATGCCTTATCGTTGAGTTTGGGCTTGGCCTACTACGCAACCTATAACTCGTCGATGATAAGAGAAAGCACAATGTTTTGGCAACCTATGTGTTTATTTGAGTTATAAATATCGATGGGTGAATGTTTTTTGTGAAACAATAGTACAATTGTTGTTTAATTGAACAATGAGGCATGTTCCTCCCAACCTGCTTCAGAAGAAGTAGCTCAACTGCTGACTTCTAATGAACCCCTGAGCCTACTTATTGATCTAGTAAATGGGTGGAATCTGTGTAGAAGCAAGGCACTCAAAAATACCTTCTCCACTCGGTATCAACCTCCTGAAAAATGCCTTCTCCACTCAGCATCAACCTCCTGAACTCAATAAGAGTTTGGCAGACTCACAACATGATCAACAACAGCATATCCCCTCATCAAATCTCTTGGGTACAAACACAGCAAAACCCCAAGGTAAGTTTCCTCGTCAGGAAAAGTGATGAACCTCAGTTCAATATTTGATGGCTATTATATAGACTGCCTAGGTCTTTTAGTGGTCAGTTTGAAATAAATGATCCTCAAGCTCAAGTCCCATCTTTTAGGGCACTATGACCACATTTCAAGGGAGTTGTCCCATACCAACAGCTAGTTAGTTGCATCATGATGCTGCCACTTGTCGATTGCCTTCTACCCTAGATTCCATTCCACCTAGTGGATCAGTAACCACTCTTTCAACAGTCCTCTTAGGTGTTTGTCTCCTATTTTATTTATTTAATAATTATATATTGTGCAAATTATAGTCATCCTTGGACACTTGTCCAATATAAACTTTATAATAAAAGTTATCATAATGTTTCTAAACAAAAAATGTTTTCTAGCTTAAAGGGTATCTTACACCATGGCCCGTGTTTCTGATTCAGTGGATTCTGTGCTCCACTATCAAGGTACTCTTGAAATAGAGGGCAGCGTTCTTTCGGGTGTCCCTCTCCCTTGCATCTTGTACACCAGATCTCTTCTCTGGTCTATTTTCCCCTTTTTATGTCTTGCAACTAAAGTGTTAGCGTTTCGAACTAATTCTAGATTTGGACCATGCCTTGACTTGTTTCTCCTATTGGCGAAGCTTCTAGCTTCTTCGCGATCTTTAGGGATTCTTCCTGCGAAGCCACCTTCTATTGCATCAACAGAATTCCGATATGGGGCAACAACGCAGCTATGAACCACTCATGGTGTTGTTGCAGTGCTATGTCAAAAATGACTTGGTCTAACAATGTTTTAAACTTCTGGTCGAATTCCCAGACTGTTTCATTAGGTTTTTTCTTAATCTACTTTAATTTTGTTATATATTGGGATTCAGACTTTGGCTTCTTGAACTCTCTTAATAGGGCATCCTTAATCTCCACTAGATTTCTATTCTGTCCCTGAGAATACTTCATAACCCAGTTTAAAGCTCTATCTCTGAGTGTAGTGACGGGCTGTGCCTACTTAACAACATCATCCTGGACTTTGATGTTCCAGACGGCTTCACACAGAAACCAATGTTTCTCAGGGTCTCTAGACCGGGTCATTTAAATATCGACTGCTTAATATTGTCAGTCATTCTCCTTCTAGGTGCAGTGTTCTATGCAGTAGTTTGAGTGATGCTAGGGATGTTACTGCACATAATGTTCTGAGTCAGAATGTTCTGAGTACTCACTCCGATAGTGTTACTAGTATTGACACTCTGAGGGTTAGCAGTACTGAAAACTGGAGGGTTTTGAACTGGTGGAATCTGTGAAATAGAAGGTGTAGTATTGACGACTGGTGGATTATGCAGTGTGATCGGCTGATAGGTGGATGATGGAGGTGTTGTCTTGATATCTATCTCAGATTGGAACTCAGTGTCTACGCGGAGTCCATGTTCACTGGAGTTCTTCTTAGTTGTATACTTATATCTTTTTCCACTTCTTAAATTGTGTGTATCTTCTTCAGAATCACTAAATGTGTTATCGACCATTACAGATTCAAAAAATTCTAGGAATTTTATTCCATTCTTAAAACTCCTTTCTCAACTAAAAGCATTTTAATATATAAACTCAGATGGTTCAGATACTTACCTCTGAATCCTTTGAAGAACTCTGCTTATGTTGTGATGTAGGACTTCAGGGTGTCCACAGCGAACTCTGTCATGAAGCCTTGTAGTATGTTGTCAAGCCAAAAATCGATTGCTCGTGAGAGTGGACTATCTACTTATTTGAGTCTCTGAATGAGATATGGGGTCCACTCGGTAGGTACGTCTTCGTAGAAACAGTTCTTTCGCCCTACGAGTCTTGATAACCAGTCGCACAACTCATTTCCAAAATATGCAAAGAAAATTTCGTAAATGTCCTCCCATAGGTATTTATTTAACCAATCTACGTCAGAGAGACACGGATGTCTATTCTCCTTTCTTGCAAAATCTCTTTCTGTCTTGTTGACCTAGTTCCATATTTCTTTCTTGTCTGGATGCCAATTTTCGGTGCTCATCACCAGTTCAAGCACAGAAACGAAACCATTTGTTGGCTGCTTATACTATTCTTGAGGTTTTCTAGAAAGACTCAGGTTCTGCATGGTTCATGGAACCAACAAAACCCCCTTTTCACCAACCCTTTTGACAACATTCTATGAGTAGACTTAGGTCTCACCCGGGGTGAATTTAATGGGGAGGTTGCGGAATTAGGTTTCCACAACCAGGTGATGAGCGCTTAACAGACTGGAGAGCACCGCACTATGGGACTCACGCTGTGAACTAGGGAATGCGCAAAGTTCACCTTCTTCATGGTTAACACTTGTACAATAACGCATCCAAAGGACTACGCAGCTCAAAATGGCTTTTAGACAATAGGACATCGCAACCGAGACAACACTTCCTCTTCGGTACTTAACCACTTTAATGGACTTTACCTAGTGTATGTTATGCATTCAACAAATAATGGTTTGCAAGCCTTTCTAACTTATACACTATAACAACAACACTGTAACTGCGCACTTCTGGTGCTGCACTTAAGGAATCGCACTATACGGACTTCGCTAGCCAAGTGTTCACCTGATTAACTTATGCAGTCATCTGACTTAGAAATACTGGTGCCTTTGACATTCATTCACACATGTTTTTACTTAACATATTATCCCCTTCTTTTATCCTTATGGCGAATACATATAAAAGAAAGAACACATGCATTCATAGATAAGATCTTAACCATTCACATAAGCAAATACACAGATACAAATGCATAATCAATCACATAACACATAATTTAACGTGGTTCACCCCCAGGATGGGAGCTACGTCCACAGGAACTGTTGTTATATTATTTATGGGAAGGATACAAGAGTTCTAGTCTTTGCACTCAGCTGCAGAATCTCTTCTCTCCCAATAGGTCTCTGTGCACATAGCTTGCAGAGCCTTTTACAATCGTCTCTCCACAGAGATCAATATTCAACAATAACCAAAAACTCTCGAAGATTAAACCTTTTTGTTACAAAATTTCCCTTTATATAGAGATCGAGCCCGTAGGTCACATCTGTTACAATGCATAGGCAAAAACCCTAAGGTTACAAAATGGTTCAGTTACCCTCCAACTCGGCCTGTTGTAGTTAACAACTACTTTACATGCTTCTGGTCATTCTGTTGGACCACTCGTAGCTCGCACGCCCTTCTGACATCCGCAGTCTTCACAAAATGGTTATACTGCATCGTGGCGTATCGCTTTCTGCCCCTCTGTCCTGCCTATTGCTGTCGGCTTCATGGCTTAGCTTCTAACTGTTTTCCGCCACTCTCTTGATAGGTTGCTTTCATCCACATTCATGTTTCTCTATACCCATGCCTAGGAATCAAGGAGTCACTTACCCAAATAGGTCGCTTTCGTAGCTCGACCTTTCCTTATATTCTGTACCCAAAATAGGTGCTCTGCTGGAACGACATAGTGCTACCACTTCGCGGAGCTGGCACTTATCCGCGCGGTTCTTACCCTGATGATACTGTGCTGCAGTGTAACCTTGCAGCTTACAAAAATTGTCTTGACAAAAATCCCTTACTTGGGCCGGGCCCAACATTCCACCATTGAAAGGGAACCAAAATCAGAAATATTATGACCTAGGGAGGTCCCCCAAAATGATGCAGTTGGGATAAAAGTGGTCACTATCGGGTCATCCTAGGATAGAGTGAAAATCCAATTGACGAATTTAGCGTTACCTTGAAGCGAGTGATGAAAATATGTGTCATGCAGAGGAGGTTGTTCCACCAACAAAGGTCCTGTAGGACTAGTGATGGGTGGATTTGAAGGAGGACAATAGTTTACTCTTGATTCAAGGGTAGGAATTCCTTCTTCGTGTGATTCAGATTTTGTGGGTTGATCCATGCTTGCTCCTAATTTATCCTCCTATCTAAGGGGATATTTAGGTGGCAAATTCAATATTCTGCGGGATCTTCTTAAGGGCTTCTCAGCCAGGGTGGCTGATGTAAAGCTTCTCCTAAAATTCTTGTAAAAAAAAAACACACTTCAAGTCCTACTCAAGCTAAAGCCATAAGCAAACTTTTGTGATAGATGGAATTCAAAATTATGGAACCTCAGAGGATTATCAAGGCATCCCAACTCACGATATACTATAGGGTCCAATAGTAATACTCGACCAAATTTTTCAGAGCATTAACTAGGGAGGATTAGGACCATACCCCTGATGGTATTACCCAACTACTTGGAAGTACATGCATAGTAACTCCTTGAGTGTTTTTCTCGGTGTATTTCCATGCCAAGAAGGCCAATGGTTAACTCAGATTGTTTCAGTAATCCTAGTGTGGTCTCCCGATATACTCAATATATGCGGGAGATCCAATCCGTAGGAGTGTTTTATTAAGCACAACCGTACGACAGGATCTTTCTGATATATTGTTGAGTACGTGAAGTACCTTTCTATATACCTGAAGGTACGTGAAAGTTCGTTCGATATACCAACTGGTACATGGAAGAGCTACAAGCCCTTGGGATGTAGTGCAGGAAGATAACGAAAATTGCTACATTTTAATACATCGAAACACGTCTCTACCCTATCACACGAGTTTATATACAATTTTAACCTAGGATACCACTTGATTTTATCTTGTACGGTTAGGTGAATGCATGGAGTGTAGACTTGTAAAGTAAACAAGATGCATAACTAATCTCAATGGACTGCAAGTCTTTCGTTTTTATTTTCAATGAAAACTAACTAAAGTAAAGAGAAATGTTTTTCTTTTCCAAAAGAAAATGTACAAAGTACCTCCTTTTACTTTATTTTCTAATTTAATCAAAAGACTAAAATTACTCTTTCGTTTAATCCAACAAAAAAAAAACAACACACCAAATGAACAATATTTTTTCTTTTTTCTTTTCAACTAAGCAAAATATCTTAGCAAAATGAAAAGATGAACTTTACTTTCGATTGCAATAAATCTACTTTGAAAACAAAGACTAAAAGAAGTGAAAACAAAACAAAAAAAATATGAGAGCATTCACTAGCTTTTCCAAGACTTTGAGAAGGTCTATATTCACTTAACGTTTTCAAGGAAATGAGGATGAACTTTTCAAAACCAAGAGAACATAAGCATTGACAATTTTTGGGATTTTTCAAAGTTTCTTAAACAACTATGCAAAGCATGAAATACTCTTTCCAACAATCCCAAGTAATCTACTCTAAATGAAGATAATAAATAATTTTTTGGTTTTCCAAACTGATGTACTCAAAAATATGAGAACGATGCCACTTCTTAAACCTTGATTCAGAATACTAGAGACTACTTACTACTGCAATATTTAAGAAAATAGAATTTCTCGGGAAATTAATCACCCAAAATCGTAATACAACACAAAAATCCACACCAAATTTTGCAAAAATCACAACAACTTAACTTTTGGAGGTCTTAGAGAGTGAACAAATCAGATATATTGAAATGGAGTCACAAGATTGGTTGTAGTTGTGAGGGATTTAAATTTCCCACCGCTAGAGAAACGCCCAGTTGACTAACTATGACTCAAATCGAACTCTAAATCACAAAAAAAAACAAGGATAAAGCACACTGGGTCTAAGGGATACTGTGGGTGTAAAGGAAAAAATGCAGACCTCAGCAAATTAACCCAAAACCAATTTGTGATATTTTTTGACCCTATGCACTGAGTTTTGTAGGGTGACGTTCCCTACAAGTGTAAACCAGATCGTTGGAATCCCAATGACACGCTTTGCACATGTTGGAAGTGTTTCAGTGGCTCAAGTTGAACACATACAAATAACATCAATGACACAGTCTTCTTAAAGGAAAAGTGCGTCAAAATTACAGTGACGTGGGCAGAGAACTACCCAAGTGCATCGGGCGAGAACCAATTATGGAAAAATAAAAAAAACTCAAGAACAAAAAGATATATGGCTAAGCTGAAAGTCCCAATCAGAGTCTGGATCACCCACTAACTCTTTGATAAGAAGATCCAATGAAAAGGAGGCAATTAAGAGGCTATTGGAAGAAAATCAAGAAATCAAAGCTTACAAACAAATCAAATACTATGGGATACCTATCCCCATTATGGTCTCCAATTGTTTTTGCAGACAACTATTAATTGGAGCACTAACTGATCTCCCTAGTCTGAATGGTTCCGATCTAGAACAAAAGACGTACACAATACAAATTACTTTCCTAGATTTATAAAATTGCAAAGGATATCAGAAGATAAATCACTTTATGAACGCAACACTATCTCCTTGATTGATGTAACTCTTGATATTCAATTTCTCTAGTTGCAAAACCATGTACAATGAGTAGAAACAAGCAAGTACTAATAGCATATAAACATATATCAATCTAAACTAGTAGTCGAAGAAGCCAATTCTAAAGATCTTACAATAACAAGATGTTTATGGAAAGAACCTGCATTAATGTAATTATAAGAAGTACATAGAGATAGGTTACAACTGATCTTTGATGTCGTAACTCCTTCCAAATGATCCTATCCTCAAAGATCCAAGATGTTTCCTAATCTGGATGGATGAAAGGGAAGCAACTCTGGAAGAATTTCTCCAACATTTAAGTGCTTTATCTTCCTCCTCCTTAACCATGGAGAGGAGGTTTGTATTTATAGGCCTAAAGGGATAGGAGAGGTTGCGGATTTGTGGGAGAATCTCAATGGATCATCCCAAAATTTAAGGGGATCGAATGCCATATTTCCTAATTCATAGGGATAAGCCCCCACGTAACCAATGATTATAGAATCTGATCGAAGCTTCTCTTTCTCCTTTTAAACTAACAACGCCACACTTTGCACATAGGAAATTCACGTTTTTAAGGGGTGATGCACCTTGTGCAAAGGAAACCAGTGTCACTAACGCGCTCTGTTAATCTGCAGAGCACATCACCAAGGGTATGACACACCTTTTCAATGAGCAAGATGCGTTGAGGTGAAAACAAAAGGTAAAACGAACAACAACAAATCTCCTTTCAATAATTTGGTCCAAATGCTTTAAGAACTATGGAAAATATAGGACACATGACTCATGATGATGAGATTTTGGTGTAACAAATCTCGATGGATATCCTTGCTGTCTTGTTGGTTCCACTTGATTTTCTGCTGGTAATAAGGGTGTTGAATTTCCAGTTGTTGTTGACTGTTCATCTTGACTGTTCCAAGCTTCTACTTCATTGAATTCCACATATCTTCCTACTATAAATTTCTTTATGACTGGATTGTACAACCTATATGCTTTAGAATGCTCACCATACCCTGTAAAAATGCATTTTTCACCTCTAACATACAACCTTTTTCTCAGTTGTTCAATAACATGTGCATAAGCAACACAACCAAATACTCTGAAATGTGAAACACTTGAATTTGTTTGATTCCATGCTTCTTGGGAAAATTTTCTTTTGACATTCTTTGTAGGTGATCTATTCAAAATATAGAATGAGCATGCAATTGCTTCACCTCAAAATTCATTTTGAAGTCTTTTTTCTTTTAGCATACTTCTTTCCATATTCATTATGGTTCTGTTTTTCCTTTCTTTTATCCCATTTTGCTTAGGAGTGTATCTGGCTGTAAATTGTTTTTTAATGCCATGATATTTGCAATAATTTGCATGTATTCTTTGGAATCATACTCACCTCCTCTATCGGACCTTAAAATTTTAATGTACAAACCACTTTGTTTTTCTACTAAAGCCTTATACTCATTGAACTTGTCAAAAGTTTCAAATTTGTACTTTAGGAAATATACCCAAGTCTTCCAACTAAAATCATCAATAAAAGTTAGAAAATAAAGGTGTCCTCCTCAGGACTCTGTTTGCATGGGACCAGATAAATCAGTATGCACCAACTCCAGTGGTGCTCTTGCTCTGTAGGATGCACTAGCTGGAAAGTTATCCCTTTGTTTTTTTCCTAATAAACAACTATCACAAGAATTTGTTGGTTCATGTATTATTGGAAAGCGTTTAACCATTTGTTTCTACTGTAACAAATTCAATCCACCAAAGTGAATATGACCAAATATCAAGTTCCATAACCAAGAATCATCTAGAGTGGTGACATCGTGAACACATGAAGCTAATTGATTGACATTCCTTAAAGTTAAAGGAAACATTCTATTCTTGGTCATTTTAATATTAGCAATGAGCTTCCTACTTGGACATTTTTGTAGGGTTATACAAGCATTATTAGTAAAGATAACTTTATAACCATGTTCAATGAGTTGACCAACACTCATGAAATGGTGCTTTAGACCAGGGACTAGATAGACATCAGACATATTCTTTTTCTCATTCTGCTTGGTAAGAAAACTGACTGTCCCTTTACCAACTACATTGACAACTTTATCATATCCTAATATGACATCATACTTCACTGAATTGTCTAAATTCACAATCAAACTTTTATCTCCTGTCGTATGGCTGCTACAACCACTGTTTAGCAGCCAAAGATCCTTATTACATTCTTTAGCTTCATGATATCTTAATAACATGGCCTCTACGATACTTTCAGATGTATTAGAAACATTAGCCCTATTTTTTTTAGATCTGCCTGCTTTTTCCTACATTCATTGGCTAAATGAACAAATCTTTTACAATAATAACATTGAGTTTTAGATTTTTCATACCTCTTGTTTTTCTAATAGCCTTTTTCTCTCCCCCTTGAGCTCATAGGGTGTTGTGGCTTGTCTTCTTGTTCCATACTTGGCTTTTTTTCTCTTTTTGAATTATAGACGTTGTTAGATCTGCCCCTTCCTCTGCAATATCTTCTTTTGCGTATGTTGATAGATTCTTGTGTCTTGAAGGCATGTTCAAGTGATTATTCTTCCCTATTAATTATTGATTCATAGGAAAATAATGATCTTGTTATCTCATCCACTGAGTATGTAGAAAAGTCCTTAAATTCTTCAATTGAAACTACTACCATACAAAATTTCTTAGTACGGCTTCTCAAATTTTTTTGCACAACCTTATCATCTTTTATGTCTTCTCCATGAATCGTTAGCTGATTTCCCAGTGCCATTACCCTGGTCATAAACTAATCTATTATCTCAGACTCTTTCATTTCCACAATTTCAAATTATGTTATGAGATTCTGTCATTTTACATTTTCACCTTGTCTATGCATTGATAGGATTTCTCCAAAATATCCCAGGATTCCTTTGCAGTAGAAGCATTTATGATTTTTGGAAATATTGAATCATCTGTACCTTGCTAAATTAGCCATAATGCTCTGGCCTCTCTCTTTCTATGTTCATTTTATTGTGCTCTTTATGTATTTGTCACAGTCTAAATTGTTGCTTGATGTGGTTTTGTGAACCCATTTTCAATTGTTTCCCAACATTCTCGTGACCTCAAGAATGATTTCATTCTTATTGACCAAAACTCATAATTTTTTCTTGTTAGAACAATAGGTCCTTGAGATTGACCCAGGTTGTTGCCAGATGCCATTTTTCTGAAAACATTACAGTCTGAAATTTTAAGCCTACTGGCCTCTTTTGCCTTGCTCAGTTCTGAAAATTAGCTCTCCCCTTTTAAAAATAAAATATATTTTTCTTTTAAATTTTCTCCTCCTTTTTTTTAAATCTGCATTTCTTTAAAAGAAATATGTTCCTTAAGTGTTGGAGTCCTTGATTTTACTATTATTGAGCTTTAACTTACAAGAGTTTTTCACTTACAAGGATTCTTGACTATTCTCCTTTATCAAATAATTTTGTATATTTTAAATTTTGTCCATTTTCATTTTAAGACTAAAAAACATTCATCTTTTCAAGGAGATATTAAGGCTCATGGAATCCTTCCCTATTCTTTAGGAGAATGGTGGCTTTCACTTTTTCACTTAACTAAGTTTAATGTTTTTGTAATACCCCATTTTGACCGTTATGAAATATTGGCTTTTAATAATGTAAATATTGTGTTCATGCGATGTATTAATATTTCAATAAAATACCAAAACTGGCTATGGAAGCAACTAAGGAGAAGGGGCTATGTGTATTCCACTAGGGAGTGGTGAGGGGGCTGTGGGATTGAACCATAGGCTTGCAAATGTCATTTTGAGGACCCATTTGACTTTCCTTGCTGACATTTATTTCTGTTGTAAGAAAGTTGTTGAGAAATCAGTCCATGGCTTCAATGGAGCATGGGCAGCCCAAAAATTCGTATGGCAGGTATGGGCTCTGTTTTTCTTGTACCACAAGTCACCCTACTTAATGGGATTAGGTTCTTCCTCATTCCCATTCCATTGTTGAACATTCCAGCATCATTTTTCATCCATTACACATGCCCAACAATGAGAAAAACTAGAAATCGTAACTTTGCAAGAACCCACGTTTTTAAGTGCCATAAATGCCCATAATTTGGTATTGAGAGTGAAATACAATGGGGGATCCATATATATGAACCTTGGGGAAAAATTGAGAGTATTAGATACCACGAAATCCATTGGAAAACACAGTTTTTATAGCCCAGAAATCCAGTGATGGGATTGAGTTATTTGATGATAGAATTGTGAGAAATCCAAGTGTGAACAATTGAACAGAGGTTGGGTTTACTTGATAAACCCAATGAAGGCTGGAATCTCAAGGAAATTAGCAACTTAACCTTTCTATGCCCACCCTGAATAGCACTGGAGGGAAAGGATGCCTAAGGGACTGTGCAGCAAAGAAGGGGACCTTCGTTGTGTTGGGTGAGGTAGGTATTGTGGGTGTCATGACTGTTGAGTTCATTTGAAATGCCTGTAGCTCTGTGGTTGAGCTCACTAGCTTAGCATCCTCCTCATTTTCTTATTGCATGCTTGATAAACCCGATTGTGTGTTGGCTTAGCATGACTGTTGAGTGAAACCATTGTTGTGAGTGAGCATGTTTAGTTCCTCCTTAGTGGATACACAACCCAGCTCGGGGGTGATCTCTCAGCTGAAAGAATATAGGCTGGACAAAGATCTATGGTTGGGTGGAACATTGCTCTCACATAGCCAGTTGTTTGGACAACTTCATCTCAAAGATAAGTGTTTTCTGTGGTTTAAATTATATGCATTATGTGTTCTGCATTGCGTTAATTCTGAATGATAATTATTCATGTTAATGGATTGAAATGATTATCTTAATATGGTTGATATAAAATCTGTGCATAACATTGGAATGGGATTGATTCTCTGCATGTTGAATCATCCTCTGCACGTGATAGATATGTTGATGCATTACCGTTTGTGTGTGTGCAAACATGTTTTAATTCTGTTGTGTAATTTCGGTATGCATTCTATTTAAATGGTAAAATTCAGTTGTATGGATGTGGGGATGAATCAGACACCCCCATGTTATAGTCATGTTCCCTCTATGGTTTGGAATGATGAGGGGGGACGTGACACTTTTCCTTTACAATTTTTTACCAGCATGGCAGAGATTTAGTGGGCTTATAACATAGTGCGGACTTAATAGAGATATTACCACCTCTTACGGACTTGAAATTGATTGAACTCCACCTCAACGCACACTGAACAAGTCCTGACAGGACTTCAAACTTAATTGAGCTCCTTTTTATAAAAATAATGCATTCCAATTCTCCTTTGATGACCTACGCCTCTCAAGCGAGCGTTATGGATATTTATTAGGCTTTGACTCTTACCTTGTGTCCATTTCTATTTCTTCATGCATGCTCCATTTGACCCTTTCACTCTTCGATGAGCTAAACTCCTTTGCATGAAGTTTTCGGCCCCTTCAAAAACTAGAAGCAACGACTCCACAGTCTTGTCCAGGGACCTCGACTTGACTTCCTTCTCCCTTAGTTTTCTCAGGTCTCTTATAGCTCCAATATTCCCTTCCATGTGTAGGGAGATACCTCTACAGGTCTTTTCCGAATCCTGTAACTCACTTCAACTAATGGAGAAACACTCAACAACAATAACCTGCTCTTATACCAATTTGTTGGATAGGCAGGGGAGCTAAAACTCACAACAAGATCTGAGATTAAACTCAAAAGAAACACACACATAGCTACAGCTGATATGAATATGCAACATGAGCTTTGAAGCTCTTTTTTATTAACACAAAAACACTCAGTCTCTACATCTAATGAAAACAGGCTTCATACATATATGCAATTATGAACTAGATCCTGTATTAACTAATCTACCTAACTGTATTACTTCTAATATGAGAGCTTGTACATCATGCAATTTATTTGATACTGACTTGGTATAAAGGGAGAAATTACTACTTCTTACAAAATTATTATTATTATTATTAATTGTGAAGACTTAAGTAAATAAATTGTATGTAAAGTTCTTTTTTAATAAAGGAAGAATGCATAGACATCATTGCCATTGATGATAGAAGGTTAATAAATTTGTGATTTTGATTCTAGTGGTTGATTGTTATGAATTGCAATTTGTGATTTTGGTTCTAGTGGTTGATTGTTATGAATTGCAACTTGGAGGTGGTGGGGTAAAGTTCCAAAGTGTCATTGTCATTAATGATAGTTAGTTGAGAAATTTAATATTTTAGTTAGAATTACTTAGAGTTTGATGTGACTTTAACTCTAGTAATTGACCCAAGCTGGTGAAATGTACCACCCTCTAAATAAAGAGACGTGCAAAGAGGATTTGTTTCATATAATCAATTTTAAAAGAAATTAGATTTTTAAATTTAGAAATTTAATTAAATCTAAACTAACATGGCCACGCCTATAGGCTATTTTAAGTTTGCATCGATCACTTAAAATAAATTGTATCACTTTCTCACTTGGTATGACTTGGTATAAAGAGAGAAATTATTATTTTTTACAAAATTATTATTATTATTATTATTATTAATTGTGAAGATGTAAGTAAATAAATTGTATGTAAAGTTCTTTTTAATAAAGGAAGAATGCATAGACATCATTGCTATTGATGATATAAGGTCAAGAAATTTGTGATTTTGGTTCTAGTGGTTGATTGTTATGAATTGCAATTTGTAATTTTGGTTCTAGTGGTTGATTGTTATGAATTGCAACTTGGAGGTCATGGGATAAAGTTCCAAAGTGTCATTATCATTAATAGTAGTTAGTTAAGAAATTTAATATTTTAGTTAGAGTTACTTAAAGTTTGATGTGACTTTACTCTAGTGGTTGACCCAAGCTGGTGAAATGTACCACCCTCTAAATAAAGAGAAGTGCAAAGAGGATTTGTTTTATATAATCAATTTTAAAATAAATTAGATTTTTAAATTAGAAGTTTAATTAAATCTAAACTAACATCGCTAGGTCATGTCTATAGGCTATTTTAAGTTTACAAGGATCATTTAAAATAAATCTAGAGAGTACAGTGGTCTCATATTCCTGCAATTTTGGAAATATTAAAATGAGATATTTTATATATATATATTATTTTTAGTTTTATAATTGTTTATGTAGAATTTGAAACGACCACCTAAAATAAATCTGGAGAGTACACTTGTCTTATATTCCTGCAATTTAGGAAATATAAACACCTATACCCAAGCTATAAATACCACCCACTTACGTAAACATAAACATAACGAGTGTAAGTACAGCTAAATCTGATTTATCTTCGGTGTTTTTCCATTATTTGTTTTTCCGGTTACAGATCTCAACAATGGGCCACGGAAGACAGCCATGCGCAGGGTGAGTGTATCTTTCTCTCGTATACCATTCTTTTGTAATGGCTAGTCTGAACGGAATTTCACTTGGTGGGCCGAGTTTGTGTTTTCTTTACTGAATAGATTTATTTCAGATTTATTTCATTTGGAGGGCCCATTTTGTGTTTTCTTTAGCCGGATTAGATTTTTGGTGTTTTCTTTACCCTAGATAGATTTTGTGTTTTCGTTACCCTAAATAGATTTCAGAACGAAAGCATTTTAGTGAGAAGCAGGATGTCAGAACCATGTGACCCCTGCGGCGTCCTGCTAGAAAATATTCAGTCTATTCAATTTTCGTCCTCAGTGAATGTGATTTTGTAGAACCTTCCCGATTTTAGGGGTCAGATCGCTTAAGTATAGTGAAGAATTTAAAGAATCAATCCCCATTCATTTTACTGTCTGTCTATCTTAATCAAAATGACCAGAAATTCATTTTCTTTGTTCCGTAATGTCGGATTGCTCCATTAACAACGCAATAATTTGCTGCATTTACGTGGTGAATATTGTGGATGTGAAGTGAAAAGACAAAAAAAAATCTTGTATCCCTTTTATCGTCGTCCTTAATGCTCGACTATTATCGCATTAGATGCAATGGGTAGGCGAAAAAGAGGGACTTCTGTGGTTATGAAGCTGATGTTTTTCTTTAGTACCTTTGGTCGCATAATTTTTTAATGTTACGTGATTTTCCATAAGGTAGTAATTTTGAATGTCTGCAAGAGATATTTAGCAATCTTGTTATGACTGAGATGCCACAATGCTATGATGGGTATGAACTTACTAGATTTCTGAAGCTAATGTTTTTCTTTACCTTACTATGATGGGTATAAACTGACTAGAAATATCGCATTAGATGCAATGGGTATCTGAAAAAGAGGGACTTCTGAAGTTGATGTTTTCTTTAACTTTGGTTGCATAATTTTTTAACGTTACGTGATTTTCCATAAGGTTGTATTCTGCGTCTCAATTTTGAATGTCTGGAAGAGATATTTAGCAATCTTTTTATGGCTGAGATGCCATAATGTTATGCTGGTTAGATTACTAGAACTCTGACAATTTTTTATTACTGGTGGATGGCCCCAGACTGGATCAACCTTCTGATGGATCAAACAGGCTAAAGATGGGTGACGATTTCGGATATTTCAACGAAGTCAAAGAGGAATTCAAGGATGCTCCAGAGAAATATGGCCAGTTTCTTACGATCATAGAAGATTTAGAGGCCCGAAGGTGTGTACCTCTTGTTATCAATATCAATCAGTTCTTTCCTTTTCTTCTCAACTAACTCTAAATCGTAGTATTGTGGAATGTTCTTCTGTCAATTCCGCAGGCTTGATAGAGCTGATGGTGTAGCCAGACTGAGATATTTATTCAAGGGACACCGATCTCTACTTTTGGGTTTGAATGCTTTGCTGCCCAAAGGTTATGAAATTATTATTCCCGCCGTGGAAAACCCAGAAGAGCGACAGCTAAACGGAGACGAAGCCCTGATCAACAAAGCCGTCAAGTTTGTTAACAAGGTCAAGGTATTGCATATGGCATATTAACGCTTTAACATTTAAAAGCTAGGCATTGATAGTTTGAAATTCAAAGCTATCTATTTAAGACTTTTTTCACTTTACTTGTAATTTATCATCTTCAGACACGGTTTCAAGCTTCAACAGAATACAAGACTTTTTTGCGTATCCTGAATGAGTATAGGAAGGGAACCAAGCCACTGGCTGAAGTATATCGAGAGGTACTTTTCACTGTTTTACAAAAATGGGAATACAAATGTTTATATTATTTTCATTCTCCATTATCTTCAGCTTATACGCTATTCATTTATATTTGTATTTGCAGGTGGAAGAACTGTTTAATAATCAGCCCGATCTAGTAGCGGAATTTAAAGACTTTCTACCTTCTGCAACCCCATTCCCAAACTTTGACGAAGCCATCAACTTTGTTAACAAGGTCAACTTATTGCATATGGCATATTAACGCTTTAACATTTGAAAGCTAGGCATCGATAGTTTAAAATTCAAAGCTATCTATTTAAGACTTTTTTTCACTTTAATTGTAATTTCTCATCTTCAGATACGGTTTCAAGCTTCAACAGAATACAAGACTTTTTTGTGTATCGTGGGTGAGTATGGGAAGGGAACCAAGTCAGTGGCTGAAGTATATCGAGAGGTACTTTTCCTTGTTTTACAAAAATGAGAATACAAATGTGTATAATATTTTCACTCTCCATTATCTTCAGCCACGCTATTCATATAATTGAAATATATTTGTATTTGCAGGTGAATGAACTGCTCTATGATCAACGAGATCTAATGGAGGAATTTAATGAATTTCTACCTTCTGATCAAAAACTCGGGAATAAGGTTGAGAAGGAAAGGGTCGAAAAAGAAGACTAGAAATAAAGGAGAAATAGAAACAACTTAAAAATATGAGCGCGCACAGTAGAGATTAGTAGAGAATTGGATGTCATATATCTAGGCTTTTATGCTACAAACTGCTACAAAATTATGTTTCTCAATAAATCTAGAATTGTTTTTGTCTTTGAATAGGACATTGATTTGAGAGTGAATCAAACCATAGTTGGAATGTTTAATTTTTTTATTTTATATCTAACTCCTCCTTTATGAAATTTTATTGGAGCAAGTTGTTATCACAAGACATTGGGTAACATCTATTTTGTTTTCATGAATTCAAGTTTTTCATATGTGAGTATTATTTAGTTTATCTTTTGTTTTATTCTTAAAATATCAATTTTATTTAGTTTGCTTTTTCTTTATTCTTAAAGTATCATTTTTACTTAGTTTATTTTTTGTTTTATTTTTAAAATATCAGTCTTATTTAAATTTGGAATGGATGCTTTTACAATGGCCAAACATTGTTTATTGTTTATATCTTATATCTTGAGGAATTTTCACTGTTATGAGTTTTTAAAATTGAAAAGTTTATTTAATTTCTTTTACTCTGTTTACTTGTTCGATGTTATTTAGAAATGAGAATTGGATGCTATATGGAGTCGAGTCCTTTTTAAATTGAATTTTCTGAATTACTTTGTTGAGTGTGAATTATTTTTAAAATTGAATTTTGTTTTATGAAGGTGAAGATTCATATAAACTGTAATGGGAATGAAGATCCATAAGAAGATATTATGGAGGTTTTTAAATAATTCTTAACTTTTTCTGGTTATTGTTTATACTATTTTTATCAACTATTATTGAAATCCTAGGTACCTAACAGGTTACAATCTTAGCTTAGGACACAGTACTATTTCCATTAGCAAATAAGAAGCATGTGAGATATTGATACCATGAAAGTTACCTATACTATTGTTTATACTATTTCCATTAAATTGAGTGTAATGTGTAATCTCATTAGCATTTTATTACAAGCATTTTAAACTTAAAGCTCAGTCTCAATTTAAGCTACTAAAAAGTTGCAATGTTAAAAGAATAAAAGAATAAAAGCATGGAAAATTTTGGGTATGCATTCAATATTATGACTAAGCACCTTGCTTCCAAAGAAGACGTGTTGATTCGATGGAGTCATGCAAAGACTCAAAGTCCCCACAATCTTGTTGAAGAGGGTGTTGTTTCCATCATGGTAAATGAGTCATGCAAAGACTCAAAGTACCCACAATTGTAAATATCCTTTTTTTATAATGAAATTGAAAAACTTGTTTATTTTTAACTTATCACTATAAAAAAACTTCTTGCCCATCATTGGATGGCACGACCACCATGAGAAGATGGTCTTCTATTATTTTCTCAGTGAATGCATTTTATGTTTTGTTCAGTTTGAACATATGCCCCTTGATGCCTTGCAAGTCCATCCAATCCAAATAAGCAATGAAGTCTCCAATGTTGAGATGTTGTTAATGTGGTCAGAAGACTTTTATCACTATGCACATGATGCTTTTCCTAATTGTAGTAGTGATCAATGTTAATAGTTGTGATCATTGTTTATATGCACATGATGTGCTCAGTTGATGTATTTTGTCAACTTGCTTGTGGGCACTAACCTAACTACTTTGCCTTCCTTTTTCCTTGCTACCCATCATACTATTTTCCCAACTACAGATTATTTTCATAGCTACAGATTATTTTCATAGCATCTGCATTCAAGCATCTTGCATCACCCATTAATACTTTTGATCCACTTGTCGATGCACATTTGGTGTTTGCTTCAAAGGATATGGATTAAATCACCATAATTTGAGGTACAAAGGATCCTCCATTATCCGCACATGGGAAAGTGGAGCATCTAGCAAATTGCCCCTTAAAAGCTTTTGATCCCATTGTCAATACACATTTCTTGTTTGCTTCAAAGGATATGGATTAAATCGACATAGTTTGAGCGACAAATAAGCCTCCATTATCCATACTAAGGAATTCGATGTTTAATATCAACTTGCATGTCGGTGTGACACATTCATACAAGTGAAATTTCCCCATGACCCGCCTCATGCACCAAATAGATCACGTAAAGATATAAACTATCGGAATCGCATAAATATTTTGGCTTTGCTTTAACCCGTTCAAAGGTGTGAATGAAAGGAAAGTTGTGATGGTGTTTCATCCCATGACGCTCAATGTTAGACATGGTTTGGCTTGGGTTAAAATCAATCATTTAATTATTTTAGAAATATTAAAGGAGAACACTTACATATAAAGTATGGCACTAACCATTTAAATCATATATACAATGGTTATGGTCTGGTATGCTACTTCATAAACATATTTTTTTCTTTTTCCAAATGTTTTCGTTTTCCACGCATGAGGCCAATACAATGCATGGTAGATCGAATCAAATCAACGGTTAGATGAAGCATCCATATTTTGGCAATGTAATCACGACTAATTGATTTATTTTATATATTCATCCTGAATGCATCAAACAAGTTCTCTGCAATGTCTGAAAATATCAAATAATGGGGGTTGATCTTTTAAAAGAATGGATAACATGATAATAAAAGGAAAGTGATTGGGTATAAAAATACAACAAAATGCATAAAAACAAAGTATATAAAATTTATGCATAAAAATATTCAAATTCATTTATGTCATGTCTGAAAATATCAAATAATGGGGTTGATCTTTTAAGAAAATGAAAGTGATTGAGTATAAAAAAACAACAAAATGCATGAAAACAAAGTATATAAAATTTATGCATCAAAGTATTCAAATTCATTTATGTCATGTATGTGACTTTTCCATATATATATATATATATATGGAATTTCTTGAAATTTATGCATGAATTTTTCTTTATTAAAAATTCATAGAAAGTAAGCATGATCTATCTTATTATGTCTCTGAAGAGGATCATGTATGTATCACCTAAGCCCTATTAATTTGGGTTTATTGCGTAATTTGTTTTGTTTGGCTATAGTTTAACTATAGTGTTGAATATATGATATTAAATCTAATTATTCAAAATGTATTTTTTTCATTTTAATTGGTTGCAGGACATGACGTCCTCCTCGTTTTTCCCTTCCCACTGGGTGGTGGTGAGATGATGTCACAGCTTGCAGAAGACAGGCATGTCAAGCTACTCTATTTTCCCTCAAAACTTAATGAAGGCACGAGATTCCACCCTGTATGTGCAGTAATGATTTTTAGTAGCTGATTTGTTCCCTAATTTCTGTGTGAGGTTGGCATTAACGTCTTGAACGATGCTGGGCGTCAGATTCACCAAATTCCATGTGCAGCGCAGTAACCATTCGTCAATGCATTGATTTGTGTAGGCTGTAGTAACCATTCACCAATGCATCGATTTGTTGTTAATTTCTATCTGAGGTTGGCAGGGGATATTAAATAGACAATTGACTGTCTGCATTTTAGCGGATTTCGATGGTTTTGATGGTTTCACCCCATTTAATAGCTATAAATGCAAATGAGTACAAGCAGTTTATTTATGAATGAGATATGGTGTATGCACTAACCATAGACTTAAGCTGTTTAACTACCGCATAAGCAACCATTCACTGAAACAAGAATTATTCCAGCAAGTGAGCAGCTCGCGAGCCAAAAGCCCCTAACTGACCCAGCAGCTCCACTAAGTGTTAAGGGCCGAGCCTGCTTGCACACCCTCTATAACACCATCGCAGTTTTTCCAAACAGTATAAGATGTTAACTCGGGGAACCTCATTCCCAAGGTTCAATCCAAGTGTCAGAAGAGCAAACCACTCATAGTCTAGGTGTTAGAAGAGAAAACCACTTGTTATAATCTATAAGGTGTTAGAATAGAAAACCAGGTGTTACAAAGATTTCTAAATTTCTTGTAGCAGTCTTCTCTTATCCACGTCAAGCTGGCTCACCCCTCACCTTCGCTGAACTCTTCGAGTGATGGGTTAAATTTACATCCCCTTGTCGCTAAATCTCACCGAGATCAATATTTCGTATGTTTGATATTGGTAATGTTGAGGCCAGCTTGGTCCAAGCTAGCGAATCCACAGGCGATGGGATCAACCCTGCAGAGTGGTGCCTCAATGAGCTTGAATACAAGCAGGAGCTCAGAAGAGAAATGGTGTTCATTTGTTTTCTTGGAGCTTGAAACTATCTTTTGAGTTTAATATATATAATGTTATCGATAGTGTTTTGGATGTAAATGAAATGTTTCCAGTTTATGTCCAAAAGAAACTGGGAAATCTACATTCTCAACTATAATGTATATACAAAGTGTTTAATGGATAGAGGAGTTGATTTTTGTTTAATTTTATGTGCAGACAATGTTCAAGGCTATGGCGATTTCGTTCTCGACTATTACAGTGTTCACAGGGATAATCTCTCTCTATGGGTCGTGTCTTCAGTATGGTGGGTCCACGACTCTTGTTTGGGGATGGATCATGGTCTCATTTTTCATGGCGTTCGTTGCCACTGCCATGTCCGAGATCTACTCTTCATTTCCTGTGAGTGTTTTTTTTGCAAACATCACTTGTGAGCACGAGTTCAATTCCCACATAGGCCTATCGTATGAGTATATAATTTGCTAACCTGTTTGTATTTGCAGTTAGTGAACAATCTCTATGAGTTCAATTCCCATAGAGTGATATAATAAAACTTTACAAGGGCTAATCAGAGGTCATTTGTTCAATTCCAATGGACTTCTATTATATGCGTTTGCAATTGGAAAAGAGTTTAATTTATAATCATATTATAATCATTTTAAATTTTCCAAAGCAATGGTCATGGGTTCAATTTCCATAGTATTATATATAAAAACTTGCAATTGGCTAGCTAAAGGTCATGAGTTCAATTCCCATAGAGTCTTATTATATGCATTTGCAATTTGACAGCAAGTGGCCATGAGCTTAATTTCCACCAAAGATCATCAGTTCTATATTCCCTGAGCATTACTATGTTTCCGAATGAATTCTGTTATGATGCGTTATTACCTAGTTACAATGCATTACATGATAATTATCCACAAGAGTTCAAATGCCGTATTCTGATAACAATGCGTTACAAATTTGAAGCTTATCAGGAAACCAACTTTTGTGTGCCATTTTTTTAATGTGTACTAATGAATAAGTTCTTTAAAATGTGAAATGGATTGAATGCCTTGAGGAACTGAAGTTTGCATTATGTTTATTGTTTTGTTACTGTGTTTAATAAATGTTATATTATAGCTAGGAGGAACTGAAGTTTGCATTATGTTTATTGTTTTGTTACTGTGTTTAATAAATGTTATATTATAGCTGGGAGTTTTAATAGAATGGTTTTATTTCTATTGTCGGTGGCTTCAACTAAACTTTGAAGTCGCAGCATAGCAAGCTTGATGTAGATGGCTAGCAGGGGCTGCTAAAAGTGTCGTAGCTACATGTAGAGGAGTCGTTTGGATGTGCCCACGGCGACAAGATTATGGTATGGCATGATTTAAGATGTTCTCCGCCTCTGGGGTTGGAGTCTGTTGCACTATGTGCCCACGACGAAAAGATTATGCTATGGCATGATTTAAGATGCTCGCCGCCTCCGGGGTTAGAGTCTGCTTCAGTGTGCTTATAGCCCTGCTCGCATTATTGTCGAAAAAAAAACTTTAAAAAACTTTATTCTTTAGGAAATCAATCTTCTACAACTGTCTCTAAATCTCTCTTAACTGAGCAAAATAAATTCTCAATGAGGGACTTCAAATTCAATCATTCAATCCTTGATTTCTAACATTCCCCATAAGCTTCGTGTGTAATTAAATTTAACTGGTGCTGTCATTGACCCTCTCGCTAGGTTTTCATCATTTCCCATCTATATATTTTCATTTTGATGGTGATTCCCATGCCATCTAGACTATGACAAAACTAGGATAAAATATACAAATGATGGGAGCTTTCAGAAAATATCCATTATATTATTTTGAATAAGGGCATTGATTTAAAAACACATTAAATCCTCTTTAGGCTCAAAACCTGAAAAATCCAATGTGGTTGTTTTGGATTTTATTTAGTGGTCCTCTCACCCACTTCAATATCAAGGGGTAGCTTCTCATTCCTGCTTTTCTCATGTTCATTTTTTCCTCTTAGATTTGTGATCTTCATGTTCCCGACTTTCTTGACCATATCCCAACATCCTTCCTAGGAAACTCTGATTCGAAGGAATAGACTTTTGATTCCCTGGAATTTCTTGAGTAGCGGCTTCGGATCTAGTAGAAGCTGTAGAGAAGTGCATTGTCTCATTAGATCGTGACTAGTTCGATTCTTTCATTTATTCTTTTTCTTGCTTGGGAAAGCCTAGATCCATATGTGGGCTAGTTTGTCTGCTATTTATTTTTATACTTTTATCCTATCCCGTGCTGAGAATGACCTGTACATCATTTTTAGGATACTGACTAGAGTGAAAATTAAATGCGTTTGAGTTCTTTCCATTATTATTGTTTGTTGTTCTTGAAATTGTATTTTCTTTAATTTGACCTGCGGCTTCATCATCTATATATTCATCAGCTAGCCGTTCAGGGTCAAAAGTACTTTGTAAAGCCCTCCACACTGCAACGTGTTATAGCGTTTTGATATACCATTGGTTTCCTTTCGATTAGAATGAAATCTGAAGATTCTTCTCCATTTGACCAAATACGGGAATGTATTTACCTGAAGTAGGATTTCTATTAGAGACCCATTCATAATATCCTAAATATTTTATTTTTCTTTTGACTTCAGTTGTTCTGGCCTAAAATGAAACAGATATGCACCATCTTGCTTTACTATGGAAGACAAAGTTGATGTGTTAAGGTTTGTTCTTTCAATTATTATTGTTTGTTGTTCTTGAAATTCTATTTTCTTCAATTTGACCTGTGGCTTTCATCAAATACATATGCCTTCATCATCTATATATTCATTAGTTGACCGTTCAAGGTCAAAAGTCCCGTGTAAAGCCCTGCTAGGTTGTAACTTGTTAAATTCTTTTGATATACCATTCATTTCCTTTGGATTGGATGCAATCTGAAGATTTTGCTCCACTTGACCAGGTACGGGAATGTGTGTACCTGAAGTATGATATTTATGAACTGCATTGTCTCTTTCTATCAGAGACTCATTTAGGACATCCCAAAGATTTTGTTTCTCTTTTGACTTAAGCTGTCGTGGCCCAAAATGAAACAGATCTGCCCCTTCTTGCTTTATTGTGGAAGATAAAGGTTACGACGTTTATTTTTTAGATCATCCTTCAGGCACTTTTAAACTTTATATAGACGATGGAGTTCATTTACCTGCATCATTCAATAATCAAAATAAATAATTAGAACATCCCAAAGATTTTGCTTCTCTTTTGACATATGCACCTTCTTACTTTATTGTGGAAGACAAATGTTGTGATGTTTATTTCTTAGATCGCACTTTTAACTTTATATAGGCCAGATATGTGTATCCGGATGGATGCCATTTCGAACTCTAATTGTCTTACATTGCGTTTAGACAGGAAGCTGCATTCAAAAATAGTTAGAAATTACTTATCCCAAATTAATCAAGGTTAATTTTGTCAAAGCAGTCTCCCAAAATCAGGTGGCAATGTCGGGGACATTGCCACCTCGTGGCTCTTGTTTATGATATTCTTTTATATTATATTTTTAAGTCATCTCTTTTGCCTAGATTATATGACATATTAATCTTTGGGAAAAAAGCATCTTTTACTACCAACAAATTTACGTCTTATCACAATAATCAACTGGTTGAAATTTTTTTTGGATCAAATTCTATTTGTGACCTTGAGCTTATTTTTTCTCGTATGTTACTCAATCCTTAAAAATATTTATTTGTGTAACATTGAAAGGTTTGAAGAATAGATTCGATGACATTGGTTACCTAAATTGTAGTGATGAGTATGCTATGTAAAAGGTCAAAGAAAAAGGTTAACACTAAATTAACTAACTCCAATAATGTGTCAATTAATGCACTGCATTACTTGAATTAAAATCCATGTATTGTTGCAAATAATGCTAAGGACCAAATCGGTGGAGGATCATTTCATTGGTAGTGGGAGAATTATCTCAACACCAAGTGGCTAAGAGGAAGTGAAGCGATGGGGGAATAATATTGTGTCTATTTTGATTCCCCTTTTGGATCATATACAACTTACCCATTTTATAGAAGTATGTCTGAATTAATCCAATTAAGAAGAGTAGGGGTGCTCCCTCTCTCACTTGGGTTTCTTCTGGTTCAGTACTTTGGTGATTGGAGGCAATAGTCTAGTAATCCCAAGAGTGTAACCAGTTGCTGCAACCCGACAGACATAAAAAACTATGTGGTTCATCACAAACATGCTTGGCCTACTATTATTATTTGAAAGATTACTTATAGATGGAGCCAACAACTTATGGAGAGCAATCTTCCTTGCTTTTGGACTCGACTCCATTAAGATAGCGATTACGATCTTAACAAAGTGCATCGCCCAAAAGACATGACAGATAGATCTAGTACATGGTAATCATGACTAGGATGATGTCTTCAGGGACACATGGCAAACAATTTTCTTGCTTCAAAGTTCAAGGCAATTTAATTTTACAAAACTTTGCATAATTTTTTTTTAAACCTATTCTTTCAAATTAATACGTGGAAAATGATCACAATATGTCATCGACATAATAAAGTATATAGAACCTATTGTTTAGATATTATGCGTTATGTTTTATAGTTGATATATAAGTTAGGCATATTAAAAATTTTATAGATAAAAAAGATGTTAATAAGAAAATATTTATACTTTAATTAAGGCTAGAGATTGAGAGGGAGAGGAAGGTTCACAAAATTAACATAATTATTTTATTGAATATTAAATTAAATAAGGAATAAGAAAATTACTTTAATATGAAAGGAAAATATATTTTAGTTTTATTATTTTTCAAATTGTTCTTTATAATAAAAAACTTAACATAAGTAAAGTATTAAAAATGAACCCATGTTCAAGCTAAAGTATGAACTTATTTTTCAAGTTTGATTATTGTTGAAAAGATCACCAAACTACATTATCAATTTGTTTTCTATACTATGTTGTGGCACATATGTCAAAGTGTCTTTCACGTAATATGCTCAGCTACTAAGAGAAAATCATGTCGAGCTTGAAGTGTGACTAGGGTAAATTAATTATTTGAACTTTATTTGAACCAAGCGACACGAAAATGCTTGATGAAGAGATTGAAATACTCAAGACATACATGAATCACTTCTCATTATTATGAATTCTATGGTGTGGAGTTGGATGAAATGACAAAAGTTGACAAACATGCACACATGAAAATGTAAATATAATCAAAAGGTAATGCATGAAGTTTGTCCATGAGCATGTTGCAAAGGGAATATGCACCCCTTCTGAATTTTAGTTACATGTGTGCTTTTTAGGAATGCGCACCCATTTATTTTTTAATAGCTTCGGGCCTTGTCAAACCTCTATGTACTTACAATGCATGCCTCCGTGCATTGATTTCCATGTGGATTTTGTTCTATGTGAAAGTTTGTACCTATGTTAGAAACATGTATATGTTTTCATAAGTACCCTGATGTTCCCTGATGTGGTCAAAGCATTGAAATTTAAAAATGTATACACAAAACGGAAATCTATTATCCTATTAGATGCCAATTAGATAAATAAATACTGCAGCAATCAATCGATGGAGAGACTTGCATACTTCTTTATCAGCATAATGAGTAAATTCTAGTGTGTATTTTCCATCATGATAGACTTTTGACATATTATACTCAATCTTGTAATCCATCATACAGGTATCTCATTATAGCATCATGGAACATTTATTGTGGAAGAACCTTCCTAGATACTATAATCTATTAAACTATTATTTGCATGTAATACAATTATGAATACATTGAATCAATTTCCTTTAACACCTTGATGCACAAAGAAGGCATGTCTCTAAACAATTATGTTAAGTCCTATAAAATTATTTTAGCAGGATAAGAGGATAATATCATGTCTTGTGTCGGGTGATACTTCATTGTTTCCTTTAGCATGCTTAAACCACATTTACAAAACTACATTTTGACATGAATGCTAGACACAATGCTCACTGAGAGGGGGGGTGAATCAGTGAGCCTACACTTAACCAAGATTTACTTCTTCAATCACCAGCTCTTATATCATCATTTCACATTCATATTAAAATCATATTCATCAATGAACTATCTACCAATCACATGTCATTTATCAACTAGAATATATCAACACAAGAGACACAAGATATAATTGTAATCTTTTTGTATTTGGTTCAATGGCTACAACCGTGAGGAAATTCAACAACAACTAAAGCAAAGAGCACCAACTCCTTATCTAGGACCCAGCCTAGTTTTTCTTAGATCCTACTAAGAAATAGATACAAGACCCAGCTTGTATTGCAAGTACATATTTGTCACATTAAATCATCCCAATCATCACAATCAAATTTCATCAAACAATCATTTGCTCAAACCAACTACTACTCATTATCTTGTCACTTGTCATCATGTCTTCTGCTGTAGGTGTGTCATGTTGTTGGTCAACCACTGCTCAATACACTGCTCCTGCTCAACATCAATGCATGCACCATCATACAGTATCATCAAGGAGAATGTATAAAACCATCACAGAGTTTGCATCATCATATCATTAGTGTAGGAAACATAAACATCAAGTGTTCATCAAATCATAGCATGGGAGATCATCATCATATTGCATCATCTCAACTAACATGTCACTTGTCAAATCAAGCTATGAATTTGCTTACTGCTGTAGCTTTGGATGTCTTCAGATTTCTGAGTCAATGAAGTAGACTTGAACTGTGTCCTTGGAAGTCTGATATAAGTGGTTGTAAGAGTATGTACAGGGTTTAACTAGATGCCCTCAGGTATTTCCAAGACAAGCTTAACACTCTTCAACTATCTTATAGAACTTCGAGCTGCTGCTCAACAAGTTATGGGTTCAGATTGTGACCACCCTCTCTGCCTGTGGATTCTTAAAAGAAATTAGAGTTTGTTCATCCACGAAAATTACAGCTTGCATGCTACCATTCAGATCCTCAAAATTCAGACCATTTTACTGTAGCTAGCTAGAGATAGATTAGTCTTCAAACTGTCATAGACTTGCAAATTTAACCACTGAAATCAGTGTCAAAGATGATTGTATTTCAGAGGCAAAAAAAATAGTCTATGGCTGCCACAATGCATAAAAATCAGAGATTTATTGCTACTATTAGACCCCACAAGTTTCCTCAGCAAGCAGCCCGAAAAACAGAGATGAGACCAACTGCCAAAATTAGTCATCGGAGAGATTCGAATTTTTCCTTAAGGACAGTTCGAAAATCTTCACAAAACCACCGAAATTCAAAGCAATATAGATTTGGATTACACCTCTCTACATAGGCAGCCCTAGAAAGACTTGACAACACTTAAAAAGAAATTTTTCTGCTGCTGTGTTGCTTTGTCAAGTGTGCTATTGCAGCCCCAAAAACACTTATTTTTACACCAGTGAAATTGCCTTAGAAATGATCCAAAATCAGAGATGAAAGAAAAGAAAAGAAAAATAATTTCATTGTAGCTGCTACAGTACCCGCGAAATTCGCCTCAGACAGGTCCAATTTTTTCACACCTTATGAATGAGATCGTTGACTTTATTTATACTTGTTTTACATAAGAAATTTGCTGAGCCGACTTGCCATATAATTTTATTTTATTTTTATTTTCATTTCTTTGGTCGGCTGACCCAAAAGATGGGGTAAGGAAACCACACCAACTTAAAAAAATAAAATCTCTTCAACCGTTAGGAGTTAGGTGAAGCTCCATATATCAACGGAAAGGGCTTGACGAGATCTACCTTTCTATGAGGATCTTGCTTTCAATGACATGTTCCAACACCCTTAAATTCTCCAATTTGTGCAGGATGTCAGATTTGACTTGACACACTTTTGATGGCTTCTTCAAATGCACATGGGCTGATGGCCATCAAATATTTCATGCAAGGGATTTTTCAAGCACGTCATCTCATTGTCATAAAGCCACCACAAACCACAAATTACCACATAATGGGTCATTTGTCCTTCCATTGACCTTCTTTCCCAAACATCATGGCCTATGTGCACAGGTGTAAGGACACTTGTAAGGGCATCTCAACCATGTGTAGGGTTCCATGTCATTACCAAGCCCTAGGGCCATCTCCAAGAGTCAATGACCCCATTAAGTCACAAATGACCACAAAATGAGTCATTTTTCCTTCTTGCCAAACTATCATGTCCTTCTAGCGATATTCTTCTTGCCATGTCACTATCCATCTTAATGCTTCTTCCACATCATTGCTTTGTCATTAATGGGTGTCATCAATGACAACTAGTGCTCAACAAAATCCCCCTTTGTCATTGATGGCAACACCTCCTCAATTTTATCCCCCTTTGACATTAATGACAAAGGGTGCCCAAAAAATTGTATTCTTGAGATCATTTTGCTCTACTTGGCGTGAAGAAATTTGTCAAGTCATGCTCCACTTGAGAGAATATTTTACTTGATGATGAAATGATCGCCCTATCAAGTATCTTGCGTAATTTCTTTTATAGAACTTGAACCACAAGGCCCACCAACACAATGCAATTATACCAAAAGTGGGTCATACCATCAATATTATTGTTCTGTAAACTTCATATTTTTTAATAAGATTCTTAGCTAAAAAAAAATTTCCTTTTTTACTTTTCAGACTCTTCACAAATGATAGCTAGGATGCTCCTATTCTTTGACTAAAAGATGTGTCTTCAACTGTCTTAAGTTTGTGTCATCAAAGCTTAACCTTGTGAAATGCTTTAATCGATACTTCAACACTTCATTTTATTTCTTGTATACTACTGCTGAGAGCAATTCTTTACGCCTGCTAATTTTGGACAGACATCAGATTTAATAGATTTGTGCTTTCGAATGGCTGCCTTTAAGACTTGAATCTTCTCTTAACTTAGTCACAAATGCTAGAATATGTGTCTACCTTCAACTTTTGTTTGCATTATTCAAGATGGGACTGCTTTTGACACACCTTCTATGGCTATAGAGTATCTTCACAAATTTGGTCTTTCTCTTTATCATAATATTCTTTCACATCATTATATAGTATATGCATTGTGTATAAGTATGCAACATCATCATCATAGGAGAGTATGCATCAAATATGCATCATGTATCAATAGGTATGTATTCACTCAAACATTGCCAAAAGTCATCACATCAGGAATTAAATGTCATCACTTTGAAAGAATTTGAGGGGACTTCAAGAAGATTTCACACATCAGGACTTCAAATCTAGGCTGTCAAACTTAAAAAATTCGGATTGTGGCAGTGTTACTATGTCATCAACTTCATAAAATCCGGAATGTGACAGAGTTTGTACTTTGTCTTATTGTGTTATCTTCAAAAATATGATTGATATATCACCGTGGACTGTTCTGACAAAGTGCTGCGGGTCTACTGTTGTTCATACTAATGATATGTCAATCATCAATGGGTCTCCTCATACAAGACTTTGTAGTATTGTACCATCATATGTTACTACCACTTCTTGGCTGTCTTTGCTTGAGATAGTAAGTCCCTGTAGTCTAGCACTTATATGTAAAGATCAAGGGAGCACACCCTAAATGTATTTTTGATGATTTGCCTGCCATTACTAATATAAAGGTCTGAGATTGATCTTCAAGTCTGGCTTTGGACACTTGCAGATATCACTTATTCCAAGATTACTATGGTAAGGATAAATACTGTGATAATGTACAAGAATCACTTCAACAACCTTTTGTGAATTAATAAATTCATAATTGTACACTTTTGTTACTATATGCCATATTGCTCCCCCTGGGCTCGTGTCTACTAGATTTGACATGATTAGCTGACTGCTCCCCCTAGCACCATGCCAACTGTGACCATGATCCTTGGACCTGTTACTAAGCTTGGAGTAACTATCTTTTTCTCTTGAGCCCATCCTCCAAAATTCATGGACTCAAGATGTGCTAAGGTCTTTGAGAGACCTCAAATATGGTTCGCCATAAGGAATCCATTTTCTCCATTTGTGCATTGATCCTCAACGTCATTTAAATCCAACAAAATATTTTTTCTTAGCCAAACCTTAGGATGTCCTTGGCTGTGATTTTTAGTCCTTTGGTCTTCAACACTTCTTGCACTATATCCCTTCCAAGATTCACTGGTTCTTCTTGCTGATGTGTATAATGGACTCTTCATTTGTTGTCTTCTAAAACTTGTGCATGCTTGGGCCGTATGACCAAATCCATTGCAATTATAGCATCTCAAGGTGTGGAAGTTGGAAGCTATATGTCCAAGTTGATTGCATGTCCAACATCTCACTGCATTATTTGGACCTCCAAAATTCTGTCTTCCATCTACACAATCTATTGCCTTGTGACCAAATTTAGAACAAGAAAAACAATAGCCATTAAATCTATATTCATACCTTGGACCTTGTTTTCATCTTGGAATTGTTTCTTTGCTTTGAGGATTTGGTCTAGCTCCTTGATGTGTCCTTGAACAACCAACATCTTTGTTGTCATGAGATGCATCCTTGGTCATTGATGGACCAACTTCTGGAGTCTTTGGAGACCACTTGTCTTCTTCTAGATTGTATTCTACCATTTTATACCCAAAGCCAGTTTTGTCATGAGGAGACCTTTGGCAATCCAATAATTTATCCAACATGACTGAGCTGCTGTTGAACTTCTCATGATAGTTTGATTTTTCAATTTTCTTCTTGAGTCCAACAACTTCCATCTCAAGCTCTTCATTTTTCTTCTCCTTTTCATCCAAGTAACTCCTCAATACTTCTTCTCTTCTTTTAGCTTACTCCAATTGAATTTTCAGATCAAGGTTAACCTATCTTGTCTCTTCAAGTTCTCTAGGATCCACATCAGCCTTTTCTTGTTCATTTCCTAATTGATCCTTCAACCTTTTGACCTCAAGATTTTTATCTTCCAACTCACCTTGCAAATCATTGTTCTTGAGTTTTAACTTTAAGAACAAGTCCTTTGTTTCCTTGTGGTATTTTTCAAATGCTCCCATGATCTTCTTTCTAAGCCTTGAATTGGATTTGAAATCCCTATCCAACAGAGAACTTGCAAAAGCCTCTTTGATTTTCAACAATTCTTCTTCATCCTTTACAAGAGAAACTTCATCATCATTAATTTTAGAATTACTGCTAATAGAAGAGTTCTTACCTTCACTAGTGCTTGATGCTTGAACCTCCTGCATTCCTTGTTCTTCATTTTCAGATGTCTTGACTTCCTTCTCTTTGTCCATGTCTTGAATTTTCCATTTGTTCTCACTTTCAAGTGTAATCCAAAGATCTTTGGCTGAAGTGTACCTTCCAAGATTCAACCTTTCCTTCTATGATTGAGGCAAGCTCCTCATGATCAACCTTAGTGCCTTTTCATTGCTTTCTTGTGGGTTCTTAGTTGTTGCTCCTTCAATTGATTTCCATATTTCAACCCCTTGTCCCTGTAAGTAATACTTCATTTTGAAGCTCTAGAATTCATAACTTGATTCATTGAATAATGGAAGAATTTCCTCCATGGCTTTCCTTCACTTGTGTCTACTAATTTCCTTCAAGCTTGTTAGGATTCTGCAGAAGGCCTGCTCTGATACCAATTGTTAGACACAATTCTCACTGAGAGGGGGGGGTGAATCAGTGAGCCTACACTTAATCAAAATTTACTTCTTCAATCACCAACTCTTATATCATCATTTCACATTCACATAAAAATCATATTCATCAATGAACTATCTACCAATCACATGTCATTTATCAACTAGAATATATCAACGCAAGAGACACAATATATAATTGTAATCTTTTTGTATTTGGTCCAATGGCTACAATCGTGAGGCAATTCAGCACCAACTAAAGCAAAGAGCACCAACTCCTTATGTAGGACCCAACCTAGTTTTTCTTATATCCTACTAAGAAAGAGATACAAGACCCAACTTGTATTACAAGTACATATTTGTCACATTACAACATCCCAATCATCACAATAAAATTTCATCAAACAATCATTTGCTCAATCCAACTGCTGCTCATTATCTTGTCACTTGTCATCATGTCTTATGTTGTAGGTGTGTCATGTTGCTACTCAACCACTTCTCCTACTCAACATCAATGCATGCACCATCATACAGTATAATCAAGGAGAATGTATAACATCAGCACAGAGTTTACATCATCATATCATCAATGTAGGAAACATAAACATCAAGTGTTCATCAAATCATAGCATGGGAGATCATCATCTCAACTAACATGTCACTTGTCACATCAAGCTGTGAATTTGCTTACTACTGTAGCTTTGGATGTATTCATATTTCTGAGTCAATGAAGTAGACTTGAACTGTGTCCTTGGAAGTTTGATATAAGTGGTTGTAAGAGTATGTACATGGTTTAACTAGATGCCCTAAGGTATTGCCAATACAATCTTAACACTCTTCAACTATCTTCTAGAACTTCGAGTTGCTCCTCAACAAGTTTTGGGTTAATATTGTGGCTTCTTAAAAGAAATCAGAGCTTGTTCATCCACGAAAATCAGAGCTTTCATGCTTCTATTTGGATCCTCAAAAATTAGACCATTTTACCATAGCTAGCTAGAGATAGATCAGTCTTCAAATTGTCATAGACTTGCAAATTTAACCACCGAAATCAGTCTCAAAGATGATTGTATTTCAGAGACAAAAAAAATAGTATGTGGCTGCCACAGTGCATACAATTCAGAGATTTATTGTTGCTGTTAGACCCCACGAGATTTAGTAAGCAGCCCAAAAAATAGAGATGAGACCAACTGCAAAAATTAGTCATCAGAGAGATCTGAATTTTTCCTTAAGGACAGTCTGA
Source organism: Larix kaempferi (assembly GCA_027924585.1). NCBI lineage: Eukaryota > Viridiplantae > Streptophyta > Pinopsida > Pinales > Pinaceae > Larix > Larix kaempferi. The sequence continues at coordinate 7,109,330 of BSBM01000502.1, forward strand.
AAATCTTCACAAAACCACCGAAATTCAAACCAATATAGATTTGGATCAGACCTCTGTACATAGGTAGCCCTAGAAAGACTTGACAACACTTAAAAAAAAATTTTTTTGTTGTTGTGCTGCTCTGTGAAGTGTGCTATTGCAGCCCTAAAAACACTTATTTTTACACCATCGAAATTGCCTTATAAATGATCCAAAATCAGAGATGAAAGAAAAGAAAAAGAAAAAATTCACTGTAGCTGCTACAGTACCCATGAAATTCGCCACAGACAGGTCCGAATTTTTTCACACCTTATGACTTTATTTATACTTGTTTTACAAAGAAATTTGCTAAGCCGACTTGCCATATAATTTTATTTTATTTTTATTTTCATTTCTTTGGTTGGCTGACCCAAACTATGGGGTAAGGAAACCACACCAACTTCAAAAAATAAAATATCTTCAACCGTGAGAAGTTATGTGACGCTCCATATATCAATGGAAAGGATGACGAGATCTACCTTTCTATGAGGATCTTTCTTTCAATGACATGTTCCAACACCCTTAAATTCTCCAATTTGTGTAGGACATCATATTTGAATTGACACACTTTTGAGTGCTTCTTCAAATTCACATGGGCTTATGACTGTCAAATATTTCATGCAAGGGATTTTTCAAGCACGTCATCTCATTGTCATCAAGCCAGCACAAACCACAAATGACCACATAATGGGTCATTTGTCCTTCCATTGAACTTCTTTCCCAAACATCATGGCCTATGTGCACAGGTGTAAGGACACTTGTAAGGGCATCTCAACCATGTGTAGGGTTCCATGTCATTACCAAGCCCTAGGGCCATATCCAAGATTCCATGATCCCATCAAGTCACAAATGACCACATAATGAGTCATTTGTCCTTCTTGCCAAACTATCATGTCCTTCTAGCAATATTCTTCTTGCCATGCTACTGTCCATCTTAATGCTTCTTCCACATCATCGCTTTTTGATTAATGGGTGTCATCAATGACAACTAGTGCTCAACAATGAATATATCACATCCTATAACATGTTGTTTGAAATCGTTATGGTACAAATGCTCTTCTTTCATTGTTTTACTACACCAAAAGAAATGACATTCACTTTACAACCAAATATTGAAGAGATTGTAAAACCCATCCCCCCATTATATCAAATTTATTGATATCAATGAGAGTAAAATTAAACAATTAAAAAATTGGTTAAACAAAAGTATGGAGATTTAAAGACTCTCCTTGCTTATTGTTAGAGATTCTAAATGAGCGATGTAATCGTTGATCCTAAAATGAAAATAAGTTAGGGGATGAACACCATATCATAATCATTATCGTCTTCTTTTCTTTTATTGTTGGATTTTTTATTCTGTTTGTCCAAATTTTTCTAGTGTTTCATATTTATCATTCATTTTTTTCAATCCACCTATAAATTGATAAAGTGTACTCTCTTCCAAATTACATTTATTTTTCTTGATACATGATTCATGATATGTTGATACGCAATATATGATATGATGACACCCAATTTTTGATATGTTGTTCATGTGATATTCAATGTGGTGCTTTATTTTATAACATGTTGTTAATCCATGATGGTTTTTTTGACACATTATTTTATTGGAATGTTTGATGATATCATGGATTGTTGGTTCACTTGATTTGGTAATCAACAGAATGATTAAATAATTCATGTTGGTACTTCATGGTAAGTAAGAAATTTTTTTTATGAGGCATATTATTCCACAAGGATGAATTATGATACGTTCTATTCCAAAATGTAGTTTTTGATGTGGCATTCTTCACATTTGAGAAGTAATAATTTTTAAGGAGAGCCGCGGATCCATAGCTCAAATACCCTGCTAGCGTAAATGCAGGGCAGATTAGGAAATGAGAAATACCTGTAACAGCCTCCTCAGGCTTGTGCCAGTGATTCTACCATAGAAGCTGGATCAAAAGCTTCTTCCTGTCTAAAACCCTAAGCGAGCTCGCATAGAGTTACAGAGCTAGAACTCCAAGAGAGAGGGTGGAAATGGCCGCACCTTAGGGATTGACCCAATTTAGGGTTTCCCCCACTTTCCCAGGGCGGTGGGTTGTGTGGAGAGACCACATGCCTTCATGCTTACTTCTTCTCATCGCGGTGAGAGGTAGCGTGACCTTCACACTTATAGCCGGTGCATGGAGGTGTACTAGTGGAGAGGCCGCGTAGGATGTAGGGTTGGGATAAATGAAATATAAAACAAAAATAATTGCTATAAAAAAAAACCCCATTATAGTATAGATTTTCCTTATTTTGGTTATTTTGATTTTTTTATTTTTTTATTATTTCTATTAATTTAAATAAAATTTAAAAATTTAACAATATATATATAATTTAATATTAAAAGCATAAAATTAATCATAAGATTTATTGTAAGTTAATCATATAATTAAAATTTAATCATATATTTTAATTATATGATTAATCATGATTACATTAAGAGTTGAAAATGTAAGGTTAATAGGGATAATAATTATTAGATTAATATAGATTAAGGCCTAAAATGTTTAAAACTAAATAAATGCTAGCCCCTATGCATATGAAAATACTATTTCAAATGTCAATTTAGATATGAACCTTAGGAAAATTACATGGAATCCAATGCATAAATTTATGTAGAGTTGTTTAGTAGATTTGGTACAAGGTTGCCTCAAGATGGCGTAATCAAAACACACTGAACTATAGCATTTTTCGGAAATGCACCTCTTGAGAATCCACCAACAAACTATTAATATGATGTTTTACTCCATGAATCAGGATCAATCATGGTAACAACACGCAAATTTCAAGGTCGGGGTCAAGGTCAACCACCACCTCCACCACCGTCATCACCGCCAACACTGCCACCACCAACCTCAACACTAGAAATGCAGATCATAATGAGCTCATTGGAGGCTATTATGACCATGATGAACAGGCAGTCGGAAAGGGTCGTCGAGGTGGAAACCACTCAAGTGAGTCGAGAGAACTCTGAAAGGGCACAGGGCCTAAGACAGGAACTGCTTCAGGATATATCGAGGGAGTTGCAAAAGTTAAAGGTTCCAGAGTTTTCAGGAGGACGACCCAGTAAGCATCCCAAAGCATGGCTGGAAGGCATGAAAAGATGCTTCGCATTGAATGAGTATACATCCAGTTCCAAGGCTAGGATGGTCATCTTTCAGCTTAAAGGTGATGCTTTGAATTGGTGGTCAGATCTCGAGAAGCAGTTGCACCTTACTCCTCTTATGACTTCTTGGGAATTGTTTGAGGAGAGGTTCCACAAGAAGTATTTGCCAAATTATTACAAGGAAGAACAGGCAGGTGCACTCCATGCTTTAGTATAGGGAGACAAGATAGTGGAGGAGTATGAATCTCGGTTTATGGAACTAGTAAAATATGTTCCTTACCTAGATGCAGATGATTGTCAGGTAGAGCATTTTGTGTATGGACTTAACTACAAGATTAGGGCTACTGTGCGGATGTGGAAGCCAACTTTAGTTGCCATGGAAGTTGAGTATGCTCGTTATGCAGCTAATATGTCAGATGGAAAAGGGGATAGTAAGTTGATAGGAACCAATCAGTATGTTTTAGGGAAGGCCTCACGTCCTTACTTCATGGGAGGACAATCTAGACCTCCTCCTTATGGTAACAGGTTCACACCGAGGGGTAATACTTCAGTTAACTCGGTCTTGTAGGAATCATCCGCAACCCACCAAAACCAGGGACGTATGCAAGGAATTTCCTATAGAGGATCAAAGGGTTTTAGAGGACCCAAGGGAAGGAACTCATCTTAGAGGACTCCTCCAAGCAACATGCAAAACCCTCCCAATCTCTCTTGTTGGGGATGTAGAGGTCCTCATTTCTAGCAGGACTGTCCTAAGGGACAGTCAAGCAGTAGGAACAGGGAAGGAAAAGCACCCATGGATAGTTTGGGTAACAGTCATCGGATTCATGCAACGGTTCATAACCACCAAGCAGAACATCAGTCTACCATTGTAGAATCCACTGGTAAAGTAAACAATGTCAAACTTAAAATTTTGTTTGATATGGGTGCAACTGATAGTTCTATTTCACCATTTGCATTAGATAAATGTGGGTCGGAAGCCTACGAGCATGATGACTTCAAACTAGTTGAAATGGCTTCAAGAGCTAAGAAAATAGTAGGTCTTAAAGTGAGGAGTTGTGAGGTTGACTTAGGAGTGTGCACCACTAAGTTGGATGCTTATGTCACCAATTTGGGGACTTATGACCTCATTATTGGCATGGATTGGTTAGAAGGACATAGAGCTTTCTTAGACTGCTATGTGAAGAAGGTGTTGTGCCTCAATGATGAGGGAAGGACAATTCAAATCCAAGGCTTGAAGAGGAAGGTATCCCTTTGTTTCATCTCTATGATGAAAGCTAAGCGGTGCCTAAGACAAGGATGCCAATTGTTCATAGTGGAGGCCGTGAGCGACAGTAAAGGACCTTCCTTGAATTCTTACCCAGTACTTTCTGAGTTAAAGGATGTCTTTCGGAAGGAATTGCTAGGATTACCTCCAGAAAGAGAGCTCGATTTCACGATCGAACTAAAACCTGGTGTGGAGCCTATGTCAAAGAATCCTTATAGAATGACAACTCCAGAGCTCCGTGGGTTACATATCCAGTTAAAATAGATGCTAGATTTGGTATTGATTAGACCTAGTATCTCACCGTGGGGAGCACCAGTGATCTTCATTAAGAAGAAGGATGGATCTCTGTGACTGTGCATAGATTACAGAGATTTGAACAAAGCCACAGTGAAGAACAGGTATCCCATACCAAGAATTGATGACCTCTTTGATGAAATGAAAGGTGCGTCAGTCTTCTCAAAGATTGATTTATGATCAGGGTATCACCAGTTGAGGATCAAGGAAGGAAACATTCCTAAGACTGCCTTTCGAACTCGATTTGGAAATTATGATTTTGTAGTGGTACCATTTGGAATGCTCCAGCTATATTCATGAGCCTCATGAATGGTGTCTTCCGAAAATACTTGGACTGCTTTGTTCAGTTCTTCTTAGATGATATTCTTATCTATTCTAAGAATGAGAAGGAGCATGAAGAACACTTGTGGTTAGTCTTTACATGCTTAAGGGAACATAAACTATATGGTAAATTGTCAAAGTGTTCCTTCTTCCAAAAAGAGATTCACTACTTAGGGCAAATCATCTCAGGTGAAGGTATCTCAGTAGACCCAGAGAAGGTGAAGGCCATCGAAGATTGGCCAATTCCTAAGAATGCTCATGAGGTGCGCAGCTTCATGGGGTTAGAAGGCTACTACCGGAGGTTTGTGGAGGGATTTTCTAAAATTGCAAAACCTATTACCAACTTGCAACACAAGGGAATCCAATATGAATGGACCAATGAATGCGATGCCGCTTTTACAGAGTTAAAGATATTGTTGACGAGTGCACCGATCTTGCGGGTACCAGACATGGATAAAGATTTCATGGTATGCACCGACGCCTCAAAGAAAGGACTAGGAGCGGTGTTGATACAGGAAGGTGGGGTAATAGCTTATGCATCTCGTAAGTTGACACCTCATGAGGAGCAGTATGCCACGCATGATCTAGAATTGGCAGCAGTAATGTTGGCACTAAAATTATGGAGGCACTACCTAGTTTGTAGAAGCTTCACCCTTAAAACAGACCATCAGAACTTGCAATACATCTTTACCCAAAGGGATTTGAATTCTAGGCAAAGGCGATGGAGTGAGTTCATGAGTGAGTATGACTTTGGTATCTCTTACATCAAAGGAAAGGAGAATGTGGTGGCAGATTCTCTAAGCCGAAGACCAAGACTTTTGTCATTAATTCCCTTGAAGGTTGACTTGAGGGAAAGAGTACTAGGACAACTATTGGGTTATAGTTGGTATCTAAAAGTAACCTTAGCTATTTAGAATGGAAAGGAATAAAAATTGAAGTATGATGGGTACCATCTTAAGGAAGATGGATTGTTGCGGTATCAGGGGAGAATGTATGTTCCTAAGGAAGGTGATATCAGGGAAACAATTCTTAGGGAGGCCCATAGATCACATTATCGTGGACACCCAGGGGTGAAGAAGATGTGTACTGACATGAAGAAACTCTTCTTCTGGATAGGTATGAAGAGGGATGTAGTGGATTTTGTTTCGAAGTGCCTTGAGTGTCAACAGGTTAAGGCAGATCATCGTCACCCGGTCGGTCTCTTACAACCGCACGATATTCCTATGACTAATGGGAAGTCATTTCCATGGACTTCATTGTAGGATTACCACTCACATCTATGAGACATAATGCTATTTTGGTGGTAGTCAAAAAACTGACCAAAAGCGCTCACTTCATTCCAGTCAGAGACACCTATAATGTGACGGATGTGGCAAGGGTATTCATAAATGAGATTGTACATCTTCATAAAGTTCCTAAAAATATAATCTCTGACAGAGACCCTTAGTTCACCTCCATATTTTGGACAAGCATGCAGTCAGCATTAGGGACACAGTTGAACTTAAGCTCAGCTTATCACCTCGAGATAGATGGACAGACATAAAGGGTGAATCAAGTGATGGAGGACATGCTTAGGATGTATGTTATGGATCAACAAACACAGTGGGAGAAATATCTTCCTTTAGTGGAGTTTGCATACAACAATAGTCATCACAGCTCCATTGGTATGCCTCCATTTCAGGCACTGTATGGGAGAGCGTGCAGGACGCCACTCAGTTGGAATAGGTTAGAGGATCGAGTTTTAATTGGGCCTGAATTGATTCAGGATATGGAGGAACAAGTGGTACAGATTAGGCAACGGTTGAAGGAAGCGCAGGATAGGAAAAAGAGTTACGTTGATGCACACAGATCAGATAGAAGTTATGGAGTAGGGGATCGTGTATTTATTCGCATCAAACCAAATAAAAGTACCATTCAGTTTGGGAAGGGTACCAAGTTGTCACCTCGCTTTATAGGGCCATTTGAGATTCTTGAGAAAATCGGACCAGTTGCTTATTGTCTTGCGCTGCCACCCCCACTTGCATAAAACTCATAATGTATTTCATGTTTCTGTATTACGACATTACATAACTGATGAGACTCACAAACTTCATTGGAAGGAATTGCAGGTCTCGGACAAGGGAACCTTCAGGGTCGAACCATTACGTATACTTGATCGTAGGGTTCAACATCTCCGTAGTCGCCATGTGGACCAAGTTAAGGTCCAACGGGACAAGCATACCCCAGGGTCTGCTACCTGGGAGGACGCAGAGACCATGCGTCGAGATTTTTCGTTACTATTTTGACTATAACTTTGGGATGAAGTTTCCCGAAGGGTGGGTGTATGTAGCGCCCCATATTTTGATTAGGCATATTTATCAGTTAGACACACTATACTTTATTTTCTTATATTTTGTTGAACTCAGCTCGATTGAGTAAACTATATTATGACATGATGGACCTCATTATATGATGTTACTATGTTTTATGATTTCACTATGATTATGATGTTACTATGTTATGCGGTTACGATGTCATGATTATCATATGATTTCTTTATTTTACGATTACAGTATATGTTTATATGTTTTCATTAATAAGATGTGAAATATATGATTCGGTACGTGGATACCATCTTCTTATATGAGTTATTGAAGTGTTATATGTCATATGCATCTATGATGAACTAAAATTGTTAGAAGAAATAAAATGATGTTGATAATATGGATCAATTGGCGATCGATGGGAAATACTTTCCATAAAATGTGTATTTTGCGAAATACTAACCTACAGGACACAAAGGCTATGGGATAGCTAGTTACTTGATATGATATATGCGATAAGAACTTGTTCATACAATAAACCTTAGCAACCAAAATGATAATACGATGACACAAACCGATAATCTTGATAACAGCAAAGTATGAGTTGATAAGGGCGTAGGCCCAGTATGTTGAGAGGGATGGATGTGTTTCCCACCCTATGTTTCCATGATACTCGAGGTCATGGGAGGGTCGTGCTGAGACACGCTCCCCATGTTGTTGTGATGACGATGGTCAGATGCCTGCTAGGAGAGGATAGGTCCATTGTTTAGCCGACGCTATCACTCTGAGGTTCTATGTGGTTAGGTCGGTGAGTCCGACATCCACTTTTGTGCTAGCAGAGGAAGGATAGGGAGGATGTAGGACATAGGTTATGATGGGAGGATGTGTTAGTTAGTACTATTGAGGGTTGGGTATTCCTTGATTCTGAGTTAGTGGTAGTAGGTACCCTTCCTTGTACATGACTGATTATACTACTGTAAACATAAAAATTAACTATTAAATAACGAAGGATGTTAAAGTAATTGTACTATATATTATGCTTGTTCTTCTGCATGGGGGTAAATACTATTATTAGTTAGCAGGTATGCATAGGCGGGATTGGGTTTGTCTATAGTACATTTCTGATCTGTGCATACGCTGGCCACGCATGCACACTTTGCACATGTACGTTAGTATTGATATAAAAACACTTAACATACTGAATAAGTGTATAAGTTGTCATAAGTAAATATGTTAATTATGCTTTAACCGAATTCAGATAACAAATACAAAGTTATTTAATATATGTAAAACAAGTTAATTAAGCTATGCATTAATTGTAGGTAAACATTGTAATAAACAATTGAGACAAGTGTCGTCAGTTAACATTGACATAAGAGTATTGTTGTGAATAAGGTAATGGTACTGTATAATTAATTAGTAAGATTGTTTAAGCCCTTAAGGGTGCTTTGTTTAGAAGAACGAGGATACTATGTTGATGTTAGGGTACTCATGTGATAAACAAATGGTTTAAAAAACATTGTTATTAATTAACCATTTATTATTACCTCATGGTGATTTAATTAATATTATTACTTAATTAATGTTATTATAATAATATTAATATCCCTGTCGTAACAATTGCAATATAGGTAAAATTTAAAATATTGATTAATAAATTATTAGCGTGCGATTATTTCCATTACTAATTTAGACATAATAGGATAACAATTCTTGAATGGATGTGATGTGATGGAAAATGGTTTAATACTATTTATTTATTCAATATGAATCTTAGAATTTAAATTTCAAGATAAGTTATCTTGACGGATGAGGTAAACCATTAAGACACACATTGTCCAAATTGAAAAGGTCAACTATTTATATATTATTTTTTTATTTTATCCTAATAACACTAAATACAAAGGTGGTGAATAGACTAGTAGTTAATAAACTTTGTCTCGAATAGATAACCTTTGGGTAATGACTCCTACCATAATAAATACTTACAACCAACAGTCAAAATCCAATAAATTTCCTGTGAGTATAATTGATTGTTCGGTACATTGAGTGTGAAAATATATTTTTATAATGTAACTTGTATGAATGAACTAAGTGAGGGGACTAAATGTTTGAGGGGCTCGAGACAGGGAGTTTGGGGAGGTGGAGTGAGCCCAAAGTCTTCTTGAGGAAGGAAATGCATATAGGGAAGGGTGAAGGGAGCAGAAGGGGTTGGATTTTGGGGGAGAGATTATATTGGGAGAAAATTTGAAGGTAACGAGGGGACAACTCTAAGTGGAGACAAAGGTTTTGAGAACAGAGAAAGGGTCTGAGAACTGAGTAAATACTACTCTCGGGATTATCAGTTTGTGAGCTTGGGGGCTTGGAAATCCTTTGATTTCCAAGGGCTAGAAAGATAATAGCTGGTCGGTAGGGTGGAAACATCATCTTGGTTGACTAAGAGAATATATACATAACCGGCTACAACCTACTATGACCTACGATCTACTAGCATCAACATCAGGTAATTTCCTTGTTATTTATTTTATTTGATTATTATGCTGAAACGTACTCTGAAACATGCATATACCTTGTTATTTACTAATTTATTACTCTGAAACATATTCTTATGCTGAAACAAATTGAAGGAAAAAATTGATATGTTAGTTTATTTTTAAATACGAATGTATGATTGTTAAAGACGAAACAATATACTGAATTTCATTTAAAAGCATAGAATTTTTATTAGAAATTTACTCACATATACCTGAATAAGTTTAATACATAGAAAAGTAACATAGAATATGACTTAGGGCTGTGTTGAAAAATGGAACGCTACACTTGGTATCAGAGTGCTTGTTTAGACTCTTGACCCTACAGGCCTATTCATGCTTCATCTAGAAAATCTATTTGATAGTTTACCTACTTGACCTCCAGCCATAGTAAGCTTCCAAGGTACACCTGCATAAGGACAATAGGAATAACATTATAAAAGAAAAGAAAAAATATATATACATATAATTATATTTTCATTCTTTAATAACTATTGCTGTGCACACAAAAGACTAGTATGAATTAGCAAGAATAAATAAAAGAGTTATATATATATATATATATATATATATATATATATATATATATATATATATGTATATGTATGTATGTATGTATGTATGTATGTATTATGAGGATAAAAGATCGAGAAAAACGTGAGGATCTCCCTGTCTTTTGTTGAGGAATTTCTAGGCTAATCTACCACTAAACAATATTTTTCGACCTTTAATCCTCACAAGTGATGGGAATCCATGAACAAAAAGAATAAATTGAAATTGAAATCAAAACAAAAACAAAAGATATTTATATTGAAATTAGTAGTTGCCGCGGACAAAATAATGAGCAAATTCGCTCAGTTTAAAAGAATCAGAGATTTATATTGAAAAAAAAATGCAAATTGCTAGAGTAAATCATTGTCATCTATTTCAGATAGTTAATAAAATTTATGGGATTTTAAATGAAGTCTAGGTTAATTTTATTCGGAGGCCATGATCTAAATCCAAATCTCATTACATTTTAAATAAACCCTTACATGTATTGGCAGCAGCATAAATTTTTTTTTTAACATAGAGAATAAAAAGTAAGGCCGAAGGAAGGCCAATTACACTCGAAGAAGCAGCAGGTTTTAACAATTAAATCGAAAAGGGAAAATAAAAGGGAATTTATTTGCACCAAGAAGTTTTGCTCTAGATGAATTCTGCAGTTGAATGGGCATAACACTGGAAATACTTGGAAGAAGAAGCTATTGATCTGAAGGAGCTTTGCAATTTCCCATAGTGGGAGACAAGTTTTGGAGTTATGTGAGACTCTAGATGGCATGAGAATCATCATCAAAACGAAAAGACGACTGTATGATTGAATTTGAAGATTGATTATATTCAAAAGAAAGAGCTCTAGCAACATTCTTTTGAACAATAGGAGGAGACTTGGGGAGATCCTCCAGATCTTCCACAAAATCAAAAGTAATATTCGACTTAGACGCCCTACCCTCCACCACAAAGGGAGCATTCATGACATTAAGATTGAGAGAGACCTCCCCCTTAGAGATGCGTTGATCAAGGGATTTTTCAATTTCAACATAAAAATTGAGTTCATCTTTCGAAACATTAGTATAGAGGGTTTCATCCTGAGAAGACTTACCCAAGATAATCCGTGCAGAAGGAGAAGGACAGAGTTTAGGGCTCAAACAAACTGGAAAATAATCAAAACCCTAACTTGGTTGGCGACCTCTATTCAAATTCCGTAAAAGAAAAGGACATTTTGCAATGGTATGCCCAGTCTCCTGATAGCTAAAACAATGGAAAGGGATCTTAAAATAGTCCAGATGCTGAACAAAGGTCTGATTACCCTAGATGACCTCAACCTTAGCCGGTAGTCTAAGACCCATATCAAATTCTACCATGATTTTTGTAGTCCGCTGGTAAAAACCAAACAGGGTTTTCTTATCCAGACGAATAAACTTCCCAATAGAATTAACAAGCTCGATAAAAATATTCTCAGTCCAGTGCTCTATCGAAAAACCTAGAAACAATGACCATAAATGATGAACCCTCTATCTTTCTCGAACAGGGTCAAAGGAAACATGCCATTTCTTCAAAGAGAGAGAGCCCTCCTTGAATAGCCACGAACGCTGAAGAATCTCATCCACAAGATCACTATTAGGAAAAATGAAAAGAATCCAATGATTCACTAGGGGATTTACCTGGGGGGCCAACCCAACCAGAGGGGTCCAGTGCGTCTTCACCTAGTCTAAAATCTCCTCACGATTTCCAAAAGTGAACTCCATACGACCAACCACTGCTTGGTTAGCCAGAAGGGGCGACTCTGTCAAGGTTGCAATTAGGGTTTATAATGAATTGCTCCCTACCCCTCTAGCTTTGACAAACTTTGAAAAGCGTCCAACCCTAGCCCTAACCCCAAAGAGATTAGGGTTAACAGGTCTAGGCACTGAACTATCTAGAGCGGATCTATTCATTGCAGGAAAAACAAAATGGGGAAAAGAAGGGATAGAAACCCCACCCGCCGAAGTAGTAAGGTGAACCTTTGTTGGGGTATCCTGAGCAGAATCCATATCAACACATGGAGCCATACAAACAATAGAAGAGGACAAAACTAAAAAGGGGACTCCACCTGTCAAAAGACAAGAACTGCATAAAACCTAAGACAGTGACCGGAAGGAAAGAGGATCCCACAACCAAGAAACCTAGTCAAACCCTGAGACCAACTAAATAAGAAACAAACCAAACAAGGAAATAAAGCCACAACAAACCGGAAAAGGAGCTCCAGAAATGAATCACATTCCCACTTTTTTAATAGCCTTGGTTGGTACTACAGATGGTCAGGACAACCAACTAGACTCCAAGTCACTGCAGCTCACAAATCCCCATCTATGGCGAGAATACCCAAAAGAAACTAGACCAACAACCCTGAAAACCAGCTTCAAACCAGCCCCACACCCTCACCATTTCGCCTCCCTCACCACATTCCCTCTGATACCAAGGCATGGGAGCTAAAAACCACAACAAGAACTGAGATTAAACTCAAAAGAAACACACACACAGCTACAGCTGATATGAATATGCAACAAGCTTTCAAGCTCTTTTTTATTAACACAAAAACACTCAGTCTCTACATCTAATGAAAACATGCTTCATACATACATGCAATTATGAACTAGATCTTGTATTAAATAATCTACCTAACTGTATCACTTCTAATATTTGAGCTTGTACATCATGCAAGTTACTTGATATTGACTTGGTATAAAGGGAGAAATTACTACTTCTTACAAAATTATTATTATTATTATTAATTGTGAAGACGTAAGTAAATAAATTGTATGTAAAACTTTCTTTTTAATAAAGGAAGAATGCATAGACATCATTGCCATTGATGATATAAGGTCAAGAAATTTGTGATTTTGGTTCTAGTGGTTGATTGTTATGAATTGCAATTTGTGATTTTGGTTCTAGTGGTTGATTGTTATGAATTGCAACTTGGAGGTAGTGGGGGTAAAGTTCCGAAGTGTCATTGTCATTAATGATAGTTAGTTAAGAAATTTAATATTTTAGTTATAGTTACTTAGAGTTTGATATGACTTTAACTCTAATGGTTGACTCACACTGGTGGTGAAATTACCACCCTCTAAATAAAGAGATGTGCAAAAAGGATTTCTTTCATAAAATCAATTTTAAAATAAATTAGATTTTTAAATTAGAAATTTAATTAAATCTAAACTAACATGGCCACGCCTATAGGCTATTTTAAGTTTGCAACAATCACCTAAAATAAATCTGAGTTGTCATATTCCCCCAATTTAGGAAATCTTAAAATGACATATTTTTTATATATATTTTATTTTTATGTTCAGATTTTTTATATATTTTTTATTTTTAACTAATTTACTTAAGTGTATCATTTTTAATATCGGAGCTTGTACATCATGCAAGTTACTTGATACTGACTTGGTATAAAGAGAGAAATTACTACTTCTTACAAAATTATTATTAATTGTGAACACGTAAGTAAATAAATTGTATGTAAAGTTTTTTTTTAATAATAAGAATGCATAGACATCATTGCGATTGATGATATAACGTCAAAAAATTTGTGATTTTGGTTCTAGTGGTTTATTGTTATGATTTGCAATTTGTGATTTTGGTTCTAGTGGTTGATTGTTATGAACTGCAACTTGGAGGTCATGGGGTAAAGTTCCAAAGTGTCATTGTCATTAATGATAGTTAATTAAGAAATTTAATATTTTAGTTAGAGTTACTTAGAGTTTGATGTGACTTTACTCTAGTGGTTGACCCAAGTTGGTGAAATGTACCACCCTATAAATAAGGAGAAATGCACATAGGATTTCTTTCATATAATCAATTTTAAAATAAATTAGATTTTTAAATTAGAAATTTAATTAAATCTAAACTACCATCGCCACACCTATATCACTTCCTCACTTGGTATGACTTGGTATAAAGAGAGAAATTATTACTTCTTACAAAATTATTATTATTATTATTAATTGTGAAGACGTAAGTAAATAAATTGTATGTAAAACATTCTTTTTAATAAAGGAAGAATGCATAGACATCATTGCCATTGATGATACAAGGTCAAGAAATTTGTGATTTTGGTTCTAGTGGTTGATTGTTATGAATTGCAACTTGGAGGTCATAGGGTAAAGTTCAAAAGTGTCATTGTCATTAATGATAGTTAGTTAAGAAATTTAATATTTCAATTAGAGTTACTTAGAGTTTTGAGTTTGATGGGACTTTACTCTAGTGGTTGACTCAAGCTGGTGAAATGTACCACCCTCTAAATAAAGAAAAGTGCAAAGAGGATTTCTTTCATATAATCAATTTTAAAAGAAATTAGATTTTTAAATTAGAAGTTTAATTAAATCTAAACTAACATGGCTAGGTCATGCCTATAGGCTATTTTAAGTTTGCAATGATCACTTAAAATAAATCTCGATATTATAGTTGTTTCATATTCCGACAATTTTGGAAATATTAAAATGATGTTTATGCAATTTTGGAAATTTTAAAATAAGATATTTTATATATATATTTTAGTTTTTATTTTTATAATTGTTTATTTAGAATTTTAAACGACCGCCAAAAATAAATCTAGAGAGTACACTTATCTCGTATTCCTGAAATTTAGGAAATATAAAGACCTATAGCCAAGCTATAAATACCACCCATCTACGTAAACATAAACATAACAAGTGTAAGTACAGCTAAATCTAATTTATCTTTGGTGTTTTTCCATTATTTGTTTTTCCGGTTACAAATCTCAAAAATGAGTCACGGAAGACAACCACGAGCAGGGTGAGTGTATCTTTCTCTCATATTCCATTCTTTTGTAATGGCTAGTCTGAACGGAATTTCACTTGGTGGGCCGAGTTTGTGTTTTCTTTACCCTGAATAGATTTATTTCATTTGGAGGGCCGATTTTGTGTTTTCTTTAGGCAGAATAGATTTTGTGTTTTCTTTAACCTAAATAGATTTTGTGTTTTCTTTACTCTGAATAGATTTTTCAGAACAAAAGCATTTTAGTGAGAAGCAGGATGTCAGAAGCTTGTGACCCCTGTGGCGTCTTGCTAGAAAATATTGAGTTTATTCAATTTTCGTCTTCAGTGAATGTGATTTTGTAGAACCTTCCCAATTTTAGGGGTCAGATCGCTTTAGTATAGTGGAGAATTTAAATAATCAATCCCCATTCATTCTACTGCCTATCTATCATAATCAAAATGACCAGAAATTCATTTTCTTTGTTCCATAATGTCGGATTGCTCCATTAACAACACAATAATTTGTTGCATTTACGTGGTGAATATTGTGGATGTGAAGTGAAAAGACAAAAAAAATATGGGCTTCGCTGGATTTTGTATCCCTTTTATCGTCGTCCTTAATGCTCGACTATTATAGCATTAGATGCAATGGTTAGGCGAAAAAGAGGGACTTCGTTGGTTATGAAGCTGATGTTTTTCTTTACTACCTTTGGTCGCATAATTTTTTAATGTTACATGATTTTCCATAAGGTAGTAATTTTGAATGTCTGCAAGAGATATTTAGAAATCTTGTTATGACTGAGATGCCACAATGCTATGATGGGTATGAAACCTATCCTCAGTGAAGTAATCACATAAGAGAAATTTGGTTTTCTTTTCAACAGAAAAATTCACGATGATGTCTCCCTCGCACAAGAACCCATCCACACCATAAAGAAGGAAAAAGTTTCTGCATTTTCTCTCAATCTAGACCTCTCCAAGGCTTATGACAAAGTAAGCTGGACCTTCCTTCATTTACTACTGATCCAAATTGGAATACCAATTGAAGTAGTGGACTAGGTAATGGGTTGCATTCAACCAGCATCCTATGTTGTCCTAATCAATGGATCACCTTACCATTTCTTTCGTCCATCACAAGGAATACGATAGTGCTCTCCCCTGTCTCCCTTTCTTTTCATCCTTGTAGCAGATGCCTTGAGTCACCTAATACACAAAGTAAGAGATGATGGAACGATCAAAGGAATCAAGATATCCAACTCAGTATCGCTAACTCACACTCTTTTTGTGGATGATGTACTTCTTTTGGGCAAAGGGATCCATGGAAATTTTCAAGCATTCACAAAGATATTGGACTCATACAAAAAATATACAGGAATGGTCATCAATACAAGAAAGTCCAAGTTGGATTACAACAACCTTCGAGAAGAGCTGACAACCAGTTTGGGAATTTCCTCCTCTTCTCTCACTCAATCCCAATGCATATGCTTTTCAGGATTGTCGATGGTTGTATAAGAAAATTGAATCTCGAATCACACTCTGGGTCAACCGATTCTTATCCAGAGGAGGAAGATTGGTATTGCTCAAAGTAGTACTCCAAAGCATTTCAGTCTACTGGAAATTGATAGATTATATTCCTAAGGGTATCCTAGTTAAAATAAGAAAGAAATGTTTCTCTTTTCTCTGGACAGTAAGAAAGCAAAGTGAAGGAATTCCTATGGTCAAATGGACCACTCTCTCTATGCCAAAATCAATGGGAGGATGGGGAATAAAAAATCCAAATCTCTTTTGCAAATAACTAGCAGCAAAAAATATCTAGATATTAGCGGATTCCCCCAACTCATTGTGGGGAAGAACAATGACTACAAAATACTATCATCCCCTTTCAATTTTAGGCTAGTTCAGACAACCCGCGAAAATCTTCAAAAACTGTTCCATTGGATGGAAAGCTCTTTCCCTAGCCTTCCTCTTAATAGGAAATTGAGTCGCGTGGAGGGTAGGTGATGGATGTAGTGTGTGAGTGGGAGAAGATCCCTAGGCTAGTGCAAAAGATGACTTCAAGCTCCCAGCTGATCTAATCGTATATCTGCACTCCAAAAACATTCTTACCCTAGCCGATGCCTAAACTCACCCGGTAGAGACAAGGAACAGAGACAGATGGAAATCGACCTTCCAGTTAGGATTAATAGGTGATAAGGAAAAAGCCTAGAATCATTATATAATAACCCTGGCTAACTCCTTCATCTTCCTCAGGGAAGGAGAACCAAACAAACTGATATGGACCAAGAACAGTAAGGATGGGATTTTCTCTGCAAATATTGGATATGAAACAACCAGTAACTCACTCCTGATAGGAGAACCCCAAAACTTGGCTCGGAAAGAAATCTGGAAAATCCCATCCCCCCTTAAAACTACCATTACTCTATGGTTGGAACTGAAACAAAATCCTTACTTGGGAAAACCTTCAAAAAAGAGGATTTCAAGGTCCTAGTATTTGTGCACTTTGTAATTGTGCAGAAGAGACGATCCCTCACCTTTCTTGTCCCTTTGCGAGCTATGTATGGAAAAAAGCTACCGGAAGTCTGAACGTATCAATGTCTTTGAAACCAGATTCGTTGGAACAAAATGTGGATGAATGGTGGCAAGATAGAGGGTATGTTCATTTAAATCCTTTCCTTCCCTCTTCGTTTTCAGTATATGGGAGGTTTGTAACAAGGTGATTTTCCACAATTTAAATATCACTCCAGATGTTACAGTTTATGTGCTTATGCAGAAAACCAAGGAACACAAGTCCAAGCTAGCAGAAAAATCACAAAGGAAAATTTCTTTCCCACCAATAAATAAATAACATCCTTGGGATTACTTCGATGGAGCAAGTTAGGGAGACCCAACCCTTGGAGGATTCGAAGGGATTATTTATCTCTCAGATAGCAGTAAGTGGCAAATAAAATTCACTCCACTTTGTGCCTCCAACATCAAAGCTAAACTCGCGGCTCTATTTGAAGTATTAAAGATGGCTTCAGAAAAGCAACTAAAGAATCTTGTAACGTCCCTTCCTATCACACCAGCACGATAGAGAGGACGTGATTCTAAAACCGGACATCTAGTCCCATACTTAGTAAACAAACATTAAATTTAAAATGAAGATGGAATATGCAAAGGCATAAAAATTCGAGAACACAGCGGAAGTAAATTCATTAACACATCCATCATATATTCAAGATATTCATAAGATAAATAATTGCAAGTTAACACAGGAGAATACTTATCTTATAAAAATGTAGTCCTAAGCAACTGGCTATGCAACTGCAATGTTCCACCCAACCATAGGCCAGTTGTGTTGATCAACCTCTTGATACAACTGCCACCCCCGAGCTGGGCATGATCTCTACAAGGAACCAAGGAACAACAGACTCACACATAACCAAGCATACACCAAGATGAGCCAAGCCAATCTACAATTGGGTTTATCAGGCTGCTAGGAAAAGGAAAGGAAGAATTGCTAAGCTAGTGAGCTCAACCACAGAGCTAAGGATACCCCTCCGAGATCTATTCAGCTTGGCACTCACAATGCCTACACACCCAACACAAGGAAGTATTCTCTTCACTGCCACATAGTCCCTCAAGCCATACCTTCATATCTAGTGCTCTCAAGGTGTGCATAGAAAAGTAGCCAAAGCCCTTTTGATCTTCTTGAGAGGTTACTCCCTCTACTAGGTTTATCAAGCCAATTCTGTCCACTACCAGTCCAAGTTTCTTACTCACAGGTTCAAATCAAAACAGGGATGCACATAACAACAGAGCCCACACTTATTGGGCATGAAGAAACGTTTTTACAGTGAGATTCCCAAGGATGAGGTTTTCATTAGCTTCAGGAAAACATGGAAACCCAAAAAATGAAACTGAAAGATGGGGAACAACCCTGGGAAGCCAAATCCGTTTTTAGAAAAACATCCATGGACATTCTGGGGCAAAAACGGCCCTCATAACAGTCCCCAAATCATGGCCCTTCTCTCCCAGCTACTGTATATGAAAAAAGGAACTCCTAGGCATGGAAAAATGTAGAGAATGGATGAAAAACATGTAGGGAAAGACCCAGCTAGCTCAAACTGCGTGAGAGAGGAAAGGATCCCTATTCAAAATGGATTTGGGCACCATTTCATGGGTGTTTTCTTGCCCAAGGAGACAAAACACGATTTCCCAGGTTGATGGCTTGCCCATACACGAAATTGGCTGCCATACCTCTTCATTCACAAGGCATTAACTGCCTCAACCAATTTCTGGAAGAATTAAATGATTGGGTCCCTAACCCAAAATGGGTAGTTGGTAGTTTATGGGTTTTCTCATTGAAACATGGATTAACACTATTGGCTCGAGGGTTTGAATAATTTCCCTCCCTATTCCTTGTAGAATCATGCCCCCATCTCTTTGTTGCATTGCATAGCTAGTTGTGGGTATTTTCATTAAAATTCGTATTTACATAATGTCTTATTTACATTGTGCCTATCTAGCACAAGAACCATAGGCATCTATTTTTAATTGCCAATACATGAAATGCTAAATCAATGGTGGGGCCTTGGCCTTGAGCTCCTCACCATGATTAAATTACAGTATTTACATCATTTACGATTTAATACAAAGGGGGTCAAAATGGGGACATTGCATTCCCCTCCCCTTACATTAGCACTGTCCTTAGTGCTCATCAAAATTGAACAAAAATGGATATGCCACCCTCATGGCATCCTCTAGCTCCCATGTAGCCTCATCAGGACCGTAGTGCTTCCATTGCACCTTTACCTGTCTAATGGTTTGGTTCCGGAGCAATGTTACCTTCTTGTCTAGGATGCGCAATGGATCGGTTTGGAATTGTCCCATGGGTTCCACCTGGATCGCATCCCAATTAATCACATGGTTAGGATCATGTACATATTTCTTAAGCAAATAGACATGAAAAACATTATGAGCTTTAGTGCTAGCAGGCAACGCAAGTCTATATGCAACTGGCCCTATTCTTTCAAGCACTTCAAATGGCCCACAATATCTAGGTGATAGCTTGGAACAACTCCCAAGCTTCAAGAAACTCTTCCTTGATCTCACTCTAAGATAGACATGATCTCCAACACTGAATTCCCTATGGATCCTATGCTTATCCGCATAGCTTTTCTGTCTATCCTGGGCTACTTTTAAATTCTGTCTGATCTTGGCAACTTCTTGCTCCATTTCCTTAAGCAATTCTGGCCCAAGTACAATTATGTTCACTGGACTATCCCAAGTCACTGGTGTCCTGCACCTTCTTCCGTACAAAGCCTCATAAGGACTCATTCCCAACGATGCTTGTTTCCCATTGTTATATGCAAATTCTACCAAGTCTAGATAATCTTCCCACTTGGATGGTTTGTCCATTACATACATGCGGAGCATGTCTTCAAGCACCCGATTTACTCTTTCGGTTTTCCCATCTGTTTGAGGATGGTAGGCGGTACTAAAGCTTAGCTGTGTACCCAAATCTGCAAAGAGACCTTTCCAAAAATTGGAAGTGAACTTGGTATCCCTGTCAAAAATTATTGCCGTAGGCAACCCATGTAATCTGAAAATTTCCTTCATGAAAATATTTGCAATGGCATCGGCTTTGTATGTGGACTTAACCGGTATAAAATGTGTTTCCTTTGTTAACTTGTCCACCACAACCATGATGGAATCATGTTGTCTCACAGTCATTGGCAATCCTGTAATAAAGTACATGGATATTACTTCCCATTTCCATTCTGGAATTGGCACTGGAAGCAATAAACCTGCTGGATGTTGGTGTTCACTCTTCACCTGCTGACATTCCATGCACTTAGAAATGTATTCAACAATGTCCTTCTTCATGCCTGGCCAGAAATAATATTTTCTTGCTGTAGCAATTGTTTTCTGATATCCTGGGTGACCAGAGTATGGAGCTTTATGGATTTCATCCATAACAATCCTCCTTAAATATGTTGTATTTGGAATATAGACTCTATTCTTATAAGTAAGAATTATGTCTTCCTCCAAATGATAACCCTCATACTTCTTGCCAAGGTCTTGCTGCTGCAATTTGTCCTTTATCTGCACGTATACTTCATCCTCAACCATATGGTTAGCAATCTACTGCCTCAAATCTGGTTGGAAAGTACTAAGTGTTGCCACATGCATTTCATGTACCTTCCTGTTGAGTGCATCAACCACCTTGTTTTCTTTTCCTTTTATGTGTTTGATTTCAAAATCAAATTCACACAAAAATTCCAACCATCTAGCTTGCCTAGCATTTCAAGTTGGCTGATCAAACAAGTATTTCAGACCACAATGGTCTGTCCTTAACTCAATTTTTTTTTTTTCATTAAGTAATGCCTCCACATCTTTAAGGCATGTACTATGGCTGCAAGTTCTATATCATGATTAGCATAGTTCTTATCATGCTCCTTCAACTTTCTTGACTCATAGCATATCACGTGGTTGTCTTGCATAAGAACTCCTCCAAGTCCTTGATTGCATGCATCGGTACATACAACAAAGTCTTTTTCCGGGTCTGCAATCTTCAAAAGAGGTGCACTTGTAAGAAGATTCTTCAACCGTTGAAAACTTTCCTCACATCTGGGTGACCATTCAAATTTTATTCCCTTCGTTTGCAAAGAAGTGATCGGGTTTGCAACCTTGGAGAATCCTTCGATAAACCTCCTGTAGTAACCAGCAAGGCCCATAAAAGATCTCACATCAGTCACAGTCCTTGGAGTTGGCCAATTCATAATGGCTTCGATCTTCTCAGGGTCTACAGATATTCCTTCGTCGGAGATGATGTGACCCAAATAATGAATTTTATCTTTATAAAAGTCACATTTGCTCAACTTTGCATACAACTTATGCTCCCTTAGTAATTGCATTGTCATTCTCAAATGTTCTTCATGCTCTTCTTCATTCTTAGAATATATGAGAATGTCATCTAGGAATACAAGAACAAACTTGTCCAAATACTTGCTAAAAACATTATTCATGAGACACATGAATGTAGCTGGTGCATTTGTGAGACCGAATGGTACCACTACAAACTCATAGTGTCCATACCTCGTTCTAAAAGTTGTCTTATGGATATCTTCTTCTTTGATTCTTACCTGATGGTAACCAGACCTCAAGTCAATCTTTGAAAATACCTTTGCTCCTCTCATTTGGTCAAAAAGGTCATCAATTTGGGGCAATGGGTATTTGTTCTTCACAGTGACTTTGTTCAACTGCCTGTAGTCAATACATAACCTGAGTGTTCCATCTTTATTTTTCACAAATAGAACAGGTGCTCCCCACGGGGACACACTTGGCCTACTATATTTCTTTTCCAGCAACTCTTGTAATTTCATTTTCAATTCTAGCAATTCTGGTGTACTCATCCTATAGGGTGTCTTAGACACTGGTGCTACTCCTGGCACAAGTTCAATTGTAAAGTCAATGTCTCTCTTTGGAGGGAGTCCTGGAATCTCATCAGGAAAAACATCCCTGAATTCTTGCAATACCTGATAGTCCTTCAATTTAAGAATTTCATTCTCTGCTGCCTCTAAAATGTGGGTTGCATACAGTTGACATCCCTTCCTACAGAACTTCTTCAGCTGCATGGTTGAAACCTGTCTGACAGAAGTCACCTTTGGAATGTCTTTTACAACCCTTGGGTTTCCTTCTTCATCCATGCATTCAAATGTCTTATTGTAGCAGTCAAGTTTAACCCTGTGTGCTTCTAACCAATCCATTCCAATGAGAATATCATAGGACCAAGTGGCAAAATATTCAGATCTGCATAAGTGAATAGCCCATCCATCTCTAATGGACATTTCTCTACTATTTCACTAACTTTAATCTTGGTTCCAGTGGCTAGTTGAACTAACCATGATTTACTATGCTTTAATTTTTTGAAAGCACAAATCTCAACAATTCTAGGAGTGACATAACTGTGAGTAGATCCAGGATCAATCAAAATAGAAACAGATTGCTTCGCAATCTTACCTTCAACTTCAACCATAGTTGACTGATGATCTTCCTGGCGGTCTTTTACTATTGCACAGATTCTAGGGATTGTCCTCGCCACTTGTCCCACAGTTCCAGCTCCCTGGATGTTGTGAATTTGATTTGCATTCCCATTCCTATGTGGACAGTTCCTAAGCATGTGGTCTCCTCCACAACCCCAACATTGAAGTGGTTCTCTTGGTTCCTTTGGATCTCTTGGCTTGTCTCCCATTATCCTAGTTGGCTTAGTCACAACCTGTGATAGTTTCCTTTGCTGATTCCGGAATTGAGGAGGCTTGAACCCCTTCTTCCTTTGATCAAACTTTTCATTTTTCCTATCCTTCCTTGCCTTATGGAATTCTGATTTGCTTCTATTTTGATCAAAGCAATACTTGGCCTTTCTTATGGCCTCCTCTAGAGTTCGAGGTTCATCAAACTCAATTCTATCTTTATATGACTGGGGCAGTCCACTCAGGAAACGCTGAATTTTCACCTTATCATCTAGAATGTACTTGACATACCTCAGCAGCTCCAAGAACTTGTTTGCATATTCTTCCATGGTCAACTGTCCCAATCTCAGCTCATGGAACTCTTTGATCTTATCATTATAGTACCTATCAGAGAGGTACTTCTGCTTAAAGTATTTCTTGAACTGCTTCTACACAATCTTTCTTTCATCGATATTCTTCACTTGCCTAGTGTGTTCCCACCATATAGATGCTCTTCCATTCAAGTTGAATATGGCTACCCTTGCCTTCATATTTCCAGAGTAGTCTTGGACTTGGAAATATTTTCTCATCCCAAGAAGCCAAGCTTCAGCTTCTTGACCGGACTTTACCTCTCCATCAAACGTAGGAGGTTTTTCCTTCTTAAATTCCCCATGTGAATTGTTCTTGTAGTGCTTCTTCCTCTTACTTCTGCGAGATGAAGAGCTTGAACCCTCAATGGATTCTTCAGAGTCGTATGATTCATTAGAAGAGATTTCCGGAGTATAGGTTCTCTCTGTAGAAACTCTTCTTGGGCTACTGGCCCTCTTACGGGAATTCCTTCTAGAACTACCCCCACCCGTTTCTAGATTTGATGTCTGATGTCTAGAGTTTATTTTCCTTTGGATGTCTATCAAAATCTATAGCATGGCTGCATTCAACTGATTTTGTTCTTCCTGAGCTTTAATCATCCTTTCATTATCTTCCCTACAGCTTTGCAAATCCACCCTGAGGCTTCTCATGGTGGCTGCAATACCTGGAGGAGTCTCTTGATTTCTTCTCCCATTAGATTATGTTTCAGCATTTTCAACATGTATGTTCTCCCCCATGGCATCTGTTTCAGGCTCATAGGGATCCTATGCATCATCCATGATGTTGATTTTCTTGTCCCAACCAAGATTCAAACTTTTCAACTGTACTATCTAGAGTGTTGCCCTAATGTAACTGTGATTCTGTAAAATGTGTTCATCAACACAATTGTTAGCTGCATTATATTCTTGGAAATTCATAAATTACTTCATGCACGTGGGAAAATATGTTGACAATTTGTCAAATCCTCTAATTTTCTCAAAATCAACGACATATGAGGGTGGGAAAAAAAGGGGTTCAAGGGGGCTTGCCCCCTTGTGGCTTCCCTGTGCCACTGCAGGGCGGGCCAAGGGAAACGCCCTAGTTTTTTTTTTTTGTTAGGAATCTTGCCGCTGTTGCGGGGTGGTTCGTCAAACACTTCTGCAATTGCGGAGCAATTCGGGGAATGCTCCTGCAGTTTTGGAGCGATTCGGTGAATGCTCCCGCAGTTGCGGACCGATTCGGTGAATGCTCTCGCAGTTGCGGAGCCATTCACGGAATGCTTCTGCAGTTGCGGAGCGATTCGGAGAATGCTCCCGCAGTTGGGGAGCCATTCGCGGAATGCTTCCGCAGTTGCGGAGCGATTCGGCGAATGCTTCCGTAGTTGCGGAATGCTTCCGCAGTTTCGGAACAGTTCGCAGAACTCTTCCACAAATTTTGGAACGATTTCCCGAACTCTTCTGCGTTGCAGAACGGTTCACGGAACTCTTCCGCAGTTGCGGAACGGTTCGCAGAACTCTTCCGCAATTGTGGAACGGTTCGCGGAACTCTTCCGCAATTTTGGAAGACATTCCGAAATTCCTTCCGCAAATTTCGGAAGAGAATTCCTTCCGCAATTTCGGAAGAGAATTCCTTCCAAAAATTTCCTTTCGACGCCGAACACTTAGAAAAAAATTTTGCTGTTTCGGAATAGTTCATTGAATTCTTCCGCATTGCGGAACAACTCGCGGAATCCTTCCGCGGTTTCGGAAGAGAATTCCTTCCGCAATTTCGGAAGAGAATTCCTTCCGGAAATTTCGGAAGAGAATCCCTTCCGCAATTTCAGGGCGGTTCGTGGAACTCTTTCACAATTTCAGAACGATTTCCCAAACTCTTCCGCATTGCGGAACGATTTGTGGAATTTTTCTCTAGTTTCGGGACGACTTCCCGAATTCTTCCCGAAACAGACTTAAACAAAAATTTCCAAAAACTCTTAAGAATTTTTTTGAAAATTTTCCTTCTTTCAGTGATGACTGTTGCTCCGTAGGAGGTGATCTTTCCTCTCTAATCTATCCAACTTATCCTATTTAGGCCCTATGCTACTATCTGTGGTGATTAGGAAGGAACCTTCCCTTGTGACTATAATTGGATTTGTCCCATAGAGGTCCAATGCTGCAACCAGCAGCTCTGATACCAAAATGTAACGTCCCCTCCTATCACACCAGCATGATAGAGAGGACGTGATGCTAAAGCCGAACATCTAGTCCCATACTTAGTAAACAAACATTCAATTTAAAATGAACATAGAATATGCAAAGGCATAAACATTCGAGAACACAGCGGAATTAAATTCATTAACACATCCATCATATATTCAAGATATTCGTAAGATAAATAATTGCAAGTTAACACGGGAGAATACTTATCTTATAAAAATGTAGTCCCAAGCAACTGGCTATGCAACTGCAACGTTCCACCCAACCATAGGCCAGTTGTGTTGATCAACCTCTTGATACAAATGCCACCCCCGAGCTGGGCATGATCTCTACAAGGAACCAGGGAACAACAGACTCACACATAGCCAAGCATACACCAAGATGAGCCAAGCCAATCTACAATTGGGTTTATCAGGCTGCTAGGAAATGGAAAGGAAAAATTGCTAAGCTAGTGAGCTCAACCACAGAGCTAAGGATACCCCTCCTAGATCTATTCAGCTTGGCACTCACAATGCCTACACACCCAACACAAGGAAGTATTCTCTTGACTGCCACAGAGTCCCTCAAGCCATACCTTCCTCTCTAGTGCTCTCAGGGTGTGCATAGAAAAGTAACCAAATCCCTCTTTATCTTCTTGAGAGGTTACTCCCGCCACTAGGTTTATCAAGCCAATTCTGTCCACAACCAGTCCAAGTTTCTTGCTCACAGGTTCAAATAAAAACAGGGATGCACATAACAGTAGAGCCCACACTTATTGGGCATGAAGAAACATTTTTACAGTGAGATGCCCAAGGATGAGGTTTTCATTAGCTTCAGCAAAACGTGGGAAACCCAAAAAATGAAACTGAAAGATAGGGAACAACCCTAGGAAGCCAAATCCGTTTTTAGAAAAACGTCCATGGACATTCTGGGGAAAAAACGGCCCTCATAACAGTCCCCAAATAGTGGCCCTTCTCTCCCAGCTATTGTATATGCAAAAACGAACTCCCAGGCATGGAAAAATGCAGAGAATGGATGAAAAATGTGTAGGGAAAGACCCAGCTAGCTCAAACTACGTGAGAGAGAAAGGACTCCCTGTTCAGAATGGCTTTGGGCACCATTTCGTGGGTGTTTTCTTGCCCAAGGAGACAAAACACGATTTCCCAGGTTGATGGCTTGCCCATACACGAAATTGGCTTCCATACCTCTTCATTCCCAAGGCATTAACTACCTCAACCAATTTCTGGAAGAATTAAATGATTGGGTCCTTAACCCAAAATGGGTAGTTGGTAGTTTATGGGTTTTCTCATTGACACATGGATTAACACCATTGGCTCAAGGGTTTGAATAATTTTCCTCCCTATTCCTTGTAGAATCATGCCCCCATCTCTTTGTTGCATTGCATAGCTAGTTGTGGGTATTTTCATTAAAATTCGTATTTACATGATGTCTTATTTACATTGTGCCTATCTAGCACAAGAACCATAGGCATCTATTTTTAATTGCCGATACATGAAACGCTAAATCAATTGTGGTGCCTTGGCATTGAGCTCCTCACCATGATTAAATTACAATATTTACATCACTTATGATTTAATACAAAGGGGGTCAAAATGGGGACATTACAAATCTGCAGCTCTTTGGAGACTCCAAGATGGTCATAGACTGGGAAAATGGGAAGATTTGAATCAACGCTCCACATCTGCACCATCGATTGCTTTCTATTAGAGAACTATTAACATTTCTTTGATTAGGTCAACTTCACTCATATATACAAAGAACTGAATTCAAAAGCTGACCAATTGTCAAAGCTGGCACTTGCCCTCGCTCCTAGATTCTTAGATGCAAAAGGTCGAACTCATGACCAAACATATTTCCATTATGCACAATTGATATAGTAAAAGGATCAAACAGAAGTAATAATCATTTTGTAGCCGAAAAGGAAACTAGAATAATGCTCGAGTATGTAATTTTCTGAAACATAGTTTATGTAACTCTTTTGATATATAATGAAGTCCCTTGAGGACAGTTTATGATCACTCTTTATTTAGAGTGCTAGATATTTTCCTTATGGAAAATATATATATTGAAATTAACTAGGATTAATCCTGAAAAATAATTATATAAAAAATACATTGAGAAACACAATATTGGTCATCATTTAAATACATCAAGGCAGAGAATTCCCACATTCATTAACCAAGAGGTGGAACTCGAAAGTAATAAAGGTAGGATAGTTCATTCTCTTTCGTGCAGAATAATAATAATAACATGTCATAACAAGATTTTAAAATTCCTAGAGAATTAAACAATATAGATGGGAAATATAATCATTCCAATGGAGACAAAACTAAAATAACACTAAATTCAACATATACGTAGAAGAAAATAAAACCTAGAAATATTCCAAAATTGCGAGGTTCGGTCCAAAAGATACATCGATGTTGACAGCCTATCATGAATTATTATCTAAACACAAATAGAACCATTTAAGGTGGATATAAGTTTGCACTCTAAATAATGATTTTCTTATAGAAGTATAACATATAAAAAAATATGTGGTATATTAAAAAGGAATTATACGCAAGTTAGGTACCTTAAAATTGGTATTAGAGCATGGTTTTAACACTAGGAGATTGAATGGACATAAAATATTCAAAAGTGTATTTCTTTTGTAATGATTAACAAATTATTAATGGTTAACTGCAGATTGAGTGAAAGAAAGAATATTGTCCTCTGATTTGCCAGAGGTTGTGAGCTCAGAAGGGAAATAAAAAAGAATATTCAACACTGAATCAACAAATGACCCAGCAAAATCCAAATCAGCCGCAATTACCTAACAGGTTAGAAAATTAGAGATATATTCTTAACCAGTTGTACAATCTAATCTTGCAAACAACCTAAACTAGAGAGTAACTTGAATGAACATGGAAAGTTTTGGCTTAGGATGAAGACAAGGATTGGACAATCAGAGATAGATGAAGGGTTTAAAATTTCTTACTAAGTTGATTTCCTTCTATTGTACACAAATTTTGGTCTTCTACACATATAATATGGAGGGTATACCTACTAATCATGCACTATAAAATTAACCCAGAGTTCATTTGGAGAAAGAATCCAATGAAACAGGAGAACTATCATTTAATAGAATTGAGACTATGAGGAGCTTGTGAAAATAATTAGAAAGTTTTAAATATGATAGTGAAAAATTAATAGAAGAACAACAAGTTTAACAAGAGTTGAATGTGATTCTTATACATAATCTAACTCAAATAAAGACTAAAAAACAATAGGGACACACCTTGCGTCATGTCTAAAATGGGTGTTCAAGAAATAAAATATACAACGACAAAAATTAAAGCTTGTTTGATGAATTAATTGAATATCTACGTGATCCTCAAGAGAAAGTTTCTTTACTTCCGGAAATTTAGAAAGTAAAGATTCCAGGGTTCAATCTCATAAGAAAAAAAAAAGAAACAACTCTTGAGATGAGTTAAAAGGTGAATTCAAGAAAATTAGGCTATCTATTTTTGATGGAGAAGTTAGGATAAGTGAAGAGGTTGAAGTATGGTTTCGTAGAATGAACAAATTTTTTTAGATGTATAATTATTATAGTATTATGAAAGCTTAAGTAACAATTTATAACTTAAAATGAAGCACTTCCATTTGGTGGACATATTTAAATTTGATCAAACATTTTACTGAAAATAAAGTTAGATGAAAACAATTTAAGAAAAGCATCTTTTAGAGAGGTATTACTATAGAAAAATTAAAGAATTTCATTAACTTAAATTAGGATATATAGAAATGAATAAGCTTGCTAATACATTTATAGAAATGTTGAGGTATGTGTTTTGCATTAGAGATGAAAAAGTAAAAATTATTATTTTCTAATCAATATGCCTCAATCCTACAGAGACAGGATTGAGTTTGACGAACCTAATACATTGGATGAAACCATTAGGAAATACAAGTACTTATATGATAAATACAAGCATAGATCATAAATTCCAAAAGGATGGAAGGAGAAGAATTAAAAGGGAAAAGAAGAATTGAGCAAGAGTGGTTTCAAACCTCCACCCTAGAGAAAACAATACCAAAATATGTAGAAAATGGGTTTTCAACAGAATTAGTTCGTTCAAGGTGGAAATAAATTCAATAATTTCATGTGCATGATTTCATCCTCTAGATGTTGTGGTACTTTGTCATGTTATTTTGTTCCATGAGATTTGGAAGTCAGAGGTGGAGGGTGTGAGGATTTTCATACTATGATGAGGAGGATTTGGGAAGGCAAGTGGTCTAGCAGAGTTTTGCTGATTGAGGGTTCGGGGGATCTTAGTCTTGGACTAAGGGGTTGGTTGGGAGGAGAGTGGTCCCCAAACATGTGGTTTCTCGAGTTGCCATTGGTGTTGTTCAAACTACGCACTTCAGAGAAATAATTGTAATTCTAATATCGGGGTCATAAGATTAGTTGAATTGGCTTTTAGGGCCCATTTTATTGGTAGGTCCCATTTTGTAGATTTGGGGTCCATAATCTTATGAGGATTATTTGAGGGTCTAAATGGAAATTTTAGGGGTTACAATATGCCATCATATATATGTAGGCCTCCACATTATTTTTTAGGAACCCGTGTCAACCCTTCTCTTTACTTTGTTAGTATATTGTTGTTGGACACATATGCTCTGTAAGTCATCCCGTGAGTATATTATATTATCCCACATTGTTAGTATCTTGTTGTTGGACGCATATGCTTAGCAAGTCATCCCGTGAGTATATTGTATTATCCCACATTCATGGGGAGTAATAGTTTTTTAGCTTAGAATTAGTATATAAATACGCATTGAGGCTAGTGAAGGCACCCACGAGTTATTTGGATTGAGCTTGCTAAAAGGAGGTTTCCCCTTAAAAGTGGCATGCGATCAATAAATATCTTATGTGTTCTGCTATTTTTTATATATCCTACATTTTCATGATTTAATTGATAGAGGTTTCTCTCATCTGGTATCATATCACTTTCTTGGGCTAGCTGGGTGAAATTTCTTCCCGAAAGAAATTTCAGAGTGGCTTCCAGGCGCTGTGATTATTACAGTACTATTTTTTCTTTGCATCTGTATTTGTTCCTTTTAATTGCAGGTTTGGATCCGGGAATAATCCCTATTCGCTTAACTTTGGGAAGTACTTAGGAATAACCCTAAAACTTATTGTTAGGAGTACCACAACAACCCCGAAGTAGATGGCCCATTGAGACGACTTGTCAACGAAAAGGGAAATGGCCCCTACTTGATTGACTAGTTTCCACCGGTGAGGTAAACCAACAGCTGTCATTTGTGGCAAAGTGGTTATCAGTTTTACTTGAGCCATGGAGTGAGGGGTACTGCACCAATACGCAAGATGTTAGATAGCATTGGTGGTTGAGTGAATCCCCAAAACCTTTAGGAATCCAAGCATACCTGGGGTACGTATCTATTTCCAACTAATAAATAGCAGACTACATATGTCCAGAGCTATTGCAGATCAATTCCTAGTAGTTGCATATATATTCTGAAAAAATTTAAAAAAAATCTGTTTTTCGCCATATCTTCTTTTCTTAACTCTGTTTCCCTTGAAAATTCACTAACACCCCTGCAATCCCATTATGCATATTTAATACCTGAGGACCCTATCCCAAATTCATCTTCTTGAATCCATAAATCCCACATATGTCTATTTTTAGGGTTTTCCATAACTTCTTCGATTTTCACCCAATCGCCTTCAAATTTTGCCACATTGTTCATTTCCTATTTCTGCTTCTTTGTCACTCTTTGACAAATTTTTTCATTCTTTCACCCCGTTTTTGAAATCCCCATTTTATGCTTTTTTGTCCATTAGATAGTGTCCGAAACCTAGTTAAACCCCAATTACCCATCAGAGTTTTTCTCAAATCCAAATTTTCCTTTATTAAAGAAGCTTCTGTTTTTGTTTTTCTACCCATTCAAAAAAACAAAAAACACTCTTGGTTATGCTTATCACCCGCGTAGGAGAAAAAAACATGGAGGAATAAATTGCAGCCCTCAAAACCAAACTCCAAGATCTGGATGAAAAATTTCTCGGCCTCCATCTTCAACATTCAACCATAACCAATAAACGACAGCCAGAGTATTCTACAGACACTGGGTTCTCTTCTTCCAGCAATTTTCGTGGGCCGAAGCTTGATTTTCCTCGCTTCAATGGTGATGATCTGATGGGATGGATATGCCGGGCAGAACAATATTTCAGTCTGCATAATACTTTTGATGTCTTCAAAGTTCCACTTGCATCCTTTTAGTTGGAATGTGAAGCCCTTCAATGGTACTGTTGGTACATCAAGGCTCATGAAGAGCCAAAATGGACAGATTTTTGCCAACTCCTTTTGCAATGATTTAGTCCTAGTGCTTTTGATGTCTTCATAGGAGCACTCACTAAACTTCACCAAATTGGAACTATGAGAGAGTACCAGACATTATTTGATAAGTTGACCAATCACACAGAAGGATTTCCTGATGAATTATACATGAGTTGTTTTATCAGTGGTCTAAAGGATGAAATCCGATCTGAAGTTAACATGTTTTGTCCCAACACAATGATGGAAGCCCTAGGTTTGGATAAGTTGGAAGAGGACAAGATTGCAACCCAACAACGCTCTAAACAC
This sequence comes from Larix kaempferi, assembly GCA_027924585.1. Lineage (NCBI taxonomy): Eukaryota > Viridiplantae > Streptophyta > Pinopsida > Pinales > Pinaceae > Larix > Larix kaempferi. The sequence goes on from BSBM01000502.1 coordinate 7,141,894, forward strand.
ACTTTTGTTCCATTCAGAAATATGGTTTCCCAACGACCTCCCATCACACCGGCTCCTCGAACAACTTCTATCAAGCATTTGTCTGAAGTAGAGATGCAAGCATGTAGAGAAAAATGTCTTTGTTATAATTGTGATGAGAAATTCACTTGGGGACATAGATGTGTTGAGAAAAATATTTATCTCTTGGATGTGGATTCTCTGCTTGCCTTTGAAATTGGTGAAGAATATCCAAATACAATAGATGATCAGGTTGACATTCAATAGTTTCCTGTTGATCCTCTGTCTCAAGACAACCACCCAGAGATATCTCTCCATGATTTAGCCAGATTCACCACCCCACAAACAATGCGGGTCAAGGGTTACTTCAAGAAGCTCCCTCTTACAATACTCGTTGATTCTAGTAGCACTCATAACTTCATTGACCCTCGAATCGACAAACAAGATGATTGTTTTGTCCATCCTTGCTCCAATTTTGAAGTCATGATTGCTAATGAGGGCACTTTACCTTGCAATGGGAAGTGTTGCAATGTGTGTATCTCTATGGGAGATTATAACCTGCACTCTGAAATGTTTGCCTTGGACTTAGGTGGATGTGATATGGTTTTGGGCGCTCAATGGTTATGCACACTTGGCCCCATCTTATGGGATTTTGATGAAATTTGGATGCAATTTTCAGTCAATGGAAAAAAACAGACATTGACAGGCTTACAACCAGGGTCTCTCAACATTATTATTTCACATCACATGGAAAATATCCTTAAGAATAATTCACATGGTGTCGTATCTTAACTCCGTTCCATTCAGATGCACCCATCAGCGGTCTACACTACTCCTTTGGATCTACAACAAATTTTGGATAGATATGCAGGTTTCTTTGCTGAACCAGTGGGATTTCCACCTTCAATACCAGAGGACCATCATATTCATATCCTTCCTAGAAGTGTTCCTCCCAACATCAGGCCCTATCGCTACCCATTTCACCTAAAAATAGAGATTGATATGCTCGTTCAGGACTTACTGAAGCAAGGTATTATTCTCCCTAGTATGAGTTCTTTTTCTTCACCAATTCTTCTTAACTGAAAAAAATATGGGTCATGGCACCTCTGTATTTACTTCCGAGAACTTAATCACCTCACAATCAAGGATAAGTTTCCAATTCCTGTTGTTGACGAGGTTCTTGATGAGCTTCATGGTGCTCATTTTTTCTCCAAGTTGGATCTTCGTTCTAGGTATCATCCAATTCGGGTTCATGAGGATGATATCCCTAAAACAATTTTCCGCACACATGATGGCCATTATGAGTTTTTGGTCATTCCCTTTGGCCTCACTAATGCTCCTTCCACATTCTCGGCATTGATGAATAAAATATCTCGGCCCTACTTGCGGAAATTCATTCTGGTCTAAATGTGTTTTTGGATAGGAGCAAGTAGAGTATCTCAGGAATATTATTTTAGCACAAGGGGATCGAGTGGATCCTGCCAAAATAGATGCCATGGAAAATTGGCTGCATCCTCAAACATTCAAGAGCCTTCCTAGATTTTTTTTATTGACTGGATACTACCATAAGTTTTTCAAGGATTATGAGAATATTGCAGATCCATTAACCGCTCTATTGAAAAAGGATTCTTTTACATGGACACATGCTACTCAGTGTGCATTTGAAAAACTGAAACAAGCTATGTGTACTGCACCTGTTCTAGCTATGCCCAATTTTTTCCAAGCCGTTCACTATTGAGAGTGATGCTTGCAATAATGGAGTTGGTGTTGTTCTCCTTCAAGGTGAACATCCCATTGTGTTCACCAGCAAATCTGAAGCAGATAATTCTGTCTTCTAGAGAAATACCCAGTGTAAATAATGTAAATAATCCATATAAGAATATAATAGAATAAATGATAATGTAAGAGATGCTTATTACAATGGTTTGGTTGCCTTTAAATATGGCCAAACCTTTGAGAAGACACGTCTTTTCCTAACTATTAAACTATTAACTATTTAATTATTTAATTATTTCTTTATTTATGTTCGTTACATTGCCACTCTCTTAGAAAGGCTTTGTCCTCAAAGCCTTATAATTTTGTCGCATTGTTCTTGACGATGTCGTGGGTGAGGAAACATGTTGATATGAACTGCTAAGTGTAGAGAATAACTTCTGATATGTGGATGGATTAATCCATCCCAAATTGATTTGTTGCAGATTGCTGGGATTACCTACTGAGCTCCCGACAGGAGCTTTGATCACATTAGTAGCATTATCTTTCGACATTTCCCACTTTTTAGAATATCGTTTTTATGGTTGGGGTGTCGATAGGGAATTTTTGTAATGTCATTTTCTTTTACGAGTGTCGTCTTTTGAGCGTTGATCTGAGCTGGAAGTTGTATTTTTGTCTCTTGAGGCTTTAAGGTTTCATTTTGTATCTTTTCCAACTTGCTTTCCAACTGCATGTTATTATTTTGAAACTTCTTAATCACTTCTACTTGCGATTTTCTGTCATTTTCCGACTTCTTAAGTTGTTCCTTAAGATCTTCGTTATGACTTCTGATGCAGCTATTTTCTTTCTGCGTGTCTAGAAGTTTTCCTTCAATGTATTTCGTAGATTGATCTACATTCCAACTATTTTTCAACTTCTTAATTTTTGTGATTAATGTCTTGTTATGATTTTTTAATCTGAAAATTTCTTCGGAATTGTTGGATATTGTTTCATTACTTTTTGTGATCTTTGACTTATGAGACTTTTTAGACTCATCATTTTTTTGTTGAAGAACTTTTATCTGTTGTCGATACTAGTCAACCACTGATTCTTGATCCTCTAATTTCTTTTGTATCTGCGCCAGTTCTTCATCCTTGTTGCAAACGATTTTGTTCAAGCGTATTATTTCTGCTTTGTAATCATTTATTTCTTTCTTTATATCTTGATTTTTCAATCTCTGATTGAAATCATTTTCATTTTTTAATTCCTCAATTTGCGTAGATAATCTCTCAATATGGTTTTTTTGATAATGATTCTCTTGTTCTATTAATCTCTTAGACATATTCTGCTTCATCATGTCAAATGCTTCTTTTAGTCCGGACTACAATTCTTCTTTAAAATTTGCCATAATTCCTAGCTTGCACGATAACTTGGTCTTTTTTATTGATTTCTTTAGCAATAGATAGACTCTGGCTTCTTCAGCGATAAATTGTCCTCGACGTTTTCGATGATAGAAGGTCTTTGGACTCTTTGACTAGTCTTCCTTGACTTGACTTCTCCAACGAAGGATAATCTTCGCTAGATCTTCACTTCTTTTCTTTGATTTGTCTTCTTTGTCTTTTTCTTGATTTTGTCTTCTTCGATTCTTCTTATCTATTTTCAATGATAAATGGTCTTCTTTGACTTTGATTTCTATGATTCTTCTTTTAAGGAATGAGTCTTCTTTGATTTCTTTGATGAGTCTTACTTTGACTACTGCTCTTATTCAAGAATGCTTGGGCCAAAAAGGTGCAATGGATCCCAATGTCGTTGTAAGTAAATCTTCCTTTGTAATAATTGTAATTATTATAAATATTAAGTATTAATTATCAATATTAATGATAATAATAATTTTTTTGTTCCAAATTTTAAAATATTATCACAATATAATTATTAATAAATAATATTGTTATAATATCTATATATATATATTAGGACGGTCACGTAGTGGAATGGCTAATCAAAATTTAAAATATATAATAATCTCATCCTAATTTTTTATTTGGATGAAGTTTAGGGTTTTAAGCCCTAATAGTGGAAGGAAATCAGAACGTGGAAATGGAGGGAGATGGCCGATGGTGGCACGAGTTGATGGAGTGGAGTGAAGGGGCTAGTAAGGATGTGTGAGCGGGAGTGGAGAGCGAGAGAGCAAGAGGAAGAGTGGGTAGAGTGGGCAGGCTTGCGTGGAGGTGGAGGTGAGTGTAGGTGGAAGCTGGGATATAGGGGGCGCGTAAGTGGGAGGAGGGCTGACAAGGTAGAAGTGGGGGGAATGGAGGATGGACGTGCAGGGAGTTGGTGGGGGTGCACAGTGCTGGGGTGGCAGCACGTGCAAGAGTTCAACGGGATGTGAAGATGCCGGTGGGGAAAAGGTGCATGGGATGATGTAGGTGGGGGCTGTGAGGGAAGATGCAGGTGGTGTGGAGAAGATGCGGATGGCGTGAGGTGGGGGGAAGATGTACAGAGGCTGGCATTGGTGTGGGAAGGTTGGGTTGGGGTGCATGCAAGAGGGAGTGCGCAGGTGGTGATGGTGGGAGGTTGGCGCAGGAGTAGGTGGGAGCCGAGGGGAATGGAAGTAGCAGCGGATGGTTGGGGGAAGAAGGATTTTGGACGGGAAACACGAGGAATGGTGTGGGTGTGGCAAGAAAATGAGGAGTAGAGTGAGAGGTACTCACTTGGAGGTAAAATGATTATGGGTGTGAGAAGGTTGTGGAATATGTGGGTGGAAGCAGGTGGAGAGATGCACCGAGAAAATGATTATGGGTGTGAGAAGATTGTGGAATATGTGGGCGGAAGCAGGTGGAGAGATGCGCTGAGGTGGTGAGGAGTAGAAACATCCTTTTTTTCTCTCCTTTTTTTTCTCTTTAATTCTTTTTCTTCAATAATTTTTTTTTTGGGATTTAATGGGCAACAACCAATTTTGAATGAAATGTGCAGGAGGCGCGTGCGGAAGAAGAATGGTAGAGGATGGCCAAGGGCCTAACTTCTTGGTCAAAGACCAACAATGTAGAGAAACTCTACTAAATGGCTAAAAGCTCGAATCGGATGCCCGAGGAAGGGGCTCTGATACCACTGAAGCAGATAATTATGTCTTCTAGGGAAATACCTAGTGTAACTAATGTAAATAATCCATATAGGAATATAATAGAATAAATGATAATGTAAGAGATGCTTATTACAATGGTTTGGTTGCCTTTAAATATGGACATACCTTTGAGAAGACGCGTCTTTTCCTAACTATTAAACTATTAACTATTTAATTATTTAATTATTTATTTATTTATGTTCGTTACAAAATCCCTTTTCGATAAGAATTTATCTGCCTCTACATATGAGAAGGAAATGATGGCTATTTTGCATGCATTACATAAGTGGCGACCATACCTATTAGAAAATCATTTATGCATCAAGATTGATTACCAGAGTCTGAAATATTTCCTGGAACAACGGGTCTCCTCCCCAACACAACAGAAATGGGTTAGAAAATTATGGGTTATGACTATGAGATCACTTACAAGAAGGGTAAGGACAATATTGTGGCGGATGATCTTTCTAGCACATTTGATGACCAAGTTTCTCTTTCAACTATTTCTACTCCTATACCACATTGGTTGCAATCTGTTCAACAGGGCTATGCCAATCAATCATGCCTCATTATCTCAAATCATCCAAAGGCTGGCCAACAACCCTTTTGTTGTACCACATTACTCTTGGGATGGTGCTTCCCTGGGATACAATGGTTGTCGGTGCTTCCACAGAGCACAAATCTTCAAAAGGATGTATTATATGAACTCCATGATTCTCCATAGACATGGCAGTCTGGGTTCCTCAAAACGTATGAGCAGGCATGATGTAACTTCTTTTGACAGGGGATGAAAAGGACAATTCAATAGATGGTGGTTGAATGTGATACCTTCCAGCACAACAAGGGTGAAATGACATTCCTTATGGGATTGATCGAACCCTTTCCCATCCCTACACGGATTTGGACAGATATTTCTATGGATTTCATTGAAGGGCTCCCTAAATATGGAGGGAAGACATTGATTTTGATTGTTGTTGATTGCCTCTCCAAATATATTCATTTTTGTGCCCTCGTCTATCCCTATATCGCCTCTTTAGTCTCAAACATTTTCTTGGACCAGATCTTCCATCTTCATGGAATCCCTTCTTCCATTGTCTCGGATCATGATGCAACTTTCACCAATCATTTTTGGACAAAACTATTTCTCCACACTAGCACCAAAATAAAGATGCATTTAGGGTATCACCCACAAATAGATGGTCAAACTGAAATTATCAATAAATGTTTGGAAACTTATCTTTGTTGTTTCACCTACGAACAACAACATCAATGGGAAAAGTGGATCCCTCTCCATGAATGCTAGTACAATACCTCGTACCACACTGCATCTAAAATGACTCAATATGAAGTAGTCTATGGTTAGTAATCGCCATTGCTTCTTCCATACACTCCCAGTAGTTCACCAGTTCAGGCAGTTGACATGGTTCTTCGAAACCGCGATCAGATTCTTCACATTTTGCAGGACAATCTTCACATGGAAAGAAATCAAATGAAACAACAAGCCGATCAACACCGTTATGAGCACACTTTTCAAGCAGGTGATATGGTTTTTCTTCATCTACAGCCTTACAAGCAATCCTACCTGAAAATCAGAGGGCATCATAAGCTCACTCCAAATTTATATGGGCCATATAAGGTTCTTCCGAAGATTGGGTCCATTGCTTATAAATTGGAATTTCCTCCATCTTCCCACATTCATCCAATATTTAATGTCTCTTGTCTAAAGAAAGTTCTTGGCACCAACATCAAAGGAAAAAATATTTTCCTAGAACTAGATAATGAAGGATCCATCCTTTTGGATCCGGATGACATCCTCACTAGTCGCACTCGCCAGGTTTGCTCTCGATCTATCACAGAGGTATTAATTTAGTGTCACAGTATGCAACCATAGGATTCTACATGGGAACCACTCCTTCAGATTCAACAACAATCTCCACATCTAAAGATTTGAGGACAAAACGTTTTCTAAGGGGGAGGGGATGTTAGGAACCCATGTAAACCCTTCTCTTTACTTTGTTAGTATATTATTGTTGGAAACATATGCTTTGTAAGTCGTCCCGTGAGTATATTGTATTATCCCACATTGTTAGTATATTTTTGTTGGACGCATAAGCTTTGTAAGTCATCCTGTGAGTATATTGTATTATCCCACATTCATGGGGGGTAATAGTTTTTTTTAGCTTATACTTAGTATATAAATATGTGTTGAGTTCAGTGAAGGCATCCACGAGTTATTTGTATTGATATTTCTCAAATGATGTTTCCCCCTTGAAGTGGCATCCAATCAATACATATATTTTGTGTTCTGCTATTTATGATATATGCTTCATTTTCATGATTTAATTGCTAGAGGTTCCTCACATTATTCTACACTTCGATTCCTTTCCAACGGTCCAAAAATCATTTCAAACAAAGTCCATATGAATAATTTATTCCTTTTACAACTATGAATATCTAGTTGACCACCCTGGTATGCAGTAAATTCCACATCAACTCGCATTTCTTACAAATGTGGATCTAGTAATGTGCCAAATTTCAAGAACACTCTATAACATCAAAAACCCTAACACCAATTGGGAGTGAAGGCATGCAAAAAGCATAAAATTAATCCTAGGAGACTATTAAGCTATGCTAAATATTGGGCCATTAGGAGAAGAAGGGGTTCCATTATTTTGATTTTATTGTATTGCTCCATAGTTGAGAAATAGAATGAGAGTGAATAATAGAGCCTAACATAGGATATAGTAGATAATGTAGTATCCATTATGGTAGTAGAGTCATAGGTAACTCCATGAGAGTAGCATTTTCTTTGTATTTGCATGTTCATATGAAGAGAAATGCATAGCCCTCATTTGGGCTAGGTTTTTCCCCGTTGTGGGATTTCCTTAGGTATATCTCATGTTATTGTGTGGATTGTGTACTTGTTTGTTCCAATTATTCTTTTCTTAGTTCTAGTTATTTAGCATTCAATAAAAAAATAAGGTAATAAAAATAACTAAGTTGTAAGATCAGTTGTGACAAACTATTCTAGTGGAATATCCACACCAGTTTACAGACCGTGTTGGTATCAAAGAATTTTTTTCTTTAGGTATTTGTGCGTAATCACAATATCAAGTAGTTGGTATAAAAATAGTCTTCAAACCCTAAGCATGGCAGATAAGTCTCTTCAACGAGCGGCAGACGATTATGAGTAGTTATCTTCTAAATTGGAAATGCAAGTCACCAACATCTCACACAACATGTCAATCCTTATGGAAAATTTGGAGAGAAAGTTTCAAATTTTTTGGATTTTGAAGGATATAACTCAAATCTTGGATTAGAGGGGAAATTGGAAGATAAAAGTGACCACAAAAAGGAGCCGATGAAAGATCTCAAGAAAGAGAAGTTGATTTCCGGTACCAATATTCCTTCCATGTCTCTCTTCAAGATGGAAGTGAAGGTTGATGTCAATTCATACCAAGTGATATCAATCCTTGAAAGTTGAATCATTGGTAGCAACAGTTAGAGGTTTATTGTTGGCTCTATATATGTTCCTTAAGCTTACAAGATAGACCCAGGTTCTGCGTGATTCAGGGAACCAACAAAACCCCTTTTCACCGGCCCTTTCGGCAATAGTTTGCGAACAAACTGAGGTCTCACCTGAGGTGAAGTTATGGGGAGGTTGCGGAATCAGGTTTCCACAACCAAGTGATGCACGCTTCAATGGAATGGTGGAAAGTGCAAATCTCTCCTCCTTCGCGGTTAATACTTATACAATAGTGCATCCGTGAACTATGCGGCTCGGAATGACTCTCTGTCAATACGACAAGGCAACTGAGACTGTGCTTCCTCTTCGATACTTAACCACTTCAATGGACTTTACTTAGTGTAAGTTTATGCGCTCAACATGAATCTTAGACTGTAAACTTGCAAACTTATACATTATAACAAAACAACATCGTGGCTACGCACTTTCGGTGATGTGCTCAAGGAATCGCACTATAAAAACTTCAGTGGCTAAGTGGTTACCTGATTAAATTATACATTCATCTAACTTAGAAACATTGGTGCATTCAACATTCATTCACACATGTCGATACTTAACATATTATTCCCGTCCTTATCCTTATGGTGAATACATATAAAAGAAAGAACACATGAACTCATAAGAAGGATCTTAAACATTCATTGTAAGCAGTTATACAGATGCAAACATATAATGAATCACATAACACATAATTTAACGTGGTTCACCCCAGGATGGGAGTTACGTCTACAGGAACTGGTGATTATATTATCAATGGGAAGGGTTCAACAATTTCGTTTTTGCACTCAGCTGAAAACTCTCTTCTCTCTCAATAGGTCATTGCACACACAACTATAGAGGCCTTTACAATGAGTCTCTCAACAGAGATCACTACTCTATACCACAAAAACATAGATTACTTAACCCTTTCCCTTACAAAATGTGCCCTTTTATAGACTGTTCCCTTAGGTCACGTCTGTTACAATGCATAGGCCAAAAACCCTAAGGTTACTCAACATGGTGTGGTTACCCACCGACTCGTCCTGTCGTAGTCGACAGCTGCTCCACATGATCCTGGCTGTTCTGCTGAACCAATCTCAGCTTGCACGCCCTTCTAACATCCGGAGTCTTCACAAAACGGTTATACTGCATCGTGGCATGTTGCTTTCAACCCCTCTGGCCTACCTGTCGCTGTCGACTTCGTGGCTTAGCTTCTAATTGTTTTCTACCACTCTCTTGATAGGTCGCTTTCATATTCCTTCACGCTACTCCATACCCATTCTTAGGAATCCTAGAGTTTCTTACTCAGAATAGGTCACTTTCACAACTCGACCTTCCCTTATAGTCTTTACCCAAAATAGGTGCTTGGCTGGCACTATGCAGTGTTGCCACTTCACAGAGCTGGCGTTTAGCTGCGTGGTTCCTATCCTGTCAATACTGTGTTGTGCTGTAACTTCGCAGCTCCCAAAACTATCTTGACAAAAAATGCCTTACTTGGGCCAGGCCCAATAGGCCCCTAACACTTACATGTGGCTCGTCCCCGAGCCACTTTCTACTTCTGGTTCCCTGATATGCTCTTCATCTTGCGGATCTATTTTCGCAGCGAATTCTTGATAAGTTATGCTCAACTTTGCAACTGTATCCTTCGCATCCTTCTCAATTGCTTTGATGGTTTCCAACACATCCGGTGTTAGATCTTCCTGGGTCTATTCTTGTACTGATACGTGTGCGTCGTGTAGTTCCTGCATCTTTGTTTCGATCTCTTTCGAGATTGCATTTGCTTCTTCCTACAGGGGCTATGAATTTTCCATGGCATTAGCCTCCCTTTATTGCAAAACTACGAGTTCCCTTTTCAATTCCTTGACTTCCGAAAATCGGCGGAGTCTGTCTTATGGTAGTAGGGCCATTATCTCCACATTCAGCGTATCTAACTGTGCTTGTTTTTCCTGCAAATTGGTTTGGAACTCGAGTAGTTGAGGGTCCTCTTGCAGCGCAGTAAACAATCTTGTTGCTTTTCCCAACAAGTTTTGACACTTAGCTACTTTGTTGGCTATGCTCTCTGTGGTTGCTTTCGCTTCTACTGCTCTAAGTTCTGCCTAATTTGGTGGTGTCTTCGATTGATTCTCTTCTTCCAAGGTGAAAGTATTTGCTTTATATTCTATCTCCATGTCTGCCATTTTAAAATTAATATTGTTGACTACCGAGCCGATATTCTTTATAGTATCTGTGAGCTCTGGCTGCTCGTCACACTTTGGGATATCCATGCAGACTAAAGTGACAGTCTGCTCTATTCTTCTTCGCTACTCCTGTTCGCTTTCAAGTGCCTTAGCCTACTTTGCAATTGCTTCTTGCAACTGTTTATAATTTTCATGTAACTCCTGGTGCTGGTTCAAAATAACCATATCTCTATCATGGATCTCCTCCACAACCTGTAGGTGCATATTGTGTACACCCTCTAGTGGAAACATCATGATTTCGATCTCTGCATGCTCTATGCTCTGCGTGCTTGAAGCTAACTCCTCGCATGGCAACATTACGCTTAGCGAGTCAATTTTTACAATACGCGGTTTTGGTGCCATGGTCAAGGGTAAAGGTGTTTTCTTTGATTGCGATGTGTCCTGTGACCTTCCTTCCGACTCTGATTCTTGATTCACAGCCATGTCGCGCTGGACTTTCTCAAACTTCATTGTTATGCCTTCAGCGTGGTGAGATTCTGTTGCAAACTTGCTTGAATTTCCTCATTCTTACTGTCTTTGAGGGCCATCATGTCTTCTAGATGTGGGGTGACCCTGGACATGATGATATAATGATCATCATCATGCATCCTTGCTTCTGATGGATCCCTTACGGCTTTTTGTTTCTTTTTCTATACTTTTTGTTGTACTGAGCTTTCAAGTTCTTTTCTTTTTCCTGCTAGTGACTCTTCAACATTCGTTGTTGGTATTGGATTACTTTCGTAGGAGTCACTGTCGATGACCATTGGCCCTTTTAATTTCCATTCATCTAGCCATTCTTTCATAATGAGGTCGATTTCCGCTTCGTCCATGTGATAGTTCCCTTGGAACCATTCTGGGTTCCTTTTCTATGCCTTTGCTTAAATATAAATGGAATGCATGTCAGCTCGAATGGTTAAAGTGCGAATATACTTAGAAGTTACCTCTTTGGAGATGCATGGTGTTCGAACAATGACATCAGACAGCTGAATAAGCCTATGAATAAGCTCTGGATTCCACTCGGTAGGTGCTCCTTCTTGGAAATAGTACTTTCACTCTATGAGTCTCACTCTATGAGTACTTGTGTAACCATTCTATGTCAAATAGACGTGGATGTCTATTATCATTTCTAGCAAAATATTTTTCTGTCTTGCTACCCAGTTCCATATTTTTTTCTCTCAGGATTCCAATATTCAGTGCTTATGACCAGTTTAAGCACAACTAAACCATATGTTCATTACACTTTGCGTATAACCAGTTCTTAGCACGGCAATAGAACCATTTGTTGGTTTTATATATGTTCTTTAAAATTACAAGATAGACGTAGGTTCTGTGCGGTTTAGGGAACCAAAAAACCCCATTTCATCGGCCCTTTTGGAAATAATCTGCGACAAGACTGAGGTCTCCCCCGAGGAGAAGTTATGGGGAGGTTACGGAATCAGGTTTCCACAACCGGGTGATGCGCGCTTCAATGGAATGGTGGACAGCGCGAAGCTCTCCTCCTTTGCGGTTAATAATTATACAATAGTGCATCCACAGACTGCACGGCTTGAAACGACTCTCCATCAATAGGACAACGCAACTGAGATTGCGCTTCCTCTTCGATACTTAACCACTTCAATGGACTTTACTTAGTGTAATTTTATGCATTCAACATGCATCTTAGACTGTAACCTTGCAAACTTATAGACTATAACAACAACACTGTGGCTGCACACTTTCGGTGCTGCGCTCAAGGAATCGCAGTATACAGACTTCCCTGGCTAAGTGGTTACTTGATTAACTTATGCATTCATCTGACTTAGAAACATTGGTGCATCCAACATTCATTCACACATGTCGATACTTAACATATTATTCCCATCCTTATCCTTATGGTGAATACATATAAAAGCAAGAACACATGAACTCATAAACAGGATCTTAACCATTCATCATAAGTAATTATAAAAATACAAACACATAATCAATCACATAAAACAGAATTTTACATGGTTCACCCCCAGGAAGGGAGCTACGTCCACAGGAACTGTTTATTATATTAGCATTGGGAAGGGTTCAACAGTTCTGTCTACGCACATAGCTGCAGACTCTCTTATCTCTCAATAGATCATTGCGCACACAACTGCAGAACCTTTTACAATGAGTCTCTCAACAAAGATCACTACTCTATATCAAAAAAACATAGATTACTTAACCCTTTCCCTTACAAAATGTTCCCTTTTATAGACTGTTCGCTTAGGTCACGTATGTTACAATGCATAGGCCAAAAACACTAAGGTTACTCAACATGGTGTGGTTACCCGCCGAATCGGCCTATCGCAGTCGACAGTTGCTCCACATGCTCCTAGCCATTTTGCTGGACCACTCGCAGCTCGCACACCCTTCTGACATCCGTAGTATTAACAAAACGGTTATATGGCATCGTGGCATGTCATTTTCTGCCCCTCTAGACTGCCTGTCATTGTCGGCTTCGTGGCTTAGCTTCTAACTGTTTTCAACCACTCTCTTGACATGTCACTTTCATCTTCCTTCACGCTACTCCGTACCCATTCCCAGGAATCCTGGATTTTCTTACTCAAAACAGGTCGCTTTCATAGATCGACCATCCCTTATACTCTTTACCCAAAATAGGTTCTTGGTTGGCACTGTGCAGTGTTGCCACTTCGCGAAGCTGGCCTTTAGTTGCATGGTTGCTATCCTTCCAATACTGCACTGCGCTGTAACTTCGCAGCTCCCAAAACTATCTTGAAAAAAAATTCCTTACTTGGGCCAGGCCCAACATTTATTTTAGTATCCATCAAATATCCAAGGATCAAAATATCTCATTTGCATGATTGAATTTAGAGGACCATACATTAACTTGGCGGGAAAACCACATAGAAGCACTTAGGATGGATGGTGATCTACCTATAATTAAGTGGGGGGACTTTAAATCCCTCATCAAGTCCCACTTCTACCCTATCAGGTATGTAGAGGACCAATGGATCCATTGGAATTACTTTAGGAAAAAATAGGGGCAGAGTGTGCAAGAATACACCACCGAGTTCAAGAAGATGGCTATCATGATGGGTATTTCACCCAAGAACCCAAAATGTACTCCTCAAGTATATGGGGGGTTTACATAGTCACATACGATGGCGGGTGATCCTCTTAAATCTTAGGTCAATTGATGAATCCAATGTACATGCACAATACCTAAAAGCACAAGCCAGAACAAAAGGAAATCTAAGTGGTTAAAAATAGTATGAGAGATGAGATCCTACCAAGGAGGGTAAGAATGAGTGGAAGGTAAAAGATAAGTATACTACAGCCATGATACATCAGTGCAAGGTTACGAAAAACCACTGTTGCCATTGTAACATCGATAGGAACACTTAAGAAAAGTGTTGGAATCTACATCCATCGTTGAACCCAAAGAACCACAAGTAGGCTTCCAAGAATGAGAACCTTCTAACAAAGGATTCAAGAAAAAATTTAGAAAGAAACTTGGATGTGGACAAGAATATTATCTCTACTATAGAATAGAAGGAGTGAATTTGAGTAGAATTTACCTTAAGGCGGAGAAATATATGAAAAAAATTGTTCACATCACCATCCATGTCAAGAAGACCAAGATCAATGCTCTATTCGATTTCGGTTTGCAGAAAAACTTCAGAGTATAGGATCTAGTATGCAACCTTGGATAGGAAGTACATGATCATCCCAGTCCCTATCCATTGGGATGGGTAAATAAGGATGCATAACTCATAGTCACAAAAAAATGCAAGATCAAGTTTTCCATAAGTGAAGGGGATGTTGATGAAGTGGAGGTAGACGTAGTACCCCTAAATGTTGGTGGTGTAGTTTTAGGAATCCCCTACATGTATATGAGAGATGTGATCTTCATGAGGAAAACCAACCAATACCTCTTGATCAAGGACAATAAATCCATTTTCATCAATGCACACAAAGGTAAATCAAAGATATATTTCTTATTTTCCAACCAAGTGAAAAATCTAATCATTTAAAGTATGAAGTTTGTATTGCTTCTCTTAATACCAAATTAGCAAGAAGGTGAATCGATAAAAGTGTAGGAATCCTTGGAGGGATGTACTAAGGAGTAGAAACACCAGTTGGATGAATTTTTGCAGGAATACGAAGAAGTGTTTGAGGATCCTAAGGGCATAACTCGTAAGAGGGAGGTGGAGTACGACATACATTTATTTCCATATTTTGCATTGTTGAACATTGGACTATGTAAATAATATTTCATAGAAGCATATGAAGTGAAGAATCAGTTGCAACAATTGTTGTAGGAGGGCATGATCCCACCAACAACTCACCTTCCGGGTCACCTATCATCATAGTGACCAATCAGGATGGGACTTGGAGGATTTGCATTGACTACAAAGCATTCGACAATGTCACAGTCATTAATTATTACCCTATGCCCAAGATCGAATATCTGTTTGACTAGTTGCATCATGCCAAGTACTTCACCAAGTTAGATCTCAAATCATGATAATATATTAACCCGAGTTTGACCCTTTTAATTTATTTAATTAGATTATGTAAAATGATGTAAATTTTCTTATTAACAATCAAATTAACACCCTTAACAAGTGAAGACGAAAGAACATTTTACCATTCGCCCACAAGATGAAGACTAGAAATTTGGAACGATTGAGAGGTTCGATCTCTTATCTGACCACTGCTTCTGCAAAGGAAGAAGTTTGTGAAGAAAAAGGTTTCCCTAAAAAGGCAAAGTCCAGGACAAATCAAAGGGACAAAACCCAACTTCTACAACTATTGGAGTGGAAATAATACATCAAAGGTGTAATAATTGTCCTAAAAATCCTAGAACTTAATGTTAAAAGCTTGAAAAAAATGGAAAAGTGGGTTTTTGAGTGAAAATATTCAAAAATAAAAAAGGTACTATCCCATATTGAAAGTTGAATCATGAATTCCCATTTCCCAATGCTATAAAAGAAAGGAATTTGGGGCATGGTAAGGGACATAAAGTTAGAGTAAAGGGATGCTGGAAGGATTTCAAGGTTGGAAAGCTCATCTTCAACCCAAATATATTGAAGGATAAAAAGCACGCATGCAGAAGGTTGGCTCAAAGCAAAGGAGGAAGGATTCACCTCAAGCAACAAGGTTGTAAGTGTTTATTTTCCTCAATTCAATATGATGCAATTCAACCCCCCCCCCCCCTCCCAAATTTGTGTTTGAATCTATGTTTTAGATCTAGTTTTGAATTCAATTTTGGTAGATAGATTTCAAGTTATGCAAAGCTTTTCATGTTTTTAGAGATAGAAGCTAGAGGTAAGAATTGAGAAAGCTGCTGCAAATGGAGGGCTAAATGCCATGAATGCTCAAGAAAGGGGATATTATTCAAGTGGCTAGGTTCAAGAGGTATTCTACTCTCTTCCTCCTTCTATTTTCTTGAAAATTACTTAGATATCTCAAAGGAATGAATGATTATTGCATATATTTCTAAAATTGAACCTCACCAAATTCATAGTAAGATAGATAATTAATGTAGATACATCCCTACAATAATTTATATTATCAGAATGACAACCATATTGGCGAGTGTGCCTTACCAAATATGGGTTTTCCATATGGTTTTGCTAATCGAGGTCAAAACAATTAAGGAGTAAACCAAAATATTCTTGGTATACAAAACATTTTTCCAAGTTCTACTTCTGGGGAAACCCTTCACCATGGAATGTTAATATTCTTAGCGGAAGCAATGAACCGTAGAACACTAATTCCAATTGGGGTTATGCTCGAATGATTAGTGGAAATTCCCCAAGGTATTATCCTCTGAATTATCCTAACACAATGCCTAGGGGAAATCCACCTATCAACCCCATTCCACAATGGAGTGGGAAGGTTTCAATAAGTAACCAATCTTCTTGGCGCCCACCTGATCTACAAGGAGGAAATCAACCTTGGAACGCTTATAAAAACCAAGGAAATTATCAAAGGCATGGTCAGGTTCTGACAAGTAACCAATCTTATTGAGGCCTACCTTTGCAAGGGGGAAATCCATCCATCCATCTTATTCCACGATGGAATGGAAAAAATTTAGGAAGTAACCAATATTTTTGGATGTAGCCTCTACAAGGAGGAAAACCACCTTGGAATGCTTTTCAAGCCCATGGACAACCTCCATGGTGTGGTTTGGATCCAAGAAGTAACCAATATTCTTTGGACCCACCTCCAGAAGGGGTCAATCAACCCATTGGTCATGTTCCAAGAAGTACACTATCTTCTTGGGGTTAGTCTCTGCAAGGGGGACAACCATCTTGGAATGCTTATCACACCCAAGGACCACATCAATGGAGTGTTCAGGTTCTATAAAGTAACCAATCTTTTCAAGGCCTGACCCCGCAAGGGGGAAATCCACCCATTAACCCCATTCTGCAATGGAGTGGTCAGGTTCTAGGAAGTAACCAATCTTTTTGGAACCAACTTGCAAGACCTGCATTTGATCCATCTAGGCTACCACATTGACCTCATTCTGATGGTATGATGGATTCCGTCAATCAACTTGAGTATATTACCCAGCAAATGCGACAAATATATGTTCAGACTTCGCAACCTACAACTAGCCATGAAATACAGCAGCCTGCTAATCCTTGCATTACTTATGACATCTTGTTAGGAACCCATGTCTTTACTTTGTTAGTATATTTTTGTTGGACGCATATGCTTTGTAAGATGTCCCGTAGTATTTGTTGATCCATAGTTTTTTTTATTGTTGTTGGGCACATATGCATTGTAAGTCACCTGTAGTAATTGTTGACCCATAGTTTGTATTGGCCCATGGTTTTGACCCATAGTATTAGCGCCTAGACTTAGTATATAAGTATCTGTTGAGGCCGATGAAGGCACCATGAAGTTATTTGTATTAAGCTTGCTCAAAGGAGGTTTCCCCCTCGAAGTGGCTTGTGATCAATAAAGCGATTCTGAGTTCTTTTATTACTATTATCTCGTGTATTTTTATTAATTAATTGTTGCAGGTTCCTTACATCTGGTATCAGAGCACTTTCTTGGGCTCGTTGGGTGAAATTTCTGCCAAATTTTTTTTTTCGCATCTGTTGCGGGTTCGGATATGGGAATATTCCCTATCCGCTTAACTGTGGAAACTACTTGGGCATAAGCCCTAAAACTCATCATGAGGAGTACCACAGGAACTTGAAAGTAGTTGGCCCATTGAGAGGACCTGCCAGTGAAAAGGGTAATGACACCTACCTGATTGACTAGTTCCCACTCATGAGATAAACCAAGAGCTGTCGTTTGTGGAAAAGCGGTTATCAGTTTTACCTGAGCAGTGGAGTGAGGGGTACTGCCCTAATATGCAAGCTGTCAGACAACATTGGTGGTCGAGTGAATCCCTTGAACCGTTAGGAAGCCAATCATACGGGCTCCATATCTATTTTCAGCTGATAAATCACAGATTTCCTCTATCCAGAACTGTTGCCAGTCACTTCCGCACTGTTTCAGATCTATCTGTTGCCCATCACTTCTGCGTCGTTTCAGATCTATCTGTTGTCGATCCCTTCTGCACCATTTCAGATCCATCTGTTGTCGATCCCTTCCGCGTCGCTTCAGATTCATATGTTGTCAATCCCTTCCACGTCGTTGCATATCCATCATGAACACTTGAAGCTAATTGATTGGCATTCCTTAAAGTTAAAGGAAACATTCTATTCTTGGTCATTTTAATATTAGTAATGAGCTTCCTACTTGGACATTTTTCTAGGGTTATACAAGCATTATTAGTAAAGATAAATTTATAACCATGCTCAATGAGTTGACCAACACTCATCAAATGGTGCTTTAGTCCAGGGACTAGATAAACATCATACATATTCTTTTTCTCATTCTGCTTGGTAAGAAAACTGATTGTCCCTTTACCAACTACATTGACAACTTTATCATATCCTAGTATGACATCATACTTGACTGAATTGTCTACATTCACAATCAAAATTTTATCTCCTATCATATGGCTGCTACAACCACTGTCTAGAAACCGAAGATCTTTATTACATTCTTTAGCTTCATGATATCTTAAGAACATGGACTGTATGGTACCTTCAGATGTATTAGAAACATTAGCCCTATTTTTTTTTAGATCTATCTTCTTTTTCCTACATTCATTCCTAAATGAACAAATCTTGTACAATAATAACATTGAGTTTTTGATTTTTCATACCTCTTGTTTTGCTAATAGCGTCTTTCTCCCCCCCTTGAGCTCATAGGGTGTTGTGGCTTGTCTTCTTGTTCCATACTTGGCTTGTTTTCTCTTTGTGAATTATAGTTGTTAGATCTACTCCTTCCTCTACAATATCTTCCTTTGCCTCTGCTGATAGATTCTTGTGTCTTGAAGGCATGTTCAAGTGATTATTCTTACATATTAATTATTGATTCATAGGACAATAATGATCTTGTTAGATCATCCACTGAGTATGTTGAAAAGTCCTTAAACTATTCAATTGAAACTACTACCATACCAAATTTCTTAGTAAGGCTTCTCAAAAAAATTTGCACAACCTTATCATCTTTTATGTCTTCTCCATAAATCCTTAGCTGATTTCCCAGTGCCATTACCTTGGTCATAAATTGATCTATTGTCTCAGACTCTTTCATTTTCACAATTTCAAATTATGTTATGAGATTCTGTAATTTTACATTTTCACCTTGTCTATGCCTTGATAGGATTTCTCCAAAATATCCCAGGATTCCTTTGCAGTAGAAGCATTTATTATTTTTGGAAATATTGAATCATCTATACCCTGCTGAATTAGCCATAATTCTCTGGCCTCTCTCTTTCTCTGTTCATTTAATTGTGCTCTCTGTGTATTTTTCATGGTCTAAATTGCTACTTGATGTGGTTTTGTGAACCCATTTTCACTTGTTTCCCAACATTCCCGTGACCTCAAGAATGATTTCATTCTTATTGACCAAAACTCATAATTTTTTTACTATTAGAGCAACAAGTCCTTGAGATTGACCCAGGTTGCTTCCAGATGCTATTTTCTGAAAATATTACAGTATGAAATTTTAAGCCTATTGGCCTCTTTTGCCTTGCTCATTCTGAAAATTAACTCTCCACTTTTTAAAATAAAATATATTTTTCTTTTAAATTTTCTCCTCCTTTTCAAATCTCCATTTCTTTAAAAGAAATCTCTTGCTTAAGTCTTAGAGTTTTAACTTACAGGAATTCTTCACTATTCTCCTTTATCAAATATTTTTTTATATTTTAAATTTTCCCCATTTTCATTTTAAGACTAAAAAACATTCCTCTTTTCAAAAAGATATTAAGGCTCACAAAAGCCTTCCCTATTCTTTAGAAGAATGGTGGCTTTCACTTTTTCACTTTACCAAATTTAATCTTTTCCTTTATTCTTACGGACTTGAAATTGATTGAAATCCACCTCAACGCACACTCAACAAATCCAGATGGGACTTCAAACTTAATTGAGCTCCTTTTTTATAAAAATAATGCGTTCTAATTCTCCTCCTTTGATGACCTAAGCCTCTCAAGCGAGCGTTATGGATATTTACTAGGCTTTGACTCTTACCTTTTGTCCGCTTCTATTTCTTCATGCATGCTCCATTTGACCCTTTCACTCTTGGACAAGCTAAACTCCTTTGCATAACCTAAACTCCTTTGCATGAAGTTTTTGGCCCCTTCAAAAACTAGAAGCAACGACTCCATAGTCTTGTGCAAGGACCTCGGCTCGGCTTCCTTCTCCCTTAGTTTTCTCAGGTCTCTTATAGCTCCATTATTCCCTTCCACGTGTAGGGATATACCTCTGTAGGTCTTTTTCTGAATCCTGCAACTTACTTCAATCAATGGAGAAACACTCAACAACAATAACCTGCTATGATACCAATTTGTTGGATAGGAAGGGGAGCTAAAACTCACAACAAGAACTAAAATTAAACTCAAAAGAAACACACACATAGCTATAGCTAATATGAATATGCAACAAGAGCTTTCAAGCTCTTTTTTATTAACACAAAAACACTCAGTCTCTACATCTAATGAAAACATGCTTCATACATATATGCAATTATGAACTAGATCTTGTATTAACTAATCTACCTAACTGTATCACTTCTACTATCGGAGCTTGTACATCATGCAAGTTACTTGATATTGACTTGGTATAAAGGGAGAAATTACTACTTCTTACAAAATTATTATTATTATTATTATTAATTGTGAAGATGTAAGTAAATAAATTGTATGTAAAACTTTCTTTTTAATAGAGGAAGAATGCATAGACATCATTGCCATTGATGATATAAGGTCAAGAAATTTGTGATTTTGGTTTTAGTGGTTGATTGTTATGAATTGCAACTTGTGATTTTGGTTCTAGTGGTTGATTGTTATGAATTACAACTTGGAGGTAGTGGGGGTAAAATTCCGAAGTGTCATTGTCATTAATGATAGTTAGTTAAGAAATTTAATATTTTAGTTAGAGTTACTTAGAGTTTGATATGACTTTAACTCTAATGGTTGACTCAAGCTAGTGGTGAAATTACCACCTTCTAAATAAAGAAACGTGCAAAGAGGATTTCTTTCATAAAATCATTTGTAAAATAAATTAGATTTTTAAATTAGAAATTTAATTAAATCTAAACTAACATGGCCACTCCTGTAGGATATTTTAAGTTTGCAACAATCACCTAAAATAAATCTGAGTTGTCTCATATTCCCACAATTTAGGAAATGTTAAAATGACATATTTTTTATATATATTTTATTTTTATGTTCATATTTTTTATATATTTTTTATTTTTAACTAATTTACTTAAGTGTATCATTTTTAATATCGAAGCTTGTAAATCATGCAAGTTACTTGATACTGACTTGGTATAAAGAGAGAAATTACTACTTCTTACAAAATTATTATTATTATTATTAATTGTGAAGACGTAAGTAAATAAATTGTATGTAAAGTTTTTTTTTAATAATAAGAATGCATAGACATCATTGCGATTGATGATATAATGTCAAAATAGTTGTGATTTTGGTTCTAGCGGTTTATTGTTATGAATTGCAATTTGTGATTTTGGTTCTAGTGGTTGATTGTTATGAATTGCAACTTGGAGGTCATGGGGTAAAGTTCCAAAGTGTCATTGTCATTAATGATAGTTAGTTAAGAAATTTAATATTTTAGTTAGAGTTACTTAGAGTTTGATGTGACTTTACTCTAGCGGTTGACCCAAGCTGGTGAAATGTACCACCCTCTAAATAAGGAGAAGTGCAAAGAGGATTTCTTTCATATAATCAATTTTAAAATAAATTAGATTTTTAAATTGGAAATTTAATTAAATCTAAACTAATATGGCCACGCCTATATCACTTCCTCACTTGGTATGACTTGGTAGAAAGAGAGAAATTATTACTTCTTACAAAATTATTATTATTATTATTAATTGTGAAGACGTAAGTAAATAAATTGTATGCACAACTTTCTTTTTAATAAAGGAAGAATGCAAAGACATCATTGCCATTGATAATATAAGGTCACAAAATTTGTGATTTTGGTTCTAGTGGTTGATTGTTATGAATTGCAACTTGGAGGTCATAGGGTAAAGTTCCAAAGTGTCATTGTCATTAATGATAGTTAGTTAAGAAATTTAATATTTTAGTTAGAGTTACTTAGAGTTTAGAGTTTGATGTGACTTTACTCTAGTGGTTGACTCAAGCTGGTGAAATGTACCACCCTCTAAATAGAGAAAAGTGCAAAGAGGATTTCTTTCATATAATCAATTTTAAAGTAAATTAGATTTTTAAATTAGAAGTTTAATTAAATCTAAACTAACATGGCCAGGTCATGTCTATAGGCTATTTTAAGTTTGCAATGATCACTTAAAATAAATCTCGATAGTACAGTTGTCTCATATTCCGGTAATTTTGGAAATATTAAAATAAGATATTTTTATATATATTTTATTTTTATTTTTATAATTGTTTATTTAGAATTTGAAACAACCACCTAAAATAAATCTAGAGAGTACACTTATGTCGTATTCCTACAATTTAGGAAATATAAAAACCTATAGCCAAGCTATAAATACCACCCATCTAGGTAAACATAAACCTAACGAGTGTAAGTACAGCTAAATCTGATTTATCTTCGGTGTTTTTCCATTATTTGTTTTTCCATTATTTGTTTTTCCGGTTACAGATCTCAACAATGGGCCGCGGAAGACAGCCACGAGCAGGGTGAGTGTATCTTTCTCTCGTATTCCATTATTTTGTAATGGCTAGTCTGAACGGAATTTCACTTGGTGGGCCGAGTTTGTGTTTTCTTTAGCCTGAATAGATTTATTTCATTTGGAGGGCCCATTTTGTGTTTTCTTTAGCCGGAATAGATTTTGTGTTTTCTTTACCCTAAATAGATTTTGTGTTTTCTTTACGCTGAATATATTTTTCAGAACGAAAGCATTTTAGTGAGAAGCAGGATGTTAGAACCTTGTGACCCCTGTGGCGTCCTGCTAGAAAATATTGAGTCTATTCAATTTTTGTCTTCAGTGAATGTGATTTTGTAGAACCTTCCCGATTTTAGGGGTCAGATCGCTTTAGTATAGTGAAGAATTTAAATAATCAATCCCCATTCATTTTACTGCCTGTCTATCTTAATCAAAATGACCAGAAATTCATTTTCTTTCTTCCGTAATGTCGGATTGCTCCATTAACAACGCAATAATTTGCTGCATTTACGTGGTGAATATTGTGGATGTGAAGTGAAAAGACCAAAAAAAATCTGGGCTTCGCTAGATTTTGTATCCCTTTTATCGTCGTCCTTGATGCTCGACTATTATCGCATTAGATGCAATGGGTAGGCGAAAAAGAGGGACTTCTGTGGTTATGAAGCTGATGTTTTTCTTTAGTACCTTTGGTCGCATAATTTTTTAATGTTACGTGATTTTCCATAAGGTAGTAATTTTGAATGTCTGCAAGAGATATTTAGCAATCTTCTTATGACTGAGATGCCACAATGCTATGATGGGTATGAACTTACTAGATTTCTGAAGCTAATGTTTTTCTTTACCTTACTATGATGGGTATAAACTGACTAGAAATATCGCATTAGATGCAATGGGTATCTGAAAAAGAGGGACTTCTGAAGTTGATGTTTTCTTTAACTTTGGTTGCATAATTTTTTAACGTTACGTGATTTTCCATAAGGTTGTATTCTGCGTCTCAATTTTGAATGTCTGGAAGAGATATTTAGCAATCTTTTTATGGCTGAGATGCCATAATGTTATGCTGGTTAGATTACTAGAACTCTGACAATTTTTTATTACTGGTGGATGGCCCCAGACTGGATCAACCTTCTGATGGATCAAATAGGCTAAAGATGGGTGACGATTTCGGATATTTCAACGAAGTCAAAGAGGAATTCAAGGATGCTCCAGAGAAATATGGCCAGTTTCTTGCGATCATGGAAGATTTAGAGGCCCGAAGGTGTGTACCTCTTGTTATCAATATCAATCAGTTCTTTCCTTTTCTTCTCAACTAACTCTAAATCGTAGTATTGTGGAATGTTCTTCTGTCAATTCCGCAGGCTTGATAGAGCTGATGGTGTAGCCAGACTGAGATATTTATTCAAGGGACACCCATCTCTACTTTTGGGTTTGAATGCTTTGCTGCCCAAAGGTTATGAAAACCCAGAAGAGCGACAGCTAAACGGTGACGAAGCCCCGATCAACAAAGCCGTCAAGTTTGTTAACAAGGTCAAGGTATTGCATATGGCATATTAACGCTTTAACATTTAAAAGCTAGGCATTGATAGTTTGAAATTCAAAGCTATCTATTTAAGACTTTTTTCACTTTACTTGTAATTTATCATCTTCAGACACGGTTTCAAGCTTCAACAGAATACAAGACTTTTTTGCGTATCCTAAATGAGTATAGGAAGGGAACCAAGCCACTGGCTGAAGTATATCGAGAGGTACTTTTCACTGTTTTACAAAAATGGGAATACAAATGTTTATATTATTTTCATTCTCCGTTATCTTCAGCTTTATACGCTATTCATTTATATTTGTATTTGCAGGTGGAAGAACTGTTTAATAATCAGCCCGATCTAGTAGCGGAATTTAAAGACTTTCTACCTTCTGCATCCCCATTCCCAAACTTTGACGAAGCCATCAACTTTGTTAACAAGGTCAACTTATTGCATATGGCATATTAACGCTTTAACATTTGAAAGCTAGGCATCGATAGTTTAAAATTCAAAGCTATCTATTTAAGACTTTTTTTCACTTTAATTGTAATTTCTCATCTTCAGATACGGTTTCAAGCTTCAACAGAATACAAGACTTTTTTGTGTATCGTGGGTGAGTATGGGAAGGGAACCAAGTCAGTGGCTGAAGTGGAACAAAAATGAGAATACAAATGTGTATAATATTTTCACTCTCCATTATCTTCAGCTACGCTATTCATATAATTGAAATATATTTGTATTTGCAGGTGAATGAACTGCTCTATGATCAACGAGATCTAATGGAGGAATTTAATGAATTTCTACCTTCTCATCAAAAACTCGGGAATAAGGTTGAGAAGGAAAGGGTCGAAAAAGAAGACTAGAAATAAAGGAGAAATAGAAACAACTTAAAAATATGAGCGCGCACAGTAGAGATTAGTAGAGAATTGGATGTCATATATCTAGGCTTTTATGCTACAAAATTATGTTTCTCAATAAATCTAGAATTGTTTTTGTCTTTGAATAGGACATTGATTTGAGAGTGAATCAAACCATAGTTGGAATGTTTAATTTTTTTATTTTATATCTAACTCCTCCTTTATGAAATTTTATTGGAGCAAGTTGTTATCACAAGACATTGAGTAACATCTATTTTGTTTTCATGAATTCAAGTTTTTCATATGTGAGTATTATTTAGTTTATCTTTTGTTTTATTCTTAAAATATCAATTTTATTTAGTTTGCTTTTTCTTTATTCTTAAAGTATCATTTTTACTTAGTTTATTTTTTGTTTTATTTTTAAAATATCAGTCTTATTTAAATTTGAAATGGATGCTTTCACAATGGCCAAACATTGTTTATTGTTTATATCTTATATCTTGAGGAATTCTCACTGTTATGAGTTTTTAAAATTGAAAAGTTTATTTAATTTTTTTTACTCTGTTTACTTGTTTACTTGTTTGATGTTATTTAGAAATGAGAATTGGATGCCATATGGAGTCGAGTCCTTTTTAAATTGAATTTTCCGAATTACTTTGTTGAGTGTGAATTATTTTTAAAATTGAATCTTGTTTTATGAAGGAGAAGATTCATATAAACTGTAATGGGAATGAAGATCCATAAGATGATATTATAGAGGTTTCTAAATAATTCTTAACTTTCTTTGGTTATTGTTTATACTATTTTTATCAACTATTATTGAAATCCTAGGTACCTAACAGGTTACAATCTTAGCTTAGGACACTGTACTATTTCTATTAGCAAATAAGAAGCATGTGAGATATTGATACCATGAAAGTTACCTATACTATTGTTTATACTATTTCCATTAAATTGAGTGTAATGTGTAATCTCATTAGCATTTTATTACAAGCATTTTAAACTTAAATATCAGTCTCAATTTAAGCTACTAAAAAGTTGCAATGTTAAAAGAATAAAAGAATAAAAGCATAGAAAATTTTGGGTATGCATTCAATATTATGACTAAGCACCTTGCTTCCAAAGAAGACGTGTTGATTCGATGGAGTCATGCAAAGACTCAAAGTCCCCACAATCTTGTTGAAGAGGGTGTTGTTTCCATCATGGTAAATGAGTCATGCAAAGACTCAAAGTACCCACAATTGTAAATATCCCTTTTTTTATAATGAAATTGAAAAACTTGTTTATTTTTAACTTATCACTATAAAAAAACTTCTTGCCCATCATTGGATGGCACGACCGCCATGAGAAGATGGTCTTCTATTATTTTCTCAGTGAATGCATTTTATGTTTTGTTCAGTTTGAACATACGCCCCTTGATGCCTTGCAAGTCCATCCAATCCAAATAAGCAATGAAGTATCCAATGTTGAGATGTTGTTAATGTGGTCAGAAGACTTTTGTCACTATGCACATGATGCTTTTCCTAATTGTTGTAGTGATCAATGTTAATAGTTGTGATCATTGTTTATATGCACATGATGTGCTCAGTTAATGTATTTTGTCAACTTGCTTGTGGGCACTAACCTAACTACTTTGCCTTCCTTTTTCCTTGCTACCCATCATACTATTTTCCCAACTACAGATTATTTTCATAGCTACAGATTATTTTCATAGCATTTGCATTCAAGCATCTTGCATCACTCATTAATACTTTTGATCCACTTGTCGATGCACATTTGGTGTTTGCTTCAAAGGATATGGATTAAATCACCATAATTTGAGGTACAAAGGATCCTCCATTATCCGTACATGGGAAAGTGGAGCATCTAGCAAATTGCCCCTTAAAAGCTTTTGATCCCATTGTCAATACACATTTCTTGTTTGCTTCAAAGGATATGGATTAAATCGACATAGTTTGAGCGACAAATAAGCCTCCATTATCCATACTAAGGAATTCGATGTTTAATATCAACTTGCATGTCGGTGTGACACATTCATACAAGTGAAATTTCCCCATGACCCGCCTCATGCACCAAATAGATCACGTAAAGATATAAACTATCGGAATAGCATAAATATTTTGGCTTTGCTTTAACCCGTTCAAAGGTGTGAATGAAAGGAAAGTTGTGATGGTGTTTCATCCCATGACGCTCAATGTTAGACATGGTTTGGCTTGGGTTAAAATCAATCATTTAATTATTTTAGAAATATTAAAGGAGAACACTTACATATAAAGTATGGCACTAACCATTTAAATCATATATACAATGGTTATGGTCTGGTATGCTACTTCATAAACATAATTTTTTTTTCCAAATGTTTTCGTTTTCCACGCATGAAGCCAATACAATGCATGGTAGATCGAATCAAATCAACGGTTAGATGAAGCATCCATATTTTGGCAATGGAGTCACGACTAATTGATTTATTTTATATATTCATCCTGAATGCATCAAACAAGTTCTCTGCAATGTCTGAAAATATCAAATAATGGGGGTTGATCTTTTAAAAGAATGGATAACATGATAATAAAAGGAAAGTGATTGAGTATAAAAATACAACAACAAAATGCATAAAAACAAAGTATATAAAATTTGTGCATAAAAGTATTCAAATTCATTTATGTCATGTCTGAAAATATCAAATAATGGGGGTTGATCTTTTAAAAGAATGGATAACATGATAATAAAATGAAAGTGATTGAGTATAAAAAAACAACAACAAAATGCATGAAAACAAAGTATATAAAATTTATGCATAAAAGTATTCAAATTCATTTATGTCATGTATGTGACTTTTCCATATATATATATATATATGGAATTTCTTGAAATTTATGCATGAATTTTTCTTTATTAAAAATTCATAGAAAGTAAGCATGATCTATCTTATTATGTCTCCGAAGAGGATCATGTATGTATCGCTTAAGCCCTATTAATTTGGGTTTATTGTGTAATTTGTTTTGTTTGGCTATAGTTTAACTATATTGTTGAATATATGATATTAAATCTAATTATTCAAAATGTATTTTTTTTATTCTAATTGGTTGCAGGACGTGACGTCCTCCTCGTTTTTCCCTTCCCACTGGGTGGTGGTGAGATGATGTCACATCTTGCAGAAGACAGGCATATCAAGCTACTCTATTTTCTCTCAAAACTTAATGAAGGCACGAGATTCCACCCTGTATGTGCACTAATGATTTTTAGTAGCTGATTTGTTCCCTAATTTCTGTGTGAGGTTGGCATTAACGTCTTGAACGATGTTGGGTGTCAGATTCACCAAATTCCCTGTGCAGCGCAGTAACCATTTACCAGTGCATCGATTTGTGTAGGCTGTAGTAACCATTCATCAATGCATCGATTTGTTGTTGATTTCTGTCTGAGGTTGGTAGGGGATATTAAACAGACAATTGACTGTCTGCATTTTAGTGGATTTCGATGGTTTTGATGGTTTCACCCCATTTAATAGCTGTAAATGCAAATGAGTACAAGTAGTTTATTTATGAATGAGATATGGTGTATGCACTAACCATAGACTTAAGCTGTTTAACTACTACATAAGCAACCATTCACTGAAACAAGAATTATTCCAGTAAGTGAGCATCTCGCGAGCCAAAAGCCCCTGACTGACCCAGCAGCTCCACTAAGTGTTAAGGGTCGAGCCTGCTTGCACACCCTCTATAACACCATCGCAGTTTGTCCAAATAGTATAAGATGTTAACTCGGGGAACCTCATTCCCAAGGTTCAATCCAAGTGTCAGAAGAGCAAACCACTCACAGTCAAGGTGTTAGAAGAGAAAACCACTTGTTATAATCTATAAGGTGTTAGAATAGAAAACCAGGTGTTACAAAGATTTCTGAATTTCCTGTAGCAGTCTTCTCTTATGCACGTCAAGCTGGCTCACCCCTCGCCTTCGCTGAACTCTTCAAGTGATGGGTTAAATTTACATCCCCTTGTCGCTAAATCTCACCTAGATCAATATTTCGTATGTTTGATATTGGTAATGTTGAGGCCAGCTTGGTCCAAGCTAGCGAATCCACAGGCGATGGGGTCGACCTTGCAGAGTGGTGCCTCAATGAGCTTGAATACAAGCAGGAGCTCAGAAGAGAAATGGTGTTCATTTGTTTTCTTGGAGCTTGAAACTATCTTTTGAGTTTAATATATATAATGTTATCGATAGTGTTTTGGATGTAAATGAAATGTTTCCAGTTTATGTCCAAAAGAAACTGGGAAATCTACATTCTCAACTATAATGTATATACAAAGTGTTTAATGGATAGAGGAGTTGATTTCTGTTTAATTTTATGTGCAGACAATGTTCAAGGCTATGGTGATTTCGTTCTTGACTATTACAGTGTTCACAGGGATAACCTCTCTCTATGGGTCGTGTCTTCAGTATGGTGGGTCCGCGGCTCTTATTTGGGGATGGATCGTGGTCTCATTTTTCATGGCGTTCATTGCCACTGCCATGTCCGAGATCTGCTCTTCATTTCTTGTGAGTGTTTTTTTTGCAAACATCACTTGTGAGCACGAGTTCAATTCCCACATAGGCCTATCGTATGAGTATGTAATTTGCTAACCCATTTGTATTTACAGTTAGTGAACAATCTCTATGAGTTCAATTCCCATAGAGTGATATAATAAAACTTTACAAGGGCTAATCAGAGGTCATTTGTTCAATTCCAATGGACTTCTATTATATGCGTTTGCAATTGGCAAAGAGTTTAATTTATAATCATATTATAAGCGTTTGAAATTTTCCAAAGCAATGTTCATGGGTTCAATTTCCATAGTATTATATATAAAAACTTGCAATTGGCTAGCTAAAGGTCATGAGTTCAATTCCCATAGAGTCTTATTATATGCGTTTGCAATTTGACAGCAAGTGGCCATGAGCTTAATTTCCACCAAAGATCATCAGTTCTATATTCCCTGAGCATTACTATGTTTCCGAATGAATTCTGTTATGATGCGTTATTACCTAGTTACAATGCATTACACGATAATTATCCACAAGAGTTCAAATGCCTTATTCTGATAACAATGCGTTACAAATTTGAAGCTTATCAGGAAACCAACTTTTGTGTGCCATTTTTTTAATGTGTACTAATGAGTAAGTTCTTTAAAATGTGAAATGGATTGAATGCCTTGAGGAACTGAAGTTTGCATTATGTTTATTGTTTTGTTACCGTGTTTAATAAATGTTATATTATAGCTAGGAGGAATTGAAGTTTGCATTATGTTTATTGTTTTGTTACTGTGTTTAATAAATGTTATATTATAGCTGGGAGTTTTAATAGAATGGTTTTAATTTCTATTGCCGGTGGCTTCAGCTGAACTTTGAAGTCGTAGCATAGTAAGCTTGACGCAGATGGCTAGCAGGGGCTGCTAAAAGTGTTGCAACTACATGTAGAGGAGTCGTTTGGCTGTGCCCACAGTGACAAGATTATGGTATAGCATGATTTAAGATGTTCTCCGCCTCCGGGGTTAGAGTCTGTTGCACTATGTGCCCATGATGACAAGATTATGCTCTGGCATGATTTAAGATGCTCGCCGCCTCCGGGGTTAGAGTCTGCTTCAGTGTGCTTATAGCCATGCTCGCATTATTGTCGAAAAAAAAAACTTTAAAAAACTTTATTCTTTAGGAAATCAATCTTCTACAACTGTCTCTAAATCTCTCTTGACTGAGCAAAATAAATTCTCAATGAGGGACTTCAAATTCAATCATTCAGTCTTTGATTTCTAACATTCCCCATAAGCTTCGTGTGCAATTAAATTTAACTGGTGCTGTCATTGACCCTCTCGCTAGGTTTTCATCATTTCCCATCTATATCTTTTCATTTTGATGGTGATTCCCATGCCGTCTAGACTATGACAGAACTAGGATAAAATATACAAATGATGGGAGCTTTCAGAAAATATCCATTATATTATTTTGAATAAGGGCATTGATTTAAAAACACATTAAATCCTCTTTAGGCTCAAAACCTGAAAAATCCAATGTGGTTGTTTTGGATTTTATTTAGTGGTCCTCTCACCCACTTCAATATCAAGGGGTAGCTTCTCATTCCTGCTTTTCTCATGTTCATTTTTGCCTCTTAGATTTGTGATCTTCATGTTCCCGACTTTCTTGACCATATCCCAACATCCCTCCTAGGAAACTCTGATTCGAAGGAACAGACTTTTGATTCCCTGGAATTTCTTGAGTAGCGGCTTCGGATCTAGTAGAAGCTGCAGAGAAGTGCACTGTCTCATTAGATAGTGACTAGTTCGATTCTTTCATTTATTCTTTTTCTTGCTTGGGGAATCCTAGATCCATATGTGGGCTAGTTTGTCTGCTATTTATTTTTATACTTTTATCCTATCCCGCGCTGAGAATGAGCTGTACATCATTTTTAGGCTACTGACTAGAGTGAAAATTAAATGCGTTTGAGTTCTTTCCATTATTATTGTTTGTTGTTCTTGAAATTGTATTTTCTTTAATTTGACCTGCAGCTTCATCATCTATATATTCATCAGCTAGCCATTCAGGGTCAAAAGTAATTTGTAAAGCCCTCCACACTGCAACGTGTTATAGCGTTTTTATATACCATTGGTTTCCTTTGGATTGGAATGAAATCTGAAGATTCTTCTCCATTTGACCAGATACGGGAATGTATTTACCTGAAGTAGGATTTCTATTAGAGACCCATTCAGAATATCCTAAAGATTTTGTTTTTCTTTTGACTTCAGTTGTTCTGGCCTAAAATGAAACAGATATGCACCATCTTGCTTTACTATGGAAGACAAAGTTGATGTGTTAAGGTCTGTTCTTTCAATTATTATTGTTTGTTGTTCTTGAAATTGTATTTTCTTCAATTTGACCTCTGGCTTTCATCAAATATATATGCCTTCATCATCAATATATTCATTAGTTGACCGTTCAAGGTCAAAAGTCCCGTGTAAAGCCCTGCTAGGTTGTAACTTGTTAAATTCTTTTGATATACCATTCATTTCCTTTGGATTGGATGCAATCTGAAGATTTTGCTCCACTTGACCAGGTACGGGAATGTGTGTACCTGAAGTATGATATTTATGAATTGCACTGTCTCTTTCTATCAGAGACTCATTCAGGACATCCCAAAGATTTTGTTTCTCTTTTGACTTAAGCTGTCGTGGCCCAAAATGAAACAGATTTGCCCTTCTTGCTTTATTGTGGAAGATAAAGGTTACGATGTTTATTTTTTAGATCATCCTTCAGGCACTTTTAAACTTTATATAGATGATGGAGTTCATTTACCTGCATCATTCAATAATCAAAATAAATAATTAGAACATCCCAAAGATTTTACTTCTCTTTTGACATATGCACCTTCTTACTTTATTGTGGAAGACAAATGTTGTGATGTTTATTTCTTAGATCGCACTTTTAAACTTTATATAGGCCAGATATGTGTATCCGGATGGATGCCATTTCGAACTCTAATTGTCTTACATTGCGTTTAGACAGGAAGCTGCATTAAAAAATAGTTAGAAATTACTTATCCCAAATTAATCAAGGTTAATTTTGTCAAAGCAGTCTCCCAAAATCAGGTGGCAATGTCGGGGACATTGCCACCTCGTGGCTCTTGTTTATGATATTCTTTTATATTATATTTAAGTCATCTCTTTTGCCTAGATTATATGACATATTAATCTTTGGGCAAAAAGCATCTTTTACTACCAACAAATTTACGTCTTATCACAATGATCAACTGGTTGAAATTTTTTTTGGATCAAATTCTATTTGTGACCTTGAGCTTATTTTTTCTCGTATGTTACTCGATCCTTAAAAATATTTATTTGTGTAACATTGAAAGGTTTGAAGAATAGATTCGATGACATTGGGTACCTAAATTGTAGTGATGAGTATGCTATGTAAAAGGTCAAAGAAAAAGGTTAACAGTAAATTAACTAACTCCAATAATGTGTCAATTAATGCACTGCATTACTTGAATTAAAATCCATGTATTGTTGCAAATAATGCTAAGGACCAAATCGGTGGAGGATCATTTCATTGGTAGTGGGAGAATTATCTCAACACCAAGTGGCTAAGAGGAAGTGAAACGATGGGGGATAATATTGTGTCTATTTTGATTCCCCTTTTGGATCATATACAACTTACCCATTTTATAGAAGTATGTCTGAATTAATCCAATTAGGAAGAGTACGGGTGCTCCCTCTCTCACTTGGGTTTCTTCTGGTTCAGTACTTTGGTGATTGGAGGCAATAGTCTAGTAATCCCAAGAGTGTAACCAGTTGTTGCAACCCGACAGACGTAAAAAACTATGTGGTTCATCACAAAAATGCTTGGCCTACTATTATTATTTGAAATATTACTTATAGATGGAGCCAACAACTTATGGAGAGCAATCTTCCTTGCTTTTGGACTCGACTCCATTAAGATAGCGATTACGATCTTAACAAAGTGCATCGCCCAAAGGACATGACAGATAGATCTAGTACATGGTAATCATGACTAGGATGATGTCTTCAGTGACACATGGCAAACAATTTTCTTGCTTCAAAGTTCAAGGCAATTTAATTTTACAAAACTTTGCATAAAATTTTTTTAAACCTATACTTTCAAATTAATACGTGGAAATTGATCACAATATGTCATCGACATAATAAAGTATATAGAACCTATTGTTTAGATATTATGCGTTATGTTTTATAGTTGATATATAAGTTAGGCATATTTAAAATTTTATAGATAAAAAAGATGTTAATAAGAAAATATTTATACTTTAATTAAGGCTAGAGATTGAGAGGGAGAGGAAGGTTCACAAAATTAACATAATTATTGTATTGAATACTAAATTAAATAAGGAATAAGAAAATTACTTTAATATGAAAGGAAAATATATTTTAGTTTTATTATTTTTCAAATTGTTCTTTATAATAAAAAACTTAACATAAGTAAAGTATTAAAAATGAACCCATGTTCAAGCTAAAGTATGAAGTTACTTTTCAAGTTTGATTATTGCTGAAAAGATCACCAAACTACATTATCAATTTGTTTTCTATACTATGTTGTGGCACATATGTCAAAGTGTCTTTCACGTAATATGCTCAGCTACTAAGAGAAAATCATGTCGAGCTTGAAGTGTGACTAGGGTAAATTAATTATTTGAACTTTATTTGAACCAAGCGACATGAAAATGCTTGATGAAGAGATTGAAATACTCAAGACATACATGAATCACTTCTCATTATTATGGATTCTATGGTGTGGAGTTGGATGAAATGACAAAAGTTGACAAACATGCACACATGAAAATGTAAATATAATCAAAAGGTAATGCATGAAGTTTGTCCATGAGCATGTTGCAAAGGGAATATGCACCCCTTCTGAATTTTAGTTACATGTGTGCTTTTTAGGAATGCGCACCCATTTATTTTTTAATAGCTTCGGGCCTTGTCAAACCTCTATGTACTTACAATGCATGCCTCCGTGAATTGATTTCCATGTGGATTTTGTTCTATGTGAAAGTTTGTACCTATGTTAGAAACATGTATATGTTTTCATAAGTACCCTGATGTTCCCTGATGTGGTCAAAGCATTGAAATTTAAAAATGTATACACAAAACGGAAATCTATTATCCTATTAGATGCCAATTAGATAAATAAATACTGCAGCAATCAATCGATGGAGAGACTTGCATACTTCCTTATCAGCATAATGAGTAAATTCTAGTGTGTATTTTCCATCATGATAGACTTTTGACATATTATACTCAATCTTGTAATCCATCATACAGGTATCTCATTATAGCATCATGGAACATTTATTGCGGAAGAACCTTCCTAGATACTATAATCTATTAAACTATTATTTGCATGTAATACAATTATGAATACATTGAATCAATTTCCTTTAACACCTTGATGCACAAAGAAGGCATGTCTCTAAACAATTATGTTAAGTCCTATAAAATTATTTTAGTAGGATAAGAGGATAATATCATGTCTTGTGTCGGGTGATACTTCATTGTTTCCTTTAGGATGCTTAAACCACATTTACAAAACTACATTTTGACATGAATGCAAGACACAATGCTCACTGAGAGGGGGGGGTGAATCAGTGAGCCTACACTTAACCAAGATTTACTTCTTCAATCACCAACTCTTATATCATCATTTCACATTCATATTAAAATCATATTCATCAATGAACTATCTACCAATCACATGTCATTTATCAACTAGAATATATCAACACAAGAGACACAAGATATAATTGTAATCTTTTTGTATTTGGTTCAATGGCTACAACCGTGAGGAAATTCAACACCAACTAAAGCAAAGAGCACCAACTCCTTATCTAGGACCCAGCCTAGTTTTTCTTAGATCCTACTAAGAAATAGATACAAGACCCAGCTTGTATTACAAGTACATATTTGTCACATTAAATCATCCCAATCATCACAATCAAATTTCATCAAACAATCATTTGCTCAAACCAACTACTGCTCATTATCTTGTCACTTGTCATCATGTCTTCTGCTGTAGGTGTGTCATGTTGTTGGTCAACCACTGCTCAATACACTGCTCCTGCTCAACATCAATGCATGCACCATCATACAGTATCATCAAGGAGAATGTATAAAACCATCACAGAGTTTGCATCATCATATCATTAGTGTAGGAAACATAAACATCAAGTGTTCATCAAATCATAGCATGGGAGATCATCATCATATTGCATCATCTCAACTAACATGTCACTTGTCAAATCAAGCTATGAATTTGCTTACTGCTGTAGCTTTGGATGTCTTCAGATTTCTGAGTCAATGAAGTAGACTTGAACTATGTCCTTGGAAGTCTGATATAAGTGGTTGTAAGAGTATGTACAGGGTTTAACTAGATGCCCTAAGGTATTGCCAAGACAAGCTTAACACTCTTCAACTATCTTATAGAACTTCGAGCTGCTGCTCAACAAGTTATGGGTTCAGATTGTGACCACCCTCTCTGCATGTGGATTCTTAAAAGAAATCAGAGCTTGTTCATCCACGAAAATTACAGCTTGCATGATGCCATTCAGATCCTCAAAATTCAGACCATTTTACTGTAGCTAGCTAGAGATAAATCAGTCTTCAAACTGTCATAGACTTGCAAATTTAACCACTGAAATCAGAGTCAGAGATGATTGTATTTCAGAGGCAAAAAAAATAGTCTATGGCTGCCACAATGCATAAAAATCAGAGATTTATTGCTACTATTAGACCCCACAAGTTTCCTCAGCAAGCATCCCGAAAAACAGAGATGAGACCAACTGCCAAAATTAGTCATCAGAGAGATCCGAATTTTTCCTCAAGGACAGTTCGAAAATCTTCACAAAACCACCGAAATTCAAAGCAATATAGATTTGGATTACACCTCTCTACATAGGTAGCCCTAGAAAGACTTGACAACACTTAAAAAGAAATTTTTCTGCTGCTGTGTTGCTCTGTCAAGTGTGCTATTGCAGCCCCAAAAACACTTATTTTTACACCAGTGAAATTGCCTTAGAAATGATCCAAAACCAGAGATGAAAGAAAAGAAAAAAAAAAAATTTCATTGTAGCTGCTACAGTACCCGCGAAATTCGCCTCAGACAGGTCCAATTTTTTCACACCTTATGAATGAGATCGTTGACTTTATTTATACTTGTTTTACATAAGAAATTTGTTGAGCCGATTTTCCATATAATTTTATTTTATTTTTATTTTCATTTCTTTGGTCGGCTGACCCAAAAGATGGGGTAAGGAAACCACACCAACTTAAAAAAATAAAATCTCTTCAACCGTTAGGAGTTAGGTGACGCTCCATATATCAACGGAAAGGGCTTGACAAGATCTACCTTTATATGAGGATCTTGCTTTCAATGACATGTTCCAATACCGTTAAATTCTCCAATTTGTGCAGGATGTCATATTTGACTTGACACACTTTTGATGGCTTCTTCAAATGCACATGGGCTGATGGCCATCAAAGATTTCATGCAAGGGATTTTTCAAGCACGTCATCTCATTGTCATAAAGCCACCACAAACCACAAATTACCACATAATGGGTCATTTGTCCTTCCATTGACCTTCTTTCCCAAACATCATGGCCTATGTGCACAGGTGTAAGGACACTTGTAAGGGCATCTCAACCATGTGTAGGGTTCCATGTCATTACCAAGCCCTAGGGCCATCTCCAAGAGTCAAGACCCCATTAAGTCACAAATTACCACAAAATGAGTCATTTTTCCTTCTTGCCAAACTATCATGTCCTTCTAGCGATATTCTTCTTGCCATGTCACTATCCATCTTAATGCTTCTTCCACATCATTGGTTTGTCATTAATGGGTGTCATCAATGACAACTAGTGCTCAACAAAATCCCCCTTTGTCATTGATGGCAACACCTCCTCAATTTTATCCCCCTTTGACATTAATGACAAAGGGTGCCCAAAAAATTGTATTCTTGAGATCATTTTGCTCTACTTGGCGTGAAGAAATTTGTCAAGTCATGCTCCACTTGAGAGAATATTTTACTTGATGATGAAATGATCCCCCTATCAAGTATCTTGCATAATTTCTTTTATAGAACTTGAACCACAAGGCCCACCAACACAATGCAATTATACCAAAAGTGGGTCATACCTTCAATATTATTGTTCTGTAAACTTCATATTTTTTAATAAGATTCTTAGCTGAAAAAAAATTTCCTTTTTTACTTTTTAGACTCTTCACGAATGATAGCTACGATGCTCCTATTCTTTGACTAAAAGATGTGTCTTCAACTGTCTTAAGTTTGTGTCATCAA
This sequence comes from Larix kaempferi, assembly GCA_027924585.1. Classification (NCBI taxonomy): domain Eukaryota; kingdom Viridiplantae; phylum Streptophyta; class Pinopsida; order Pinales; family Pinaceae; genus Larix; species Larix kaempferi. The sequence continues at coordinate 7,179,881 of BSBM01000502.1, forward strand.
AGCTTAACCTTGTGAAATGCTTTAATCGATACTTCAACACTTCATTTTATTTCTTGTATACTACTGCTGAGAGCAATTCTTTACGCTTGCTAATTTTGGACAGACATCAGATTTAATAGATTTGTGCTTTTGAATGGCTGCCTTTAAGACTTGAATCTTCTCTTAACTTAGTCACAAATGCTAGAATATGTGTCTACCTTCAACTTTTGTTTGCATTATTCAAGATGGGACTGCTTTTGACACACCTTCTATGGCTATAGAGTATCTTCACAAATTTGGTCTTTCTCTTTATCATAATATTTTTTCACATCATTATATAGTATATGCATTGTGTATAAGTATGCAACATCATCATCATAGGAGAGTATGCATCAAATATGCATCATGTATCAATAGGTATGTATTCACTCAAACATTGCCAAAAGTCATCACATCAGGAATTAAATGTCATCACTTTGAAAGAATTTGAGGGGACTTCAAGAAGATTTCACACATCAGGACTTCAAATCTGGGCTGTCAAACTTAAAAAATTCGGATTGTGGTAGTGTTACTATGTCATCAACTTCATAAAATCCGGAATGTGACAGAGTTTGTACTTTGTCTTATTGTGTTATCTTCAAAAATATGATTGATATATCACTGTGGACTGTTCTGACAAAGTGCTGCGGGTCTACTGCTGTTCATACTAATGATATGTCAATCATCAATGGGTTTCCTCATACAAGACTTTGTAGTATTGTACCATCATATGTTACTACCACTTCTTGGCTGTCTTTGCTTGAGATAGTAAGTCCATGTAGTCTAGCACTTATATGTAAAGATCAAGGGAGCACACCCTAAATGCCTTTTTGATGATTTGGCTTCCATTACTAATATAAAGGTCTGAGATTGATCTTCAAGTCTGGTTTTGGACACTTGCAGATATCACTTATTCCAAGATTACTATGGCAAGGATAAATACTGTGATAATGTACAAGAATCACTTCAACAACCTTTTGTGAATTAATAAATTCATAATTGTACACTTTTGTTACTATATGCCATATTGCTCCCCCTGGGCTCGTGTCTACTAGATTTGACATGATTAGCTGACTGCTCCCCCTAGCACCATGCCAACTGTGACCATGATCCTTGGACCTGTTACTAAGATTGGAGTAACCATCTTTTTCTCTTGAGCCCATCCTCCAAAATTCATGGACTCAAGTGTGCTAAGGTCTTTGAGAGACCTCAAATATGGCTTGCCATAAGGAAGCCATTTTCTCCATTTGTGCATTGATCCTCAATGTCATTTAAATCCAACAAAATATTTTTTCTTAGCCAAACCTTAGGATTTCCTTGGCTATGATTTTTAGTCCTTTGGTCTTCAACACTTCTTGCACTATCTCCCTTCCAAGATTCACTGGTTCTTCTTGCTGATGTGTATAATGGACTCTTCATTTGTTGTCTTCTAAAACTTGTGCATGCTTGGGCCTTATGACCAAATCCATTGTAATTATAGCATCTCAAGGTGTGGAAGTTGGAAGCTATATGTCCAAGTTGATTGCATGTCCAACATCTCACTGCATTATTTGGACCTCCAAAATTTTGTCTTCCATCTACACAATCTATTGCCTTGTGACCAAATTTAGAACAAGAAAAACAATAGCCATTAAATCTATATTCATACCTTGGACCTTGTTTTCATCTTGGAATTGTTTCTTTGCTTTGAGGATTTGGCCTAGCTCCTTGATGTGTCCTTGAACAACCAACATCTTTGTTGTCATGAGATGCATCCTTGGTCATTGATGGACCAACTTCTGGAGTCTTTGGAGACCACTTGTCTTCTTCTAGATTGTATTCTACCATTTTATACCCAAATCCAGTTTTGTCATGAGGAGACCTTTGGCAATCCAATAATTTATCCAACATGACTGAGCTGCTGTTGAACTTCTCATGATAGTTTGATTTTTCAATTTTCTTCTTGAGTCCAACAACTTCCATCTCAAGCTCTTCATTTTTCTTCTCCTTTTCATCCAAGTAACTCCTCAATACTTCTTCTCTTCTGTTAGCTTACTCCAATTGAATTTTCAGATCAAGGTTAACCTATCTTGTCTCTTCAAGTTCTCTAGGATCCACATCATCCTTTTCTTGTTCATTTCCTAATTGATCCTTCAACCTTTTGACCTCAAGATTTTTATCTTCCAACTCACCTTGCAAATCATTGTTCTTGAGTTTTAACTTTAAGAACAAGTCCTTTGTTTCCTTGTGGTATTTTTCAAATGCTCCCATGATCTTCTTTCTAAGCCTTGAATTGGATTTGAAATCCCTATCCAACAGAGAACTTGCAAAAGCCTCTTTGATTTTCAACAATTCTTCTTCATCCTTTACAAGAGAAACTTCATCATCATTAATTTTAGAATTACTGCTAATAGAAGAGTTCTTACCTTCACTAGTGCTTGATGCTTGAACCTCCTTCATTCCTTGTTCTTCATTTTCAGATGTCTTGACTTCCTTCTCTTTGTCCATGTCTTGAATTTTCCATTTGTGCTCACTTTCAAGTGTACTCCAAAGATCTTTGGCTGAAGTGTACCTTCCAAGATTCAACCTTTCCCTCTCTGATTGAGGCAAGCTCCTCATGATCAACCTTAGTGCCTTTTCATTACTTTCTTGTGGGTTCTTAGTTGTTGCTCCTTCAACTGATTTCCATTTTTCAACCCCTTGTCCCTGTAAGTAATACTTCATTTTGAATCTCTAGAATTCATAACTTGATTCATTGAATAATGGAAGAATTTCCTCCATGGCTTTCCTTCACTTGTGTCTACTAATTTCCTTCAAGCTTGTTAGGCTTCTGCAGAAGGCCTGCTCTGATACCAATTGTTAGACACAATGCTCACTGAGAAGGGGGGGTGAATCAGTGAGCCTACACTTAATCAAAATTTACTTCTTCAATCACCAACTCTTATATCATCATTTCACATTCACATAAAAATCATATTCATTAATGAACTATCTACCAATCACATGTCATTTATCAACTAGAATATATCAACGCAAGAGACACAATATATAATTGTAATCTTTTTGTATTTGGTTCAACGGCTACAATTGTGAGGCAATTCAGCACCAACTAAAGCAAAGAGAACCAACTCCTTATGTAGGACCCAACCTAGTTTTTATTATATCCTACTAAGAAAGAGATACAAGACCCAACTTGTATTACAAGTACATATTTGTCACATTACAGCATCCCAATCATCACAATAAAATTTCATCAAACAATCATTTGCTCAATCCAACTACTGCTCATTATCTTGTCACTTGTCATCATGTCTTATGTTGTAGGTGTGTCATGTTGCTACTCAACCACTTCTCCTACTCAACATCAATGCATGCACCATCATACAGTATAATCAAGGAGAATGTATAACATCATCAGAGAGTTTACATCATCATATCATCAGTGTAGGCAACATAAACATCAAGTGTTCATCAAATCATAGCATGGGAGATCATCATCTCAACTAACATGTCACTTGTCACATCAAGCTGTGAATTTGCTTACTGTTGTAGCTTTGGATGTATTCATATTTCTAAGTCAATGAAGTAGACTTGAACTGTGTCCTTGGAAGTTTGATATAAGTGGTTGTAAGAGTATGTACATGGTTTAACTAGATGCCCTAAGGTATTGCCAATACAATCTTAACACTCTTCAACTATCTTCTAGAACTTCAAGTTGCTCCTCAACAAGTTCTGGGTTAAGATTGTGGCTTCTTAAAAGAAATCAGAGCTTGTTCATCCACGAAAATTAGAGCTTGCATGCTTCTATTTGGATCCTCAAAAATTACACCATTTTACCGTAGCTAGCTAGAGATAGATCAGTATTCAAATTGTCATAGACTTGCAAATTTAACCACTGAAATCAGTCTCAAAGATGATTGTATTTTAGAGACAAAAAAAATAGTATGTGTCTGCCACAGTGCATACAAATCAGAGATTTATTGTTGCTGTTAGACCCCACGAGATTTAGTAAGCAGCCCAAAAAATAGAGATGAGACCAACTGCAAAAATCAGTCATCAGAGAGATCTGAATTTTTCCATAAGGACAGTCTGAAAATCTCCACAAAACCACCGAAATTCAAACCAATATAGATTTGGATCAGACCTCTGTACATAGGTAGCCCTAGAAAGACTTGACAACACTTAAAAAGAAATTTGTTTGTTGTTGTGCGGCTTTGTGAAGTGTGCTATTGCAACCCTAAAGAAAAATTATTTTTACACCATCGAAATTGCCTTAGAAATGATCCAAAATCAGAGATGAAAGAAAAGAAAAAGAAAAAATTCACTGTAGCTGCTACAGTACCCATGAAATTCGCCACAGACAGGTCCAATTTTTTCACACCTTATGAATGAGATCGTTGACTTTATTTATACTTGTTTTACAAAGAAATTTGCTGAGCCGACTTGCCATATAATTTTATTTTATTTTTATTTTCATTTCTTTGGTTGGCTGACCCAAACGATGGGGTAAGAAAACCACACCAACTTCAAAAAATAAAATATCTTCAACCGTGAGGAGTTAGGTGACGCTCCATATATCAATGGAAAGGATGACGAGATCTACCTTTCTATGAGGATCTTTCTTTCAATGACATGTTCCAACACCCTTAAATTCTCCAATTTGTGTAGGACGTCATATTTGAATTGCCACACTTTTGAGTGCTTCTTCAAATTCACATGGGCTTATGACTGTCAAATATTTCATGCAAGGGCTTTTTCAAGCACGTCATCTCATTGTCATCAAGCCAGCACAAACCACAAATGACCACATAATGGGTCATTTGTCCTTCCATTGACCTTCTTTCCCAAACATCATGGCCTATGTGCACAGGTGTAAGGACACTTGTAAGGGCATCTCAACCATGTGTAGGGTTCCATGTCATTACCAAGCCCTAGGGCCATATCCAAGATTCCATGATCCCATCAAGTCACAAATGACCACATAATGAGTCATTTGTCCTTATTGCCAAACTATCATGTCCTTCTAGCAATATTCTTCTTGCCATGCTACTATCCATCTTAATGCTTCTTCCACATCATCGCTTTTTCATTAATGGGTGTCATCAATGACAACTAGTGCTCAACAATGAATATATCACATCCTATAACATGTTGTTTGAAATCGTTATGGTACAAATGCTCTTCTTTCATTGTTTTACTGCACCAAAAGAAATGACATTCACTTTACAACCAAATATTGAAGAGATTGTAAAACCCATCCCCCCATTATATCAAATTTATTGATATCAATGAGAGTAAAATTAAACAATTAAAAAATTGGTTAAACAAAAGTATGGAGATTTAAAGACACTCCTTGCTTATTGTTAGAGATTCTAAATGAGCGATGTAATCGTTGATCCTAAAATGAAAATAAGTTAGGGGATGAACACCATATCATAATCATTATCGTCTTCTTTTATTTTATAGTTGGATTTTTTATTCTGTTTGTCCAAATTTTTCTAGTGTTTCATATTTATCATTCATTTTTTTCAATCCACCTATAAATTGATAAAGTGTACTCTCTTCCAAATTACATTTATTTTTCTTGATACATGATTCATGATATGTTGATACGCAATATATGATATGATGACACCCAATTTTTGATATGTTGTTCATGTGATATTCAATGTGGTGCTTTATTTTATAACATGTTGTTAATCCATGATGGTTTTTTTTGACATATTATTTTATTGGAATGTTTGATGATATCATGGATTGTTGGTTCACTTGATTTGGTAATCAACAGAATGATTAAATAATTCATGTTGGTACTTCATGGTAAGTAAGAAATTTTTTTTATGAGGCATATTATTCCACAAGGATGAATTATGATACGTTCTATTCCAAAATGTAGCTTTTGATGTGGCATTCTTCACATTTGAGAAGTAATAATTTTTAAGGAGAGCCGCAGATCCATAGCTCAAATACCCTACTAGCGTAAATGCAGGGCAGATTAGGAAATGAGAAATACTTGTAACAGCCTCCTCAGGCTTGTGCCAGTGATTCTACCATAGAAGTTGGATCAAAAGCTTCTTCCTGCCTAAAACCCTAAGCGAGCTCGCATAGAGTTACAGAGCTAGAACTCCAAGAGAGAGGGTGTAAATGGCCGTGGCTTAGGGATTGACCAAATTTAGGGTTTCCCCCACTTTCCCAGGGCGGTGGGTTGGGTGGAGAGACCACGTGCCTTCATGCTTACTTCTTCTCATGGCGGTGAGAGGTAGCGTGACCTTCACACTTATAACCGGTGCATGGAGGTGGACTAGTGGAGAGGCCGTGTAGGGTGTAGGGTTAGGATAAATGAAATATAAAACAAAAATAATTGCTATAAAAAAAAAAACCCCATTATAGTATAGATTTTCCTTATTTTGATTTTTTGATTTTATTATTATTTCTATTAATTTAAATAAAATTTAAAAATTTAACAATATATATATAATTTAATATTAAAAGCATAAAATTAATCATAAGATTTATTGTAAGTTAATCATATAATTAAAATTTAATCATATATTTTAATTATATGATTAATCATGATTACATTAAGAGTTGAAAATGTAAGGTTAATAGGGATAATAATTATTAGATTAATATAGATTAAGGCCTAAAACGTTTAAAACTAAATAAATGCTAGCCCCTATGCATATGAAAATACTATTTCAAATGTCAATTTAGATATGAACCTTAGGAAAATTACATGGAATCCAATGCATAAATTTATGTAGAGTTGTTTAGTAGATTTGGTACAAGGTTGCCTCAAGATGGCATAATCAAAACGCACTGAACTATAGCATTTTTCAGAAATGCACCTCTTGAGAATCCACCAACAAACTATTAGTATGATGTTTTACTCCATGAATCAGGATCAATCATGGTAACAACATGCAAATTTCAAGGTCAGGGTCAAGGTCGACCACCACCTCCACCACCGTCATCGCCGCCAACACTGCCACCACCAACCTCAACACTAGAAATGCAGATCATAATGAGCTCATTGGAGGCCATTATGACCATGATGAACAGGCAGTCGGAAAGGGTCATCAAGGTGGAAACCACTCAAGTGAGTCGAGAGAACTCTGAAAGGGCACAGGGCCTAAGACAGGAACTGCTTCAGGATATATCAAGGGAGTTGCAAAAGTTAAAGGTTCCAGAGTTTTCAGGAGGACGACCTAGTAAGCATCCCGAAGCATGGCTGGAAGGCATGAAAAGGTGCTTCGCATTGAATGAGTATACATCCAGTTCCAAGGCTAGGATGGTCATCTTTTAGCTTAAAGGTGATGCTTTGAATTGGTGGTCAGATCTCGAGAAGCAGTTGCACCTTACTCCTCTTATGACTTCTTGGGAATTGTTCGAGGAGAGGTTCCACAAGAAGTATTTGCCAAATTATTATAAGGAAGAACAGGCAGGTGCACTCCATGCTTTAGTACAGGGAGACAAGATAGTGGAGGAGTATGAATCTCGGTTTATGGAACTAGTAAAATATGTTCCTTACCTAGATGCAGATGATTGTCAGGTAGAGTGTTTTGTGTATGGACTTAACTACAAGATTAGGGCTACTGTGCGGATGTGGAAGCCAACTTTAGTTTCCATGGAAGTTGAGTATGCTCGTTATGCAGCTGATATGTCAGATGGAAAAGGGGATAGTAAGTTGACAGGAACCAATCAGTATGTTTCAGGGAAGGCCTCACGTCCTTACTTCATGGGAGGACAATCTAGACCTCCTCCTTACGGTAGCAGGTTCACACCGAGGGGTAATACTTCAGTTAACTCAGTCTTGCAGGCATCATCCGCAACCCACCAAAGCCAGGGACGTATGCAAGGAATTTCCTATAGAGGATCAAGGGGTTTTAGAGGACCCAGGGGAAGGAACTCATCTCAAAGGACTCCTCCGAGCAACATGCAAAACCCTCCCAATCTCTCTTGTTGGGGATGTAGAGGCCCTCATTTCTAGCGGGACTGTCCTAAGGGACAGTCAAGCAGCAGGAACAGGGAAGGAAAAGCACCCATGCATAGTTCGGGTAACAGTCATCGGATTCATGCAACGGTTCATAACCACCAAGCAGAACATCAGTCTACCATTGTAGAATCCACTGGTAAAGTAAACAATGTCAAACTTAAAATTTTGTTTGATATGGGTGCAACTGATAGTTTTATTTCACCATTTGCATTAGAGAAATGTGGGTCGGCAGCCTATGAGCACGATGACTTCAAACTAGTTGAAATGGCTTCAGGAGCTAAGAAAACAGTAGGTCTTAAAGTGAGGAGTTGTGAGGTTGACTTAGGAGTGTGCACCACTAAGTTGGATGCTTATGTCACCAATTTGGGGCTTATGACCTCATTATTGGCATGGATTGGTTAGAAGGACATAGAGCTTTCTTAGACTGCTATGTGAAGAAGGTGTTGTGCCTCAATGATGAGGGAAGGACAATTCAAATCCAAGGCTTGAAGAGGAAGGTATCCCTTTGTTTCATCTCTATGATGAAAGCTAAGCGGTGCCTAAGACAAGGATGCCAATTGTTCATAGTGGAGGCCGTGAGTGACAGTAAAGGACCTTCCTTGAATTCTTACCAAGTACTTTCTGAGTTAAAGGATGTCTTTCCGAAGGAATTGCTAGGATTACCTCTAGAAAGAGAGCTCGATTTCACGATCGAACTAAAACCTGGTGCAGAGCCTATGTCAAAGACTCCTTATAGAATGACAACTCCAGAGCTCCGTGAGTTATAGATCCAATTAAAAGAGATGCTAGATTTGGTAGTGATTAAACCTAGTATCTCACCGTGGGGAGCACCAGTGATCTTCATTAAGAAGAAGGATGGATCTCTGTGACTGTGCATAGATTACAGAGATTTGAACAAAGCCACAGTGAAGAACAGGTATCCCATACCAAGAATTGATGACCTCTTTGATCAAATGAAAGGTGCGTCAGTCTTCTCAAAGATTGATTTACGATTAGGGTATCACCAGTTGAGGATCAAGGAAGGCAACATTCCTAAGACTGCCTTTCGAACTCTATTTGGGAATTATGATTTTGTAGTGGTACCATTTGGAATGCTCCAGCTGTATTCATGAGCCTCATGAATGGTGTCTTCCGAAAATACTTGGACTGCTTTGTTCAGTTCTTCTTAGATGATATTCTTATCTATTCTAAGAATGAGAAGGAGCATGAAGAACACTTGTGGTTATTCTTGACATGCTTAAGGGAACATAAACTATATGGTCTATTGTCAAAGTGTTCCTTCTTCCAAAAAGAGATTCACTACTTAGGGCACATCATCTCAGGTGAAGGGATCTCAGTAGACCCAGAGAAGGTGAAGGCCATCGAAGATTGGACAATTCCTAAGAATGCTCATGAGGTGCGCAGCTTCATGGGGTTAGAAGGCTACTACCGGAGGTTTGTGGAGGCATTTTCTAAAATTGCAAAACCTATTACCACCTTGCAACACAAGGGAATCCAGTATGAATGGACCAATGAATGTGATGCCGCTTTTACAGAGTTAAAGATATTGTTGACGAGTGCACCGATCTTGCGGGTACTAGAAATGGATAAAGATTTCATGGTATGCACCGACGCCTCAAAGAAAGGACTAGGAGCGGTGTTGATACAGGAAGGTGGGGTAATAGCTTATGCATCTCGTAAGTTGAAACCTCATGAGGAGCAGTATGCCACGCATGATCTAGAATTGGCAGCAGTAATGTTGGCACTAAAATTATGGAGGCACTACCTAGTTTGTAGAAGCTTCACCCTTAAAACAGACCATCAGAACTTGCAGTACATCTTTACCCAAAGGGATTTGAATGCTAGGAAAAGGCGATGGAGTGAGTTCATGAGTGAGTATGACTTTGGTATCTCTTACATCAAAGGAAAGGAGAATGTGGTGGTAGATTCTCTAAGTCGAAGATCGAGACTTTTGTCATTAATTCCCTTGAAGGTTGACTTGAGGGAAAGAGTACTAGGACAACTATTGGGTTATAGTTGGTATCTAAAAGTAACCTTAGCTATTTAGAACGGAAAGGAATAAAAATTGAAGTATGATGGGTACCATCTTAAGGAAGATGGATTGTTGCGGTATCAGGGGAGAATGTATGTTCCTAAGGAAGGTGATATCAGGGAAACAATTCTTAGGGAGGCCCATAGATCACATTATTGTGGACACCCAGGGGTGAAGAAGATGTGTACTGACATGAAGAAACTCTTCTTCTGGCTAGGTATGAAGAGGGATGTAGTGGATTTTGTTTCGAAGTGCCTTGAGTGTCAACAGGTTAAGGCAGATCATCGTCACCCGGTCGGTCTCTTACAACCGCATGATATTCCTATGACTAATGGGAAGTCATTTCCATGGACTTCATTGTAGGATTACCACTCACATCTATGAGACATAATGCTATTTTGGTGGTAGTCAAAAAACTAACCAAAAGCGCTCACTTCATTCCAGTCAAAGACACCTATGATGTGATGGATGTGGCAAGGGTATTCATAAATGAGGTTGTACATCTTCATAAAGTTCCTAAAAAGACAATCTCTGACAGAGACCCTAAGTTCACCTCCATATTTTGGACAAGCATGCAGTCAGCATTAGGGACACAGTTGAACTTAAGCTCAGCTTATCACCTCGAGACAGATGGACAGACAAAAAGGGTGAATCAAGTGATGGAGGACATGCTTAGGATGTATGTTATGGATCAACAAACACAGTGGGAGAAATATCTTCCTTTAGTGGAGTTTGCATACAACAATAGTCATCACAGCTCCATTGGTATGCCTCCATTTCAGGCACTGTATGGGAGAGCGTGTAGGACGCCACTCAGTTGGAATAGGTTAGAGGATCGAGTTTTAATTGGGCCTGAATTGATTCAAGAAATGGAGGAACAAGTGGTACAGATTAGGTAACGGTTGAAGGAAGTGCAGGATAGGCAAAAGAGTTACGTTGATGCACACAGATTAGATAGAAGTTATGGAGTAGGGGATCATGTATTTATTCGCATCAAACCAAATAAAAGTACCATTCAATTTGGGAAGGGTACCAAGTTGTCACCTTGCTTTATAGGGCCATTTGAGATTCTTGAGAAAATCAGACCAGTTGCTTATTGTCTTGCGCTGCCACCCCACTTGCATAAAACTCATAATGTATTTCATGTTTCTGTATTACGACATTACATAACTGATGAGACTCACAAACTTCATTGGAAGGAATTGCAGGTCTCGGACAAGGGAACCTTCAGGGTTGAACCATTACGTATACTTGATCGTAGGGTTCAACATCTCCGTAGTCACCATGTGGACCAAGTTAAGGTCCAACGGGACAAGTATACCCCAGGGTCTGCTACCTGGGAGGACGCAGAGACCATGCGTCGAGATTTTTCGTTACTATTTTGACTATAACTTTGGGATGAAGTTTCCCGAAGGGTGGGTGTATGTAACGCCCCATATTTTGATTAGGCATATTTATCAATTAGACACACTATACTTTATTTTCTTATATTCTGTTGAACTCAGCTCGATTGAGTAAACTATATTACGACATGATGGACCTCATTATATGATGTTACTATGTTTTATGATTTCACTATGATTATGATGTTACTATGTTATGCGGTTACGATGTCATGATTATCATATGATTTCTTTATTTTACGATTACAGTATATGTTTATATGTTTTCATTAATAAGATGTGAAATATATGATTCAGTACGTGGATACCATCTTCTTATATGAGTTATTGAAGTGTTATATGTCATATGCATCTATGATGAACTAAAATTGTTACAAGAAATAAAATGATGTTGATAATATGGATCAATTGGCGATCGATGGGAAATACTTTCCATAAAATGTGTATTTTGCGAAATACTAACCTACAGGACACAAAGGCTATGGGATAGCTAGTTACTTGATATGATATATGCGATAAGAACTTGTTCATACAATAAACCTTAGCAACCAAAATGATAATACGATGACACAAACCGATAATCTTGATAACATCAAAGTATGAGTTGATAAGGGCGTAGGCCCAGTATGTTGAGAGGGATGGATGTGTTTCCCACCCTATGTTTCCATGATACCTGAGATCGTGGGAGGGCCGTGCTGAGACATGCTCCCCATGTTGTTGTGATGACGATGGTCAGATGCCTGCTAGGAGAGGATAGGCCCATTGTTTAGCCGACGCTATCACTCTGAGGTTCTATGTGGTTAGGTTGGTGAGTCCGACATCCACTTTTGTGCTAGCAGAGGAAGGATAGGGAGGATGTAGGACATAGGTTATGATGGGAGGATGTGTTAGTTAGTACTATTGAGGGTTGGGTATTCCTTGATTCTGGGTTAGTGGTAGTAGGTACCCTTCCTTGTACATGATTGATTATACTAATGTAAACATAAAAATTAACTGTTAAATAACGAAGGATGTTAAAGTAATTGTACTATATATTATGCTTGTTCTTCTGCATGGGGGTAAATACTATTATTAGTTAGCAGGTATGCATAGGTGGGATTGGGTATGTCTATAGTACATTTCTGATCTGTGCATACGCTGGCCACACATGCACACTTTGCACATGTACGTTAGTATTGATATACAAACACTTAACATACTGAATAAGTGTATAAGTTGTCATAAGTAAATATGTTAATTATGCTTTAACCGAATTCAGATAACAAATACAAAGTTATTTAATATGTGTAAAACAAGTTAATTAAGCTATGCATTAATTGTAGGTAAACATTGTAATAAACAATTGAGACAAGTGTCGTCAGTTAACATTAACATAAGGGTATTGTTGTGAATAAGGTAATGGTACTGTATAATTAATTAGTAAGATTGTTTAAGCCCTTAAGGGTGCTTTGTTTAGAAGAACGAGGATACTATGTTGATGTTAGGGTACTCATGTGATAAACAAATGGTTTAAAAAACATTGTTATTAATTAACCATTTCTTATTACCTCATGGTGATTTAATTAATATTATTACTTAATTAATGTTGTTATAATAATATTAATATCCCTGTCATAACAATTGCAATATAGGTAAAATTTAAAATATTGATTAATAAATTATTAGTGTGCGATTATTTCCATTACTAAGTTAGACATAATAGGATAACAATTCTTGAATGGATGTGATGTGATGGAAAATGGTTTAATACTATTTATTTATTCAATATGAATCTTAGAATTTAAATTTCAAGATAAGTTATCTTGACGGATGAGGTAAACCATTAAGACACACATTGTCCAAATTGAAAAGGTCAACTATTTATATATTATTTTTTTATTTTATCCTAATAACACTAAATACAAAGGTGGTGAATAGACTAGTAGTTAATAAACTTTGTCTCGAATAGATAACCTTTGGGTAATGACTCCTACCATAATAAATACTTACAACCAACAGTCAAAATCCAATAAATTTATTGTGAGTATAATTGATTGTTCGGTACATTGAGTGTGAAAATATATTTTTATAATGTAACTTGTATGAATGAACTAAGTGAGGGGACTAAATGTTTGAGGGGCTCGAGACAGGGAGTTTGGGGAGGTGGAGTGAGCCCAAAGTCTTCTTAAGGAAGGAAATGTATATAGGGAAGGGTGAAGGGAGCAGAAGGGGTTGGATTTTGGGGGAGAGATTATATTGGGAGAAAATTTGAAGGTAACGAGGTGACAGCTCTAAGTGGAGACAAAGGTTTTGAGAACAGAGAAAGGGTTTGAGAACTGAGTAAATACTACTCTCGGGATTATCAGTTTGTGAGCTTGGGGGCTTGGAAATCCTTTGATTTCCAAGGGCTAGAAAGATAATAGCTGGTCGGTAGGGTGGACACATCATCTTGGTTGACTAAGAGAATATATGCATAACCGGCTACAACCTACTATGACCTACGATCTACTAGCATCAGCATCAAGTAATTTCCTTGTTATTTATTTTATTTGATTATTATGCTGAAATGTACTCTGAAACATACATATACCTTGTTATTTACTAATTTATTACTCTGAAACATATTCTTATGCTGAAACAAATTGAAGGAAAAAATTGATATGTTAGTTTATTTTTAAATACGAATGTATGATTGTTAAAGATGAAACAATATACTAAATTTCATTTAAAAGCATAGAATTTTTATTAGAAATTTACTCACATATACCTGAACAAGTTTAATACATAGAAAAGTAACATAGAATATGACTTAGGGCTGTGTTGAAAAATGGAGCGCTACACTTGGTATCAGAGTGCTTGTTCAGACTCTTGACCCTACAGGCCTATTCATGCTTCATCTAGAAAATCTATTTGATAGTTTACCTACTTGACCTCCAGCCATAGTAAGCTTCCAAGGTACACCTGCATAAGGACAATAGGAATAACATTATAAAAGAAAAGAAAAAATATATATACATATAATTATATTTTCATTCTTTAATAACTATTGCTGTGCACACAAAAGACTAGTATGAATTAGCAAGAATAAATGAAAGAGTTATATATATATATATATATATATATATATATATATATATATATATATATATATATATATATATATATATATATATATATATGTATGTATGTATTATGAGAATAAAAGATCAAGAAAAACGTGAGGATCTCCCTGTCTTTTGTTGAGGAATTTCTAGGCTAATCTACCACTAAACAATATTTTTCGACCTTTAATCCTCACAAGCGATGGGAATCCATGAACAAAAAGAAATTTATGTAAGCTGATGGCTAACTGAGTGATGGGAATCCATGAACAAAAAGAATAAATTGCTAGAGGAAATCATTGTCATCTATTTCGGATAGTTAATAAAATTTATGGGATTTTAAATGAAGTCTAGGTTAATTTTATTCGGAGGCCATGATCTAAATCCAAATCTCATGACATTTTAAATAAACCCTTACATGTATTGGCAGCAGCATAATTTTTTTTTTAACATAGAGAATAAAAAGTAAGGCCGAAGGAAGGCCAATTACACTCAAAGAAGCAGCAGGTTTTAACAATTAAATCGAAAAGGGAAAATAAAAGGGAATTTATTTGCACCAAGAAGTTTTGCTCTAGATGAATTCTGCAGTTGAATGGGCATAACAATGGAAATACTTGGAAGAAGAAGCTATTGATCTGAAGGAGCTTTGCGATTTCCCATAGTGGGAGACAAGTTTTGGAGTTATGTGAGACTCTAGATGGCATGAGAATCATCATAAAAACGAAAAGACGACTGTATGATTGAATTTGAATATTGATTATATTCAAAAGAAAGAGCTCTAGCAACATTCTTTTGAACAATAGGAGGAGACTTGGGGAGATCCTCCAGATCTTCCACAAAATCAAAAGTAATATTCGACTTAGACGCCCTACCCTCCACCAGAAAGGGAGCATTCACGACATTAAGATTGAGAGAGACCTCCCCATTAGAGATGCGTTGATCAAGGGATTTTTCAATTTCAACATAAAAATTGAGTTCATCTTTTGAAACATTAGTATAGAGGGTTTCATCCTGAGAAGACTTACCCAAGATAATCCGTGCAGAAGGAGAAGGACAGAGTTTAGGGCTCAAACAAACTGGAAAATAATCAAACCCCTAACTTGGTTGGCGACCTCTATTCAAATTCCGTAAAAGAAAAGGACATTTTGCAATGGTATGCCCAGTCTCCCGATAGCTAAAAAAATGGAAAGGGATCTTAAAATAGTCCAGACGCTGAACAAAGGTCTGATTACCCTAGATGACCTCAACCTTAGCCGGTAGTCTAAGACCCATATCAAATTCTACCATGATTTTTGTAGTCCGCTGGTAAAAACCAAACAGGGTTTTCTTATCCAGACGAATAAACTTCCCAATAGAATTAACAAGCTCGATAAAAATATTCTCAGTCCAGTGCTCTATCGAAAAACCTGGAAACAACAACCATAAATGATGAACCCTCTGTCTTTCTCGAACAGGGTCAAAGGCAACATGCCATTTCTTCAAACAGAGAGAGCCCTCCTTGAATAGCCACGAACGCTGAAGAATCTCATCCACAAGATCACTATTAGGAAAAACGAAAAGAATCCAATGATTCACTAGGGGATTTACCTGGGGGGCCAACCCAATCAGAGGGGTCTAGTGCGTCTTCACCTAGTCTAAAATCTCCTCATGATTTCCAAAAGTGAACTCCATACGACCAACCACTGCTTGGTTAGCCAGAAGGGGCGACTCTGTCAAGGTTGTAATTAGGGTTTATAATGAATTGCTCCCTACCCCTCTAGCTTTGAAAAACTTTGAAAAGCGTCCAACCCTAGCCCTAACCCCAAAGAGATTAGGGTTAACAGGTCTAGGCACTGAACTATCTAGAGCGGATCTATTGATTGCAGGAAAAACAAAATGGGGAAAAGAAGGGATAGAAACCCCACCCGCCGAAGTAGTAAGGTGAACCTTTGTCGGGGTATCCTGAGCAGAATCCATATCAACACATGGAGCCGTACAAACAATAGAAGAGGACAAAACTAAAAAGGGGACTCCACCTGTCAAAAGACAAGAATTGCATAAAACCTAAGACAGTGACTGGAAGGAAAGAGGATCCCACAACCAAGAAACCTAGTCAAACACTGAGACCAACTAAATAAGAAACAAACCAAACAAGGAAATAAAGCCACAACAAACCGGAAAAGGAGCTCCAGAAATGAATCACATTCCCACTTTTTTAATAGTCTTGGTTGGTACTACAGATGGTCAGGACAGCCAACTAGACTCCAAGTCACTGCAGCTCACAAATCCCCATCTATGGCAAGAATACCCAAAAGAAACTAGACCAGCAACCCCAAAAACCAGCTTCAAACCAACCCCACACCCTCACCATTTCGCCTCCCTCACCACATTCCCTCTGATACCAAGGCATGGGATCTAAAAACCACAACAACAATTGAGATTAAACTCAAAAGAAACACACACACAGCTACAGCTGATATGAATATGCAACAAGCTTTCCAGCCCTTTTTTATCAACACAAAAACACTCAGTCTCTACATCTAATGAAAACATGCTTGATACATATATGCAATTATGAACTAGATCTTGTATTAACTAATCTACCGAACTGTATCACTTCTAATATCAGAGCTTGTACATCATGCAGGTTACTTGATATTGACTTGGTATAAAGGGAGAAATTACTACTTCTTACAAAATTATTATTATTATTATTAATTGTGAAGACGTAAGTAAATAAATTGTATGTAAAACTTTCTTTTTAATAAAGGAAGAATGCATAGACATCATTGCCATTGATGATATAAGGTCAAGAAATTTGTGATTTTGGTTCTAGTGGTTGATTGTTATGAATTGCAATTTGTGATTTTGGTTCTAGTGGTTGATTGTTATGAATTGCAACTTGGAGGTACTGGGGGTAAAGTTCCGAAGTGTCATTGTCATTAATGATAGTTAGTTAAGAAATTTAATATTTTAGTTAGAGTTACTTAGAGTTTGATATGACTTTAACTCTAATGGTTGACTCACACTGGTGGTGAAATTACCACCCTCTAAATAAAGAGATGTGCAAAGAGGATTTCTTTCATAAAATCAATTTTAAAATAAATTAGATTTTTAAATTAGAAATTTAATTAAATCTAAACTAACATGGCCATGCCTATAGGCTATTTTAAGTTTGCAACAATCACCTAAAATAAATCTGAGTTGTCATATTCCCGCAATTTAGGAAATCTTAAAATGACATATTTTTTATATATATTTTATTCTTATGTTCAGATTTTTTATATATTTTTTTATTTTTAACTAATTTACTTAAGTGTATCATTTTTAATATCAGAGCTTGTACATCATGCAAGTTACTTGATACTGACTTGGTATAAAGAGAGAAATTACTACTTCTTACAAAATTATTATTAATTGTGAAGACGCAAGTAAATAAATTGTATGTAAAGTTTTTTTTAATAATAAGAATGCATAGACATCATTGCGATTGATGATATAACGTCAAAAAATTTGTGATTTTGGTTCTAGTGGTTTATTGTTATGAATTGCAATTTGTGATTTTGGTTCTAGTGGTTGATTGTTATGAATTGCAACTTGGAGGTCATGGGGTAAAGTTCCAAAGTGTCATTGTCATTAATGATAGTTAGTTAAGAAATTTAATATTTTAGTTAGAGTTACTTAGAGTTTGATGTGACTTTACTCTAGTGGTTGACCCAAGTTGGTGAAATGTACCACCCTCTAAATAAGGAGAAATGCACATAGGATTTCTTTCATATAATCAATTTTAAAATAAATTAGATTTTTAAATTAGAAATTTAATTAAATCTAAACTACCATGGCCACACCTATATCGCTTCCTCACTTGGTATGACTTGGTATAAAGAGAGAAATTATTACTTCTTACAAAATTATTATTATTATTATTAATTGTGAAGACGTAAGTAAATAAATTGTATGTAAAACATTCTTTTTAATAAAGGAAGAATGCATAGACATCATTGCCATTGATGATACAAGGTCAAGAAATTTGTGATTTTGGTTCTAGTGGTTGATTGTTATGAATTGCAACTTGGAGGTCATAGGGTAAAGTTCAAAAGTGTCATTGTCATTAATGATAGTTAGTTAAGAAATTTAATATTTTAGTTAGAGTTACTTAGAGTTTAGAGTTTGATGGGACTTTACTCTAGTGGTTGACTCAAGCTGGTGAAATGTACCACCCTCTAAATAAAGAAAAGTGCAAAGAGGATTTCTTTCATATAATCAATTTTAAAATAAATTAGATTTTTAAATTAGAAGTTTAATTAAATCTAAACTAACATGGCCAGGTCATGCCTATAGGCTATTTTAAGTTTGCAATGATCACTTAAAATAAATCTCGATATTATAGTTGTTTCATATTCTGACAATTTTGGAAATATTAAAATGATGTTCCTGCAATTTTGAAAATTTTAAAATAAGATATTTTTTATATATATTTTATTTTTATTTTTATAATTGTTTATTTAGAATTTTAAACGACCGCCAAAAATAAATCTAGAGAGTACACTTATCTCGTATTCCTACAATTTAGGAAATATAAAGACCTATAGCCAAGCTATAAATACCACCCATCTACGTAAACATAAACATAACGAGTGTAAGTACAGCTAAATCTAATTTATCTTCGATGTTTTTCCATTATTTGTTTTTCCGGTTACAAATCTCAAAAATGAGCCACGGAAGACAACCACGAGCAGGGTGAGTGTATCTTTCTCTCGTATTCCATTCTTTTGTAATGGCTAGTCTGAACGGAATTTCACTTGGTGGGCCGAGTTTGTGTTTTCTTTACCCTGAATAGATTTATTTCATTTGGAGGGCTGATTTTGTGTTTTTTTTAAGCATAATAGATTTTGTGTTTTCTTTACCCTAAATAGATTTTGTGTTTTCTTTACGCTGAATAGATTTTTCAGAACGAAAGCATTTTAGTGAGGAGCAGGATGTCAGAAGCTTGTGACCCCTGCCGCGTCCTGCTAGAAAATATTGAGTTTATTCAATTTTCATCTTCAGTGAATGTGATTTTGTAGAACCTTCCCAATTTTAGGGGTCAGATCGCTTTAGTATAGTGGAGAATTTAAATAATCAATCCCCATTCATTCTACTGCCTATCTAACTTAATCAAAATGTCCAGAAATTGATTTTCTTTCTTCCATAATGTCGGATTGCTCCATTAACAACGCAATAATTTGTTGCATTTACGTGGTGAATATTGTGGATGTGAAGTGAAAAGACAAAAAAAATATGGGCTTCGCTGGATTTTGTATCACTTTTATCGTCGTCCTTAATGCTCGACTATTATCGCATTAGATGCAATGTGTAGGCGAAAAAGAGGGACTTCGTTGGTTATGAAGCTGATGTTTTTCTTTACTACCTTTGGTCGCATAATTTTTTAATGTTACGTGATTTTCCATAAGGTAGTAATTTTGAATGTCTGCAAGAGATATTTAGCAATCTTGTTATGACTGAGATGCCACAATGCTATGATGGGTATGAAACCTATCCTTAGTGAAGTAATCACATAAGATAAATTTGGTTTTCTTTTCAACAGAAAAATTCACGATGATGTCTCCCTCGCACAAGAACCCATCCAGACCATAAAGAAGGAAAAAGTTTCTACATTTTCTCTCAATCTAGACCTCTCCAAGGCTTATGACAAAGTAAGCTGGACCTTCCTTCATTTACTACTGATCCAAATTGGAATACCAATTGAAGTAGTGGACTGGATAATGGGTTGCATTCAACCAGCATCCTATGTTGTCCTAATCAATGGATCACCTTACCATTTCTTTCGTCCATCACAAGGAATACGATAGGGCTCTCCCCTGTCTCCCTTTCTTTTCATCCTTGTAGCAGATGCCTTGAGTCACCTAATACACAAAGCAAGAGATGATGGAACGATCAAAGGAATCAAGATATCCAACTCAGTATCGCTAACTCACACTCTTTTTGTGGACGATGTACTTCTTTTGGGCGAAGGGATCCGTGGAAATTTTCAAGCATTCACAAATATATTGGACTCATACAAAAAATATACAGGAATGGTCATCAATACAAGAAAGTCCAAGTTGGATTACAACAACCTTCGAGAAGAGCTGACAACCAGTTTGGGAATGTCCTCCTCTTCTCTCACTCAATCCCAATGCATATGCTTTTCAGGATTGTCGATGGTTGTATAAGAAAATTGAATCTCGAATCACACTCTAGGTCAACCGATTCTTATCCAGAGGAGGAAGATTGGTATTGCTCAAAGTAGTACTCCAAAGCATTTCAGTCTACTGGAAATCGATAGATTATATTCCTAAGGGTATCCTAGTTAAAATAAGAAAGAAATGTTTATCTTTTCTCTGGACAGCAAGAAAGCAAAGTGAAGGAATTCCTATGGTCAAATGGACCACTCTCTCTATGCCAAAATCAATGGGAGGATGGGGAATAAAAAATCCAAATCTCTTTTGCAAATAACTAGCAGCAAAAAATATCTAGATATTAGCGGATTCCCCCAACTCATTGTGGGGAAGAACAATGACTACAAAATACTATCATCCCCTTTCAATTTTAGGCTAGTTCAGACAACCCGCGAAAATCTTCAAAAACTGTTCCATTGGATGGAAAGCTCTTTCCCTAGCCTTCCCCTTAATAGGAAATTGAGTCGCGTGGAGGGTAGGTGATGGATGTAGTGTGCGAGTGGGAGAAGATCCCTAGGCTAGTGCAGAAGATGACTTCAAGCTCCCAGCTGATCTAATCGTATATCTGCACTCCAAAAACATTCATACCCTAGCCGATGCTTAAACTCACCCGGTAGAGACAAGGAACAGAGACAGATGGAAATCAACCTTCCAGTTAGGATTAATAGGTGATAAGGAAAAAGCCTGGAATCATTATATAATAACCCTGGCTAACTCCTTCATCTTCCTCAGGGAAGGAGAACCAAACAAACTGATATGGACCAAGAACAGTAAGGATGGGATTTTCTCTGCAAAGATTGGATATGAAACAACCAGTAACTCACTCCTGATAGGAGAACACCAAAACTTGGCTCGGAAAGAAATCTGGAAAATCCCATCCCCCCTTAAAACTACCATTACTCTATGGTTGGCACTGAAACAAACTCCTTACCTGGGAAAACCTTCAAAAAAGAGGATTTCAAGGTCCTAGTATTTGTGCGCTTTGTAATTGTGCAGAAGAGACGATCCCTCACCTTTTCTACAATTGTCCCTTTGCAAGCTATGTATGGAAAAAAGCTACCAGAAGTCTAAACGTATCAATGTCTTTGAAACCAGATTCGTTGGAACAAAATGTGGATTAATGGTGGCAAGATAGAGGGTATGTTCATTTAAATCCTTTCCTTCCCTCTTCGTTTTCAATATATGTGAGGTTCGTAACAAGGTGATTTTCCACAATTTAAATATCACTCCAGATGTTACAGTTTATCTGCTTATGCAGAAAACCAAGGAACAGAAGTCCAAGCTAGCAGAAAAATCACAAAGGAAAATTTCTTTCCCACCAATAAATAAATAACATCCTTGGGATTACTTCGATGGAGCAAGTTAGGGAGACCCAACCCTTGGAGGATTCGAAGGGATTATTTATCTCTCAGATAGCAGTAAGTGGCAAATAAAATTCACTCCACTTTGTGCCTCCAACATCAAAGCTAAACTCCCAGCTCTATTTCAAGTATTAAAGATTGCTTTAGAAAAGCAACTGAAGAATCTTGTAACGTCCCCTCCTATCACACCAGCACGATAGAGAGGACGTGATTCTAAAACCAAACATCTAGTCCCATACTTAGTAAAAAAACATTCAATTTAAAATGAAGATGGAATATGCAAAGGCATAAAAATTCGAGAACACAGCGGAAGTAAATTCATTAACACATCCATCATATATTCAAGATATTCATAAGATAAATAATTGCAAGTTAACACAAGAGAATACTTATCTTATAAAAATGTAGTCCCAAGCAACTGGCTATGCAACTGCAACGTTCCACCCAACCATATGCCAGTTGTGTTGATCAACCTCTTGATACAACTGCCACCCCCGAGCTGGGCATGATCTCTACAAGGAACCAGGGAATAGCAGACTCACACATAGCCAAGCATACACCAATATGAGCCAAGCCAATCTACAATTGGGTTTATCAGGCTGCTAGGAAAAGGAAAGGAAGAATTGCTAAGCTAGTGAGCTCAACCACAGAGCTAAGGATACCCCTCCCAGATCTATTCAGCTTGGCACTCACAATGCCTACACACCCAACATAAGGAAGTATTCTCTTCACTGCCACACAATCCCTCAAGCCATACCTTCATATCTAGTGCTCTCAGGGTGTGCATAGAAAAGTAGCCAAAGCCCTCTTGATCTTCTTGAGAGGTTACTCCCTCCACTAGGTTTATCAAGCCAATTCTGTCCACTACCAGTCCACGTTTCTTGCTCACAGGTTCAAATCAAAACAGGGATGCACATAACAGTAGAGCCCACACTTATTGGGCATGAAGAAACGTTTTTACAGTGAGATGCCTAAGGATGAGGTTTTCATTAGCTTCAGCAAAACGTGGGAAACCCAAAAAACGAAACTGGAAGATGGGGAACAACCCTGGGAAGCCAAATCCATTTTTAGAAAAACGTGCATGGACATTCTGGGGCAAAAACGGCCCTCATAACAGTCCCCAAATCATGGTCCTTCTCTCCCAGCTACTGTATATGAAAAAACGAACTCCCAGGCATGGAAAAATGCAGAGAATGGATGAAAAACGTGTAGGGAAAGACCCAGCTAGCTCAAACTGCGTGAGAGAGGAAAGGCTCCCTGTTCAGAATGGATTTGGGCACCATTTCGTGGGTTTTTTCTTGCCCAAGGAGACAAAACACGATTTCCTAGGTTGATGGCTTTCCCATACACGAAATTGGCTGCCATACCTCTTCATTCCCAAGGCATTAACTGCCTCAACCAATTTCTGGAAGAATTAAATGATTGGGTCCCTAACCCAAAATGGGTAGTTGGTAGTTTATGGGTTTTTTCATTGACACATGGATTAACACCATTGGCTCAAGGGTTTGAATAATTTCCCTCCCTATTCCTTGTAGAATCATGCCCCCATCTCTTTGTTGCATTGCATAGCTAGTTGTGGGTATTTTCATTAAAAATCGTATTTACATGATGTCTTATTTACATTGTGCCTATCTAGCACAAGAACCATAGGCATCTATTTTTAATTGCCGATACATGCAATGCTAAATCAATGGTGGGGCCTTGGCCTTGAGCTCCCCACCATGGTTAAATTACAGTATTTACATCATTTACGATTTAATACAAAGGGGGTCAAAATGGGGACATTACATTCCCCTCCCTTTACATTAGCACTGTCCTCAGTGCTCATCAAAATTGAACAAAAATGGATATGCCACCCTCATGGCATTCTCCAGCTCCCATGTAGCCTCATCGGGACCGTAGTGCTTCCATTGCACCTTTACCTGTCCGATGGTTTGGTTTCGGAGCAATGTTACCTTCTTGTCTAGGATGCGCAATGGATCGGTTTGGAATTCTCCCTCGGGTTCCACCTGGATCACATCCCAATTAATCACATGGTTAGGATCATGTACATATTTCTTAAGCAAAGAGACATGAAAAACATTATGAGCTTTAGTGCTAGCAGGCAATGCAAGTCTATATGCAACTGGCCCTATTCTTTCAAGCACTTCAAATGGCCCACAATATATAGGTGATAGCTTGGCACAACTCCCAAGCTTCAAGGAACTCTTCCTTGATTTCACTCTAAGATACACATGATCCCCAACACTGAATTCCCTATGGATCCTATGCTTATCCGCATAGCTTTTCTGTCTATCTTGGGCTACTTTTAAATTCTGTCTGATCTTGGCAACTTCTTGCTCCATTTCCTTAAGCAATTCTGGCCCAAGTACAATTATGTTCACTGGACTATCCCAAGTCACTGGTGTCCTACACCTTCTTCCGTACAAAGCCTCATAAGGACTCATTCCCAACGATGCTTGTTTCCCATTGTTATATGCAAATTCTATCAAGTGTAGATAATCTTCCCACTTGGATGGTTTGTCCATTACATACATGCGGAGCATGTCTTCAAGCACCCGATTTACTCTTTCGGTTTTCCCATCTATTTGAGGATGGTAGGCGATACTAAAGCTTAGCTGTGTACCCAAATCTGCAAAGAGACCTTTCCAAAAATTGGAAGTGAACTTGGTATCCATGTCAAAAATTATTGCCGTAGGCAACCCATGTAATCTGAAAATTTCCTTCATGAAAATATTTGCAATGGCATCGACTTTGTATGTGGACTTAACCGGTATAAAATGTGTTGCCTTTGTTAACTTGTCCACCACAACCATGATGGAATCGTGTTGTCTCATAGTCATTAGCAATCCTGTAATAAAGTCCATGGATATTACTTCCCATTTCCATTCTGGAATTGGCACTGGAAGAAATAAAACTGCTGGATGTTGGTGTTCACTCTTCACCTGCTGACATTCCATGCACTTAGAAATGTATTCAGCAATGTCCTTCTTCATGCCTGGCCAGAAATAATATTTTCTTGCTGTAGCAATTGTTTTCTGATATCTTGGGTAACCAGAGTATGGAGATTTATGGATTTCATCCATAATAATCCTCCTTAAATATGTTGTATTTGGAATATAGACTCTATTCTTATAAGTAAGAATTATGTCTTCCTCCAAATGATAACCCTCATACTTCCATCCAAGGTCTTGCTGCTGCAATTTGTCCTTTATCTGCACGTATACTTTATCCTCAACCATATGGTTAGCAATCTGCTGCCTCAAATCTGGTTGGCAAGTACTAAGTGTTCCCACATGCATTTCCTGTACCTTCCTGTTGAGTGCATCAGCCACCTTGTTTTCTTTTCCTTTATGTGTTTGATTTCAAAATCAAATTCACACAAAAATTCCAACCATCTAGCTTGCCTAGCATTTAAAGTTGGCTGATCAAACAAGTATTTCAGACCACAATGGTCTGTCCTTAACTCAAATTTTCTTTTTCATTAAGTAATTCCTCCACATCTTTAAGGCATGTACTATGGCTGCAAGTTCTATATCATGAGTAGCATAGTTCTTATCATGCTCCTTCAACTTTCTTGACTCATAGCATATCACGTGGTTGTCTTGCATAAGAACTCCTCCAAGTCCTTGATTGCATGCATCGGTACATACCACAAAGTCTTTTTCCGGGTCTACAATCTTCAAAAGAGGTGCACTTGTAAGAAGATTCTTCAACTGTTGAAAACTTTCCTCGCATCTAGGTGACCATTCAAATTTTATCCCCTTCATTTGCAAAGAAGTGATCGGGTTTGCAACCTTGGAGAATCCTTCGATAAACCTCCTGTAGTAACCAGCAAGGCCCATAGAAGATCTCACATCAGTCACAGTCCTTGGAGTTGGCCAATTCATAATGGCTTCGATCTTCTCAGGGTCTACAGATATTCATTCGTCAGAGATGATGTGACCCAAATAATGAATTTTATCTTTATAAAAGTCACATTTGCTCAACTTTGCATACATCTTATGCTCCCTTAGTAATTGCATTGTCATTCTCAAATGTTCTTCATGCTCTTCTTCATTCTTAGAATATATGAGAATGTTGTCTAGGAATACAAGAACAAACTTGTCCAAATACTTGCTAAAAACATTATTCATGAGACACATGAATGTAGCTGGTGCGTTTGTGAGACCGAATGGTACCACTACAAACTCATAGTGTCCATACCTCGTTCTAAAAGTTGTCTTATGGATATCTTCTTCTTTGATTCTTACCTGATGGTAACCAGACCTCAAGTCAATCTTTGAAAATACCTTTGCTCCTCTCATTTGGTCAAAAAGGTCATCAATTTGGGGCAATGGGTATTTTTTCTTCACAGTGACTTTGTTCAACTACCTGTAGTCAATACATAACCTGAGTGTTCCATCTTTCTTTTTCACAAATAGAACAGGTGCTCCCCACGGGGACACACTTGGTCTACTATATTTCTTTTCCAGCAACTCTTGTAATTGCATTTTCAATTCTAGCAATTTTGGTGTACTCATCCTATAGGGTGTCTTAGACACTGGTGCCGCTCCTGGCACAAGTTCAATTGTAAAGTCAATGTCTCTCTTTGGAGGGAGTCCTGGAATCTCATCAGGAAAAACATCCTTGAATTCTTGCAATACCTGATAGTCCTCCAATTTAAGAATTTCATTCTTTGCTGCCTCTAAAATGTGGGTTGCATACAGTTGACATCCCTTCCTACAGAACTTCTTCAGCTGCATGGTTGAAACCTGTCTGACAGAAGTCACCTTTGGAATGCCTTTTACAACCCTCGGGTTTCCTTCTTCATCCATGCATTCAAATGTCTTATTGTAGCAGTCAAGTTTAACCCTGTGTGCTTCTAACCAATCCATTCCAATGAGAATATCATAGGAACCAAGTGGCAAAATATTCAGATCTGCATAAGTGAATAGCCCATCCATCTCTAATGGACATTTCTCTACTATTTCACTAACTTTTCTCTTGGTTCCAGTGGCTAGTTGAACTAACCATGATTTACTATGCTTTAATTTTTTGAAAGCACAAATCTCAACAATTCTAGGAGTGACATAACTGTGAGTAGATCCAGGATCAATCAAAATAGAAACGGATTGCTTAGCAATCTTACCTTCAACTTCAACCACAGTTGACTGATGATCTGCCTGGCGGTCTTCTACTGTTGCACAGATTCTAGGGATTGTCCTCGCCACTTGTCCCACAGTTCCAGCTCCCTGGATGTTGTGAATTTGATTTGCATTCCCATTCCTATGTGGACAGTTCCTAAGCATGCGGTCTCCTCCACAACCCCAACATTGAAGTGGTTCTCTTGGTTCCTTTGGATCTCTTGGCTTGTCTCCCATCATCCTGGTTGGCTTAGTCACAACCTGTGATAGTTTCCTTTGCTGATTCCGAAATTGAGGAGGCTTGAACCACTTCTTCCTTTGATCAAACTTTTCATTTTTCCTATCCTTCCTTGCCTTATGGAATTCTGGTTTGCTTCTGTTTTGATCAAAGCAATACTTGGCCTTTCTTATGGCCTCCTCTAGAGTTCGAGGTTCATCAAACTCAATTCTATCTTTATATGACTGGGGCAGTCCACTCAGGAAACGCTGAATTTTCACCTTATCATCTCGAATGTACTTGACATACCTCAGCAGCTCCAAGAACTTGTTTGCATATTCTTCTATGGTCAACTATCCCAATCTCGGCTCATGGAACTCTTTGATCTTATCATCATAGTACCTATCAGAGAGGTACTTCTGCTTGAAGTATTTCTTGAACTGCTTCTACACAATCTTCCTTTCATCGATCTTCTTCACTTGCCTAGTGTGTTCCCACCATATAGATGCTCTTCCATTCAAGTTGAAGATGGCTACCCTTGCCTTCATATTTCCAGAGTAGTCTTGGACTTGGAAATATTTTCTCATCCCAAGAAGCCAAGCTTCAGCTTCTTGACCGGACTTTACCTCTCCATCAAACGTAGGAGGTTTTGCCTTCTTAAATTCCCCATGTGAATTGTTCTTGTAGTGCTTCTTCCTCTTACTTCTGCGAGATGAAGAGCTTGAACCCTCAATGGATTCTTCAGAGTCGTATGATTCATTAGAAGATATTTCCGGAGTATAGGTTCTCTCTGTAGAAACTCTTCTTGGGTTACTGGCCCTCTTACGGGAATTCCTTCTAGAACTACCCCCACCCCTTTCTAGATTTGATGTCTGATGTCTAGAGTTTATTTCCCTTTGGATGTCTATCAAACTCTGTAGCATGGCTGCATTCAACTGATTTTGTTCTTCCTGAGCTTTAATCATCCTTTCATTATCTTCCCTATAGCTTTGCAACTCCACCCTGAGGCTTCTCATGGTGGCTGCAATACCTGGAGGAGTCTCTTAATTTCTTCTCCCATTAGATTATGTTTCAGCATTTTCAACATGTATGTTCTCCCCCATGGCATCTGTTTCAGGCTCATAGGGATCCTGTGCATCATCCATGATGTTGATTTTCTTGGCCCAACCAAGATTCAAACTTTCCAACTGTACTATCTAGAGTGTTGCCCTGATGTAACTGTGATTCTGTAAAATGTGTTCATCAACACAATTATTAGTTGCATTATATTATCGGAAATTCATAAATTACTTCATGCACGTGGAAAAATATGTTGACAATTTGTCGAATCCTCTAATTTTCTCAAAATCAACGACATATGAGGGTGGGAAAAAAAGGGGGCCAAGGGGGCTTGCCCCCTTGTGGCTTCCCTGTGCCACTGCAGGGCGGGCCAAGCGCAGCGCTCTCGTTTTTTTTTTTTGTTATGAATCTTGCCGCCGTTGCGGGGCGGTTCGTCGAACGCTTCTGCAATTGTGGAGCAATTCGGAGAATGCTCCTACAGTTTCAGAGTGATTCGGCGAATGCTCCCGCAATTGCGGATCGATTCGGCGAATGCTCCCGCAGTTGCGGAGCCATTCGCGGAATGCTTCCACAGTTGCGGAGCGATTCGGAGAATGCTCCCGCAGTTGGGGAGCCATTCGCGGAATGCTTCCACAGTTGCGGAGCGATTCGGCGAATGCTTCCGCAGTTGCGGAGCCATTCGCGGAATGCTTTCGCAGTTTCGGAACAGTTCGCAGAACTCTTCCACAAATTTCATAACGATTTCCCAAACTCTTCTGCGTTGCGGAACGGTTCGCGAAACTCTTCCGCAGTTGCGGAACGGTTCGCGAAACTCTTCCGCAATTGTGGAACGGTTCGCGGAACTCTTCCGCAATTTCGGAAGACATTCCGGAATTCCTTCCGCAAATTTCGGAAGAGAATTCCTTCCGCAATTTCGGAAGAGAATTCCTTCCAAAAATTTCCTTTCGACGCCGAACACTTAGAAAAATTTTCCACTGTTTCGGAATAGTTCACCGAATTCTTCCGCATTGCGGAACAACTCGCGGAATCCTTCCACTGTTTCGGAAGAGAATTCCTTCCGCAATTTCGAAAGAGAATTCCTTCCGCAAATTTCGGAAGAGAATCCCTTCCGCAATTTCGGGGCGGTTCGTGGAACTCTTTCGCAATTTCATAACGATTTCCCAAACTCTTCCGCATTGCGGAACGATTCGTGGAATTTTTCTGCAGTTTCAGGACGACTTCCCGAATTCTTCCCGAAACAGACTTAAACAAAAATTTCCAAAAACTCTTAAGAAATTTTTTGAAAATTTTCCTTATTTCAGTGATGGTTGTTGCTCCATAGGAGGTGATATTTCCTCTGTAATCTATCAAACTTAGCCTATTTAGGCCCTATGCTACTATCTGTGGTGATTAGGAAGGAACCTTCCCTTGTGACTATAATTGGATTTGTTCCATAGAGGTCCAATGCTGCAACCAGCAGCTCTGATACCAAAATGTAACGTCCCCTCCTATCACACCAGCACGATAGAGAAGACGTGATGCTAAAACTGGACATCTAGTCCCATACTTAGTAAACAAACATTCAATTTAAAATGAGCATAGAATATGCAAAGGCATAAACATTCGAGAACACGGCAGAAGTAAATTCATTAACACATCCATCATATATTCAAGATATTCATAAGATAAGTAATTGCAAGTTAACACGGGAGAATACTTATCTTATAAAAATGTAGTCCCAAGCAACTGGCTATGCAACTGCAACGTTCCACCCAACCATAGGCCAGTTGTGTTGATCAACCTCTTGATACAACTGCCACCCCCGAGCTGGGCATGATCTCTACAAGGAACCAGGGAACAACAGACTCACACATAGCCAAGCATACACCAAGATGAGCCAAGCCAATCTACAATTGGGTTTATCAGGCTGCTAGGAAATGGAAAGGAAAAATTGCTAAGCTAGTGAGCTCAACGACAGAGCTAAGGATACCCCTCCCAGATCTATTCAGCTTGGCACTCACAATGCCTACACACCCAACACAAGGAAGTATTCTCTTCACTGCCACACAGTCCCTCAAGCCATACCTTCCTCTCTAGTGCTCTCAGGGTGTGCATAGAAAAGTAGCCAAAGCCCTCTTGATCTTCTTGAGAGGTTACTCCCGCCACTAGGTTTATCAAGCCAATTCTGTCCACAACCAGTCCAAGTTTCTTGCTCACAGGTTCAAATAAAAACAGGGATGCACATAACAGTAGAGCCCACACTTATTGGGCATGAAGAAACGTTTTTACAGTGAGATGCCCAAGGATGAGGTTTTCATTAGCTTCAGCAAAATGTGGGAAACCCAAAAAATGAAACTGAAAGATGGGGAACAACCCTAGGAAGCCAAATCCGTTTTTAGAAAAACGTCCATGGACATTCCGGGGAAAAAACGGCCCTCATAACAGTCCCCAAATCGTGGCCCTTCTCTCCCAGCTACTGTATATGAAAAAACGAACTCCCAGGCATGGAAAAATGCAGAGAATGGATGAAAAACGTGTAGGGAAAGACCCAGCTAGCTCAAACTACGTGAGAGAGAAAGGACTCCCTGTTCAGAATGGATTTGGGCACCATTTTGTGGGTGTTTTCTTTCCCAAGGAGACAAAACACGATTTCTCAGGTTGATGGCTTGCCCATACACGAAATTGGCTTCCATACCTCTTCATTCCCATGGCATTAACTGCCTCAACCAATTTCTGGAAGAATTAAATGATTGGGTCCCTAACCCAAAATGGGTAGTTGGTAGTTTATGGGTTTTCTCATTGACACATGGATTAACACCATTGGCTCAAGGGTTTGAATAATTTTCCTCCCTATTCCTTGTAGAATCATGCCCCCATCTCTTTGTTGCATTGCATAGCTAGTTGTGGGTATTTTCATTAAAATTCGTATTTACATGATGTCTTATTTACATTGTGCCTATCTAGCACAAGAACCATAGGCATCTATTTTTAATTGCCGATACATGAAACGCTAAATCAATTGTGGGGCCTTGGCCTTGAGCTCCTCACCATGATTAAATTACAATATTTACATCACTTACAATTTAATACAAAGGGGGTCAAA
The DNA here is from genome assembly GCA_027924585.1 of Larix kaempferi. Classification (NCBI taxonomy): domain Eukaryota; kingdom Viridiplantae; phylum Streptophyta; class Pinopsida; order Pinales; family Pinaceae; genus Larix; species Larix kaempferi. The sequence goes on from BSBM01000502.1 coordinate 7,211,434, forward strand.
ATGGGGACATTACAAATCTGCAGCTCTTTGGAGACTCCAAGATGGTCATAGACTGGGAAAATGGGAAGATTTGAATCAACGCTCCACATCTGCACCATCGATTGCTCTCTATTAGAGAAATGTTAACATTTCTTTGATTAGGTCAACTTCACTCATATATACAAAGAATTGAATTCAAAAGCTGACCAATTGTCAAAGTTGGCACTTGCCCTCGCTCCTAGATTCTTAGATGCGGAAGGTCGAACTCATGACCAAACATATTTCCATTATGCACAATTGATATAGTAAAAGGATCAAACAGAAGTAATGATCATTTTGTAGCCGAAAAGGAAACAAGAATAATGCTCGAGTATCTAATTTTCTGAAACATAGTTTATGTAACTCTTTTGATATATAATGAAGTCCCTTGAGGACAGTTTATGATCACTCTTTATTTAGAGTGCTAGATATTTTCCTTATGGAAAATATATATATTGAAATTAACTAGGATTAATCCTGAAAAATAATTATATAAAAAATACATTGAGAAACATAATATTGGTCATCATTTAAATACATCAAGGCAGAGAATTCCCACATTCATTAACCAAGAGGTGGAACTCGAAAGTAATAAAGGTAGGATAGTTCATTCTCTTTCGTGCATAATAATAATAATAACATGTCATAACAAGATTTTAAAATTCCTAGAGAATTAAACAATATAGATGGGAAATATAATCATTCCAATGGAGACAAAACTAGAATAACACTAAATTCACCATATACGTAGAAGAAAATAAAACCTAGAAATATTCCAAAATTGCGAGGTTCGGTCCAAAAGATACATTGATGTTGACAGCCTATCATGAATTATTATCTAAACACAAATAGAACCATTTAAGGTGGATATAAGTTTGCACTCTAAATAATGATTTTCTTATAGAAGTATAACATATAAAAAAATATGTGGTATATTAAAAAGGAATTATACGCAAGTTAGGTACCTTAAAATTGGTATTAGAGCATGGTTTTGACACTAAGAGATTGAATGGACATAAAATATTCAAAAGTGTATTTCTTTTGTAATGATTAACAAATTATTATTAATGGTTAACTGCAGATTGAGTGAAAGAAAGAATATTGTCCTCTGATTTGCTAGAGGTTATGAGCTAAGAAGGAAAATAAAAAGGAATATTCAACACTGAATCAACAAATGACCCAGCAAAATCCAAATCAGCCGCAATTACCTAACAGGTTAGAAAATTAGAGATATATTCTTAACCAGTTGTACAATCTAATCTTGCAAACAACCTAAACTAGAGAGGAACTTGAATGAACATGGAAAGTTTTGGCTTAGGATGAAGACAAGGATTGGACAATCAGAGATAGATGAAGGGTTTAAAATTTCTTACTAAGTTGATTTCCTTCGATTGTACACAAATTTTGGTCTTCTACACATATAATATGGAGGGTATACCTACTAATCATGCACTATAAAATTAACCCAGAGTTGATTTGGATAAAGAATCCAATGAAACAGGAGAACTATCATTTAATAGAATTGAGACTATGAGGAGCTTGTGAAAATAATTAGAAAGTTTTAAATATGATAATGAAAAATTAATAGAAGAACAACAAGTTTAACAAGAGTTGAATGTGATTCTTATACATAATCTAACTCAAATAAAGACTAAAAAACAATAGGGACACACCTTGCGTCATGTCTAAAATGGGTGTTCAAGAAATAAAATATACAACGACAAAAATTAAAGCTTGTTTGATGAATTAATTGAATCATCTATGTGATCCTCAAGAGAAAGTTTCTTTACTTCCGGAAATTCAGAAAGTAAAGATTCCAGGGTTCAATCTCATAAGAAAAAAAAAAGAAACAACTCTTGAGATGAGTTAAAAGGTGAATTCAAGAAAATTAGGCTATCTATTTTTGATGGAGAAGTTAGGATAAGTGAAGAGGTTGAAGTATGGTTTCTTAGAATGAACAAATTTTTTAAGATGTATAATTATTATAGTATTATGAAAGCTTAAGTAACAATTTATAACTTAAAATGAAGCACTTCCATTTGGTGGACATATTTAAATTTGATCAAACATTTTACTGAAAATAAAGTTAGATGAAAAGAATTTAATAAACAATTTAAGAAAAAGCATCTTTTAGAGAGGTATTACTATAGAAAAATTAAAGAATTTCATTAACTTAAATTAGGATATATAGAAATGAATAAGCTTGCTAATACATTTATAGAAATGTTGAGGTATGTGTTTTGCATTAGAGATGAAAAAGTAAAAATTATTATTTTCTAATCAATATGCCTCAATCCTACAGAGATAGGATTGAGTTTGACGAACCTAATACATTGGATGAAACCATTAGGAAATACAAGTACTTATATGATAAATACAAGCATAGATCATAAATTCCAAAAGGATGGAAGGAGAAGAATTAAAAGGGAAAAGAAGAATTGAGCAAGAGTGGTTTCAAACCTCCACCCTAGAGAAAACAATACCAAAATATGTAAAAAATGGGTTTTCAATAGAATTAGTTCGTTCAAGGTGGAAATAAATTCAATAATTTCATGTGCATGATTTCATCCTCTAGATGTTGTGGTGCTTTGTCTTTTTATTTTGTTCCATGAGATTTGGAAGTCAGAGGTGGAGGGTGTGAGGATTTTCATACTATGATGAGGAGGATTTGGGAAGGCAAGTGGTCTAGCAGAGTTTTGCTGATTGAGGGTTCGGGGGATCTTAGTCTTGGACTAAGGGGTTGGTTGGGAGGAGAGTGGTCCCCAAACATGTGGTTTCTCGAGTTTCCATTGGTGTTGTTCAAACTACGCACTTCAGAGAAATAATTGTAATTCTAATATCGGGGTCATAAGATTAGTTGAATTGGCTTTTAGGGCCCATTTTATTGGTAGGTCCCATTTTGTAGATTTGGGATCCATAATCTTATGAGGATTATTTGAGGGTCTAAATGGAAATTTTAGGGGTTACAATATGCCATCACATATATGTAGGCCTCCACATTATTTTTTAGGAACCCGTGTCAACCCTTCTCTTTACTTTGTTAGTATATTGTTGTTGGAAACATATGCTCTGTAAGTCATCCCGTGAGTATATTATATTATCCCACATTGTTAGTATCTTGTTGTTGGACGCATATGCTTAGCAAGTCGTCCCGTGAGTATATTGTATTATCCCACATTCATGGGGAGTAATAGTTTTTTAGCTTAGAATTAGTATATAAATACGCGTTGAGGCTAGTGAAGGCACCCACGAGTTATTTGGATTGAGCTTGCTAAAAGGAGGTTTCCCCTTAAAAGTGGCATGCGATCAATAAATATCTTATGTGTTCTGGTATTTTTTATATATCCTACATTTTCATGATTTAATTGATGGAGGTTTCTCTCATCTGGTATCATATCACTTTCTTGGGCTAGCTGGGTGAAATTTCTACCCAAAAGAAATTTCAGAGTGGCTTCCAGGCGCTGTGATTATTACAGTACTATTTTTTCTTTGCATCTGTATTTGTTCCTTTTAATTGCAGGTTTGGATCCAGGAATAATCCCTATCCACTTAACTTTGGGAAGTACTTAGGAATAACCCTAAACTTATTGTGAGGAGTACCACAACAACCCCGAAGTAGATGGCCCATTGAGAGGACTTGTCAGCGAAAAGGGAAATGGCCCCTACTTGATTGACTAGTTTCCACCGGTGAGGTAAACCAACAGCTGTCATTTGTGGCAAAGTGGTTATCAGTTTTACTTGAGCCATGGAGTGAGGGTTACTGCACCAATACGCAAGATGTTAGATAGCATTGGTGGTTGAGTGAATCCCCAAAACCTTTAGGAATCCAAGCATACCTGGGGTACGTATCTATTTCCAACTAATAAATAGCAAACTACATATGTCCAGAGCTATTGTAGATCAATTCCAAGTAGTTGCATATATATTCTGAAAAAATTTAAAAAAAAATATGTTTTTCGCCATATCTTCTTTTCTTTAACTCTGTTTCCCTTGAAAATTCACTAACACCCCTGCAATCCCATTATGCATATTTAATACCTGAGGACCCTATCCCAAATTCCTCTTCTTGAATCCATAAATCCCACATATGTCTATTTTTAGGGTTTTCCATAACTTCTTCGATTTTCACCCAATCGCCTTCAAATTTTGCCACATTATTCATTTCCTATTTCTGCTTCTTTGTCACTCTTTGACAAATTTTTTCATTCTTTCACCCCTTTTTTGAAATCCCCATTTTATGCTTCTCTGTCCATTAGATAGTGTCCGAAACCTAGTTAAACCCCAATTACCCATCAGAGTTTTTCCCAAATCCAAATTTTCCTTTATTAAAGAAGCTTTTGTTTTTGTTTTTCTACCCATTCAAAAAAACAAAAAACACTCTTGGTTATGCTTATCACCCGCGTAGGAGAAAAAAACATGGAGGAAGAAATTGTAGCCCTCAAAACCAAACTCCAAGATCTGGATGAAAAATTTCTCGACCTCCATCTTCAGCATTCAACCATAACCAATAAACGACAGCCAGAGTATTCTACAGACACTGGGTTCTCTTCTTCCAACAATTTTCGTGGGCCGAAGCTTGATTTTCCTCGCTTCAATGGTGATGATCTGATGGGATGGATATGCCGGGCAGAACAATATTTCAGTCTGCATAATACTTTTGATGTCATCAAAGTTCCACTTGCATCCTTTTAGTTGGAATGCGAAGCCCTTCAATGGTACTGTTGGTACATCAAGGCTCATGAAGAGCCAAAATGGACAGATTTTTGCCAACTCCTTTTGCAATGATTTAGTCCTAGTGCTTTTGATGACTTCATAGGAGCACTCACTAAAATTTTCCAAATTGGAACTATGAGAGAGTACCAGACATTATTTGATAAGTTGACCAATCACACAGAAGGATTTCCTGATGAATTATACATGAGTTGTTTTATCAGTGGTCTAAAGGATGAAATCCGATCTGAAGTTAACATGTTTTGTCCCAACACAATGATGGAAGCCCTAGGTTTGGATAAGTTGGAAGAGGACAAGATCGCAACCCAACAACGCTCCAAACACACTTTTGTTCCATTCAGAAATATGGTTTCCCAACGACCTCCCATCACACCGGCTCCTCGAACAACTTCTATCAAGCATTTGTTTGAAGTAGAGATGCAGGCATGTAGAGAAAAATGTCTTTGTTATAATTGTGATGAGAAATTCACTCGGGGACATAGATGTGTTGAGAAAAATATTTATCTCTTGGATGTGGATTCTCTGCTTGCCTTTGAAATTGGTGAAGAATATCCAAATACAATAGATGATCAGGTTGACATTCAATAGTTTCCTGTTGATCCTCTGTCTCAAGACGACCACCCAGAGATATCTCTCCATAATTTAGCCAGATTCACCACCCCACAAATAATGCAGGTCAGCGGTTACTTCAAGAAGCTCCCTCTTACAATACTCGTTGATTCTAGTAGCACTCATAACTTCATTGACCCTCGAATCGACAAACAAGATGATTGTTTTGTCCATCCTTGCTCCAATTTTGAAGTCATGATTGCTAATGAGGGCACCTTACCTTGCAAGGGGAAGTGTTGCAATGTGTGTATCTCTATGGGAGATTATAACCTGCACTCTGAAATGTTTGCCTTGGACTTAGGTGGATGTGATATGGTTTTGGGCGCTCAATGGTTATGCACACTTGGCCCCATCTTATGGGATTTTGATGAAATTTGGATGCAATTTTCAGTCAATGGAAAAAAACAGACATTGACAGGCTTACAACCAGGGTCTCTCAACATTATTATTTCACATCACATGGAAAATATCCTTAAGAATAATTCACATGGTGTCGTCTCTTAACTCCATTCCATTCAGATGCACCCATCAGCGGTCTACACTACTCCTTTGGATCTACAACAAATTTTGGATAGATATGCAGGTTTCTTTGCTGAACCAGTGGGATTTCCACCTTGAATACCAGAGGACCATCATATTCATATCCTTCCTAGAAGTGTTCCTCCCAACATCAGGCCCTATCGCTACCCATTTCACCTAAAAATAGAGATTGATATGCTCGTTCAGGACTTACTGAAGCAAGGTATTATTCTCCCTAGTATGAGTTCTTTTTCTTCACCAATTCTTCTTAACTAAAAAAAATATGGGTCATGGCACCTCTGTATTTACTTCCGAGAACTTAATCACCTCACAATCAAGGATAAGTTTCCAATTCCTATTGTTGACGAGGTTCTTGATGAGCTTCATGGTGCTCATTTTTTCTCCAAGTTGGATCTTCGTTATAGGTATCATCCAATTCGGGTTCATGAGGATGATATCCCTAAAACAACTTTCTGCACACATGATGGCCACTATGAGTTTTTGGTCATTCCCTTTGGCCTCACTAATGCTCCTTCCACATTCTCGGCATTGATGAATAAAATATCCCGGCCCTACTTGCGGAAATTCATTCTGGTCTTCTTTGATTATATCCTCATCTATAGTAAAACATGGGTTGAGCATATCCAACATCTGGATCTTGTACTGCAACTTTTCTCTGATAATCATCTCCACGCCAAATAGTCTAAATGTGTTTTTGGATAGGAGCAAGTAGAGTATCTCAGGAATATTATTTCAGCACAAGGGGATCGAGTGGATCCTGCCAAAATAGATGCCATGGAAAATTGGCTGCATCCTCAAACATTCAAGAGCCTTCCTAGCTTTTTTTATTGACTGGATACTACCATAAGTTTTTCAAGGATTATGAGAATATTGCAGATCCATTAACCACTCTATTGAAAAAGGATTCTTTTACATGGACACATGCTACTCAGTGTGCATTTGAAAAACTGAAACAAGCTATGTGTACTGCACCTGTTCTAGCTATGCCCGATTTTTCCAAGCCGTTCACTATTGAGAGTGATGCTTGCAATAATGGATTTGGTGTTGTTCTCCTTCAAGATGAACATCCCATTGTGTTCACCAGCAAATCTGAAGCAGATAATTCTGTCTTCTAGGGAAATACCCAGTGCAAATAATGTAAATAATCCATATAAGAATATAATAGAATAAATGATAATGTAAGAGATGCTTATTACAATGGTTTGGTTGCCTTTAAATATGGCCAGACCTTTGAGAAGACACGTCTTTTCCTAACTATTAAACTATTAACTATTTAATTATTTAATTATTTCTTTATTTATGTTCGTTACATTGCCACTCTCTTAGAAAGGCTTTGTCCTCAAAGCCTTATAATTTTGTCGCATTGTTCTTTACGATGTCGTGGCTGAGGAAACATGTTGATATGAACTGCTAAGTGTAGAGAATAACTTCTGATATGTGGATGGATTAATCCATCCCAAATTGATTTGTTGCTGATTGCTGGGATTACCTACTGATCTCCCGACAGGAGCTTTGATCACATTAGTAGCATTATCTTTCGACATTTCCCACTTTTTAGAATATCAGTTTTATGGTTGGGGTGTCGATAGGGAATTTTCGTAATGTCATTTTCTTTTACGAGTGTCGTCTTTTGAGCGTTGATCTGAGCTGGAAGTTGTATTTTTGTCTCTTGAGGCTTTAAGGTTTCATTTTGTATCTTTTCCAACTTGCTTTCCAACTGCATGTTATTATTTTGAAACTTCTTAATCACTTCTACTTGCGATTTTCTGTCATCTTCCGACTTCTTAAGTTGTTCCTTAAGATCTTCGTTATGACTTCTGATGCAACTATTTTCTTTCTGCGTGTCTAGAAGTTTTCCTTCAATGTCTTTCGTAGATTGATCTACATTCCAACTATTTTTCAACTTCTTAATTTTTGTGATTAATGTCTTGTTATGATTTTTTAATCTGAAAATTTCTTCGGGATTGTTGGATATTGTTTCATTACTTTTTGTGATCTTTGACTTATGAAACTTTTTAGACTCATCATTTTTTTGTTGAAGAACTTTTATCTGTTGTCGATACTGGTCAACCACTGATTCTTGATCCTCTAATTTCATTTGTATCTGCGCCAATTCTTCATCCTTGTTGCAAACGATTTTGTTCAAGCGTATTATTTATGCTTTGTAATCATTTATTTCTTTCTTTATATCTTGATTTTTCAATCTCTGATTGAAATCGTTTTCATTTTTTAATTCCTCAATTTGCGTAGATAATCTCTCAATATGGTTTTTTTGATAATGATTCTCTTGTTCTATTAATCTCTTAGACATATTCCGCTTCATCATGTCAAATGCTTCTTTTAGTCCGGACGACAATTCTTCTTTAAAATTCGCCATAATTCCTGGCTTGCACGATAACTTGGTCTTTTTTATTGATTTCTTTAGCAATAGATAGACTCTGGCTTCTTCAGCGATAAATTGTCCTCGATGTTTTCGATGATAGAAGGTCTTTGGACTCTTTGACTAGTCTTACTTGACTTGACTTCTCCAATGAAGGATAATCTTCGCTAGATCTTCACTTCTTTTCTTCGATTTGTCTTCTTTGTCTTTTTCTTGATTTTGTCTTCTTCGATTCTTCTTATCTATTTTCAATGATAAATGGTCTTCTTTGACCTTGATTTCTATGATTCTTCTTTTAAGGAATGAGTCTTCTTTGATTTCTTTGATGAGTCTTACTTTGACTACTGCTCTTATTCGAGAATGCTTGGGCCAAAAGGGTGCAATGGATCCCAATGTCGTTGTAAGTAAATCTTCGTTTGTAATAATTGTAATTATTATAAATATTAAGTATTAATTATCAATATTAATGATAATAATAATTTTTTTGTTCCAAATTTTAAAATATTATCACAATATAATTATTAATAAATAATATTGTTATAATATATATATATATATATATATATATATATATATATATATATATATATATATATATATATATATATATATATATATATATTAGGATGGTCACGTAGTGGAATGGCTAATCAAAATTTAAAAAATATAATAATCTCATCCTAATTTTTTATTTGGATGAAGTTTAGGGTTTTAAGCCCTAATAGTGGAAGGAAATCGGAACGTGGAAATGGAGGGAGATGGCCGATGGTGGCATGAGTTGATGGAGTGGAGTGAAGGGGCTGGTAAGGATGTGTGAGCGGGAGTGGAGAGCAAGAGAGCAAGAGGAAGAATGGGTAGAGTGTGCAGGCTTGCGTGGAGGTGGAGGTGAGTGTAGGTGGAAGCTGGGATATAGGGGGCGCGTAAGTGGGAGGAGGGCTGACAAGGTAGAAGTGGGGGGAATGGAGGATGGACGCGCAGGGAGTTGGCATGGGTGCGCAGTGCTGGGGTGGCAGCGCGTGCAAGAGTTCAATGGGATGTGAAGATGCCGGTGGGGAAAAGGTGCATGGGATGATGCAGGTGGGGGCTGTGAGGGAAGATGCAGGTGGTGTGGAGAAGATGTGGATGGCGTGAGGCGGGGGGAAGATGTACAGAGGCTGGAATTGGTGTGGGAAGGTTGGGTTGGGGTGCATGCAAGAGGGAGTGCGCAGGTGGTGATGGTGGGAGGTTGGCGCAGGAGTAGGTGGGAGCCGAGGGGAATGGAAGTAGCAGCGGATGGTTGGGGGAAGAAGGATTTTGGACGGGAAACATGAGGAATGGTGTGGGTGTGGCAAGAAAATGAGGAGTAGAGTGAGAGGTACTCACTTGGAGGTAAAATGATTATGGGCGTGAGAAGGTTGTGGAATATGTGGGCGGAAGTAGGTGGAGAGATGCACCGAGAAAATGATTATGGGTGTGAGAAGATTGTGGAATATGTGGGCGAAAGCAGGTGGAGAGATGCACTGAGGTGGTGAGGAGTAGCAACATCCTTTTTTTTCTCCTTTTTTTCTCCTTTTTTTTCTCTTTAATTCTTTTTCTTCAATAATTTTTTTTTTGGGATTTAATGGCCAACAACCAATTTTGAATGAAATGTGTAGGAGGCGCGTGCGGAAGAAGAATGGTAGAGGATGGCCAAGGTCCTAACTTCTTGGTCAAAGACCAACAATGTAGAGAAACTCTACTAAATGGCTAAAAGCTCGAATCGGATGCCCGAGGAAGGGGCTCTGATACCACTGAAGCAGATAATTATGTCTTCTAGGGAAATACCTAGTGTAACTAATGTAAATAATCCATATAGGAATATAATAGAATAAATGATAATGTAAGAGATGCTTATTACAATGGTTTGGTTGCCTTTAAATATGGATAGACCTTTGAGAAGACACGTCTTTTCCTAACTATTAAACTATTAACTATTTAATTATTTAATTATTTCTTTATTTATGTTCGTTACAAAATCCCTTTTCGATAAGAATTTATCTGCCTCTACATATGAGAAGGAAATGATGGCTATTTTGCATGCATTACAGAAGTGGTGACCATACCTATTAGAAAATCATTTATGCATCAAGATTGATTACCAGAGTCTGAAATATTTCCTGGAACAACGAGTCTCCTCCCCAACACAACAGAAATGGGTTAGAAACTTATGGGTTATGACTATGAGATCACTTACAAGAAGGGTAAGGACAATATTGTGGCGGATGATCTTTCTAGCACATTTGATGACCAAGTTTCTCTTTCAACTATTTCTACTCCTATACCACATTGGTTGCAATCTGTTCAACAGGGCTATGCCAATCAATCATGCCTCATTATCTCAAATCATCCAAAGGCTGGCCAACAACCCTTTTGTTGTACCACATTACTCTTGGGATGGTGCTTCCCTGAGATACAATGGTTGTCGGTGCTTCCCCAGAGCACAAATCTTCAAAAGGATGTATTATGTGAACTCCATGATTCTCCATAGACATGGCAGTTTGGGTTCCTCAAAACATATGAGCAGGCATGACGTAACTTCTTTTGACAGGGGATGAAAAGGACAATTCAATAGATGGTGGTTGAATGTGATACCTTCCAGCACAACAAGGGTGAAATGACATTCCTTATGGGATTGATCAAACCCTTTCCCATCCCTACACAGATTTGGATAGATATTTCTATGGATTTCATTGAAGGGCTCCCTAAATATGAAGGGAAGACATTGATTTTGATTGTTGTTGATTGCCTCTCCAAATATATTCATTTTTGTGCCCTCGTCTATCCCTATACCGCCTCTTCAGTCTCAAACATTTTCTTGGACTAGATCTTCCATCTTCATGGAATCCCTTCTTCCATTGTCTCGGATCACGATGCAACTTTCACCAATCATTTTTGGACAAAACTATTTCTCCACACTGGCACCAAAATAAAGATGCATTTAGGGTATCACCCACAAATAGATGGTCAAACTGAAATTATCAATAAATGTTTGGAAACTTATCTTTGTTGTTTCACCTACGAACAACAACATTAATGGGAAAAGTGGATCCCTCTCACTGAATGCTAGTACAATACCTCGTACGACACTACATCTAAAATGACTCAATATGAAGTAGTCTATGGTTAGTAATCGCCATTGCTTCTTCCATACACTCCCAGTAGTTCACCAGTTCAGGCAGTTGACATGGTTCTTCGAAACCGCGATCAGATTCTTCACATTTTGAAGGACAATCTTCACATGGAAAGAAATCAAATGAAACAGCAAGCCGATCAACACCGTTATGAGCACACTTTTCAAGCAGGTGATATGGTTTTTCTTCATCTACAGCCTTACAAGCAATCCTACCTGAAAATCAGAGGGCATCATAAGCTCACTCCAAATTTATATGGGTCATATAAGGTTCTTCCGAAGATTGGGTCCATTGCTTATAAATTGGAATTTCCTCCATCTTCCCACATTCATCCAATATTTAATGTCTCTTGTCTAAAGAAAGTTCTTGGCACAAACATCAAAGGAAAAAATATTTTCCTAGAACTAGATAATGAAGGATCCGTCCTTTTGGATCCGGATGACATCCTCACTAGTCGCACTCGCCAGGTTTGCTCTCGATCTATCACAGAGGTATTAATTTAGTGTCACAGTATGCAACCAGAGGATTCTACATGGGAACCACTCCTTCAGATTCAACAACAATTTCCACATCTAAAGATTTGAGGACAAAACGTTTTCTAAGGGGGAGGGGATGTTAGGAACCCATGTAAACCCTTCTCTTTACTTTGTTAGTATATTATTGTTGGAAACATATGCTTTGTAAGTCGTCCCGTGAGTATATTGTATTATCCCACATTGTTAGTATATTTTTGTTGGACGCATAAGCTTTGTAAGTCGTCCCGTGAGTATATTGTATTATCCCACATTCATGGGGGGTAATAGTTTTTTTTAGCTTAGACTTAGTATATAAATATGTGTTGAGTTCAGTGAAGGCATCCACGAGTTATTTGTATTGATATTTCTCAAATGACGTTTCCCCCTTGAAGTGGCATCCGATCAATACATATATTTTGTGTTCTGCTATTTATGATATATGCTTCATTTTCATGATTTAATTGCTAGAGGTTCCTCACATTATTCTACACTTCGATTCCTTTCCAACGGTCCAAAAATCATTTCAAACAAAGTCCATATGAATAATTTATTCCTTTTACAACTATGAATATCTAGTTGACCACCCTGGTATGCAGTAAATTCCACATCAACTCGCATTTATTACAAATGTGGATCTAGTAATGTGTCAAATTTCAAGAACACTCTATAACATCAAAAACCCTAACACCAATTGGGAGTGAAGGCATGCAAAAAGCATAAAATTAATCCTAGGAGACTATTAAGCTATGCTAAATATTGGGCCATTAGGAGAAGAAGGGGTTCCATTATTTTGATTTTATTGTATTGCTCCATAGTTGAGAAATAGAATGAGAGTGAATAATAGAGCCTAACATAGGATATAGTAGATAATGTAGTATCCATTATGGTAGTAGAGTCATAGGTAACTCCATGAGAGTAGCATTTTCTTTGTATTTGCATGTTCATATGAAGAGAAATGCATAGCCCTCATTTGGGCTAGGTTTTTCCCCGTTGTGGGATTTCCTTAGGTATATCTCATGTTATTGTGTGGATTGTGTACTTGTTTGTTCCAATTATTCTTTTCGTAGTTCTAGTTATTTAGCATTCAATAAAAAAATAAGGTAATAAAAATAACTAAGTTGTAAGATCAGTTGTGACAAACTATTCTAGTGGAATATCCACAACAGTTTACAGACCGTGTTGGTATCAAAGAATTTTTTTCTTTAGGTATTTGTGCATAATCACAATATCAAGTAGTTGGTATAAAAATAGTCTTCAAACCCTAAGCATGGTAGATAAGTCTCTTTAAGGAGCGGCAGACGATTATGAGTAGTTATCTTCTAAATTGGAAATGCAAGTCACCAACATATCACACAACATGTCAATCCTTATGGAAAATTTCGAGAGAAAGTTTCAAAATTTTTGGATTTTGAAGGCTATAACTCAAATCTTGGATTAGAGGGGAAATTGGAAGATAAAAGTGACCAAAAAAAGGAGCCGATGAAAGATCTCAAGAAAGAGAAGTTGATTTCCGGTACCAATATTCCTTCCATGTCTCTCTTCAAGATGGAAGTGAAGGTTGATGTCAATTCATACCAAGTGATATCAATCCTTGAAAGTTGAATCATTGGTAGCAACAGTTAGAGGTTTATTGTTGGCTCTATATATGTTCCTTAAGCTTACAAGATAGACCCAGGTTCTGCACGATTCAGGGAACCAACAAAACCCCTTTTCACCGGCCCTTTTGGCAATAGTCTGCGAACAAACTGAGGTCTCACCTGAGGCAAAGTTATGGGGAGGTTGCGGAATCAGGTTTCCACAACCGAGTGATGCACGCTTCAATGGAATGGTGGAAAGTGCAAATCTCTCCTCCTTCGCGGTTAATACTTATACAATAGTGCATCCGCGAACTATGCAGCTCGGAATGACTCTCTGTCAATACGACAAGGAAACTGAGACTGTGCTTCCTCTTCGATACTTAACCACTTCAATGGACTTTACTTAGTGTAAGTTTATGCGCTCAACATGAATCTTAGACTGTAAACTTGCAAACTTATACACTATAACAACAACACCGTGGCTACGCACTTTCGGTGCTGCGCTCAAGGAATCGCACTATACAAACTTCAGTGGCTAAGTGGTTACCTGATTAAATTATACATTCATCTAACTTAGAAACATTGGTGCATTCAACATTCATTCACACATGTCGATACTTAACATATTATTCCCATCCTTATCCTTATGGTGAATACATATAAAAGAAAGAACACATGAACTCATAAGAAGGATCTTAACCATTCATTGTAAGCAGTTATACAGATGCAAACATATAATGAATCACATAACACATAATTTAACGTGGTTCACCCCAGGATGGGAGCTACGTCTACAGGAACTGGTGATTATATTATCAATGGGAAGGGTTCAACAATTTCGTCTTTGCACTCAACTGAAAACTCTCTTCTCTCTCAATAGGTCATTGCACACACAACTATAGAGGCCTTTACAATGAGTCTCTCAACAGAGATCACTACTCTATATCACAAAAACATAGATTACTTAACCCTTTCCCTTACAAAATGTGCCCTTTTATAGACTATTCCCTTAGGTCACGTCTGTTACAATGCATAGGCCAAAAACCCTAAGGTTACTCAACATGGTGCGGTTACCCACTGACTCGTCCTGTCGTAGTCGACAGTTGCTCCACATGATCCTGGCTGTTCTGCTGAACCAATCTCAGCTTGCACGCCCTTCTGACATCCAGAGTCTTCACAAAATGGTTATACTGCATCGTGGCATGTCGCTTTCAACCCCTCTGGCCTACCTGTCACTGTCGGATTCGTGGCTTAGCTTCTAATTGTTTTCTACCACTCTCTTGACAGGTCGCTTTCATATTCCTTCACGCTACTCCATACCCATTCTTAGGAATCCTAGAGTTTCTTACTCAAAATAGGTCGCTTTCACAACTCGACCTTCCCTTATAGTCTTTACCCAAAATAGGTGCTTGGCTGGCACTATGCAGTGTTGCCACTTCACAAAGCTGGCATTTAGCTGCGTGGTTCCTATCCTGTCAATACTGTGTTGTGCTGTAACTTCGCAGCTCCCAAAACTATCTTGACAAAAAATGCCTTACTTGGGCCAGGCCCAATAGGCCCCTAACACTTACATGTGGCTCGTCCCCAAGCCACTTTCTACTTCTGGTTCCCTGATATGCTCTTCATCTTGCGGATCTATTTTCGAAGCGAATTCTTGATAAGTTACGCTCAACTTTGCAATTGTATCCTTCACATCCTTCTCAATTGCTTTGATGGTTTCCAACACATCCGGTGTTAGATCTTCCTAGGTCTATTCTTGTACTGATACGTGTGCGTCGTGTAGTTCCTGCATATTTGTTTCGATCTCTTTTGAGATTGCATTTGCTTCTTCCTGTAGGGGCTATGAATTTTCCATGGCATTAGCCTCCCTTTCTTGCAAAACTACGAGTTCCCTTTTCAATTCCTTGACTTCCGAAAATTGGCGGAGTCTGTCTTATGGTAGTAGGTCCATTATCTCCACATTCACCGTATCTAACTGTGCTTGTTTTTCCTGCAAACTGGTTTGGACCTCGAGTAGTTGAGGGTCCTCTTGCAGCGCAGTAAAAAATCTTGTTGCTTTTCCCAACAAGTTTTGACACTTAGCTACTTCATTGGCTATGCTCTCTACGGCTGCTTTCGCTTCTACTGCTCTAAGTTCTTCCTGATTTGGTGGTGTATTCGATTGATTCTCTTCTTCCAAGGTGAAAATATTTGCTTTATATTCTATCTCCATGTCTGCCATTTCAAAATTAATATTGCTGACTACCGAGCCGATATTCTTTATAGTATCTGTGAGCTCTGGCTGCTCGTCACACTTTGGGATATCCACGCAGGCTAAAGTGACAGTCTGCTCTATTCTGCTTCTCTACTCCTGTTCGCTTTCAAGTGCCTTAGCCTACTTTGCACTTGCTTCTTGCAACTGTTTATAATTTTCATGTAACTCTTGGTGCTGGTTCAAAATAACCATATATCTATCATGGATCTCCTCCACAACTTGTAGGTGCATATTGTGTACACCCTCTAGTGGAAACATCATGATTTCGATCTCCACATGCTCTATGATCTGCGTGCTTGAAGCTAACTCCTCGCATGGCAACATTACGCTTAGCGAGTCAATTTTTACAATACGCGGTTTTGGTGCCATGGTCAAGGCTAAAGGTGTTTTCTTTGATTGTGATGTGTCCTGTGACCTTCCTTCCGACTCTGATTCTTGATTCACAACCATGTCGCACTAGAATTTCTCAAACTTCGTTGTTATGCCTTCAGCGTGGTGAGATTCTCTTGCAAACTTGCTTGAATTTCCTCATTCTTACTGTCTTTGAGGGCCATCATGTCTTCTAGATGTGGGGTGACCCTGGACATGATGATATGATGATCATCATCATGCATCCTTGCTTCTGATGGATCCCTTACGGCTTTCTATTTCTTTTTCTATACTTTTTGTTGTACTGAGCTTTCAAGTTCTTTTCTTTTTCCTGCTAGTGACTCTTCAACATTCGTTGTTGGTATTGGATTACTTTTGTAGGAGTCACTATCGATGACCATTGGCCCTTTTAATTTCCATTCATCTAGCCATTCTTTCATAATGAGGTCGATTTCCGCTTCGTCCATGTGATAGTTCCCTTGGAACCATTCTGGGTTCCTTTTCTATGCCTTTGCTTAAATATAAATGGAATGCATGTCAGCTCGAATGGTTAAAGTGTGAATATACTTAGAAGTTACCTCTTTGGAGATGCGTGGTGTTCGAACAATGACATCACAGACCTGAATAAGCCTATGAATAAGCTCTGGATTCCACTCGGTAGGTGCTCCTTCTTGGACATAGTACTTTCACTCTATGAGTCTTGATAACCATTCATGCAACTCGTTTCCAAAGTTTGCAAAGAAAATTTCATGGATGTCTTCCCACAAGTACTTGTGTAACCATTCTATGTTAGATAGACATGGATGTCTATTATCATTTCTAGCAAAATATTTTTCTGTCTTGCTACCCAGTTCCATATTTTTTTCTCTCAGGATTCCAATATTCAGTGCTTATGACCAGTTCAAGCACAACTAAACCATCTATTCATTACACTTTGTGTATCACCAGTTCTTAGCGCGGCAATAGAACCATTTGTTGGCTTTATATATGTTCTTTAAAATTACAAGATAGACCTAGGTTCTGTGTGGTTTAGGGAACCAAAAAACCCCATTTCATCGGCCCTTTTGGAAACAGTCTGCGACAAGACTGAGGTCTCACCCGAGGAGAAGTTATGGGGAGGTTACGGAATCAAGTTTCCACAACCGGGTGATGCGCGCTTCAATGGAATGGTGGACAGCGCGAAGCTCTCCTCCTTTGCGGTTAATAAATATACAATAGTGCATCCACAGACTGCACGGCTTGAAACGACTCTCCATCAATAGGACAACACAACTGAGATTGCGCTTCCTCTTCAATACTTAACAACTTCAATGGAATTTACTTAGTGTAATTTTATGCATTCAACATGCATCTTAGACTGTAACCTTGCAAACTTATAGACTATAACAACAACACTGCGGCTGCACACTTTCGGTGTTGCGCTCAAGGAATCGCAGTATACAGACTTCCCTAGCTAAGTGGTTACCTGATTAACTTATGCATTCATCTAACTTAGAAACATTGGTGCATCCAGCATTCATTCACACATGTTGATACTTAACATATTATTCCCATCCTTATCCTTATGGTGAATACATATAAAAGCAAGAACACATGAACTCATAAACAGGATCTTAACCATTCATCGTAAGTAATTATAAAAATACAAACACATAATCAATCACATAAAACCGAATTTTACATGGTTCACCCCCAGGAAGGGAGCTACGTCCACAGGAACTGTTTATTATATTATCATTGGGAAGGGTTCAACAGTTCTGTCTACGCACATAGCTACAGACTCTCTTATCTCTCAATAGATCATTGCGCACACAACTGCAGAACCTTTTACAATGAGTCTCTCAACAAAGATCACTACTCTATATCAAAAAAACATAGATTACTTAACCCTTTCCCTTACAAAATGTTCCCTTTTATAGACTGTTCGCTTAGGTCATGTATGTTACAATGCATAGGCCAAAAACCCTAAGGTTACTCAACATGGTGTGGTCACCCGCCGACTCGGCCTATCGCAGTCGACAGTTGCTCCACATGCTCCTAGCCATTTTGCTGGACCACTCGCAGCTCGCACACCCTTCTGACATCCGTAGTATTCACAAAACGGTTATACGGCATCGTGGCATGTCATTTTCTGCCCCTCTAGACTGCCTGTCACTGTCGGCTTCATGGCTTAGCTTCTAACTGTTTTCAACCACTCTCTTGACATGTCGCTTTCATCTTCCTTCACGCTACTTCGTACCCATTCCCGGGAATCCTGGATTTTCTTACTCAAAATAGGTTGCTTTCATAGATCGACCATCCCTTATACTCTTTACCCAAAATAGGTTCCTGGTTGGCACTATACAGTGTTGCCACTTCGCGGAGCTGGCCTTTAGCTGCATGGTTGCTATCCTTCCGATACTGCACTGCATTGTAACTTCGCAGCTCCCAAAACTATCTTGAAAAAAAATTCCTTACTTGGGCCAGGCCCAACATTTATTTTAGTATCCATCAAATATCCAAGGATCAAAATATCTCATTTTCATGATTGAATTTAGAGGACCATACATTAACTTGGCGGGAAAACCACATAGAAGCACTTAGGATGGATGGTGATCTACCTATAATTAAGTGGGGGGACTTTAAATCCCTCATCAAGTCCCACTTCTACCCTATCAGGTATGTAGAGGACCAATGGATCCATTGGAATTACTTTAGGAAAAAATAGGGGCAGAGTGTGCAAGAATACACCACCGAGTTCAAGAAGATGGATATCATGATGGGTATTTCACCCAAGAACCCAAAATGTACTCCTCAAGTATATGGGGGGTTTACATAGTCACATACGATGGCGGGTGATCCTCTTAAATCTTAGGTCAATTGATGAATCCAACGTACATGCACAATACCTAAAAGCACAAGCCAGAACAAAAGGAAATCTAAGTGGTTAAAAATAGTATGAGAGATGAGATCCTACCAAGGAGGGTAAGAATGAGTGGAAGGTAAAGGATAAGTATACTACAGCCATGATACATCAGTGCAAGGTTACGAAAAACCACTGTAGCAATTGTAACATCGATAGGAACACTTAAGAAAAGTGTTGGAATCTACATCCATCGTTGAACCCAAAGAACCACAAGTAGGCTTCCAAGAATAAGAATCTTCTAACAAAGGATTCAAGAAAAAATTTAGAAAGAAATTGGATGTGGACAAGAATATTATCTCTACTATAGAATAGAAGGAGTGAATTTGAGTAGAATTTACCTTAAGGCGGAGAAATATCTGAAAAAAATTGTTCACATCACCATCCATGTCAAGAAGACCAAGATCAATGCTCTATTCGATTTCGGTTTGCAGAAAAAATTCAGAGTATAGGATCTAGTATGCAACCTTGGATAGGAAGTACATGATCATCCCAGTCCCTATCCATTGGGATGGGTAAATAAGGATGCATAACTCATAGTCACAAAAAAATGCAAGATCAAGTTTTCCATAAGTGAAGGGGATGTTGATGAAGTGGAGGTAGACGTAGTACCCCTAAATGTTGGTGGTGTAGTTTTAGGAATCCCCTACATGTATATGAGAGATGTGATCTTCATGAGGAAAACCAACCAATACCTCTTGATCAAGGACAATAAATCCTTTTTCATCAATGCACACAAAGGTAAATCAAAGATATATTTCTTATTTTCCAACCAAGTGAAAAATCTAATCATTTAAAGTATGAAGTTTGTATTGCTTCTCTTAAGACCAAATTAGCAAGAAGGTGAATCGATAAAAGTGTAGGAATCCTTGGAGGGATGTACTAAGGAGTAGAAACACCAGTTGGATGAATTTTTGCAGGAATACGAAGAAGTGTTCGAGGATCCTAAGGGCATAACTCGTAAGAGGGAGGTGGAGTACGACATACATTTATTTCCATATTTTGCATTGTTGAACATTGGACTATGTAAATAATATTTCATAGAAGCATATGAAGTGAAGAATCACTTGCAACAATTGTTGTAGGAGGGCATGATCCCACCAACAACTCACCTTCCGGGTCACCTATCATCATAGTGACCAATCAGGATGGGACTTGGAGAATTTGCATTGACTACAAAGCATTCGACAATGTCACAGTCATTAATTATTACCCTATGCCCAAGATCGAATATTTGTTTGACTAGTTGCATCATGCCAAGTACTTCACCAAGTTAGATCTCAAATCATGATAATATATTAACCCGAGTTTGACCCTTGTAATTTATTTAATTAGATTATGTAAAATGATGTAAATTTTCTTATTAACAATCAAATTAACACCCTTAACAAGTGAAGACGAAAGAACATTTTACCATTCGCCCACAAGATGAAGACTAGAAATTTGGAACGATTGAGAGGTTCAATCTCTTATCTGACCATTGCTTCCGCAAAGGAAGAAGTTTGTGAAGAAAAAGGTTTCCCTAAAAAGGCAAAGTCCAAGACCAATCAAAGGGACAAAACCCAGCTTCTACAACTATTGGAGTGGAAATAATACATCAAAGGTGTAATAATTGTCCTAAAAATCCTGGAACTTAATGTTAAAAGCTTGAAAAAAATGGAAAAGTGGGTTTTTGAGTGAAAATATTCAAAAATAAAAAAGGTACTATCCCATATTGAAAGTTGAATCATGAATTTCCATTTCCCAGTGCTATAAAAGAAAGGAATTTGGGGCATGGTAAGGGACATAAAGTTAGAGTAAAGGGATGCTGGAAGGATTTCAAAATTGGAAAGCTCACCTTCAACACAAATATATTGAAGGATAAAAAGCACGCATGCAGAAGGTTGGCTCAAAGCAAAGGAGGAAGGATTCACCTCAAGCAACAAGGTTGTAAGTGTTTATTTTCCTCAATTCAATATGATGCAATTCAACCCCCCCCCCTCCCAAATTTGTGTTTGAATCTATGTTTTAGATCTAGTTTTGAATTCGATTTTGGTAGATAGATTTCAAGTTATGCAAAGCTTTTCATGTTTTTAGAGATAGAAGGTAGAGGTAAGAACTGAGAAAGCTGCTGCAAATGGAGGCCTAAATGCCATGAATGCTCAAGAAAGGGGATCTTATTCAAGTGGCTAGGTTCAATAGGTATTCTACTCTCTTCCTCCCTTCTATTTTCTTCAAAATTACTTAGATATCTCAAAGGAATGAATGATTATTGCATATATTTCTGAAATTGAACCTCACCAAATTCATAGTAAGATAGATAATTAATGTAGATACATCCCTACAATAATTTATATTATCAGAATGACAACCATAATGGCGAGTGTGCCTTCCCAAATATGGGTTTTCCATATGGTTTTGCTAATCAAGGTCAAAACAATTAAGGAGTAAACCAAAATATTCTTGGTATACCTAACATTTTTCCAAGTTCTACTTCTGGGGAAACCCTTCACCATGGAATGTTAATATTCTTAGCGGAAGCAATGAACCATAGAACACTAATTCCAATTGGGGTTATGCTCGACCGATTAGTGGAAATTCCCCAAGGTATTATCCTCTTAATTATCCTAGCACAATGCCTAGGGGAAATCCACCTATCAACCCCATTCCACAATGGAGTGGGAAGGTTTCAATAAGTAACCAATCTTCTTGGCACCCACCTGATCTACAAGGAGGAAATCAACCTTGGAACGCTTATCAAAACCAAGGAAATTATCAAAGGCATGGTCAGGTTCTGACAAGTAACCAATCTTATTGAGGCCTACCTTTGCAAGGGGGAAATCCATCCATCCATCTTATTCCACGATGGAAGGGAAAAAATTTAGGAAGTAACCAATATTTTTGGATGCAGCCTCTACAAGGAGGAAATCCCCCTTGGAATGCTTTTCAAGCCCATGGACAACCTCCATGGTGTGGTTTGGATCCAAGAAGTAACCAATATTCTTTGGACCCACCTCCAGAAGGGGTCAATCAACCCATTGGTCATGTTCCAGGAAGTACACTATCTTCTTGGGGTTAGTCTCTGCAAGGGGGACAACCATCTTGGAATGCTTATCACACCCAAGGACCACATCAATGGAGTGTTCAGGTTCTATAAAGTAACCAATCTTTTCGAGGCCTGACCCCGCAAGGGGGAAATCCACCCATTAACCCCATTCCGCAATGGAGTGGTCAGGTTCTAGGAAGTAACCAATCTTTTTGGAACCAACTTGCAAGACCTGCATTTGATCCATCTAGGCTACCACATTGACCTCATTCTGATGGTATGATGGATTCCATCAATCAACTTGAGTATATTACCCAGCAAATGCGACAAATATATGTTCAGACTTCGCAACCTACAACTAGCCATGAAATGCAGCAGCCTGCTAATCCTTGCATTACTTATGACATCCTGTTAGGAACCCATGTCTTTACTTTGTTAGTATATTGTTGTTGGATGCATATGCTTTGTAATATGTCCCATAGTATTTGTTGATCCATAGTTTTTTTAATTGTTGTTGGGCACATATGCATTGTAAGTCACCCGTAGTAATTGTTGACCCATAGTTTGTATTGGCCCATGGTTTTGACCCATAGTATTAGCGCCTAGACTTAGTATATAAGTGTCTGTTGAGGCCGATGAAGGCACCGTGAAGTTATTTGTATTGAGCTTGCTCAAAGGAGGTTTCCCCCTCGAAGTGGCTTGTGATCAATAAAGTGATTCCGAGTTCTTTTATTACTATTATCTCATGTATTTTTATTAATTAATTGTTGCAGGTTCCTTACATCTGGTATCAGAGCACTTTCTTAGGCTCATTGGGTGAAATTTCTGCCAAATTTTTTTTTTCGCATCTGTTGCAGGTTCGGATATGGGAATATTCCCTATCCGCTTAACTATGGAAACTACTTGGGCATAAGCCCTAAAACTCATCGTGAGGAGTACCACAGGAACCTGAAAGTAGTTGGCCCATTGAGAGGACCTGCCAGTGAAAAGGGCAACGACACCTACCTGATTGACTAGTTCCCACTCGTGAGATAAACCAAGAGCTTTCGTTTGTGGAAAAGCGGTTATCAGTTTTACCTGAGCAGTGGAGTGAGGGGTACTGCCCTAATATGCAAGCTGTCAGACAACATTTGTGGCCGAGTGAATCCCTTGAACCGTTAGGAAGCCGATCATACGGGCTCCATATCTATTTTCAGCTGATAAATCGCAGATTTCCTCTATCAAGAACTGTTGCCAGTCACTTCCGCACCGTTTTAGATCTATCTGTTGCCCATCACTTCTGCGTCGTTTCAGATCTATCTGTTGCCGATCCCTTCTGCACCATTTTAGATCCATCTGTTGTCGATCCCTTCTGCGTCGCTTCAGATTCATATGTTGTCAATCCCTTCCATGCCGTTGCATATCCATCATGAACACATGAAGCTAATTGATTGGCATTCCTTAAAGTTAAAGGAAACATTCTATTCTTGGTCATTTTAATATTAGTAATGAGCTTCCTACTTGGACATTTTTCTGGGGTTATACAAGCATTATTAGTAAAGATAAATTTATAACCATGCTCAATGAGTTGACCAACACTCATCAAATGGTGCTTTAGTCCAGGGACTAGATAAACATCAGACATATTCTTTTTCTCATTCTGCTTGGTAAGAAAACTGATTGTCCCTTTACCAACTACATTGACAACTTTATCATATCCTAGTATGACATCATACTTGATTGAATTGTCTACATTCACAATCAAAATTTTATCTCCTATCATATGGCTGCTACAACCACTGTCTAGAAACCAAAGATCTTTATTACATTCTTTAGCTTCATGATATCTTAAGAACATGGACTGTATGGTACCTTCAGATGTATTAGAAACATTAGCCCTATTTTTTTTTAGATCTATCTTCTTTTTCCTACATTCATTCCTAAATGAACAAATCTTGTACAATAATAACATTGAGTTTTTTATTTTTCATACCTCTTGTTTTGCTAATAGCCTCTTTCTCTCCCCCTTGAGATCATAGGGTGTTGTGGCTTGTCTTCTTGTTCCATACTTGGCCTGTTTTATCTTTGTGAATTATAGTTGTTAGATCTGCTCCTTCCTCTGCAATATCTTCCTTTGCCTCTGCTGATAGATTCTTGTGTCTTGAAGGCATGTTCAAGTGATTATTCTTACATATTAATTATTGATTCATAGGACAATAATGATCTTGTTAGATCATCCACTGAGTATGTTGAAAAGTCCTTAAACTATTCAATTGAAACTACTACCATACCAAATTTCTTAGTAAGGCTTCTCAAAAAAATTTGCACAACCTTATCATCTTTTATGTCTTCTCCATAAATCCTTAGCTGATTTCCCAGTGCCATTACCTTGGTCATAAACTGATCTATTGTCTCAGACTCTTTCATTTTCACAATTTCAAATTATGTTATGAGATTCTGTAATTTTACATTTTCACCTTGTCTATGCCTTGATAGGATTTCTCCAAAATATCCCAGGATTCCTTTGCAGTAGAAGCATTTATTATTTTTGGAAATATTGAATCATCTATACCCTGCTGAATTAGCCATAATTCTCTGGCCTCTCTCTTTCTCTGTTCATTTAATTGTGCTCTCTGTGTATTTTTCATGGTCTAAATTGCTACTTGATGTGGTTTTGTGAACCCATTTTCAATTGTTTCCCAACATTCCCGTGACCTCAAGAATGATTTCATTCTTATTGACCAAAACTCATAATTTTTTTACTGTTAGAACAACAAGTCCTTGAGATTGACCCAGGTTGCTTCCAGATGCTATTTTCTGAAAATATTACAGTATGAAATTTTAAGCCTATTGGCCTCTTTTGCCTTGCTCATTCTGAAAATTAACTCTCCACTTTTTAAAATAAAATATATTTTTCTTTTAAATTTTCTCCTCCTTTTTAAATCTCCATTTCTTTAAAAGAAATCTCTTGCTTAAGTCTTAGAGTTTTAAATTACAGGAATTCTTCACTATTCTCCTTTATCAAATATTTTTTTATATTTTAAATTTTACCCATTTTCATTTTAAGACTAAAAAACATTCCTCTTTTCAAAAAGATATTAAGGCTCACAAAAGCCTTCCCTATTCTTTAGAAGAATGGTGGCTTTCACTTTTTCACTTTACCAAATTTAATCTTTTCCTTTATTCTTACGGACTTGAAATTGATTGAAATCCACCTCAACGCACACTCAACAAATCCAGATGGGACTTCAAACTTAATTGAGCTCCTTTTTTATAAAAATAATGCGTTCCAATTCTCCTCCTTTGATGACGTAAGCCTCTCAAGCGAGCGTTATCGATATTTACTAGGCTTTGACTCTTACCTTGTGTCTGCTTCTATTTCTTCATGCATGCTCCATTTGACCCTTTCACTCTTGGACAAGCTGAACTCCTTTGCATAACCTAAACTCCTTTGCATGAAGTTTTTGGCCCTTTCAAAAACTAGAAGCAACGACTCCATAGTCTTGTGCAAGGACCTCGGCTCGGCTTCCTTCTCCCTTAGTTTTCTCAGGTCTCTTATAGCTCCATTATTCCCTTCCACGTGTAGGGATATACCTCAGTAGGTCTTTTTCTAAATCCTGCAACTTACTTCAATCAATGGAGAAACACTCAACAACAATAACCTGCTCTGATACCAATTTGTTGGATAGGAAGGGGAGCTAAAACTCACAACAAGAACTAAAATTAAACTCAAAAGAAACACACACATAGCTATAGCTATAATGAATATGCAACAAGAGCTTTCAAGCTCTTTTTTATTAACACAAAAACACTCAGTCTCTACATCTAATGAAAACATGCTTGATACATATATGCAATTATGAACTAGATCTTGTATTAACTAATCTACCTAACTGTATCACTTCTACTATAGGAGCTTGTACATCATGCAAGTTACTTGATATTGACTTTGTATAAAGGGAGAAATTACTACTTCTTACAAAATTATTATTATTATTATTATTAATTGTGAAGACGTAAGTAAATAAATTGTATGTAAAACTTTCTTTTTAATAAAGGAAGAATGCATAGACATCATTGCCATTGATGATATAAGGTCAAGAAATTTGTGATTTTGGTTCTAGTGGTTGATTGTTATGAATTGCAACTTGTGATTTTGGTTCTAGTGGTTGATTGTTATGAATTACAACTTGGAGGTAGTGGGGGTAAAGTTCCGAAGTGTCATTGTCATTAATGATAGTTAGTTAAGAAATTTAATATTTTAGTTAGAGTTACTTAGAGTTTGATATGACTTTAACTCTAATGGTTGACTCAAGCTGGTGGTGAAATTACCACCCTCTAAATAAATAAACGTGCAAAGAGGATTTCTTTCATAAAATCATTTGTAAAATAAATTAGATTTTTAAATTAGAAATTTAATTAAATCTAAACTAACATGGCCATGCCTATAGGCTATTTTAAGTTTGCAACAATCACCTAAAATAAATCTGAGTTGTCTCATATTCCCACAATTTAGGAAATGTTAAAATGACATATTTTTTATATATATTTTATTTTTATGTTCAGATTTTTTATATATTTTTTTATTTTTAACTAATTTACTTAAGTGTATCATTTTTAATATCGAAGCTTGTACATCATGCAAGTTACTTGATACTGAATTGGTATAAAGAGAGAAATTACTACTTCTTACAAAATTATTATTATTATTATTAATTGTGAAGACGTAAGTAAATAAATTGTATGTAAAGTTTTTTTTTAATAATAAGAATGCATAGACATCATTGCAATTGATGATATAATGTCAAAATAGTTGTGATTTTGGTTCTAGCGCTTTATTGTTATGAATTGGAATTTGTGATTTTGGTTCTAGTGGTTGATTGTTATGAATTGCAACTTGGAGGTCATGGGGTAAAGTTCCAAAGTGTCATTGTCATTAATGATAGTTAGTTAAGAAATTTAATATTTTAGTTAGAGTTACTTAGAGTTTGATGTGACTTTACTCTAACAGTTGACCCAAGCTGGTGAAATGTACCACCCTCTAAATAAGGAGAAGTGCAAAGAAGATTTTTTCATATAATCAATTTTAAAATAAATTAGATTTTTAAATTGGAAATTTAATTAAATCTAAACTAATATGGCCATGCCTATATCACTTCCTCACTTGGTATGACTTGGTATAAAGAGAGAAATTATTACTTCTTACAAAATTATTATTATTATTATTAATTGTGAAGACGTAAGTAAATAAATTGTATGCAAAACTTTCTTTTTAATAAAGGAAGAATGCAAAGACATCATTGCCATTGATAATATAAGGTCACAAAATTTGTGATTTTGGTTCTAGTGGTTGATTGTTATGAATTGCAACTTGGAGGTCATAGGGTAAAGTTCCAAAGTGTCATTGTCATTAATGATAGTTAGTTAAGAAATTTAATATTTTAGTTAGAGTTACTTAGAGTTTAGAGTTTGATGTGACTTTACTCTAGTGGTTGACTCAAGCTGGTGAAATGTACCACCCTCTAAATAGAGAAAAGTGCAAAGAGGATTTCTTTCATATAATCAATTTTAAAGTAAATTAGATTTTTAAATTAGAAGTTTAATTAAATCTAAACTAACATGGCCAGGTCATGCCTATAGGCTATTTTAAGTTTGCAATGATCACTTAAAATAAATCTCGATAGTAAAGTTGTCTCATATTCCGGTAATTTGGGAAATATTAAAATAAGATATTTTTATATATATATTATTTTTATTTTTATAATTGTTTATTTAGAATTTGAAACAACCACCTAAAATAAATCTAGAGAGTACACTTATGTTGTATTCCTGCAATTTAGGAAATATAAAAACCTATAGCCAAGCTATAAATACCACCCATCTAGGTAAACATAAACCTAACGAGTGTAAGTACAGCTAAATCTGATTTATCTTCGGTGTTTTTCCATTATTTGTTTTTCCGGTTACAGATCTCAACAATGGGCCACGGAAGATAGCCACGAGCAGGGTGAGTGTATCTTTCTCTCGTATTCCATTCTTTTGTAATGGCTAGTCTGAACGTAATTTCACTTGGTGGGCCGAGTTTGTGTTTTCTTTAGCCTGAATAGATTTATTTCATTTGGAGGGCCGATTTTGTGTTTTCTTTAGCCGAAATAGATTTTGTGTTTTCTTTACCCTAAATAGATTTTGTGTTTTCTTTACGCTGAATAGATTTTTCAGAACGAAAGCATTTTAGTGAGAAGCAGGATGTTAGAACCTTGTGACCCCTATGGCGTCCTGCTAGAAAATATTGAGTCTATTCAATTTTTGTCTTCAGTGAATGTGATTTTGTAGAACCTTCCCGATTTTAGGGGTCAGATCGCTTTAGTATAGTGAAGAATTTAAATAATCAATCCCCATTCATTTTACTGCCTGTCTATCTTAATCAAAATGACCAGAAATTCATTTTCTTTATTCCGTAATGTCGGATTGCTCCATTAACAACGCAATAATTTGCTGCATTTACGTGGTGAATATTGTGGATGTGAAGTGAAAAGACAGAAACAAATCTGGGCTTCGGTGGATTTTGTATCCCTTTTATCGTCGTCCTTAATGCTCGACTATTATCGCATTAGATGCAATGGGTAGGCGAAAAAGAGGGACTTCTGTGGTTATGAAGCTGATGTTTTTCTTTAGTACCTTTGGTTGCATAATTTTTTAATGTTACATGATTTTCCATCAGGTAGTAATTTTGAATGTCTGCAAGAGATATTTAGCAATCGTGTTATGACTGAGATGCCACAATGCTATGATGGGTATGAACTTACTAGATTTCTGAAGCTAATGTTTTTCTTTACCTTACTATGATGGGTATAAACTGACTAGAAATATCGCATTAGATGCAATGGGTATTTGAAAAAGAGGGACTTCTGAAGTTGATGTTTTCTTTAACTTTGGTTGCATAATTTTTTAACGTTACGTGGTTTTCCATAAGGTTGTATTCTACGTCTCAATTTTGAATGTCTGGAAGAGATATTTAGCAATCTTTTTATGGCTGAGATGCCATAATGTTATGCTAGTTAGATTACTAGAATTCTGACAATTTTTTATTACTAGTGGATGGCCCCAGACTGGATCAACCTTCTGATGGATCAAACAGGCTAAAGATGGGTGACGATTTAGATTTTTCATACCTCTTGTTTTTCTAATAGCGTCTTTCTCTCCCCCTTGAGCTCATAGGGTGTTGTGGCTTGTCTTCTTGTTCCATACTTGGCTTTTTTTCTCTTTTTGAATTATAGACGTTGTTAGATCTGCCCCTTCCTCTGCAATATCTTCCTTTATGTCTGTTGATAGATTCTTGTGTCTTGAAGGCATGTTCAAGTGATTATTCTTCCCTATTAATTATTTATTCATAGGACAATAATGATCTTGTTATCTCATCCACTGAGTATGTAGAAAAGTCCTTAAACTCTTCAATTGAAACTACTACCATACAAAATTTCTTAGTAAGGATTCTCAAATTTTTTTGCACAACCTTATCATCTTTTATGTCTTCTCCATGAATCGTTAGTTGATTTCCTAGTGCCATTACCTTGGTCATAAACTAATCTATTGTCTCAGACTCTTTCATTTCCACAATTTCAAATTATGTTCTGAGATTCTATCATTTTACATTTTCACCTTGTCTATGCATTGATAGGATTTCTCCAAAATATCCCAGGATTCCTTTGCAGTAGAAGCATTTATTATTTTTGGAAATATTGAATCATTTGTACCTTGCTGAATTAGCCATAATGCTCTGGCCTCTCTCTTTCTATGTTCATTTAATTGTGCTCTTTATGTATTTGTCACAGTCTAAATTGTTGCTTGATGTGGTTTTGTGAACCCATTTTCAATTGTTTCCCAACATTCTCGTGACCTCAAGAATGATTTCATTCTTATTGACCAAAACTCATAATTTTTTCTTGTTAAAACAACAGGTCCTTGAGATTGACCCAGGTTGCTGCCAGATGCCATTTTTCTGAAAACATTACAGTCTGAAATTTTAAGCCTACTGGCCTCTTTTGCCTTGCTCAGTTCTGAAAATTAGCTCTCCCCTTTTAAAAATAAAATATATTTTTCTTTTAAATTTTCTCCTCCTTTTTTTTAAATCTCCATTTCTTTAAAAGAAATATGTTCCTTAAGTCTTGGAGTCCTTGATTTTACTATTATTGAGCTTTAACTTACAAGAGTTTTTCACTTATAGGGATTCTTGACTATTCTCCTTTATCAAATAATTTTGTATATTTTAAATTTTGTCCATTTTCATTTTAAGACTAAAAAACATTCATATTTTCAAGGAGATATTAAGGCTCATGAAATCCTTCCCTATTATTTAGGAGAATGGTGGCTTTCACATTTTCACTTAACTAAGCTTAATGTTTTTGTAATACCCCATTTTGACCGTTATGAAATATTGGCTTTTAATGTAAATATTGTGTTCATGCGATGTATTAATATTTCAATAAAATACCAAAATTGGCTATGGAAGCAACTAAGGAGAAGGGGCTATGTGTATTCCACTAGGGAGTGGTGAGGGGGCTGGGGGATTGAACCATAGGCTTTCAAATGTCATTTTGAGGACCCATTTGACTTTCCTTGCTGACATTTATTTCTGTTGTAAGAAAGTTGTTGAGAAATCAATCCATGGCTTCAATGGAGCATAGGTAGCCCAAAAATTCGTATGGCAGGTATGGGCTCTGTTTTTCTTGTACCACAAGTCACCCTACTTAATGGGATTAGGTTCTTCCTCGTTCCCATTCAATTGTTGAACATCCTAGCATCATTTTTCATCCATTACACATGCCCAACAGTGAGAAAAACTAGAAATCGTAACTTTGCAAGAACCCACGTTTTTAAGTGCCATAAATGCCCATAATTTGGTATTGAGAGTGAAATACAATGGGGGATCCATAGATATGAACCTTGGGGGAAAATTGAGAGTATTAGATACCCCGAAATCCATTGGAAAACCTAGTTTTTATAGCCTAGAAATCCAGTGACGGGATTGAGTTATTTGATGATAGAATTGTGAGAAATCCAAGTGTGAACGATTGAATAGAGGTTGGGTTTGCTTGATAAACCCAATGAAGGCTGGAATCTCAAGGAAATTAGCAACTTAACCTTTCTATGCCCACCCTGAATAGCACTGGAAGGAAGGGATGCCTAAGGGACTGTGCAGCAAAGAAGGGGACCTTCCTTGTGTTGGGTGAGGTAGGTATTGTGGATGTCATGACTGTTGAGTTCATTTGAGATGCCTATAGCTCTGTGGTTGAGCTCATTGGCTTAGCATCCTCCTCATTTTCTTATTGCATGCTTGATAAACCCGATTGTGTGTTGGCTTAGCATGACTGTTGAGTGAAACCATTGCTATGAGTGAGCCTGTTTAGTTCCTCCTTAGTGGATACACAACCCAGCTCGGGGGTGATCTCTCAGCTGAAAGAATATAGGCTGGACAAAGATCTATGGTTGGGTAGAACATTGCTCTCACATAGCCAGTTGTTTGGACAACTTCATCTCAAAGATAAGTGTTTTCTGTGGTTTAAATTATATGCATTCTGTGTTCTACATTGTGTTAATTCTGAATGATAATTATTCATGTTAATGGATTGAAATGATTATCTTAATATGGTTGATATAAAATCTGTGCATAACATTGGAATGGGATTGATTCTCTGCATGTTGAATCATCCTCTGCTTGTGATAGATATGTTGATGCATTACCGTTTGTGTGTGTGCAAACATGTTTTAATTCTGCTGTGTAATTTGAGTATGCATTTTATTTAAATGGTAAAATTCAGTTGTATGGATGTGGGGATGAATCAGACACCCCCATGTTACAGTCATGTTCCCTCTGTGGTTTGGAATGATGAGGGGGGATGTGACACTTTTCCTTTACAATTTTTTACCAACATGGCAGAGATTTAGTGGGCTTATAACATAGTGCGGACTTAATAGAGATATTACCACCTCTTACGGACTTGAAATTGATTGAACTCCACCTCAACGCACACTGAACAAGTCCTGACAGGACTTCAAACTTAATTGAGCTCCTTTTTATAAAAATAATGCATTCTAATTCTCCTTTGATGACCTACGCCTCTCAAGTGAGCGTTATGGATATTTATTAGGCTTTGACTCTTACCTTGTGTCCATTTCTTTTTCTTCATGCATGTTCCATTTGACCATTTCACTCTTCGACGAGATGAACTCCTTTGCATGAAGTTTTCGGCCCCTTCAAAAACTAGAAGCAACGACTCCACAGTCTTGTCCAGGGACCTCGACTCGAATTTCTTCTCCCTTAGTTTTCTCAGGTCTCTTATAGCTCTAATATTCCCTTCCATGTGTAGGGAGATACCTCTGCAGGTCTTTTCTGAATCCTGCAACTCACTTCAACTAATGGAGAAACACTCAACAACAATAACCTGCTCTCATACCAATTTGTTGGATAGGCAGGGGAGCTAAAACTCACAACAAGAACTAAAATTAAACTCAAAAGAAACACACACATAGCTACAGCTGATATGAATATCCAACAGGAGCTTTGAAGCTCTTTTTTATTAACACAAAAATACTTAGTCTCTACATCTAATGAAAACAGGCTTCATACATATATGCAATTATGAACTAGATCCTGTATTAACTAATCTACCTAACTGTATTACTTCTAATATGAGAGCTTGTACATCATGCAATTTATTTGATACTGACTTGGTATAAAGGGAGAAATTACTACTTCTTACAAAATTATTATTATTATTATTAATTGTGAAGACTTAAGTAAATAAATTGTATGTAAAGTTCTTTTTTAATAAAGGAAGAATGCATAGACATCATTGCCATTGATGATAGAAGGTTAATAAATTTGTGATTTTGATTGTAGTGGTTGATTGTTATGAATTGCAATTTGTGATTTTGGTTCTAGTGGTTGATTGTTATGAATTGCAACTTAGAGGTGGTGGGGTAAAGTTCCAAAGTGTCATTGTCATTAATGATAGTTAGTTAAGAAATTTAATATTTTAGTTAGAATTACTTAGAGTTTGATGTGACTTTAACTCTAGTAATTGACCCAAGCTGGTGAAATGTACCGCCCTCTAAATAAAGAGACGTGCAAAGAGGATTTGTTTCATATAATCAATTTTAAAATAAATTAGATTTTTAAATTTAGAAATTTAATTAAATCTAAACTAACATGGCCACGCCTATAGGCTATTTTAAGTTTGCATCGATCACTTAAAATAAATTGTATCACTTTCTCACTTGGTATGACTTGGTATAAAGAGAGAAATTATTGTTTTTTACAAAAATATTATTATTATTATTAATTGTGAAGATGTAAGTAAATAAATTGTATGTAAAGTTCTTTTTAATAAAGGAAGAATGCATAGACATCATTGTTATTGATGATATAAGGTCAAGAAATTTGTGATTTTGGTTTTAGTGGTTGATTGTTATGAATTGCAATTTGTGATTTTGGTTCTAGTGATTGATTGTTATGAATTGCAACTTGGAGGTCATGGGATAAAGTTCCAAAGTGTCATTGTCATTAATAATAGTTAGTTAAGAAATTTAATATTTTAGTTAGAGTTATTTAAAGTTTGATGTGACTTTACTCTAGTGGTTGACCCAAGCTGGTGAAATGTACCACCCTCTAAATAAAGAGAAGTGCAAAGAGGATTTGTTTTATATAATCAATTTTAAAATAAATTAGATTTTTAAATTAGAAGTTTAATTAAATCTAAACTAACATGGCTAGGTCATGTCTATAGGCTATTTTGAGTTTGCAAGAAACACTTAAAATAAATCTAGAGAGTAGAGTTGTCTCATATTCCGGCAATTTTGGAAATATTAAAATGATGTTCCCGCAATTTTGGAAATATCAAAATGAGATATTTTTTATATATATTTTATTTTTAGTTTTATAATTGTTTATTTAAAATTTGAAACGACCACCTAAAATAAATCTGGAGAGTACACTTGTCTTATATTCCTGCAATTTAGGAAATATAAACACCTATACCCAAGCTATAAATACCACCCATCTACCTATACCCAAGCTATAAATACCACCCATCTACGTAAACTTAAACATAACGAGTGTAAGTACAGCTAAATCTGATTTATCTTCGGTGTTTTTCCATTATTTGTTTTTCCGGTTACAGATCTCAACAATGGGCCACGGAAGACAGCCATGCGCAGGGTGAGTGTATCTTTCTCTCGTATTCCATTCTTTTGTAATGGCTAGTCTGAACGGAATTTCACTCGGTGGGCCGAGTTTGTGTTTTCTTTACCCTGAATAGATTTATTTCAGATTTATTTCATTTGGAGGGCCCATTTTGTGTTTTCTTTAGCCGGATTAGATTTTTGTGTTTTCTTTACCCTAAATAGATTTTTGTGTTTTCTTTACCCTAAATAGATTTTGTGTTTTCTTTACCCTAAATAGATTTCAGAACGAAAGCATTTTAGTGAGAAGCAGGATGTCAGAACCATGTGACCCCTGCGGCGTCCTGCTAGAAAATATTCAGTCTATTCAATTTTCGTCCTCAGTAAATGTGATTTTGTAGAACCTTCCCGATTTTAGGGGTCAGATCGCTTAAGTATAGTGAAGAATTTAAAGAATCAATCCCCATTCATTTTACTGTCTGTCTATCTTAATCAAAATGACCAGAAATTCATTTTCTTTGTTCCGTAATGTCAGATTGCTCCATTAACAACGCAATAATTTGCTGCATTTACGTGGTGAATATTGTGGATGTGAAGTGAAAAGACAAAAAAAAAATCTTGTATCCCTTTTATCGTCGTCCTTAATGCTCGACTGTTATCGCATTAGATGCAATGGGTAGGCCAAAAAGAGGGACTTCTGTGGTTATGAAGCTGATGTTTTTCTTTAGTACCTTTGGTCGCATAATTTTTTAATGTTACGTGATTTTCCATAAGGTAGTAATTTTGAATGTCTGCAAGAGATATTTAGCAATCTTCTTATGACTGAGATGCCACAATGCTATGATGGGTATGAACTTACTAGATTTCTGAAGCTAATGTTTTTCTTTACCTTACTATGATGGGTATAAACTGACTAGAAATATCGCATTAGATGCAATGGGTATCTGAAAAAGAGGGACTTCTGAAGTTGATGTTTTCTTTAACTTTGGTTGCATAATTTTTTAACGTTACGTCATTTTCCATAAGGTTGTATTCTGCGTCTCAATTTTGAATGTCTGGAAGAGATATTTAGCAATCTTTTTATGGCTGAGATGCCATAATGTTATGCTGGTTAGATTACTAGAATTCTGACAATTTTTTATTACTGGTGGATGGCCCCAGACTGGATCAACCTTCTGATGGATCAAACAGGCTAAAGATGGGTGACGATTTCGGATATTTCAACGAAGTCAAAGAGGAATTCAAGGGTGCTCCAGAGAAATATGGCCAGTTTCTTGCGATCATGGAAGATTTAGAGGCCCGAAGGTGTGTACCTCTTGTTATCAATATCAATCAGTTCTTTCCTTTTCTTCTCAACTAACTCTAAATCGTAGTATTGTGGAATGTTCTTCTGTCAATTCCGCAGGCTTGATAGAGCTGATGGTGTAGCCAGACTGAGATATTTATTCAAGGGACACCGATCTCTACTTTTGGGTTTGAATGCTTTGCTGCCCAAAGGTTATGAAAACCCAGAAGAGCGACAGCTAAACGGTGACGAAGCCCCGATCAACAAAGCCGTCAAGTTTGTTAACAAGGTCAAGGTATTGCATATGGCATATTAACGCTTTAACATTTAAAAGCTAGGCATTGATAGTTTGAAATTCAAAGCTATCTATTTAAGACTTTTTTCACTTTACTTGTAATTTATCATCTTCAGACACGGTTTCAAGCTTCAACAGAATACAAGGCTTTTTTGCGTATCCTGAATGAGCATAGGAAGGGAACCAAGCCACTGGCTGAAGTATATCGAGAGGTACTTTTCACTGTTTTACAAAAATGGGAATACAAATGTTTATATTATTTTCATTCTCCATTATCTTCAGCTTATACGCTATTCATTTATATTTGTATTTGCAGGTGGAAGAACTGTTTAATAATCAGCCCGATCTAGTAGCGGAATTTAAAGGCTTTCTACCTTCTGTAACCCCATTCCCAAACCCCATTACAATTCCCGCAGTGCAGAACCCAGAAGGGAAAGGGGTAAACTTTGACGAAGCCATCAATTTTGTTAACAAGGTCAAGGTATTGCATATGGCATATTAACGCTTTAACATTTGAAAGCTAGGCATTGATAGTTTAAAATTCAAAGCTATCTATTTAAGACTTTTTTTCACTTTAATTGTAATTTCTCATCTTCAGATACGGTTTCAAGCTTCAACAGAATACAAGACTTTTTTGCGTATCGTGGGTGAGTATGGGAAGGGAACCAAGTCAGTGGCTGAAGTATATCGAGAGGTACTTTTCCTTGTTTTACAAAAATGAGAATACAAATGTGTATAATATTTTCACTCCATTATCTTCAGCTACGCTATTCATATAATTGAAATATATTTGTATTTACAGGTGAATGAACTGCTCTATGATCAACGAGATCTAATGGAGGAATTTAATGAATTTCTACCTTCTGATCAAAAACTCGGGAATAAGGTTGAGAAGGAAAGGGTTGAAAAAGAAGACTAGAAATAAAGGAGAAATAGAAACAACTTAAAAATATGAGCGCGCACAGTAGAGATTAGTAGAGAATTGGATGTCATATATCTAGGCTTTTATGCTACAAAATTATGTTTCTCAATAAATCTAGAATGATGATAACTGTGATTGTTTTTGTCTTTGCATATGACATTGATTTGATAGTGAATGAAACCATAATTGGAATGTTATTTTTGTTTTATTTCTATATCTAACTCCTCCCTTATGAAATTTCATTGGAGCAAGTTGTTATCACAAGACATTGAGGAACCTCTATTTTGCTTTCATGAATTCAAATTCTTCATGTGTGAGTATTATTTAGTTTATTTGTTTTATTCTTAAAATATCAATTTTATTTAGTTTGCTTTTTGCTTAAATATTCTTAAAGTATCATTCTTACTTAGTTTTTTTTTTTTTTTTTTTAAATATCAATCTTATTTAAGTTTGGAATGGATGCTTTTACAATGATAAAACATTGTTTATATCTTCAGGAATTCTAACTGTTATGAGTTTTTGAAATTGATGTTTCATAAGGACACTCCACTTATCTTTAAGAAATTACAAATGAAGATGCTCTAAATTGAAAAGTTTATTTAATTTTTTGTGCTCTGTTTACTTGCTTGATGTTATTTAGAAATGAGAATTGGATGACATATGTTTTCTTAGATCATAGCTATGACTGTTTTTGTCTTTGGATATGCCATTGATTTGATTGTTAACTAAACTATGAATGGAATGATGAATTTGACAACATCATTTTCACTTTTATGAATTCAAATTTCTCAATTAACATTTTTATTTAGTTTATTTTTTGTTTTATTATCAGTTTGAATATTTTGAGCATTTGAGTCTTAAAAAGTAAAATAAAAAGGGTCATTCACTCCTAAAATTGTGATAATTTATAAATCTAGGACTACTTATAAATATTTCATTAATCAATTTTTTTCTCATGCCCATACCATGTTTCATTGTAAAGTTCAATCTACATTGGTGACTGGTTTCTTTGTAAAGATCATACATTGGTGAGTGGGGCTTTATTCTAAATATTTAATAAATCAACATTTGTATAAATCATCTCCAAATATTTTTATTGTTTATTTGCATTACAATTAATTAGATAGCAACAATTCTCACATGGGCAGGGTGAAATCTATTAGGTTTTGAAACTAATCCAATGACCCTAGCCTTGGATACTTTGAAAATTGAAATGGATCATCTTCCTCATGATATCTTGTTTTCCTCCTTTGAGCCCACTACCCACACACTACAATGTTCATTGAATCAAAAGAAAATTGGCACATCGATGGAAGGAAAAAATATTAAGATCATCCAGTTGAGCCATCCAGTTGAGCCATGTACGCGAAAGACCAAATAAAAGATTAAAAATGTAGCAGGTGGTTCCCATTCATGAGTTGATAGGTTACACACCACTACATTCCTTTTATTAAGCCTCGTTGGCCATCCTCATGAGAGGAACCCTATATTTTTATGCGTTGATATTAATTCAACAATGTTTGTATAGTCTGGTGTAGTGTTAACAAGTTACTGGCCTCGGAAATATGTGGTAGTTATCCTTCGATCCAATCATTGATAAATCTTTTATAAAGCCTCCATCTCCTTTAGGTCATCTGTTACTTCACCTACTTTCTACCATGTAGTTTTATTAATATTTAGAAGCCTATTGAAGAGGTGCACATGTCCAGGATGACATATCCATTCCAATGGTGAACATCTCCTGTAGGAAAATAATTTATTTTGTTAATTGAAATCTAAAAACTAATCTAATATTGACTTAAAATTAATAGATACCTTGGAAATAAAATACTGGGAGCCCTAGTGACATACATGAATAATTGACTTAATTGTTTCCCATGTGAATTTGATATATCCCTTTATATGATCATTCTCACTTGGCATCTAGAGCAGTACATCCATGAAGTCTTTAGCATGCTATGCCTCAGCCTATGCCTTCCCATAACTGGATGGCACGACCACCATGAGAAGATGGTCTTCTATTATTTTCTTAGTGAATGCATTGTATGCTTTGTTCAATTTGAGCATATGACCCTTGATTCCTTGCAAGTCCATCCAATCCAAATAAGCAATGAAGTCTCCAATGTTGAGATGTTGTAAATCAAAGGAAAAGGGCACGTGGAGTCAATTAAAAATTTACTGCACAATACATGAATATTTCTTTTCTTTTGCTAAGGACATGCCCTAGACCTAGCAAATACTTTGCTTTAATTTTTCTTCCACTTTACTTCAGAAATTAATTGCCTGGATATGAGATGCGCAATTTACCTTTTACAGTGGGCACATTAACTGCGCATTTCTACTGCGCAAAGTTTAACTGCGCGATTCCACTTTCTAGTGGGCATTTGAATTTTGCCCAAATGCACAAATCTTAACTTCGTGCAATACTTTACTTTGCATGAACTTGACTTTGTATGGAGTGTGCACTTTATACAAATTGCTTTTCCACACTCTTTTAACTTTTACAAAGTTTAATTGAACCGTTAACTTTGTATACCTATCTAAGTGCACAAAAACCAATCTTTAAACAAACTTTGTATACAGATATTTCATGCTAAAACATAAGAACCTAAATATATGTCAAAGGTTGCTGCATGTTAAACTAGGAAATTCACCAGAGTGAAATACTTTAGAACCTTGATTTGATTTACATATCGTAAATGTAAACAACATTCACATAGGTCAATATGAAGTAGATGCGGGGCATGCATAAATAAACACTTTCGAGAATGAATACGTAAAACTTAAGAACTTATATATTTACCACTGTAAAACCGAGTAACTTTGCCGCACTTACAGAGATATGAGTTTTACTTCAATCTTTCACAATTACACATAGAGCTTGGGCTCTTGAAATACTTCATGGGATTTACTTCTCCTCTTCTTCACTTATCTCTATCTCTTCATCTCTTGTGCTATCTCTGTGAATGATTTATATTTATAGAGTTTCATTTCACTGACTCAAGATGGCTTCGCTTGGAAGTTACAGGGTTGCATTAAAAACATAAATAAAATCCTACATAAGAAGTTATGATCCAGCGAACTACAAACGCGGCTACTTGCACCAGATTGGTTGACAACTTACTGACATACTGACATCTCAGACTCTGCGTGCTGACACAAACTGAATGACAAATCAGTCATAGATAGATACGCTATTAGCTCATTAATTATGATATTTCCAACAGTAAATGTGGTCAAAAGACTTTTGTCACTATGCACATGATGCTTTTCCTAATTGTAGTAGTGATCAATGTTAATAGTTTATCATTGTCTATGTGCACATGATGTGCTCAGTTGATTTATTTTGTCAACCTTTGCTTGTGGGCACTAACTTAACTACTTTTCCTTCCTTTTTTTCTTGTTAGCCATCATACTATTTTCCCAGCTACAGATTATTCTCATAGCATCTGCATTCAAGCATCTAGCATCACCCATTTGTTGATGATACTATTTGTCGATGCACATTTGTTGTTTGCTTCAAAGGATATGGATTAAATCACCATAATTTGAGGGACAAAGGATCCTCCATTATCCGTACATGGGAAAGTGGAGCATCTAGCATCTCCCCTTAAAAACGTTTGATCCAATTGTCAATGCACATTTGTTGTTTGCTTCAAAGATATGGATTAAATCGACATAGTCTGAGCAACAAATGAGCCTCCATTATCCATACTAAGGAATTCGATGTTTAATATCAACTTGCATGTCGGTGTGACACATTCATACAAGTGAAATTCCCCCATGACCCACCTCATGCACCAAATAGACCACGTAAAGATATAAACTATCGGAATAGCATAAATATTTTGGCTTTGCTTTAACCCGTTCAAAGGTGTGAATGAAAGGAAAGTTGTGATGGTGTTTCATCCCATCACGCTCAATGTTGGACATGGTTTGGCTTGGGTTAAAATCAATCATTTAATTATTTTAGAAATATTAAAGGAGAACACTTAAGTATAAATTATGGCCCTAACCATTTAAATCATATATAAAATGGTTATGGGTTAAGCAGTGAAATAGTTGAATAATTGGAAATGGTTATGGGTTAAGCAGTGAAATAGTTGAATAATTGGAAATGGTTATGGGTTAAGCAGTGAAATAGTTGAATAATTGGATGTTAATTTTTCAAGGTGCATTGTTGGTAGACAAACAAACAAGTAATGCATTGGATTCTGGTTTGATTATAATCATTACGGCTCCATAGTTGGTGTTGCTGCTCCATATGAGCATAAGTAGTAGTTGACTAGCCCGTGAGCCTTGACATGATATTTCTCTCAAACAAAGGAAGAATGCTGGGATCAAGCAAAAAATTTCATACAAGAGAAACAACTAGTGCAAGAGCTTCATGAACTTTTACAGGTTCTCCTTTTATCTCAAGCAATCTGTTGTCTGGTATGCTACTTCGTAAACATAAATTTTTCTTTTTCCAAATGTTTTCGTTTTCCACACGTGAAGCCAATACAATGCATGGTAGATCGAATCAAATCAATATTTCCTTTTTCATTTTATAACGTGCTCGGGAAAGAGCGATTATCTAACTCCAATAATGTGTCAATTAATCCACTGCATCACTTGAATTAAAATCCATGTATTGTTGCAAATAGTGCTAAGGACCAAATCGGTGGAGGATCATTTCATTAGTAGTTGGAGAATCATCTCAACACTAAGTGGCTAAGAGGAAGTGAAGAGTTGGGGGATAATATTGGGTCTGTTTTGATTCCCCTTTTGGATCATATAAAAATTATCCATTTTATAGAAGTATGCCTGAAGTAATCCAATTAAGAAGAGTAGGGGTGCTCCCTCTCTCACTTGGGTCTCGTCTGGTTCAGTATTCTGGTTATTGGAGGCAATAGTCGAGTAATACAAAGAGTTTAACTAGTTCATGAAACTCGACAAACGTAAAAAACTCTGTGGTTCATCAGAAACATGCTTGGCCTACTATTATTATTTGCAAGATCACTTATAGATGGAGCCAACAACTTATGGAGAGCAATCTTCCTTGCTTTTGGACTCGACTCCATTAACAGAGCAATTACGATCTTAACAAAGTGCATTGTCCAAAGGACATGATAGATAGATCTAGTACATGGTAATCATGACTGGATGATGTCATGAAGGACACACGGCAAACAATTTTCCTGCTCCAAAGTTCAAGGCAATTTAACTTTAGAAAACTTTGCATAAAAAAATTTGAAACCGATACTTTCAAATTAATATGTGGAAAATGATCACAATATGTGATCAACATAATAAAGTATACAGAACCTATTGTTTAGATATTATGTGTTATGTTTTATAGTTGATGTATAAGTTAAGCATATTTGAAATTTTATAGATAAAAAAGATGTTAATAAGAAAATATTTATACTTTAATTAAGGCTAGAGATTGAGAGGGAGAGGAAGGTTCACAAAATTAGCATAATTATTTTATTGAATATTAAATAAAATAAGGAATAAAAAAATTACTTTAATATGAAAGAAAATATATTTTAGTTTTATTATTTTTCAAATTGTTCTTTATAATAAAAAACTTAATATAAGTAAAATATTAAAAATGAACCCATGTTCA
The DNA here is from genome assembly GCA_027924585.1 of Larix kaempferi. NCBI lineage: Eukaryota > Viridiplantae > Streptophyta > Pinopsida > Pinales > Pinaceae > Larix > Larix kaempferi. Next base: position 7,253,775 of record BSBM01000502.1, read on the forward strand.
AGCTAAAGTATGAACTTACTTTTAAAATTTGATTATTGTTGAAAAGATCACCAAACTACATTATCAATTTGTTGTCTATACTATGTTGTGGCACATATGTCAAAGCGTCTTTCACCTAATATGCTTGGCTACTAAGAGAAATCGTGTCGAGCTTGAAGTGTGACTAGGGTATATTAATTATTTGAACTTTATTTGAACCAAGCAGCATGAAAATGCTTGATGAAGAGATTGAAATACTCAAGACATACATGAATCACTTCTCATTATTATGAATTCTATGGTGCGGAGTTGGATGAAATGACAAAAGTTGACAAACATGCACACATGAAAATGTAAATATAACAAAAGGTAATGCATGAAGTTTGTCCATGAACATGTTGCAAAGGGAACATGCACCCCTTATGAATTTTAGTTACATGTGTTCCTTTTAGGAATGCACACCCATTTATTTTTTAATAGCTTCGGGCCTTGTCAAACCTCTATGTACTTACAATGCATGCCTCCACATTGATTTCCATGTGGATTTTGTTCTATGTGAAATTATGTATATATGTTAGAAACATGTATATGTTTTCATAAGTACCCTGATGTTCCCTGATGTGGTCAAAGCCCTGAAATTTAAAAATGTATACACAAAATAGAAATTTATTATCCTATTAGATGCATACTAGATAAATAAATATTAGAGCAATCAATCGAAGGAGAGACTTGCATACTTCCTTATCAACATAATGAATAAATTCTAGTGTGTATTTTCCATCATGATAGACTTTTGGCTTATTATACTCAATCTTGTAATCCATCATACATGTATCTCATTATAGCATCATGAAACATTTAATGTGGAAGAACCTTCTTACATACTATAATCTATTAAACTATTATTTGCATGTAATACAATTATGAATACATTGAATCAATTTCCTTTAACACCTTGATGCACAAAGAAGGCATGTCTCTAAACAACTATGTTAAGTCCTATAAATTTTTTTTAGCAGGATAAGAGGATAATATCATGTCTTGTGTCAGGTGGTACTTCATTGTTTCCTTTAGGATGCTTAAACCACATTTAGAAAACTACATTTTGACATGAATATATCACATCCTATAACATGTTGTTTGCAATCGTTATGGTACAACTGCTCTTCTTTCATTGTTTTACTGCATCGAAAGAATTGACATTCACTTTACAACCAAATATTGAACAGATTGTAAAACCCATCCCCCCATTATATCAAATTTATTGATATCAATGAGAGTAAAATTAAACAATTAAAAAATTGGTTAAACAAAAGTATGTAGATTTAAAGACTCTCCTTGCTTAATGTTAGAGATTCTAAATAAGCGATGTAATCGTTGATCCTAAAATGAAAATAAGTTAGGGGATGAACACCATATCATAATCATTATCGTCTTCTTTTCTTCTATAGTTGCAATTTTGATTATGTTTGTCCATATTTTTCTAGTGTTTCATATTTATCATTCATTTTTTTAAATCCACCTATAAATTGATGTACTCTCTTCCAAATTACATTTATTTCTCTTGATACATGATTCGTGATATGTTGATATGCAATTTATGATATGATGACACCCAATTTCTGATATGTTGTTCATGTGATATTCAATGTGGTGCTTTATTTTATAATATGTTGTTAATCCATGATGGTCTTTTTTGACATATTATTTTAGTAGAATGTTTGATGATATCATGGATTGTTGGTTCACTTGATTTGGTAATCAACAGAATGATTAAATAATTCATGTTGGTATTTCATGGTAAGTAAGAAAATTTTGTTATGAGGAATATTATTCCATGAGGATGAATTATGATACGTTCTATTCCAAAATGTAACTTTTGATGTGGCATTCTTCACATTTGAGAAGTAATAATTATAGAAAATCCTTGATATAAACTGAGTTGGTCTTACTATAAACCCTAACCCTTGACCCAATAGTATCATGGTTTTTTCGAGGGTGGCTCCTGATGAAACAAAGATTTATTTTCTCAAGGTTTCCTAAGGTTGGGAGGAATGTGGATCTAGCAGTATTTTTTCTTGAGGAAGTCTGAAAAGAGTAGCGATGTTCTCTAGTATTTTGTTTCTTTTTTTATAATTCAATATTGTAAATGAGTAACTATGGATTCCAATATTTAGTTTGTTTTTAATTAAATACCGCATTCTATGTCGATACTCATGAATATGTTTTAAATTAACTTATTTATTCCCTTATACCTAGAAGAATATATATTATTTGTCTTTTTGGTTTCTCCATCAAAAGTAGAGAAGATTAACCTATATAAATTATATGTAAGGGAAACGAATTTTATTATTATGTATATTTCCTTTCAAAAATACAAGTTGTCCCCAATCAAAATTATATATATGAAACCAAAAACTAGTATTTCATCATGTGTAAATAAGAGAAGTTCTCATACCAATTGGGAACAAAAGGATTTAATCATTTTCTTACTATATTGTTGTACCTACAACAACTCCCCCTTCATTTTGAGCAAAATAAAGCCTCCCCCCCACCCATTTAATTTGAAACTTTTACCTAGTTTTATTATCATATCTTTGCACTGGGATTAGCGAGGTACTCTCATCCTAGTATGAGGGAGATGTTGTTACATTATGTTATGTAATGTAATGCTCCCAAAAATAAAAAGTTATTAAAAAAATCACGCCGGCTAATAACTTATGACAAATAAAATGTAACTAAAAAAATTCATGTGAGCTCATAAAAAAAAAAAGAGCGTAGACTTATCTTAAACCTAGATCTATTGAGAACCGAGAGGGATACAATTTATAAAGGTGTAGTTTTTTTATCTTAAATTTTTTACACATAAAGAAAAAAACTACACCTCAAGAAATTGGATCCCTCTCGGAGATTAATAGATCCGGGTTTAAGATGGATATATGCTGGTACTTTTGTTTTGTGGGTTAAATAGATAACTATATTTTGAGGATAATTTTGGTTAGTCTCATTGCTTCTCATTAGGTTTATTTTTATCAATGATGGGATATTATAGATCATTTCTTCGAATTGAGACCACTTTGCTCTATTATTATTGGTCTCTTCTTTGGTTACTAGTTTTAGGAGATGAGCTTGTATTTTTATCATATGCTTCCTATTCTTAGATTATTGATACATGTGTGGATCTCACATGTCATTGTTAATATATTAAGCTCAATGTGTCATAATATTGAGTTATTTCTCTTCTGATTAATGGATTTTATAAGGTTTTTAGTATTTTGATTTCATCATAGTGGATTTATGTTATTGGCCTCTCCATAATAGGTCCTTTCATTTGCCACCTAACAATATTTATTTGAATACATTTTCTCAATGGTCATCACCTAATCATCCTTATTGTACTTATAGTTTTCATACTATTGACTCATATTAGTTATAGGGGACCATTCAGTTGAGATAAATTTGTTGCAGTAGATTACTCTGGTATGATAGTGTGTCAAATTTTCCATGTCAGAGTTGATTTTGAGGATCCCTATGTCTTTCCCAATATTAAACATCTGATGATCCAGGTTGGGATTCCCTTGTTGGATTTATATGTTTGCATTAGGGGGGATTATATCCAATAAAAATGTCCAATCATGCCTATTTTGAATTCATAGCTTTAGAGGAATATTGCTCTTTTTCCTTTGTCTAACTTATATATTATTTTCATAATGGAACTTCATCCTCACTAGGGTATCAATTTTAGTTTTTTATTAGATCAATTAGGTATCTTGAAAGATAATAATAAATCATTTTAAAGGGTTAATGGGTTACAAAATCAATCTATGCCTTTAAATATTACACACTCAAGGTTCAAATACAAGCTGATAGAATTCAATTTGAAGATAAGAGTTTGTATTAAGAAAATAAAAATTTACATACTGACAAAATCAGTCGACCCCATGGGAAACCCGACCCTAAGAAAATAAGTCATGTATAAAAACTATCTAACAACATGGAAAGAGTAAGAGTAAATTAAAAAAATGGACTAAATCATCAAGCCATATCATTATTGGTGATAATAACAGGGGACACCTATAGAGTTGGATTCTTCTCCCCTATAACATAGTATTTTCCATTGCTAGCCTTGATATAAAAATCCAAGTTATTGTTCATATAATCTAGTTGTAAAGGGATATTTTCCCTCTCCTCTTTGGTGTCTAGCAAAACCTTACCAATTAGGGATTTAGTTATCCAAAATAGTGATAAGGTCGTATAGTACCGTGTAACTCTAGTACAAGTGTTATTGGTTTCCACCACCCATGGTGTCATGTCCCTAGAAATCACCTCTGGTTCGATAACATCCCACTCTCCATTTATCCAATTCTCTACCCTTGAAATCCTCTCCTTGATGTCAAGGGGAATTTCCTGGTAGTACACATTCTTAGTTTCTACAAACTCCTGCTAAGGTCATGTCAATATACAACCTCCATTTCTCTGGCTCTTTGGATGCCCCCCACATGAAACTTTACCTCTTGTCAAAAGTAAGAGAAGAAATCCCTATAGAATCTTCTTCTTCCACTCTATGAGATCCCTGTAGAATATTATTTTATTTCCTAGATTAATCTAATTATTTTATCTACATAATAGTTTTTGAACATATAAAGAGTCACATCATTGAAGTCAGTCAAAGTGAATTTCAGAAAAGAAAAGGCATAAGCATGATCCCAATAGTTATTGATGAACTCAAGAAGATCAATAGTGCAATTTTATTTTGATAAGATCAATGGCGTGGGGAATTTTGATAGGTAGGAAACATGACTTCCGATTCTCTGGGATCTAATGGAATCATTCTTATAAATCAAGATCAATGTCAAGTGAGATCGATGTCACAAAAATATGATATGAAGATATTTTTATATCATAGAGATTGATCACATGAGTTCAATAACCCCTGCTCGATGAGTCTATTCCAATAAAGCGGATACTTTGATTATGGATCCGATAAGACATACAAAGATATGATTAGTTGATGTTGGAAGGAATATACATGGGTATGGTGCATTCCAAGATCTATACAATATTTCCCTTTCAAAATGAAAGGATGACTATATGTGCAATACATTCTCCATGTTCCAAAAAAAATTCAAAATTGATATAGACCTATTTAAAAAAAATCATATGCACTATGGAAGCATAATTGTGCATTGTAAGATGATGGGAATCATGCATTGAATGTGCATATGGAAGGAATGGATAGATTTCCCAAAAGGGGAATAAGAGAAGACTTTGGTCCACTAGCGATATTGTGCCCCTCCAATCTTGGAAAGGGAAATCTCCCACTAATGGTCACTTGGATAAGGTGGTTGGTGGGGATCCTAGTCTTAGAAAATACATTAGTAGATAAATTACACACATGGAATGTAAATTTTCAATCCTAAAATATTATGAGTCTACAACTAATAGTCTAGACTACCATCTATAAGAAGGAACTTCTCGATCTGCTTGTCAATTGTGAAAATAGGACTCACACACATATCAAGATTTCTTCTAACTCGAAGGTGTCTACCAAGTTTTAACTCGTTATCTTCTCTACACCTTAGGGAATTGGAAGACTAGGAATTCTATTTGTGTGCTATATTTTAATTATAGAAAGTGACCTGTGGTCATATGCTAGAGTAATGGTATGAGCAATGAGGAATACCAACTTATTCCAAAGATGTATTGGTACATGGACATTTAGGAAAGTCAACTCATATACCCTTAGCATGTTTTTGGTATGTATATGCTTTAAATATATAGGAATCTCAGGTCCATGATAGACATTTAACAGTGAAAAAATATTGAGGATTAATGGGATAGAGACATTCCTCTCGTTAATTCTCTTTTTAAATCAATAGACATACACAGGCTTAGAACCAAGGTTGGAGGGTACAAATAGACCTCAAACAATATAAAAACAAAATAGCAGAGGGTAAATTGATGGGATGAAAGACTAATTTCGTTACTTTGTTTTTTGAATGATCAATTACTTGTATTAAACCTAGTAGATACAAACTACTAAAGAATGGATACTATGAAATTACTAAATGTGTAAGGATACGAATAATATAGAGTGGATCATGGGATATAGGCACCCAACCCCATGATATTACCAAGCATGGACATGTTCCAAAGAATAAACCAGGACTCTGTGATACTCCAAATTCAAAAGGAACTAATAACTTTAACTAATGCCTATGGTCTATGCACACAATCCACTATATATGTTAAAAGGGAATCTAGAGAAAACCTAAATGATTTATATTAGTACTCATCAAACAGATATACATTTACGAAAAAGATAGGAAATTTAACAGATATAATCAAAAGTAATAAAATGTTTGTAACTTAAAGAGTAACCAAGGGTCAGTCCATCTATTAAAGAGGATTTCTAACCATTTAATAGGGGCTCCAGAGTGAGGATTCCATCTGGAGAGATATATTTTTCTTGGGCTTCTTATGGAGAAAGTACATTTGAAATTGGAATATGAGGAAAAGTTATATTTTCATGACCAAATTAGCAATTGTGCATTTGTGTCAATTTCTTTCATTTTGTTGATTTACATTATTTGTTTATTTTTTCAACTATTTAGGTTTGTAGAATATAGTGAATTGGTTATGGATTTTGTTGTTGCAAGGATATATCCAGTCTATATTTGCATGTGAAATTTTTCCTTTTTATATAAATTCTATGTGCTAGTAGGGTTGCTTGCTATAGAATATGAATTCCTTTTTTTTTCAAAAGTTTAACCTTATGCCTATAGTCAATATATGCCATTGTTAATTTAGAAGTAATATTAGTTTAGAAAGGTATCCTCATTTTTAGATTAGAATTGCATTTAATATTTAGAAGGGCATTAAATAATTAATGACCCCATCCGGGAGCAATAAGTTTGTTATTGGAAACTGGGCCCACATCCTATTCCAAATGAGAGTGAATCTAAATGGGACTTTCCGTTGGAAATTATCCCTTATTGTTGCCATAGGTAATCATGGCCATGTCAACATGTATCTATTAAAATTAATAGAGAGACCCAATACAAATTTTCTTAGTAAAAATAGAATATAGTATAAAGGAAAGTATTGTTGTTTGTTCATGTAACCTACTAAGTGTATATTTACTTTAGAATCAGAATTTAAACCTATAAATTAAGAAAATTTCTATAAATACAACCTATATGCTCTGGAAATAGATACACAACAATATATGACCCTCTTTGGAAGACATAGTTAGAAGCTAGATTAAATATTAACTATACTAAATATGTCTATACAAAAACTTTCCCAAAAATATTTAAGAATAGGAAACTTCAATAAAATAAGAATGAGTAATCACAAATAGAAACAATATTCCACTGCTCAAAAACAATATAAAATAACTAAATCAAGGAGTGCATTGAAAAAAAGGGGAGAGAATTTGCTAAAAATAATGGTAAAAATAATTTAAATCTTTTGGAAAAAAAACGAGTTCTTAGAGAATATGAATAAATATCCTAGCATTCCTTCAATAGGATAATTGAACACTCAAAATAACTCACATGTATTGCTTACACTCCCTTACAAATTACAAACTTATATGTGGAAACATTAACTAACAATTTATCATTCCCTAATGATAGGGAACCAAAATAAACCAAAACAAACTTACATAGGCTAGTTACAAGGATTGTAATGCCATCATATCTATATACTAAGAGAATAACAAATTACATATTGAATGTATGTGTTTTTGACAAGTAGAGGTAACTAAATATTCAAGTTTCATATGGGAGTGTAACTGACAAAACATGCTCCAAAAGATAGGGATGTAACCAAACTATGGTGATGAGCCCATGAAATGAGGTGGAAAGTCACCTTGAGAGTTCATATTGTTAGATTTTCATCATTTAATTCAATATGATCTAGGATCTTAACTAAGAGAACAACATGTACAACATATCAAACACAAGAGACAAGAGACAAGAGACACAAAGCATTTCACCGGGGAAAACCAAGAAGGTGAAAAACCCTGCAACTTCCTCAGAGATAGAATAAGCACCAATACAAAGATCACAACGATGAATCCCCAAAATATAGACGTATTTAGCAGCTCTTCCTCCTCCACTTGTGTGCACTCCTCTCTCTCAACTATGCGAGTTGGATGAGTGAGTGAATGAGAAAATAGAGTGGTGCAACCACTCTATTTATACTTTAACTTGACTTGCCTTTTACCCTAACTAGGCTGACTTCCTAAGGGAGTCTAATAACCCTTCCACTTAGCTCATATAGGGATGACCCGACTAAGGTGGTCTAATGACCCATGAAATATAAGTTATGAAACTTAGAATGTAACTTGCGACACTTGCAAATACAAATGCTGACACTTCCAATTGGAGGAATAATACATCTCCGTTGGGGATACAATAAAGATCAAAATGTAGGACCTTTAAGGTAGAGATCGATTGGGTGTCAAGGGTTTATAGATAAAGATTGATATAAAAAGGGAGATTGAGGCTTAGGGGTTTAGAGAGAGAGAGATTGGAGGCTAGGGAATTAAAGAGAGAGAGAGAGATTTGGGGTTAGGGGTTGAGAGAGAGAGAGAGAGAGAGAGAGAATGGGTGTTAAGAGTTTAGAGAGGGAGGGAGAGGGGAGCATGAGATTGGATTTTAGTGGTTTAGAGATAGAGAGATTGGTGGTTAGGGGTTTAGAGAGAAAGAGAGAGATTAGGGGTTTAGAGAGAGTGATTGGGTGTTACTGGTTTAGAGAGAGAGAGAAATTGGATGTTAGGAATTTAGAGAAAGAGATAGAAAAAGAGAGATTGGGGGTTATGAGTTTATATATATAGAGAGAGAGAGAGACAGATAAAGAGAGGGAGAGAGATAGATATTGGGGGCTAGGGGTTTAGAGAGAGAGAGAGTTTGGGGATTAGGGGATTAGAGAGAGAGAAAGGAATATAGTGGGGTTTAGGGCTTTAGAAAGAGATATTGGGGGTAAGGTTTAGAGAGAGAGAGATAGAGAGATATTGGGGTTTAGTGGTTGAAAGAGAGAGATTAGGTGTTAGGGTTTAGAGAGAGTGAGAGAGAGAAATTGGGGGAGAGAGATAAAAATAGATGGATTGGGGGTTAGGGGATTAAAGAGCGAGAGAGAGGTTGGTGGTAATTATTTAGATATATAGATAGAGAGATATAGATATTAGGGGTTGGGGATTGTGTGTGAGAGAGAGAGAGATTAGGGATTAGGATTTTAGAGAGAGGCAGAGGTTGGAAGTAGGGGTTTGGAGAGGGAGGGAGGGAGGGGTTTAGGGTTAGGGTTTTTGAGAGAGAGAGAATGGGGGATATGAGTTAATAAAGAGAGAGAGAGAGAGAGAGAGAGAGAGAGAGAGAGAGAGAGAGAGATTGGGGGTTAGTGGTTAAAAGAGATAGATTAGGTGTTGGGGGTGTAAATAGAGTGGGTGAAAGATTGGGTGTTTGGGTTTTTGAGAGATGGAAAGAGAAAGAGAGATATATAAATGGAGGGATTGTGGATTATGGGCTTAGAGAGAGAGAGAGAGGGGTTGGGGGTATGGGTTTAGATATATAGGCAGAGAGCGATAGAGATTGAGGGTTAGGGATTGAGAGAGATGGAGCGATTTGGGTTCATGGGTTTAGAGAGGGAGAGAGATTTGGGGTTAGGGGCTTAGACAGAGAGAGAGAGAGGGGTTGACGATAGGTTTTTATTAGAGAGAGGGGTTGGCGATAGGTTTTTATGAGAGAGAGAGAGAGAGAGAGAGAGAGAGAGAGAGAGAGAAAGGGGGTTAGGGGTTGAGAGAGAGAGAGAGAGAGAGAGAGGTTTGGGGTAAGGGCTTAGATATATAGTTAGAGATATAAATATTGGGGGTTACAGTTTGAGAGAGAGAGAGAGATAGAAAGCGAGGGTTAGGAGTTAAGAGAGAGAGAGAGAGGGTGTAGAGGTTTAGAGAGAGAGAGAGAGAGAGAGAGAGAGAGAGAGAGAGAGAGAGGCTAGGCCAAGATTAGAAAGGGAGAGAGGTTCGGGGTTAGGGTTTTAGAGAGAGAGATTGAGTGTTAGGAGTTTAAAGAGAAAGGGAGGAAGAGAATGGGGGTTAGTGGTTTAGAGATCGAAGGAGAGAAAGCAAGAGAGTTAGAAAGAATAGGGGTTAGGGGTTTAAAGATAGATAGAGAGAGAGAGAGAGAGAGAGAGAGAGAGAGATTGGGGGTTACAGGTTTAGAGAGAGTGATTGGGACTTAATGGTTTAGAGAGAGAGAGGAGAGATTGGATGTTAGGATCTTAGAGAGAGATATAAAATGAGAGATTTGGGGTTAGGGGTTTAGATGTATAGATAGAGAGAGATAGAGAATGGGGGTTAGGGATGGAGAGAAATATTTTTGGGGTTAGGGGTCTAGAGGGTGAGAGAGAGAGAGAATGGGGGTTAGGGTTGTGAGAGAGAGAGAGAGACTGTGTGTGTGTGTTCTAGGGTTGAGAGAGAGAGAGAGAGAGAGGTTGGTGGTAGGGGTTTAGATATAGAGATAGAGAGATAGAGACTATGTGTTATGGTTTGAGAGAGAGACAGGTTATGCTTAGGGGTTTAGCGAGAGAGAGAGGGGGGGACTAGTGGAGATCAGTTTAGAGAGCAAAAGAGAGAGGATCTAGTGGATATCTGTTTAGAGAGAGAGAGGGATATTGGGGGTAGGGGTTTATAGAGATAGATATTTGGGGTTAGTGGTTCAAAGAGAGATATTAGGGGTTAGGGTTTTGGAGAGAGAGAGAGAGAGGGATTGAGAGTTAGGGGTTGATAAAGAGAGAGAGATATATTTGGGGTTAGGGATTTAGAGAGAGAGAGAGAGAGAGAGATTTGAGGTTATGTGTTTATAGAGAGTGAGAGAGGAAGAATGAGGGTAAGGGCTTGAGAGAGTAATATTTAGGGTTAGATGTTTAGAGAGAGAGAAAGAGATTGGGGGTTAGGGGTTGAGAGAGAGTGAGAGATTAAGGGTTAGGGGTTTAGCTAGATAGTGGGAGGGAGATTGTGGGTGAGGGTTTGAGAGAGAGAGAGAGAGAGAGAGAGAGAGAAAGTGAGTGATTTTGGCTAGGGGTTTAGTGAGAGGGAGAGAGGATGTTATAGGTAGAGATCGATTGGGTATTAAGGCTTCAAAGATAGAGAGTGATATAAAGAGGGAGATTGATTCTTAGGAGTTTAGAGAGAGAGAGAGATTGGGAGAGAAGTTGGAAGTTAGATGTAGATATCGATTGGGTGTTAGGTTTTTAGAGAGAGAGAGAGAGTGCTTGATGGTTAGTGGTTTTGAGAGAGAACCATTGGGGTTAGGGGTTTAGAGAGAAAGAGAAAAATACAGTGAGTGATAATTGGGGTTAGGAGTTTAAAGAAAGAGATGGATTAAGGGTTAGGGGTTTAGAGAGAGAGGGAGGGAGATATTGTGGGTTGGGGATTTAGAGAGAGAGAGAGTGAGTGTGTGATAGTGATAGATATTAGGGTTAGGGGTTAAGAAAGAGAAATAGAGATGGGATGCTAGAGGTAGATATTGATTGGGTGTTAGAGGTTTAGAGATAGCGTGATATAAAGAGGGAGATTGAGGCTTAGGGGTTTAGAGAGAGAGAGAGAGAGAGAGAGAGAGAGAGAGAGGTTTAAGGTAGAGATCGATTGGGTGTCAGGGGTTTATAGATAAATATTGATATAAAAATGGAAGTTGAGTCTTACTGGTTTAGAGAGAGAGAGAGAGAGGGAGAATTGGAGGTTTAAGGTAGAGATTGATTGGGTGTCGGGGATTTATAGATAAATATTGATATAAAAATGGAGATTGAGGCTTAAGGGTTTAGAGAGAGAGAGAGATTGGGTGTTAGGAGTTTACAAAGAGAGGGAGAGGGGGGTTATGAGATTGGAGGTTAGTGGTTTAGAGAGAGAGAGAGAGAGAGAGAGAGAGATTGGTTCTTAGGGGTTTAGAGAGAGAGTGATTTGGTTTTAGTGGTTTAGAGAAAGAGAGATATTGGATGTTAGGAATTTAGAGAGAGAGATAGAAAAAGAGAGATTGGGGGTTATGAGTTTATAGAGAGGGAGAGAGGGAGAGAGAGAGAGATGTTGGGGGATAGGGGTTTAAAGAGAGAGAGATAGAGAGAGAGAGAGAGAAATTACGAGGATTATGAGTTGTTGGGGGTTAGGGGTTTAGAGAGAGAGAGAGTTTGACGTTTAGGTGTTTACAGAGAGTAGGAGATATATATATATATATATTGTTGGTTAGGGGATTAGAGAGAGAGAAAGGAATATACTACAAGTTGGGGCTTTAGAGAGAGAGATTGGGGGATATGAGTTGATGAAGAGAGAGAGAGAGGTAGAGAGAGATATTGGGGGCTACGAGTTTAAAGAGAGAGAGATATAGAGAGAGAGAAATTACGAGGATTAGGAGTTGTTGGGGGTTAGGGGTTTAGAGAGAGAGAGAGAGAGAGAGAGAGAGAGTTTGGGGATTAGGGGATTAGAGAGAGTTTGATGTTTAGGTGTTTACATAGAGTGGGAGAGAGAGATATATATATTGTGGGTCAGGGGATTAGAGAGAGAGAGAAAGGAATATAGTGCGGGTTAGCGCTTTAGAGCGAGAGATTGGGGGTAAGGTTTAGAGAGATAAAGAGATTGTGATTAGGGTATTAGAGAGAGAGATTGGGGTATAACGGCTTAGAGAGAGAGAGAGAGAGATTGGGGTTTAGTGGTTGAAGGAGAGATATTAGGTGTTAGGGTTTAGAGAGAGTGGGAGAGAGAAATTGGGGGTTATGGTTTTAGAGAGAGATAATGAGAGAGATAAAAATAGAGGGATTGGTTGTTAAGGGATTACAGAGCAAGAGAGAGGTTGGGGGTAAGTGTTTATCTATATAAATAGAGAGAGATAGAGATTGGGGGTTAGAGAGAGAGAGAGAGAGAGAGAGAGAGAGGGAGAGATTAGGGGTTAGGATTTTAGAGAGAGAGAGAGAGAGGTTGTCAGTAGGGGTTTGGAGAGGGAGGGGGAGAGGGAGGGGTTAGGGGTTGAGAGAAAGAGAGAGAGATTTAGGGTTAGGGGTTTTTAGAGAGAGGGTTTAGTGGTTGAAAGCGAGAGATTAGGTGTTAGGGTTTAGAGAGAGTGGGAGAGAGAAATTGGGGGTTAGGGTTTTAGAGAGAGATAACGAGAGAGATAAAAATAGAGGGATTGGGTGTTAGGGATTAAAGAGCAAGAGAGAGGTTGGGGGTAAGTGTTTAAATATATATAGAGAGAGAGATAGAGATTGGGGGTTAGGGATTGAGAGTGAGAGAGAGAGAGAGAGATTACGGTTTAGGACTTTAGAGAGAGAGAGATTAGGGGTTAAGATTTTAGAGAGAGAGAGAGAGATAGAGAGGTTGGAAGTAGGGGTTTGGAGAGGGAGGGGGAGGGGTTAGGGGTTTGGAGAGGGAGGGGGAGGGGTTAGGGGATAGAGTTAAGAGAGAGAGAGAGAAGGAGAGAGAGAGAGAGAGATTGGGGGTATGGGTTTAAAGAGAGAGAGAGATTGGGGGTTAGTGGTTCAAAGAGATAGATTAGGTGTTGGGGTGTAAATTGAGTGGGAGAGAGAGGGTGAGAGATTCGAGGTTTGGGTTTTTGAGAGGGGGAAATAGAGAAAGAGAGAGATATAAATGGAGGGATTGGGGATTATTGGCTTAGAGAGAGAGAGAGGGGTTGGGGGTAGGGGTTTAGATATATAGATAGAGAGCAAGAGAGATTGGGGGTTAGGTATTGAGAGAAAGAGAGAGAGAGAGAGAGAGATTTGGTGTTAGGGGATTAGAGAGAGAGAGAGAGAGAGAGAGGGGTTGGCGATAGGTTTTTATGAGAGAGAGAGAGAGGTTGGAGGTAGATTTTTATGTGTGTGTGAGAGAGAGAGAGAGAATGGGGGTTAGGGGTTGAGAGAGAGAGAGGGTTTTGGGGTAGGGGTTTATATATATAGATAGAGAGACATAAAGATTGGGGGTTAGAGTTTGAGAGAGAGAGAGGGATTGAAGGTTAGGGTTTTAGAGAGAGAGAGAGAGTGAGAGATTAGGGGGTTCAGGGTTTAGCTAGAGAATGTGAGGGAGAGATTATGGGTTAGGGATTTAGAGAGAGAGAGAAAGAGAGAGAGAGAGATTAGGGATAGGGGTTGAGAGAGTGATAGAGAGAGAGAGAGAGAGAGATTGCAGGTTAGAGATAGAGATCGATTGGGTGTGAGTGGTTTAGATATATAGAGTAATATAAAGAGGGAGATTGAGGCTTAAGAGGTTAGAGAGAGAGAGTGGGAATGGGGGTTAAGGGTTGAGAGAGAGAGAGGGGTTGGGGGTAGGGGTTTAGATAGAGAGTGAAAGGGAGGTTGGGGGTAGGGGTTTTGATATAGAGATAGAGAAATATGGAGATTGGGGTTTAGGGTTAGAGAGAGAGAGAGAAAGAGAGAGAGAGAGAGAGATTAGGGATAGGGGTTGAGAGAGTGATAGAGAGAGAGAGAGAGATTAGGGCTAGGGGTTTAGAGAGAGAGAGATTGTAGGTTAGATATAGAGATTGATTGGGTGTGAGGGGTTTAGATATATAGAGCAATATAAAGAGGGAGATTGAGGCTTAAGAGGTTAGAGAGAGAGAGTGGGAATGGGGGGTTAAGGATTGAGAGAGAGAGAGGGGTTGGGGGTAGGGGTTTAGAGAGAGAGTGAGAGGGAGGTTGGGGGTAGGGGTTCTGATATAGAGATAGAGAAATATGGAGATTGGGGTTTAGGGTTAGAGAAAGAGAGAGAGAGAGAGAAAGAGAGAGAGAGATTTGAGGTTAGGGGTTTAGAGAGAGAGAAGAGGAATGAGGTTAGGGGTTGAGTGTAGGAGTTTAGATATATAGATAGAGAGAGATAGAGATTGGGGGTTAGGGTTTGAGAGAGAAAGATTTCGGTTAGATGTTTAGAGAGAGAGAGAGAGAGAGAGAGAGAGAGAGATTGGGGGGTTAGGTGTTGAGAGAGAGCTAGAGATTGTGGATTAGGGATTTTGATAGAGAGAGAGAGAGAGAGAGAGAGAGAGAGAGAGAGAGAGTATGTTAGAGGTAGATATCAATTGGGTGTCACGATTTTATAGATAGAGAGTGATATAAATAGGGCGATTGTGGCTCAGGGATTTAGAGAGAGAGAGAGAGAGAAATATTGTAGGCTAGGCCAGGATTAGATAGAGAAATAGATTCTGGGTTAGGGGTTTAGAGAGAGAGATTGAGTGTTAGTATTTTAAAGAGAAAGGGAGGAAGATAATCAAGGTTAGTGGTTTAGAGAGAGAAAGAGAGAAAGCGAGAGAGTAAGAAAGAATAGGGGTTAGGGGTTTAGAGAGAGAGAGAGAGAGAGAGAGAGATTGGGGGTTACAGGTTTAGAGAGAGTGATTGAGAATTAATGGTTTAGAGAGAGAGAGGAGAGATTAGATGTTAGGAGTTTAGAGAGAGAGAAATAAAATGAGAGATTTGGGGTTAGGGGTTTAGATGGTGAGAGGGAGAGAGTTTTATATATATATATATATATAGAGAGAGAGAGATATTGGGGTTTGGGGGTTTAAAAAGGGAGATAGATTACGAGGATTAGGTGTTATTGGGGATTAGAGGTTATAGGGATAAGGATTTGGGATTAGGGGTTTAGAGAGAGAGGGGGGGTATGGATTAGGGGTTGAGAGAGAGAGAGAGAGAGAGAGAGAGAGACAGTGGGGGAGAGATAGAGAGAGATTGGGGGATAGTTGTTTAGAGAGAGGGATTGGGGGTAGGAGTTTAGAGAGAGAGATTAGGTACTAGTGGTTCAAAGAGAGAGAGATTAGGTGTTAGGGTTTATAGAGAGTGGGAGAGAGAGGGAGAGAGAGATTGGGGGTTTGGTTTTTAGAGAGAGATAAAGAGAGCAAGAGAGAGAGATAGAAATAGAGGGATTGGGGGTTCAAAGCTTAGAGAGAGACAGAGAGAGAGAGGTTGCGAGTTGGGCTTTAGATATATAGATAGAGATATAGATTGGGGGTTAGGGATTGAGAGAGAGAGAGAGAGAGATTTGGGGTTAGGGGTTTAGAGAGAGAGATAGGTTACAGGTAGGGGTTTGGATATATATATAGAGAGAGATAGAAATTGGGGGTTAGGGTTTAAGAACGACAGAGATTTGAGGTTAGGGGTTTAGAGAGAGAAAGAATGGGGATTAGGGGTTGAGAGAGAGAGAGAGAGAGAGAGATTTTGGTATAGGGGTTTAGAGAGAGAGAGAGATTGGGGATAGGGGTTTAGAGAGAGAGATATTGGGGGATAGTGGTTCAAAGAGAGAGATGAGGTGCTAGGGTTTAGAGAGAGTGGGAGAGAGAGGGAGAGAGAGATTGGAGGTTAGGGTTTTAGAGAGAGATAAAGATAGAGACATAGAGATAGAAATATAGGGATTGGGTGTTAGAGGCTTAGAGGGAGAGAGAGGGAGTGGTTGGGGTTAGGGGTTTAGATGTATAGATGGAGAGAGATAGAGAATGGGGGTTGGAAATTGAGAGAAATACTTTTGGGGTTAGGGGTCTAGAGAGAGAGAGAATGGGGGTTAGGGTTGTGAGAGAGAGAGAGAGGGTTGAGAGAGAGAGTTTGGGGGTAGGGGTTTAGATAGAGAGAAAGAGAGAGATATAGACTGGGTGTTATGGTTTGAGAGAGATAGATTATGCTTAGGGGTTTAGAAAGAGAGAGAGAGAGGGACTAATGGATTTCATTTTAGATATATATATATATATTGGGGGTAGGGGTTCGAGAGATAGATATTTTGGGTTAGTTGTTCAAAGAGATAGATTAGGGGTTAGGTTTTTAGAGAGAGAGAAAGAGAGAAATAGAGAGCAATAGAAATAAAGGGATTGAGGGTTAGGGGCTAAGAGAGAGAGAGATATTTAGGGTTGGGGGTTTAGATAGAGAGAGAGATGTTTGTTTTAGATATATAGATAGTTAGAGAGAGAGAGAGAGATTGAGCGTTAGGGTTTGGGAGAGACAAAGATATTTGAGGTCAAGTGTTTAAAGAGAGAGAGAGAGAGAGAGAGAGAGAGAGAGCGGGGGGAGGGGGGGGGGGGGGCAGGGTTAGGGGTTGAGAGAGAGAGATAGAGATTTTGGGTTAGGGGTTTAGACTGAGAGAGAGGTTGCGGGTAGTAGTTGAGAGAGAGAGAGATAAAATGGGGGTATGGGTTTAGAGAGAGAGAGATTGGAGGTTTATGGTCAAAAGAAAGAGATTAGCTATTAGGGTTTAGAGGGAGTGGGAGAGAGAGGGTGAGAGAGATTGGGGATTAGGTGTTTAGATAGAAAGAGATAGAAAAATAGATATTAGTGGTTAGGAGTTCAGAGAGAGAGAGATAGAGAGATCTAGGGAAAGGTGTTTACAAAGAAATAGAGAGATTGGGGGTGAGGGAATGTGTGTGTGTGTGTGGGTGGGGTGAGAGAGAGAGAGAGAGGGGGAGAGAAATAAGGGGTTAGGAGAGAGAGAGAGAGGTTTAGATATATAGATAAAGATAGATAGATATTGGGGGTTAGGGTTTTAGAGAGAGATATTTGAGGTTAGGGGTTTAGAGAGAGAGAGAGAGAGAGTGGGATAGGGGTTGAGAGAGAGAGAGAGAGAGAGAGAGAGGGTGGTTAGGGGTGGGAGTTTATATATATATAGATAAAGAGTGATAGAGATTGGTGGTTAGGTTTTGAGAGAGAGAAAGAGATTTTGGGTTAGGGGTTTAGAGAGAGAGAGAGAGAGATCATGGTTAGGGGTTTAGAGAGAGAGAGAGAGAGAGAGAGAGAGAGGGCGGGGGGTTTAGAGAGAGAGAGATTTGGAGTTACTGGTTCAAAGAAAGAGATTAGATGTTTGGGTTTAGAGAGAGTGGGAGAGAGAAGGAGAAAGAGATAGGGGGTTATGGTTTTATAGAGAGATAAAGAGAGGAGTAGAGAGAGAGAAAAATATAGGGATTGGGGGTTAGGGGCTTAGAGAGAGAGAGAGAGAATCAAAGCAGGAGGGGAGAGTTAGTGGGAGAGGTTGGTAGACTTGGAGAGAGAGAGAGAGAGAGAGAGAGAGAGAGAGAACAAAGGGGTGACACATACTAGTTCCTAGGCTGTTTGTGTAGAGAATCAACAAAGGGGGGTCCCTTGTTAGAGCACTTTAAAAACCTTGTGTATACATGGTCGACCACCCAACTTGGGGCGTACTGGGAGGGCTTCTCTGGGAGTTACCTCCCTCCACCTATTACTAGCACAACGGCGTCCGAGTTCTCGGTTACAACAAAGACACATATGTCAAGATACCGAGTTAGAAAATTGTTTCCAGGCAATTTTCCATTATATTCCTTTGAAAACACTCTACACAAAACTTTTAATATATTTAATAGTCGATTTATAATTATAAACAAAAATATATCCTAAAAATACATATATTCTTAAGAAAAAAAATTAACATATTATATAAAAAAAATATACATTTACTAAAATAACCATAAATAAATAAAAAACTAAAACAAATCATTAATTTTTTTATATTGAAAATTTACACAAACATATAACACTATAGTAAATATAACGTTTACAAACATATAACAATATATTCAATACAACTAAGCTCATACAATAAAATATATGTGTTTTTTGAAGAGAATATAAATAAATGCTAGCTAATTTTATTTTATTTCTTGTGGGTTCTACCATCTATCTTAAAATTGTACCCTACACAGAATTTTTTTTTTTTTTTTCTACACATAAAATCTGAAATCTGTATCTCTAGATGTGTTGTGCTATTCTAATTAAATAACAAAACTCAATAAATTATTATTACTTTATAAATGATTATTATTTTTAGCTGTCATGTAAACTTCAAAAATCTCTGAGAACTTTGTAGAAAATAAGTGTGTGTCAGAAAATAAGATGAATAGGAAAGAACTGTACTTAAAGTCCAAAGATAAATATAAATTATTTTTTAATAAGAGAAATTAAAAATTTGATAAATTTTGTGGGAAAATTGAGTGTTGAAAATCTGTATTTAAAATGGCTGGGATTTGTCTTTTTATGATTAAAAGGTAAAGAATGTAGTCTGACTCGGACGGTTTTCATCCATAATGCCATAATGCATGTATTCAATTAGTAGTCTGTATTTAAAATTGCTATACTAATTGAATACAACTGATTCCCAACCCCCGTGGAGTACTAAGATTGATCTAACTGGTTCGAGCTAGAATTTGAAAGATATATGGCAATCCACGAGAGAAAAACCATTGTGGGTGCCCTGAGCAGCAGATCCAACGACAATGGTCACAAGAGGAATGGTCGCACACAGAGATGACAGACCTAGAACTCAATTCAAACGCACCAAGCATCTCTTGAGTGAAAACGGTCACGACAGTGGAAACACCAACAATGAAAAGGATGCACAAACAAACAACACTTGGTGGATGTGAATGGGAGGATCGAATCTACACGCAGGAATGAAGGCGTTGCGTGATGAGTTGCACTTGCTGCAGACATTGGCTTGTCACAAAGATCCTGCGTAAATAAGGAAGCAAGAGAGCCAGCACAAGCAGAAATTGGCAAGGGTTATGCACGGCGAGAACGTGGAGAGCACTAGTCTCCTCATTGATTAACGTGTTCCCATTCCTGAGAAAAAGATATTTAAAGACCTTGTCACCACAATCAGAGAAACAGTATGCCGAGTACCTGGAAGATTTTTAAAAAAGAAGATCATTGAAATGCCTTCTTTTATGTTGCAATTATCGAAAGATCTACGTTCGAAGTTATTCGCTAGCGAGTTCGTTGTTTATTCATATAAATGTTAGTCAAATTAATTGCATTTGTGGAGAGGACGCGATACTAAAGCCATTATAGATTGGTGATTGTTGTCGTGTTGAACCCTCAAACCTCCAAAACCAGTTTTGCTTAGAATGGTTCGAATCTCAAGCTAATGATTGGTCTTCTATATATCGGGAAAATGATGTGCGTGAGGTGCAAACAAAGATATATTCTACAGCAAAGAAAATCAATGAGACTTTTGGGCAAACCAAACTATGATCCCATGGCATTATCTTAGTGTGCCGGCGCTATTGATTACAAAAACTTCAAGGTGGGTTTCTCAAATAATCGATGAACACATCAAACCGTTCCAATCCCAAGGGGCATATACTTCCATTGTAGTGATCGATAGGAGATTCAAAATGCAGGTCGATGAAACGATGTTGCGTCGATGTTAACCCAAGTTTTCATGATGCGAGAGAACACACACACCAACAGAAAAGAATGGGAGAAATTATACTAGCCTGAGAGTCATTTTGTGCAAAGAACTTCAAATGAAAAGTCACTGAGCTATAGAAAATGCGAGCAACAAAATACAATTTCTCTTATCAATAATACTCAAGTTAATGACAAAGCAAAATCAATGAAGGAACAAAGGTATGAGGAGATACTTCTGTAGTGAAGCATTGACTTGAGGTAGTTTTACAAAGTTCAAATTTGCAGTAAATTCAAAGAAGATAACGAGTAACAGAATTTGGTCAACATTCCAACGATTTGGAAACTTCATACAAACAAAATACTTGGAAGATAAATATGAAAAGTGGCAGAGTGCTTGTTGGTTAGAGAGTGCTTGTTGGTTATAAGGATACTCATCTATAGGTCTTCTCATTAATTCAGTGATCACAAAATGATGATGAAGAATAGATGGCGGTCAAAGGAGGGACAAATGGCAGGGTATCGGATGGAAAAGCATATTTTGGGTCATAGATTGAACGCTTGGTAGCTACAAGATTCCAAGAAATCATCTCCAGATTAATGGCAATAGTGGAGCATATATCCCAAATTTCGAGGCAGAGGATTACTGGACAGTTGTAGTCAAACCTCATATTCCGAGGGCATCGAACTCAGCAATACCAGCATTTGGAAAATCAACTCCAGATCGCAGATTTGAAGGCAGAGGATTCTCAAGATCCTAATTTTCTATGACAAATCAGAGACTGTTTTTCTTTTTGCGTTTGTGGATAGATTTGATTTCTAAAACTTGTAGCAGCTAGTATGATTGTAATTACTATTTATTCTATCAATTGTAATGTAAAAGTGGGATCTTCCTAAGGAAGCTGGGGTTCGAGTGGTAGAGTCTAGCAGGACTGAGTGAAGACTGTGCATAATTCGGATTAGTTTAAATATCAACACTACTGCGTGCTCATAGATCTATCATTTCGTGAGTTGGACAGTGCTTTTATTTTTGCTTCTTCTTATTTGAAGTCGCTCACAAGTTTTGGCCTTCACGGAAATGACCTCTTACAATTAGGCATTTTCTCAAATTTTTGAAGATTACAATTCATATCCTGTAGGCGTTTTCTCAATTTTCTTAAAACCCAAAAAAGGTTTTCTCAATTTTCATAAAACGCTCTGCCCGAATTCCTTCATGAGACTTAGGCCTTTGGATTGAAAGGAATTTGATAAAGTAAATATTACAACTTCATATCCTGTGGGCTTTTTCTCAATTTTCATAAAACGCTCTGGCGAAATTCCTTGATGAGACTTAGGCCTTTGGATTGAAAGGACTTTGATATCGTATGTAAATAACACAGAGTGATTAAAACAGAGACGCCTTTGAATTGAAATGAATTTGCCAAATTTGATGAGACTGGGAGGTCGCGGAATTCGTTGATGAGACTTAGGCCTTTGAATTGAAATGAATTTGCTAAATTTGAATGGAAAGGAATTTGCTAAATTTGATGAGGTCGTGTATTCTATTTTGGGTTTGAACCACCTTCCAATTAAATTTGCGAAGTCACGTCACTTTATCGGATAATAATCAAAACTTAGATGAATTCTGGATAAAGTATGTAAATACCAAAGAGTGATTAAAACAGAGAAGCCTTGCACCCAGTCAGATAATAGAGAAGTTTTGCTTTTAATCGATCGTCATCGGATTACTAGAGATTAAAATCTCGGTAACAAGAATAAAGAAGTTTTGATTATAATAGGATTACTAGAGATTAAAATTTAGGTAACAAGAATGTAGGGTTTTACTAAATCAAATCATGCTAAGGTTAACTTTTGGTTCTTGGATTAAGTATATTGAATTAAATTATTTTATAAAAATAAATAGGACAAGTTAAATGTTATAAGAATATTTTATAAATTATAATTTGAGAATTTAAAAAATAGTATATGGTGAAAATTACAAATGTAAAGAAAAATTTAATAAAAACTAAATAAAATAAATTTTTATAATTATCTTTATTGTAATTAAGATAAATTCAAATGAAAATGGATAGAATGATACATTAATACAAATCAAATGAAACTATAAAAATATTAGAAAATGTAAACAACTAATAAATAATAAAATAAAATAATTTAATTTATGTAGATATGATAGGATAGATATATGAAAAGAAACTAACAACTTCTAATAACTAAACATGGAATGTGTCATGTATATAGTAAATATTTGATGGGTATAGTAGATTGAGGTAGAGCTCCGAATTCTGAGGTTTTTGAGTTCAAAGGAGTTTTAAAAATTGATGACTTAGACAAAGACATGAAATTTTCATAGGAATTTAGGAATTGAGTTAGAGAATTTGTAAATGCAATGATCTCTTCTACCTTAATTAAATTGTAAGCTGGGATGAGAAAGACATACAATTTATTAAATATAACTTAATTAACTAACCTACCTAACTTGAATTCAATTGTCAACTAAAAAAAATATATATAACTAATATGAAATATTGAGAGTAAATAAAATATTAACATACAAAAAATAATATTAAATGAATAATGTTTTAACATAAGAAATTAATTATGAAAAAATTATTAAAGTAATCATAATAAAAAGGTAAAGAATCCTATAAAATTATGTCTAAAATAAAGTTTAAGGAAGTACATACCTCAGAACATTCTTCATTAAACTTAGTATCCATGTTTCTGTCAAAACTTGTTGCTCAGGTTTTTTAGCTGCAAATCAATATCAATATTAATACAAAAATAAAATGTTTAATAAAAATTTTCAACATAAAAGAAAATATATATAATAAAAATTAGAAAATTTTTAATTCATCTAGTCTTTCAGAATCAATAAATCACCTTAAAACCTAAACCTAATATAATAAGAAAAATAAAGTAATTACAAATGTTAATAATGTTCATACATTAATGTAATAAAAAATTAAAATAATTACAAATGTTATATAGTGTTCATGCATTACATATAAAACTATTGAAAACATATTAATTGAGATACTTAACAAGTGCATGCATATTAAAATTATTAAAAAATATTTTAACAAGTGCATACATATTAAAATTATTAAAAAATATTTTAAAAATAAATGTATGGGAAAAAAATAAAAAATGATTGCCACTATTTAAGTTGCCCAATATTCATATACACTTTTAGAAAAATCCACTGAAAATGACAAATAAAAAACTAAGAATAAATAATTATGATAAAGAAGAAAATCAAACCCTAAAACAAATAACACAAACCAATCAACCAAGAAACATAAAAAAAAAATCCACCCATAAACATAAAAAGAACAAACAATTGATTATGATAAAAAAGGAAGGGTAGTCGAGGTACATACCTGATGAAGCAAGAAACGCGAATCTAACGTATGCCGCTCCGTCCAGCCAAGTGTCCAATTGGATAGGAGAACAAATTCTTTATTTCTCATTTTTCGTTTTACATGACTCACCTGCAGGCTGTCATGAAGAACAACAAAATAAAATTAATTAAAAATAGCCCTGACCAAAGGTTTTGATTGCGTAACGAATTGTGCATCATTAGTGCAAGAGACCTGATAACCAACATCTACAATCATTGGTGCAAGAGACCTGATACACATTTTAATACAAAGCTTACGATGAGCACTCCTTGTTCGGAATTTACCTGCGTAGAATGAATGAACCCCATCAAATTGGTGCAAATTAATGCGATGAAATCCTTGATCGGAATTTACCTGCGTAGAATGAGTGAACAACGCAGTGAGCCATGGAGGAACTACAGAGCTCCACTCTCACCAATTATAACAGAAAAAAAATTCAAACTCTCGGATGGTCCATACAGAACCCCGAAGGATCCTCGCTAACCCTCTCAGCTTCCTGAGGAAAGGTCCATACAGAACCCCGAAGGATCCTCGCTAACCCTCTCAGCTTCAATGCCGTTGCATCGTTCCAGTACTTGAGTAGGGTACAAGGAACCCACCGCCTTTCTCAAAAGAAAATGTAAAATCCACCGCCATTAAAGAAAATGTAAAATCCACTGCCATTATCTTGCGAGTAGCCGTTGGAAAGTAGAATGGTAGTTGTATAAAGCTTCAATTGCGGGAAACTACAAACGTGGTTTTAAATTTTAAATTTTAAATTTACATTGTTTTCTAATCGCTGGAAACTACAACGATTGTTTTAAATGTTGAATTTACAATATTTTTTAAAGCATCAATGAAGAATTGAAAGTTGGTTATCATCACTTATATGGAGGATTCGCTTATGTGGAGGATTTAGCGGTGTTTTTCGTATAGACAAAAGCACACAAGTTTTGATCTTTTATATATTTTTATATTATTTAGGTATATATCATCTTACTGTATAAATTATTTTATTCTATTAAAGATGGAGGATTTAGCGGTGTTTTTCGTATAGACAAATGCACAAAAGTTTTGATCTTTTATATATTTTTATATTATTTAGGTATAGATCATTTTACTATAGAAATTATTTTATGTTATTAAAGATGAAGATTATAATTTTTTTACTATTTATAAATTTCACTATTATCTTATTAAAAGTAAAATAATTTTTTATAATTTAAAATTTGAAATGGCATATTATTTTATTTTAAAAATTATTTCTTATTAATATTTTATTAATAATTAAAATATACAAATATATTTTTTTCATAATAATAATAATTTAGCTTAATAAATTTTTAGTTATACATCAAAATTTGTTATATGAAATTCCTCTGCTTGTGATATAAGTGAACTTTTTTAAGTATCTTTTCCACTACATCAATTTCCATATAATACTTAAAAAAAAAAAAAAAATCGTGTTTCTCTAAGTTTGTTTATAGATGTCCCAATCATTTCCTAACATATTCAATAAGGAAGGTAACCATTGGAACATCTTTTATAATTGTTTTTTATAAAAAATCCCTTCCAATACATGACCATAGCATATTTGGTTAGACTTTTAGGCCGGACATCGATATTGTTTAATTTTTAGTTTTTAGAGTTAGAGAAGGGCTATGTATCACATTTCCATTAGAAAATAAATAAAGGAATATGTTCATAATAATTTTTCAATTTTAAAGTTGGAGCAGGGCTATGTATCACAAGGCTATAATGTATCACATTTCCATTAGAATCCAAAATGAGTTTTCTATTAGAAACCTTTCACCTAAAAATCCATGCTAAATGTAGCATATTTAGTTGATTAAATCCTATATGCATATAAAAAAAACATGGGTTGGACAATTATAAATTTGAGACGATGATTGCTTACAAATATGAGGAGGGCATTTTAAATTCCCTTGAAGAATAGGTCAATACCCTAATAACTCTCTATATTGATGAGATCATAGGGATTTAGAAGGGAATGAATAGGGATGTAATTAATGAAAGAGAAGGAATGATTGGTGCAAAGAGAATACCATCCAATTTGATATTACTATTACATAAATGACATAATATCCATTAGTGTTGCACCTGAAGATGTTATTTACCATTTACCTGACACCACCTGCGTGCATCCACATAGATCCCTCCTCAAACTTCAAATTCCATAAACAATAATCAATCTTTACCCTCATTTCCAATTCTCTTTATTTTGCATGCCTAGAAAAAATTGGTTTGTGTTAATTTTGATTGTTTAAGAATTAAGGACCATATCATTACAGTCATAGGGTAAATACGTGCAAATTTTTTTATTTCACGGGTTGGCCTCTAATGGAGTGTTAAGAAGAATACCCACATTCACATAGATTGGAAAATAATATCATGTAAGTAGATGTTACTATTATTTAAACAACTAAAAGGTTTTTATAAGTTTTTATCTATCTCCACAAAAATAAATGGATCATTATTTCCTATAAATTCAATACCAAGATTAGTGGAATAAACAACTCAAGACCTCTCTATGATAATAAAAGTGGGAGAACAACTATACACATCACTATGGATGGGTTCTTGAAAAACAATCATAGCCTGATCAAACAAAGGATCAAAGTGGAACTGAAATCAATTTATTCATCATTATATTTAACCCTAGGAATTTATTTCCCTTGTGTTGCAATCCAATTTCACAAGAGCCTACCTCTATGGGAAAGATTGTCAATCTTGTTTGCACCCACATAGATGACCTTCCCAATGTATATCACATCTCCAATTCCAGTCTTCAAGTCTTCTCTGGTATTTATTTCCTTCATCATGTCACATGTACACATTGACACATACAACACATATATGAAAAAACAATGACCACAAGAAACGTCTTAAGATAGGAGAAGAGATGATAACAAAACTAGAATGAAAATAAAATTTAAATGGATTGACTTTTTAACAATATGCTTTTCTACATGTTTGACCTTTTTAACTTTTCACGTATGTAGCATTTTTGACATCCATACAAAAAGAACAATATAATAATGGTGTTCCAATTGTAAGATTTTAAATATGCTTCTAAAAATTAAATTAAAATTTTATTTTATTAAATTTCAATGTGAGTATGGATGTGAATTTTTGTTGTCATCAAACGTTTCGATACAATACATTAAGCTCATAATATATTTATATAAGCTCATAAGATAATACAATTTTAATTACAATTATAATGTATATTTTTTTAATTGAATAAAAAACCAAAATGTACTAATCATTCATTTCTTCATTTCTTTGATATTATGTTTATAAATTAAATTCTTATAAATTCATTAAATATACATGTTAATATAATTTATTATTTTTATAAATATAATAATAAATAATCATTTATACCATTTATTGAAGTTTTATAAAAAATAAAATTCTATGATATTTTATTAATTTAATTATTTTATTGAAAAAATATTATAAATTAATA
Organism: Larix kaempferi; assembly: GCA_027924585.1. Lineage (NCBI taxonomy): Eukaryota > Viridiplantae > Streptophyta > Pinopsida > Pinales > Pinaceae > Larix > Larix kaempferi. The sequence goes on from BSBM01000502.1 coordinate 7,280,781, forward strand.
TCATCACTACATAGTATTTTGAATTCACAATATCTTTAATAAATAAAAATTAATATTATTTTAAAAATAACGCGGAGGATGAGTTTTTTAATTTCAAAAATATCTTACTATAAATTAATATGGTTAAGAGATGTTCATTCTTAATATTTATATCATTTATTGAATAAAATATAAAAACTAAAAAACCAATTTTATAAGTGTGTTTTATCATAATACAACCAACTTTCTCTTTTCGATGATTTTGTTATATATATATATATATATATATATAATATAATTGCCATATAAAGTATTTATCCATATATCTTGTTTACATGAACTTGTAAATTAATACAGTTTGATAAGTAATTATACTAGGTTTATATTAACTTAAGAAAATATAGAACAAATAAATTGAAATAACTAATAACTTTAACAACAAAAAATTGAGTGATAAAAGTGAGAAATTAAGAATTGATTTAAATCAATATTTTGGTGAAAGATATAGGGAATCATTGTTCCATGTACAAGTAGGCTAGTGTTGAGGTTCAATGATCAAAATAAGAATTATTCATAATTTTACCCACCTCTTTTCCTCCAACATGACCATGAATAATTAATTGTAATAATTTATGTAGAGTCATTTAAGATTCTTCTTCTCATGGTTGGTATTAACTATAAATATAATCACAACACTAATTTCCTAAACACTTACCTTCACACACATTCTACTAGAAACATTCACATAACATCATGAAATTCTACTCACCACAAAAGAAAATATTGCACTCATTGATAAGAAAAATTATAATGGGAAGAAATATCCTCAAGTGGTGTAAGTTGACCGATGAACTATTTGCACCTATTCTCCAATGATTTTTCCAACCAAATTCCAATAGAAATTGATGAAATTGCAGTTTTAGTTTGTTGGAATTGCATATTCAGGGTACCCTAGTGGTAATGAAAGGGTGTTGAATTCATTTATGTTACCAAAATTGCAATTTGAACAATGAAAATCATGATTTTAGCAAAAATCACATTGAAGAATTCCAGGAAAACTAACTGGAAAAGTGCAAATCGTCTATCATTTAGCTTACCCCCTCCTCAAGAATCCTAAATTCTTCTCCCCAAACCTCTCTCCAGTAAGAATAATTCTTATTAGCCAATTCTTGTGTGTAAATCAAATCCACTATCTTTCCATATTGTTATTACCAAATCATTTAGAATAAAAAACTCAACTTCAACCACTACAATAAGACCCTGTGATTAACATCCCTTTTTTCTTCTAGACCCCCTTTAATGTACTTTTCTTGGTTTCCTTGGCCAAGTTGGTGCAATTTCATGAGTTAGCGCTATTTTGGGCATTTTTTGTGTCCTTTTGATAAAGATCGCGCTAAAAACGATGTAATTTGCACCATATTTAGTATTGAGTTTTTTGTTGGGTTTAGCACTTGGTTTAGCATTGGATTTATCATCTATTTTTGTACCAGATTTAGTGCCTATCTTTGCGCCAAGTTTTGCATCATGTTTTTCAGCTAGTTTTGCTCCTAGTTTTTGCATCAACTCTTGTTGTGCCCCCTTTTGCATCCATGTTTTTCCTCCATGTTTGCACCAACATTTTCATCCTTTTTTTTCATCCCTTTTTGCATCCATTTTTGTGTCCTTTTTTGCATATACGGTTGAATCCACTTTTGCATACACTTTTGTTGCACTACAATTTGCACCCATTTTTGCACCTTTTTTGGCTTCCACTTTTGCATCCACGTTTCCATCCTTTTTTGCGTTTAGGTTTGAATCGACTATTGCATCCCTTTGTGCATCATTTTTTGCATCCACTTTTACGTTGGGTTTTGGACCAAGTGTTGCATCTTGTTTTATTTCTAGTTTTGCATATAATTTTGTTGCATCCACAGTTGCATCCATTTTTCGTCCCTTTTTGCATCCATGGTTTTGTCCTTTTTTTCATCCGCTACTGCACCCACTTTTATTGCACCCCATTTTACACCCACTTTAGAACCCACTTTTGATTCCACTTTTGCATCCATGATTGCATCCTTTTTTGCATCCAGATTTTCATCCATTTTTGCATCTCGTTTTATGTCCAATTTTGCACCCAAATGTTGAAGATGGTGTTGAGGATAATGATGATGATATAGACATTGACTATGATGATGTTGATGATGATGATGATGACCATGATGATGATCCAATAGCATGGATCGAAACATTGAGCTTTAAATCTTCTAAACGTAGTTTCAATCTATTAATAAAATGATGATGATGACAACAATGATGATCATCATGATATTGACAGTGGCAATGACAAGGTTGACGGTGATTATGATGGAAATGAAATGAATGTCGATGATGGTGCACTACAACAAAAAGTGACATTGGTGACAAGATTTCTTTCGAAAATCCTTTAATGGCTATCACCAAATCCTTTTATGATGATGACTATTAAAAAAGCATCACCAAAAATAGATTTGGTAATGACCATTAAAAGGCTATTTTCATAAGTGGCTTTGGCGACTAAAACAATGACGTTCCATTTAATACCATCACCCATTCATGTTTTTCCAACTAAATAAGTGACATTCTTTTTAAGCAGAATAAACTTAGTGACAATCCCTTAATACTTGTCATTAAAAACACTCTGTAAATAACGGAAATGGTCATTAACTGTCACCAAAGATATTAACCTAATAATCAAAGTCACTAACTATCACCAAATATCCTAACCATCACCCTTGAACTCCCCTTAATTACCCAATAATTTACCCTTACCAATAATTAACCCAAAATTTAATACTCATTTCCATTGATTAACCATTAATTCCCTATTATCGACCCCTAATAATTTGCAATTAACCCTTAATCACCACTAATTACCCCTAAATTATCCTAATTACACCTACTTGACCACTAACTACACATAAATAACCCCTAATTACAACTAAACCCTTGACTACCCTAAAATGAACCCTACTTTTTTCCAAAGAAAACTTCACTAAGAAACCTAAGGGATACTTCGAAGCATTAATAGGTAGCATATTATTCCCTAGTAAACTTGTTGATGAAAAAACGTGCATATCACATAGGTGATTCTAAATGGGAAATTGTCACCATGAAACTAGCCAAATTCCCAACATAATTGGCAACAATTAATTAAGTTAACTCCTTGGGCTTAAATAACCAATACTTACCCATGATTAGCATTAATTATTCCTATTTAATCCATACAAATTCTATAATTAACCCCTAACTACAACAATTACCTCTTATTAGACCATATAATTGACCCTTAATTATCACTAATTACCCAATAATTACTCCTAAATTTCCCCTAATAACCCCGGTTGACCATTAATTAACCCTAAACTACCATTGACTGACCCCTAATTACCTTTAATGTATCCATACTTGTCCATTATTACCACCTAAAAGTGAAAGGTTCAATTTTTATTTTTAGAATCATCATCTTGGTAACATTTTACTAGGACATGGAAGTCTTAATTTAATTATTTGATGAAAAATCTATTGATGGTATCTATCTCCACTGCTTCAGGGGAGCACTCGATGATTACTCTACCTTCCCCTCCTTAATGTTCATAGCTTATGTGCATGAATCAAAATGTTGAATATACTCCTATAATGGTTGTGTTGGCTTACATAACTGTTCTAGAGGTTTTCTATAAAGATCCAGGTTCTTCGCAGTTCGACGAACCAGCAAAAACCCTTTTCACCGGCACTTTCAACAACAATTTGCGAGCAGACTGAGGTCTCACCCTAGGTGAAGTAATGGGGGGGCTGTGGAATCTGGTTTCCACAACCATGTGATGAGTGCTTAAACAAATCTGATGAGCAGCGCACTGATGGGCTACGCTGTGAACTGAGGACTATGCGATGATCACCTTGATCGCGGCTAACACTTCTACAATCCCAAATGCTCGATACAACTCGCGCATCCAAGGACTACGCGGCTCAGAAATAGCTCAATGCAGGACAGTGCAATACATAACTACGCTTCCTCTTTAGACTTAGCCAGTTTCAACAAGTAACACTTAGTGTTTTACCTACTCATCAACCACCTTAGATTATTGATCTTATGACTTATGCAATGTGATGGAACTCAAAATACTGCACACTTCCGGTGCTGCGCTTTGATGGAGTCGCACGGTGCGAACTCAATTGAATTAAGTGCTTATACAATAGGATTAAACATTCATTTAGACTTAGAAATACTCAAGCATCTAGCATTCACCCACATATGCCAAACTTAACATATTACTCCCATCTCATTCCTTATCGTGAATACATATAAAAGTAAACACATAAACTAATAAGAAAGATCTCAAGCATTCATTGTAAGCAAATAAACAGATGCAAACATGTAAACAATCACATAACATAGGAATTTAGCGTGGTTCACCCCCCAGGATGGGAGCTACATCCACAGGAACTGTTGTTGTATTAGTCTTTGGGAAGGGTACAACAATTCCAGTCTGTGCACTCTGCTGTAGACCCTCTTCTCTCTCAATAGGCCTTTGCGCACATATCTTGAAGAGCCTTTACAATGGAAAACTCAAACAGGTCTTGCTCAAGATTATACAATGAGAATTAAACCCAATCAACAACAACACAACAACAACCCTTTCCCTTACAAAATGGTGCCTATTTATAGATCATGCCTGTAGGTCATGTCTTTACAATATGCACGCAAAAACCCTAAGGTTTCCCAAAACTATCACGATTTTCCCTTAACCAGACTTACTGGCTTCTGGTAGCTAATATTCCATCATGGCCATCCTCTATGCATGGTCACATCGCTATTAGCCCGCCTTGTCGACCGCATGCCAACTATCGCTTTCTCCCGGTCGTTCCTTCTCTAACGTCCTTATGCGGCCAGTTCATGTAGTGGTTCCTTGCTTGTACGACTGTTCGATTTCCTCTGCTTTACTCCTTACCTACTGCTTGGTAATCATGGAGCATCTTCGCAATGTCGAGGTCCACGTGCTGTAAGTCCATCGTGCCCAAGATTAACTGTTCCAGCAGTGGTATCCTTACACTTAATAGATCAAGTTTGACGATGCGTGACTTCGCAGGTAAGGTCAAGGCTAGAAGTGCTGTCTTCGGCTGCGAAGTGCCTCCTGCCTTTCCTTCTGATTATGAGTCCCGCGGCAAGGGTAATCTGCGCTGTACTTCTTTAATCCTTTCTGTAATGCCTTACATTGTGGTCAGATTCTTCTGTAGACTCTTCTGAATTGCCTCATTCTTTTTATCTTTTTCGGTCATCAGGTCTTCCATCTGCAATGTTACTGTAGACGCGATCATCTCGTAATCGTCGTCATGGAGCTTTGCTTTTGATCTCCCCTTATTGGATTTCTGCTTCTTTTTCTATACCTTTGGTTGTACAGGGCTCTCAGCTTCCTTCCTTTTTCCTGTCCCTATCCACGGCTCTTCGACAATGGCTGTAGGAATGGGATTGTTCTCCTCAGTGACTTTCAATTTCCACAATTCCTTCGACTCTAAATTTAGCAGGCCATTCCTTCATGATGGTATCAATGTCTTCTTCATTCATATGGTAGCTTCCTTGGAACCATTCAAGGTTCTTCTTCTGTGCTTTGGCTGAAATATGAATGGAACGCATGTCAGCATAAAAATTGACAGTCCGAATATACTTAGTTGTTACCTCTTTTGTTATCTGCAGCATGGAGATAATGGCTATGCGCAGCTGCTCATAGTAAGTATAGAAGACTTCAGCTGTCACATGCTGTCTTTTTGAATTCAAATTCTCCCAAAGGTTTTCATAACGGGCTCCTTTGCAATCACTATTATCAGTTCTTATGCCAACGTAATCCTTCCCGTCCTTCCACCCTATGAATGCATTCATCACTATCAACCATGTATAATGGAAATTATCGCCATGTTCCTGGGTATCATTCAGTTCCTCTAGGAACTCGTTCAACAGGTACTGACACAAGTTGAATATTCCTCCCTCCGCGGCTTTTTCACCAAGTAGCACTGCACCCGCGGGTACTTCCAATGGTCTTGCTTTCCTCATAATCTTACCGGATAGCAATTGTGTAACAAACCACGTAGCGTCATCGTCTCTGTCATCCGTGACAAAGCCTCTCTTCCCTTTGACAACGGTTTTCATTTTCTTCATCTTCACGGTGACCTCCTTGTCGCGGCTCTTGCCTACGAAAAATTGCTTGTGATCCTCGCCTTTCTTGCTTAACCCAGTAATTTGGTGGATCAGATCAATATTTAGGTCGACAGTATGATTGAGCCACAAATATCCTTGGTGCATGCACGACATGAGAGTGTGCACCACCGCATTCAACTGTGGTGTTCTGTCAAAGTGTGGGAGTCTCAACAGGTTGAGTAGTCCTAATTCGACTACTCCGGATAACCAACTTTCTGTGACCAAGGAAAGATTTCCTTTCACGTCTTTCTTCCAACACATGCACTGGTCTTGCTAGAACTGTGGATACTTAGTTTCGTTGGGATCCTTCTGCATTTGAAGCAGGTCATAGTCTTCCCACTTACACTTTAGGATCTTACCAAGCAGATTTCCTCCCAATTTGACATGCTTTGACATAGGTGAGAGTGGAATCTCATACTTGGAATTCATTAATAGCTTAATGGTCAGTGCGTCCTGTGCACGTGGCAAGATATAATCAGGGGTTAGCTTCAATGGTATTTCCTTATCGCCTAACGGAGCTTGTGGCACTATGGAACTCATTAATTTTGGCTTCATTTTTGGCACCACTAGTTATTTGCATTTATCTTGCATTGCTGTAGCATGTCTTGGTGATCTTCAAGAACTCTGACCTTGCTCTGTTATAATTTTCTTGACGGGATTTCTCATCAACCCTTCAATTCCTCCGTATCTAAACACCTTCACAGTCTCCTGGACTGTGAACTCTTGCTCAATAGAGGACCTCTCATACATTCACTGGATAGGGCTAGAAGGAATGACGAGATTTCGGATAGCTTACTGTAAGTAAGGGAAAAGTATTGCTAGTGAGAAAATTCAAGAGTTTCAGTAATGCCCGCAAGTCCAAATACAACGGTATTTATAGGTGCAGCTAGCCTCCTCTGCGCCCCTCAATGGCTAGATAAGAATTAAATGTTCTGGCAGTTGGAAAAGTCTGACGAAGATTTTAGGCCTTTCCTCCATTAACTTGTTCAGAATGGCTATTTCGACGTTAAATGCTCGAGCAGTGGCTGGAAAAAGTACTGTATAACGGGTATATTTACGACTGACTTTCTAACGGCTAATTTTCTGGAATGTTGCATTGAACTGCGCGGCGGACCATCTCTACTCTGGTGCAGTTGCTTCACCATGTCAAACTTCTCGGTTCTGAGCTTGAACCTTTTCTGCTCCATTGGATTTGCGCAGCTACCGTTTTTAGCTTCGTGCTGTGTGGTTCTGCTTTTCTTTTTTCTTTCTCTTTTCTCTTTTTCTCTTTTTCTCTTCTTTTTCACCTCGTGGCTGCACTCTACAGAGGGTTCTGCAAAGTAGGGCTATCTTGATAGGGTTTTATCCTACTTCCTTGGATTAATGCAGGTAGATCATCTCTAGCTAACGTGGCTAACTGAACTGTGCCAACGTTAGTAACATGTACGATAGTATATGGACCAAGCCAATGCATCTTAAACTTCCCTGAAAATTTCATAAATTTGCTATCATATAAGAGGACTAGATCACCTACCTGAAAGGACTTGTTCTTGATGTGGTGATCATGCCATGCTTCTTCTCTTTCTTTCTGCACTTGCTGGTGGAAGCCCGCAATGAACCGATCTTCCTCCAACCCAACCAAGTGTATAAGCCTTTCTTCTAGTGCTTCTTGATCTTCCATGCCTGTGAATGCAACTATTCTCAAGTTGGGAACAATATAATCCATAGGAATCACAGCTTCCTGTCCATAGACCAATCTAAAAGGTGTATGGCCAGTCAATTTCTTGCAAGTAGTTATGTATGCCCATAATACAGTTGGAATGCATAGATCCCAGTCATCCCTAATCACATTGCATATATTAGTTAGCGCATTCTCTAGTACTTTATTGAAAGCTTCAACAGTTCCATTTGCTTGCGGATGATACAGTGTACTTCGCTGATGATGAATGTGGAACTCTTCTGTCAATGCCTCAATAGTTCTGTTCATGAAGTGAGTGCCTTGATCACTCATCAAAATCTTCAGGCATCCAAACCTTGTAAGGATGTTCTAAAAACTGAATTGCGCAGCAGTGACTACGCTACAATCCTTCACTGGCTTAGCTTCTGCCCATCTGGTGAGATAATCAGTCGCAGTAATAATATATCTTGCATCAGTTCTTTTTCCCGGTGGGTTTATAGGTCCCACAAAATCAATGGCCCATTTTTCAAATGCCTGAAGTGTCAACTACGGATTCAAAGGCATTTCATCTCTGCGCGATAGCTTTCCTATCCTTTGACAGACATCGCAGTTCTGGCAATGTTCCTTTGGATCTTTGTGAATAGTAGGCCACCATAGGCATGCTTGCAATATCTTCTGCGCAGTGGCTCTTCCTGCGTAGTGACCTCTCCATATACCTGAATGTGCCTCAGCCAAAATAAATGGCTTCTCATTCTCTAAAACACATCTGCGTAGCACTTCATCCTATCCCAACTTGTATAGTTGTCCCGCGATTATAGTGAAGTCTGTTGCTCGTACTACTAGCTACTTCTTTTGTTGCGTAGTAAACTCTATGGGTGCCAACCCAGTAGTCAATAATTCTATGATATATGTTGGTTGTGGAGCCAGAGGGCTGTACACTCATTCCCCAACCTTGGGGTTCGGGGGAAGGTCCCCTGAGAAATGGGGGTTCGGGGGCAACGCCCCCGAGAAAATTTTTTGGGCTATTTCGCCAACATATTTTGGGCCCATAGTTTTGGGTATCCCGTGGTATTTTCCCATTGTATTTCCCCTATAAAAGAAAGACATTTTAATATGGCCGAGTTCATATTTTAGGTTTTATGCATTTTAAAGATCTCTAAGATCGAAAAAGAGAGACTGTGACAGAGTGTGAAGAGGAAGTGTAGCGACTATGCTACAGGTTGTATCCCTTCACTTTGTTGGATGGTATAATAATAATGATTGGAAAATTTCAGTGTGGACGTATCCCATCTTGGGTGAACCACGATATATTGGTGTCTCTCTTGTAATGTGTATGTGTGATTATATTTGCATTTATGTTTATTGTTATTGCTCTGCGATCTTATTTTTCTAACAATATATTTATAGTAATCATCAGCAATCTGGATGGAAAACAACTGCGCATTAGGAAGATTGTATTCAAGGTTTGTAGGTTCTTCCCCTGACTCAATCCATGAAAGATGATCAGGTACTAAATTCAATCTTCCAGGATTAACCACTATTTCAAAGTCGTACTCTTGAAAGAGTAATAACCATCTGCAAATTCACCCCCCTAACACTGGCTTGTTGACTAAGTATTTCAAAGCAGAATGGTCAGTGAACATAGAGAAGTGCGCACCAAGCAAATAGTGCCTGAACTTTTGCAGTGCGTAGACCATAGCTAGGCATTCTCTCTCAGTGGTCGTGTAATTATTTTATGCAGAGGAGAGATGCCTGCTTGAAAATGAAATGGGATGGTAAATACCTCCCTCTGTTGGTTGTGCTACTACAAATCCCAATGCTATACATGAAGCATCAACATGGACATGAAATGGCTTCTCCCAGTCTAGAAAAACTAGGATCGGCATAGTTACCATTTTCTCTTTTAATGTGTCAAAGCCTTATTCACATTTTGCATTCCATATGAACTGCGCGTCTTTCTTCAACAACTTCTCCATTGGCGCGGTTATCTGTGCATAACCCTTTATAAAGTTCCGATAATAACCTATATGGCCTAATGTGGTGCGCAACTGCTTTACTGAATTCGGTGTTGGCAAATTTACAATAACTGCGATCTTCGTAGGATCAACCATCAAGCCTTGTTTGCACATAATATGTCCCAACAGGATTCGATAGGGAACACAAAAGAGACACTTCTTCAGGTTCAATGAAATTTGATGTCGTCTACACTTTTCTAGCATCAATCTCTTGGTTTGCACAATGGTTCTTCAGCAACCCAAATACTGTCCAATCATCAAAATAGGCGTCTAAAAATTTATGCATGAAATATTTAAATGTTGCAACCACAACTCTAGAAAATATGGCAGGTGCATTCTTCAGACCAAAAGGCATTACTGTGTATTGGAATGAACCCCATTCAGTGGAAAAAGTGGTCTTGTGTCTATCCGCTGGATCAATTCTTATTTGATGGTATCTTGAAAATCCATTAGTGAAGGAATATGCCTCATTTCCTCCAACATTATCGTGCACCTCATCAGTGAAGGGATTAGGAAATGGGTCATGCATTGAGGCATCATTTAATTTTCTGAGATCCATGCAGATCTTGATGTCACCCTTAGTTTTCTTGTCCTGGATAACCATCGGGCTGATCCACTCTAATTCTTCAACTAGCTCAATGATCCCCGCGTCGAGCATCTTATCGATTTTTGCCCTAACTTGTTCTTTGAATCGTGGATTCAGTCTATAGGGCCTTTGCTTAATAGGTTGTTGATATATTTGTAACTTCGGAAGATATTCTTCTATGTATTACATTTGTACTTTATTGTATATCCCACAGAGATGTATTATTCCTCTGATTGGAAGTGTCATCATGTGCATCGACAAGTGTCGTCATTTGCATTGATGGGTTATAGGACCACCAGTGTGGGGTCGGCCCTAGTTAGCACATTTGGTTGGGTTATTAGGCTTGATTAGCAAGTCGCCCCCAGTGGATTATTGGCAGGTCAAGTCAGTGTATAAATAGAGAGGTTGTGTCTCTCATTTATCTCATTCACTCACTTCTCAAGCTCTCATAGCTAAGAGAGAAAGTGGCGCACTAGTGGAGGAGGCGGAGCATCAGCTAGAGACATCTTATTGGGTTTGATCATTGTGATCTTGTATTGTGGCTTATCTTATCTCTGAGGAAGTTGCGGGGTTTTTCGCCTTCTCGGTTTTCTCCGGTGAAACTCTGTGTCTCTTGTGTGATTTCTTTTGCGTCTATGATTGATATGCTGTAGAGATATGCTGTACATGTTATTCTCTTAGAGATCCTTATGATAATGGAATGAAATTATTGAAAAATTAACATGGCATCAGAGCATACCTAAGAAGAAGGCAATGTGCAGCTGTGGAAGCTAGGGCTTATAATTGGGTTTGTCTCCACATATCATCAAAAGCAAGAGGCTATATTGACTCTCCTTGGAAGCGCACATCTTTCTGTCGAGACCGAATTCAATTCTGAGCATTTTCAGTTTTGGCCCTAAAAATTAGGGTTTCCACAAAAATAGGAATTTCTGAAATCTGAGGACATAGCTGGAAGCGCCTTCGAAAATTCAAATTTTAGAGATTTTGATCGAACTTTTTGGCTGGGTGAAGCTCCGGGAAACTCAAACCCTAATTCAGGGTCCTCCCTAGTGAATCCAAGAGATTGAAAAGCATTTCTGAAGGGAAAAACTTTGTAGTTTTCAATTTCTGAGTATACCAGGATGATCAGCTCATCAAGGCACATATATCTATCCTTTCAGAATCTTGAAATTCACATTTTGAATTTTTACGGTTTCTCTGACAAACCCCAATCTAGCTCCAGATCCAGTTTTCAGCAAATCAAGTGGTAAGACCTAAATCTTTTCTATTTCCATTTGATGTACTCTTTAAAATGTCTCACCACACCAAGCTTGAGGATAATCTTGAAGGGGCTAATAAATTCCGAGCCTGGAAGTATAGGATTGGGTTAATCCTAGAAGAGAATGAGTTGGACAACTACATAAAGGAAGAGGTTCCAGTTCTAGAGGAAGGTGAGGATAAGGCCTTACACAAGAAGAACCTAGACAAGGCTAAGAGAATCATTGTTGATTCTATCAAAGACCATCTCATACCCCATGTGTCTTCCCTAAAGATACCTAAGGAGATGTTTGACTCCTTGACCAAATTGTTTGAAGGAAAGAACATAAATCAGAAGATGACTCTGTGGAACCAATTGAAAGGGGTAAATATTTTGAATGGAAAGACCATTCAATCCTACTTTTCTAAGGTCTCTCAAATCAAGGAACAACTTGACGTTGTGGATGGAGTAGTGGAGAATGGTGAAATTGTGATGACCACTTTGAATGGCCTACCTAGGTCATGGGATTCCTTCGTCCAAGTAATTTGTGCGAGGAAGAAACTTATCTCATTCAGCAGGCTGTGGGAAGAATGCTCGCAGGAAGAAGCTCGGATTGTAGCTCGAGAAGAAAAGATGGGGAATGAAGATCAAGCTCTCACATCACATACCAAGAAGAGGACATTTTGCCTCAGATTTTCCTAAGAACAAAAGGAACAACAACAACAAATTCAATAAGAAGAAGAAGGGCAGCAAGAAGAGATATCATGCTCATGCTGCTGAGGATGATGAACCACCCAAGAAGAAATCTAGAGCAGAAAGTGATGACTCATCAAGTGAAGATGAATATGTACTAATCTCTGCTCTCACAGGTACTATCTCTCATGGATGTGATGATTGGATTATTGATATTGGGGCTTCCAAACACATGACTGGGTTTAAAGAATCCTTTGTAGATGTATCTGAACATGAGTCACCTCATAAAGTGAAACTTGGGGATGACTATCAATATCCTATCAAAGGAAGTGGTGAAGCCTACTACAAACTAGACTCTGGGAAGTCTTTGAAGATGAAATATGTTCTCTATGTACTTGGGCTCAAGAAGAATCTTCTATCCATATCATCTTTGGATGCAAAAGGAATTAGAGTTGCATTTGTAGATGGCCAAGTACTCATGTGGCCAAAGGGTAAGACCATAGATGATGCATTAGCGATTGGGGAGAAAGAGGGAGGATTGTACAAATTGAAGGGACAACCTGAACATGCCATGGTACGTGAATCCATGGAGCCTAGTGAACTTTGGCATAGAAGGCTTGCACACATGCACTACAGAGCACTACCAATTGCAAGCGATCTGACAGGTATGACTTACAGGTATCTTTTGAAATCTGTTTATGATTAAGTTTATAATATGATTGTCTTCATGTTATTGAGTTTAGCAACAATCTTGTTTAATTTTAGACTTGTCTTATCATCCTAGTAAAAGTATGAATACATGATAGAAGGAATTCATTGATTAGGGTTATTACACTTATGATTGTACTAATGCACTGTGGTGTTGTATGAGGAGAATGTTATCCGCTAACATGAAGGTACAAATCAAGTTCTAAATAAAGAACATGGTGACATGAAGACAGAGACTCATCCATAGTCATGGATCACATAGAGGTATGTATAATTTGGTTCTAAAATGGTTAAATTATGACTTATGCAAGTCATTGAAGAGAACAAGAAAACATTGCTAAACATATCTAGCAAATATGATGACCAGGTATGTTTCTCCTATATCAAGTTGGAATTCTACCCTATGTAAGGATCTTATACTATTTTATGATTGATAATGATTACTCATGAAATTACAAGTTTGAGTAATCTAGGGTTTATGCATATTATGTTCCTTACTTTGATTAATGATATGACTAACCAGAAAAGTCCTATATAAACCTTGAATACTAATGCTTATTTTATGTGTTTGAAATAATCATGACTATACATGTTTAATATTATTGTGTTTTGATAGTATTAAGATTATACTAATGAATGTATGATTATGAATGAGATCTCGAGGATAACACAATGATGGTACTAGTAAGCATGCATAGTGATCAAGGATGGATATAAGTTCAAGGACAGGTAATCCAGGAAGCAAAGATCAAGAGGGAGCACACTCCAGTAGTTCTTGCAAGGAAGCAAAGATTGAGAGGGAGTCTACCCAACAACAAACAAAGATAAGTATTTAAATTGTCATTTCTTATTGTTTAAATAATATTGTTCAATAATGTATATACCTATGTTCCTAGACTTAGGTTGTGTATTATGCATATTAGAATAATTGCACTAATGAACAGTATACTACTAATATGCATGTAATGGGTAAGTTGCCTACGGCATTGTACAACATTCCATTGCTACTTATCTAGAATGAAACCTCTTTGCTGACATGTTGGGAGTTGTGCACACTCTTAACAATGTTCTGGTAGAGATTGGAAGGCATCTAGAAAGTTACGGGATATGGATAAATGTTGTATTGAAGCATTGGCTAAAATAATTGCATGACTGTATGACATATTTCTTTATGTGTAAGAATTTGCTCTGAAAACGATGAGATGTTTCTAGTCATGCAATTTAAATTGTCTTGTAGGAAAGATCGTATCCCATCACCTACAAAAGAAGGACTACAACATTTGTTGCAACAACAAAGCTATCTATTGAAGATATTGAAGAATCTGAAGTTCCCAGGATCAGGGATACAGTGAGGCCATGATCGAGGAGTACCAGTCGATCATGAAGAATGATGTTTGGGAAGTGGTCCCAAGACCATAAGGGAAGTCTGTGGTGACTTCCAAGTAGATCTATGAGATCAAGCATGCTGCAGATGGTAGCATAGAGAAATATAAAGCAAGGTTTGTAGCTCGTGGATTCTCCCAGAAAGAAGGGATTGATTATGAAGAAAAAATTTCTCCTGTAGCCAGATACACTTCCATCAGAACAGTACTTGCTCTGGCTGCAGTGATGAAATGGAAGATACATCAGATAGATGTCAAGAAAGCTTTCTTGAATGGTGTATTCGAAGAGGAAGTGTATGTGGAGCAGCCACTCGGTTTTGAGACACATGACAAGGAGTCATATGTGTGCAGATTGAAGAAAGCCTTCTATGGGTTGAAGCAAGATCCTAGGACTTGGTATGGTAGGATGGACAGTTTTCTATCCAGTTTGGGATTTACCAAGAGTAAAGCAGATTCCAACCTATACTACAAGGTTGAGGAAGGAAATCCTCTGATACTACTCCTATATGTGGATGACCTGTTTGTTCTAGGAGAGGATGGGTTGATTTCCGACACCAAGAGGAAGCTTTCATCCGAGTTTGAGATGAAGTAATTAGGGAGGATGCACTATTTTCTAGGCATGGAAGTGTGGCAGAGTGAAGATGGGATCTTCCGTGGACAAGTAAAGTATGCATTAGAGATCCTGAAGAGGTTCAGGATGATGGACTGCAAGGCCATGACCACACCTATGGCATCGAACCTGAAGCTTCTATGTGATGCTTCATCTGAGCCGGTTGATGTCATGATGTATCGTCAGATGATTGGGTCCTTGATGTACCTGGAGGGTTATGTTGATTCAGATTGGGCAGGCAGTGCTGCAGATAGGAAGAGCACTTCTGGGTGTTGCTTCAATATGGGATCAGGTGTGATCTCTTGGTTTAGAAGGAAGCAATCCTGCGTAGCACTGAGTATAGCCGAAGCAAAGTATGTTGCAGCATGTTCGGCTAGTTGTGAGGAAGTATAGCTGAGAAAGCTACTGTCTGAGTTATTTGATCTCCCATTGGATGCTACTGGTATCTATTGTGACAACCAGAGTTGTGTAAAACTGTATGAGAACCCAGTGTTCCATGATAGGTCGAAGCACATTGAGATCAAATATCACTATATCAAGGATATGGTGTAGAGAGGAGCAGTGAAGCTCATGTATGTTGCGATGGATGAGCAGGTTGCAGATGTGTTGACGAAACCACTAGCCAGAGTGAAGTTTGAGTACTTCAGAGGGAGGCTTGGTGTTCTTTAGATTGAAGATACTTCGAGGAAGAAGTGATGGGACACATTTGTAGGAGCCATTCCAAGCATGGTGAGAGGAGGATCCTTCCCATGGCTGTGGATGTAAGCGCTGTGTGATGAGCATCAGGATGATGCTGCAGTTACTGCTCTGTATGATCAGTTGGATCATGTATACGCATCCGTTGGATGCCTTGTATGTATCAAGTGGATACATTGTATGATCAGGTGGATCATGTATATGTATGCATCAGTTCGATGCTTTGTATGTATCAGGTGGATACATTGTATGATCAGGTGGATCATGTATTTGTGTATGTATCAGGTGGATACATTATATGATCAGGTGGATCATGTATGATGATATGTATCAGGACGATGCTGTCGATGACATGAACTAGCACGATGCAGTGACGATGATCTGGATGATCATATGTGATGAGTATCAAGATGATGCTCTAGATGACATGCATGAGGACGATGCAGTTACGATGATCAAGATGATCATGTGTATCAGGATGATACTCTAGATGATATGCATCAGGACGATGCTATGATGATGATCAGGATGATCATGTACTTCAGGATGATGTATGGTGACTATCATGTTGATACTCTATGGCTGTGGACAGGTTGTGCAAATGAGCATGTAACTAGACCTGGGAGATCCGATAGGTTGAGCAGTATGCTCGTAATCACTCCTAGGATGCTCTTTTGAGGAATTTCTCTGGGAAGACATGTAACTAGACTTGGGAGATCCGATAGGTTGAGCAGTATGCTCATAATCAGTCCTGGGATGCTCTTTCGAGGCTTTGTCCTATGACATGTAACTAGACCTGGGAGTTCCGATAGGTTGAGCAGTACGCTCGTAATCAATCCTGGGATGCTCTTTTGAGGCTTTGCCATGACCACATGTAACTAGACCTGGGAGATCCGATAGGTTGAGTGGTACGCTCGTAATCAATCCTGGGATTCTCTTTCGAGGCATTGTGGTAGGAGTCACATGTAATACATCCTGGAGATCTGGACAGGTTGTGCTAGTCACGTAAAAGGCCTCAGATGCTCTTTAGAATTCTTGCTAGTCAAGACACTCTTTTAAGGTTTTGTGACAAACACATGTAAGTGGACCTAGGAGATCTTTCCCATCGTGCTTCGGCACATAAAGGATCCTAGGATACTCTTTTGAGGCATTGTGACGCATGCAATAATCCCTGAGGATTCCACAGTATGGACAGTAATGATGAATACCTACAGGTGGTGGGCCTACATCCAGCGTGAAAAGGGGCTGGCTTTGTAGAACTTCCTATGACAAGCAGAATTTAGAGATAGCCTAGTGATCGAGATGTCGAGTATAGCAGTAGTGTTGATGATGATGCTCTGTGATCCAGTGATGATGATCCAGCTCTAGAATTGAATACTTGCACCAATATGTATTAATGACCTGTGTTTAGAATACCTTCCTAGTTAAGAGGGAGTGTTGATGTATTTGTAACTTCGGAAGATATTATTCTATGTATTACATTTGTACTTTATTGTATATCCCACAGAGATGTATTATTCCTCTGATTGGAAGTCTCATCATTTGTATTTGTAAGTGTCGTCATGTGCATTGACAAGTGTTTTCATTTGTATTGATGGGTTATTAGACGACCAGTGTGGAGTCATCCTTGGTTAGCACATGTGGTTGGGTTATTAGGCTTGATTAGCAAGTTGGCCCCAGTGGATTATTGGCAGGTCAAGTCAGTGTATAAATAGAGAGGTTGTGTCTCTCATTTATCTCATTCACTCACTTCTCAAGCTCGCATAGCTAAGAGAGAAAGTGGCGCACTAGTGGAGGAGGAGGAGCATTGGCTAGAGACATCTTATTGGGTTTGATCATTGTGATCTTGTATTGTGGCTTATCTTATCTCTGAGGAAGTTGCGGGGTTTTTCACCTTCTTGGTTTTCCCCAGTGGAACTCTGTGTCTCTTGTGTGATTGCTTTTGTGTCTCTGATTGATATGTTGTACATGTTATTCTCTTAGAGATCCTTATGATAATGGAATGAAATTATAAAAAAATTAACACATGATTCGTGGCAAGCTTAAGAGGTATCTTCATAACCCCTAAGTCGCCCAGAATACCTTTCATTTATGTAAACATCATCGGGAATAAATCCTAATACTCATGTAACAGGTATGTGATCTCCGCAACCGTCTAATCATGCCAATAGTCTCCAATAGACACAAACTTTGGCTCTTCTCTTGTGCCAATGTTCACTTTCTTCGTTTTCACAAGTCCATTCAAGTCTGGAATCTCCAGGGGAGGTCCCTCTACTTTGCGCACACCTTCAGACTCAGGTATATTGACGTTGCGTGGATCCTCCTCATCGCTTTCTTCTATATCTTCATTCTCAGCAAGGTTATAGCATTCCATGGCATGCTCTATCTGTTTCATGTACTCTAGTTGTAGGTGTTCAGGTACTCCTATATCTCCAAAGAATTCATTTAATGTCATGTTTCTATGTGGACATTCTGGTCTAAATATCAATTCCTTAATAATATGCAAAGCATCATTTATGCTAGGACTGTCGTCTTCAAAACTAAAGCTCTTTTGGACATTCGCAGTCAAAGTAGGACAATCTATAGTTTCTCCACACAACTCCATGTCTAGATACCACTTCTTCGGAATGTGCTCCTCCAACGTGTGCACAAACAGATGCACCCATTCTGTCTGCGGTCTCTCCTCCCATGTTTGTGAACAAATTTGAATATGATCCCTTGGATTCATCTGTCCATTATATTTTTCAAAGGGCAGTGTAACCTTTTCAGCGAACCTAATCTGCATCTTGATTCTACACTGATCCCATGTTGTCAATGTCTGCTTATGCGCAACCCACCATCTGGAAGGTGTCTCGCGCAGTGCCATATCTAGTGCTGGTATGTGATGTTCTTCTACAATTGCTACAGTATATTCTCGGATAAATGAATAAAAATTAGATGAACCATCAAAAGTGGGGATTGGACTTACCTCTTTTCCAATCCAGCGCAATGACTTTGTAATTTGCGAGCATCTCCTTGCAGATGCTTCATGCATAAGGTCTTGCTATTTCTCCAGTCCTGCATCAGAGTCTGAGATGAAAGAGCTGTCACAGTGCCAACTGAGTGTTATGTCCACAATGGGATTAATATAGTCATCTTGATTCACAGTCATCTTGTAAAAATGTTCAAGATCCTGTGCTCTGGATTCTTCCTGAATTGGCTCGCTGTATCTGTCTCTGTCTGTAGGGTCGAGAGGTGCGATGACCCTGAGGTGCTTTCCTTCGAATATCATCTTCTCCGTCTTCAAGTTTATGATGGCGAGGTTATCCATATCCCATTCGATTCCTAACAGTGTAGGATAAGGATGAATATCATACACAATCTCGATAACCTCGAAGTCTGCATGACTTCGCACTCCATCAATGTCAACAATAACATTGGCTAACCTTCCAAAATGTATGAATTTCTCCTGGTTGGCCATTCTCAACTATATGGGTGACCATAATAGCTTTGGTCTCCCCATCTGCTGCCATGTCTATTTAGTTAAGACATTTACTTCAGATCCCAAATCAAGAATGATCTCATCCATCTCATAATCTCCTATATGCGCACTGAGTCTCATTTCTCTTCCTATTCTTTTGTGTTTCCCGATGTGATGAACTACGCTCTGGGAAGTTTCCATCTCATTGCGTGGTTCATACTGGTCTAATAACTTTTACAATTCTGCTATAGCATCTAGGATTTTTAATAGTTTCATGTAGCTCCTTAGGAACTGCGCAACATATGTGCTTGTCTCTGCTGCGTGGTACATTTTGTCATAAGCCATCGGCATATCCTATGTATGCGGTATTTCACTATGCAATGTGATTCTTGGTGACCTAGGTGCTTGTCCTTTGAAAATGTCTCGCGCTTCTTCAAATACTCCTTTATTTTTCTCTAGATTGAAAGCAGGTGTCTTTCTCGTAGCTTTTCTGATCCAAATTGTTTCAAGAGTCTGCTTAGTTTAAAAGTGTCCAAAAATTGAAGCTTCTGCTCCTCTATCTCTCCCTGTTGTAGCGCCACTTCACGTCACTAGATTGATACTTAGATCCGCAGGTCTTTTCTCTGCTGTGATCAATTGAATGTTCGGGTTCGACGCATCTTGATTTCTTTTCTACATTTCTGCAGCTAACACTGGGCAGACCTCAATAACATGATCAAAAGATTTGCAGTAATTACACGTAGTACATTTATTGATACAATCTCTGGATAAGTGGCCTTCATGGCCACAGTTGTAACAGATCATCTGGCCTCTTCCCCTTCCTTGCCCTGGACCAGTATTTCTTCCTCTTCCACGGAATCCTCCACAGCCTCTATATGCGACCTCATCATACTACGCATTATCTTGCTTATGTGGGGTTGCTTCTTGGACTCTATATACTCCACTATGATGCATATGATCCATGTCTCGCTTCCTTTCCTGCATGAGCTCATATGCCCTACAATTGGATTCATCATATCCAACTGATTTACAGAAGTTGCAATATATATTCTTAGGGGTGCGCACATACTTCTGTATGAGATAATAGTCTTCAGGCCTATGGCCTCACGTTTTACATATTTCACACCATGGTGCTTGATTTTGATTTAGCGGATTCGGTGCTCCACTATTAAGATACTCCTGAAATAAAGGACAATGCTCTCTAGTGTGCCCTTCTCCTTTGCATCCTGTACACAAGACTTCTTCTCTTTCTTGTTTTCCTTTCTTCATATCATGTAGTTGTAATGTTAGGGTAGCTAACTGGGTATGAATCTGAGACATCCTAGTGCTAGTTTCTCCAATTGGTGAAGCTTCCAACTTCATCGCAATCTCCAAGGCTTCTGCCTGTGAAGCCACCTTTTGCTGCATCAACAACAGTCTAATATGGGGAAATAGTGCAGCTACAAACCATTCCTGGTGTTGTTCCAGAGCTATGACAAAACTTAATTGGTCTAGCAGTGTCTTAAATTTCTGGTCAAATTCCCAGACTATTTCATTAGGTTTTTACTTAATCTCTTTTAATTCTATAATACACTATGATTCTGACTTTGGTTTTTTAAACTCGCTTAGTAATGCAGCCTTAATTTCTGCTAAGGTTCTATTCCATCCCTGAGAGTACTTCATGAACCAGTTTAATGCTCTGTCTTTGAATGTGGTGACGAGCTGCGCTCTCTTCACAACATCATCTTGGACCTGCTTAACACTCTAGATGGCTTCACATAGAAACCAGTGCTGGTCAGGGTCTTCCAAACCCGTTCCTTTAAATATTAACAACTTAATATCATCTTTCATCCTTCTCCTCGGTGGTGTAGGATTTTGCGCAAGGTTCTGAGCAGCAAAAGTGAAATTGGTACTACGCGAAATGTTCTAAATTAGGTTATTTTGAGTTAGGATAGGCTGAGTACTCACTCCCGTGATGTTATTGGTATCAACACTCTGAGGATGAGGAATGCTAGCAACAGGAGGGTTCTGAGCTGACAGATTCTGAGAGATAGGAGGCACGGTACTTGCAACGGATGGATTCTGCAGTGTAATAGGCTGATAGGTAGCAGATAGAGGTGCGGTTTTGCTATGAGGTACAGTTTGTAAGTCAATATCTATGCGGAGTCCAATCTTCTTAGTGGTATACTTATATCTTTTTCCACTTCTCAAATTATGCATTTCTTTGTCAGAATCACTATAAATGCTATTGACCATTACAGATTCAAACTGCTAGGAATATTTACTGCATTTTTAAAATACCTTTTTCAGCTAAAAGCATTTTAATGTATAAACTCAAATTGTTTAGGTACTTACCTCTGAAACCTTTGAAAAAATATGCTTCGGCTATGCTGTAGGACTTCAGGGTGTCCACAGCAAACTCTATCATGAATCCTTCTAGGATACTGTCAACCCAAAAGTCGACTGCTCTGGAAAATGGACTATCTACTGCTTTGAGCCTTACAATGAGCTCCGGAGTCCACTTAGTCAATATTTTTGGTGGGAAACAATTCTTATGCTTTGCAAGCTGTGATAACCACTCGTGCAACTGATTTCCAAAAGATGCCAAAAAAAATTTGTGAATATATTTCCAAAGGTATTTGTTCAACCAATCTATGTCAGATAGATGTGGATTTCTATTTTCTTTCTTAGCGAAATCTGTTTCTATATTACCGCACCAAGCCCATATTTCTTTCTTGTCTGGATGCCAAATTTCTGCAATCAATGGGACCTTTTCTTCTGAGCACATCACTTCTTGCAAGTGTGGCAACTCATCATGGATTCTTAGCATGGAAACAGAACCATTTGTTGTCTTACATAACTATTCTAGAGGTTTTCTATAAAGACCCAGGTTCTTCGCGATTCAAGGAACCAACAAAACCCCTTTTCACCAGCCCTTTCAGCAACAATCTGCGAGCAGACTGAGGTCTCACCCGAGGCGAAGTAATGGGTGGTTGTGGAATCTGGTTTCCATAACCGCGTGATGAGTGCTTAAACAGATTTGATGATCAATGCACTGATGGGTTGCGCTACGAACTGAGGACTGCGCGATGATCACCTTCATCGTGGATAAGACTTCTACAAGCCCAAACGCTTGATACAACTTGTGCATCCAAGGATTGCACTGCTCGAAAATAGCTCAACACGGGACAGTGCAACAGATAACTGCGCTTCCTCTTCAGACTTAGCCAATTTCAACAAGTAACACTTAGTGTTTTACCTACTCATCAACTGCCTTAGATTATTGATCTTATGACTTATGTAATGTGATGGAACTCAAAATACTACGCACTTCCAGTGTTGTGCTTCGATGGAGTCGCACAGTGTGAACTCAATTGACTTAAGTGATTATACAACAGGCTTATACATTCATTCAACTTAGAAATACTTAAGCATATAGCATTCATCCACATATGCAAAACTTAACATTTTACTACCATCTCATTCCTTATGGCGAATACATATAAAAGTAAGCACATAAACTGATAAGCAAGATCTCAAGCATTCATTGTAAGCAAATAAATAGATGCAAACATGTAAACAATCACATAAAACAAGAATTTAACATGGTTCACCCCCTGTATGGGAGCTATGTCCACAGGAACTGTTGTTGTATTGGTCTTTGGGAAGGGTACAATAGTTCCAGTCTGCACACTCAGCTGCAAACGCTCTTCTCTCTCAATAGGCCTCTGCGCACATAGCATGCAGAGCCTTTAGAATAGGTCTTGCTCAAGATTATACAATGAGAATTAAACCCAATCAACAACAACAGAACAATAACCCTTTCCCTCACAAAATGGTGCCTATTTATAGATCGTAGGTCATGTCTTTACAATATGCAGGCAAAAACCCTAAGGTTTACCAAAACTGTCACGGTTTTCCCTTAACCGGACTTGCTAGATTTTGGTAGCGAATATTCCACCATGGCCATCCTTTGCACGTGGTCACGTCTCTATCAGCCCGCTTTGTCGACTACATGCCAACTGTCACTTTCTCCCGGTCGTTCCTTCTCTAACGACCTTATGCGGCCGGTTCATGTAGTGGTTCCTTGCTTTTGTGACTGGTCACTTTCCTCCACTTTACTCGTTACCAGCCGCTTGGTAATCATGGAGCATCTTTACCAAAAATAGACCACCGATGGTCTAACAAGAATATGTGCCGTCTTCCATCCAACATTCTTCCTTTTCAGATCTCCGTAGATTGGGCTCTTCACAACGCTAACTCCTTCGCATTGTTGTACTTCGCAGCTCTTCTGATGATGCATTGCACTCAACTTCGCAGCTTCCCACAATTGAATTTTTCAAAAATTCTTCCACTTCACTGCACTTAACTTCGTGGTGCCAAAACTTGACTTGCACAAAAATGCCCCACTTGGGCCAGGGCCAACAGTTGCCATACAACACCTATTTTCCAAATATTCCCTTTACATATCCTCTGTAGTGGTTTTGTCCCTATGCATTGTCTATGAGCATTAAAAGCATATTTTTGACCCTAAGACATTATAGTTCCTCGTTGGACAATGTATACATCCCCAAGAACCATCCCTGGGGTATAAACATTATATTGGTGTCCATAAAATCTCTCTAGGTCAAATATGTCCTATACAAATATTGTGTGGTGGTGTTGGACTATGTGCATGTTTCATTATCCATAAAAGCATATTTTAGGACCCAAGATATTCATCTAAGGTCCTAAGGCCTAACACTCAGGTTTATTTCCCTCATGGTTCCATGTCTATGGCCTCAAGGTCCATCATTGCTGCTCAAAACTTACAAATTGAAATACCAGACTTAGGGCCACACTAGAAATATTACAAAAGTAATCATAGAATTCGTAGATGCCTACTAGAAAACATATTGAAACACTTCACACAATAGAGTAGAAGCTTCAGAGACATCCCAAATCCAATATGGAGAAAATGGTCATATGTTGAACAAGAAATACTGGAATTTAAAATCCATGAAGATACCCTACTCTCAATGATACCAAACTCTTCCAAGTTTGGGTTAGCACTTCTCTTTGAGAAAACCACGAAAGTTATCTCTATGAGAATTTGGCTTTGCAGGGCCCCTCTCTACTCCCATATGGATGGAACACCATCTCATTTCTCCGTTATCACTCACTTGTTTTCATAGCTTTTTGATAGTCTTAGTTCCCATGATCAA
This sequence comes from Larix kaempferi, assembly GCA_027924585.1. Classification (NCBI taxonomy): domain Eukaryota; kingdom Viridiplantae; phylum Streptophyta; class Pinopsida; order Pinales; family Pinaceae; genus Larix; species Larix kaempferi. The sequence continues at coordinate 7,305,195 of BSBM01000502.1, forward strand.
AATAACCATCAATACTATCATTCATATTTTATGTGTTTCCTATGATACTTCCTAATTACCATGTTTGGGTCAACTCACCCATGCTCTCATAAAATCTCATTAATTATGATGCCAAAATATCTCGACCCTACTTACAAGATAATATTTTCCTTGCACACAAGATAATAAATTGGTGCCCATTTTGAGATTTGTATTAACGTTGCAGATGGTGCTTGGGAGGCATGCCTTGATTTAAGATTGACAAGTACTATGTGATGGTCTTGGACTGTTTGCAGCTTCATGATTGTAAAATCCTCTTTTATTCCCTAATAAATTTAATGTGGGACAAATATTCATTTATAGGGGAAACATCAATATCTTGCATTGGATCCTAATGGGGGAAGGTTAGACCTAGAAACAATTGAATGTGAATGATGTAGTATGGTACCTCAACACCATCAAATCTAACCTTAATCTTGCACCACTACATCCTTGAAGCATTCACATGTTTTCCTCTTATAGCCCATGTTCTTCAACAACACTCTAAGTGAAACTCTTCCACGCCTTGGACACTTGTTAGGTTTCCTAAGTCCTTCATGCAAATTGGATTAATTTTTTTCAAATGCCCAAGTGCTTGTTCCACCATACCAATCTCAATCTATCTCTACTATGTCTTAGACACTTGCTTGGTAGTCTAAATCCTCGTTGTAGATTGATTCAGACTCTAATTGCACCCAAGTTGTTCATTGTTCCTAAGCTGATAGTTAGAACCTTCAAACTCCTTTTTCACTCCTCATGTCCATATGATTACTCCTTAATCAATCTATCCATGAGTATTCATTTTCACAATGCTTGCATCCTCTTTATATACATGGGAGGTGCCTTGATCATTTCCTTCTTTGAAGGTTCCTTTCATTGTACCCAATGCCAAACATACCTAAACATGCAATACTCCCAACTCAGTGTGCAAGTGACTCCTCAAAGTCTTCCAAGGAAAAGAGTATATAGTCCAGTGGGTCCATGTTCTCATCAAAATGAGCATAATTTCCCACGGAGCTCCAAGTATTAATGCACCAAACAATTTCAACTTTCCCATTGAATAGCCATTGGCACTATTTCCCATAGACCAAGGAACTGCTACCCCAAAATCAAGGTATTGCTATCCAATGCATCCATTAACTAAGGAATACATGCATCCAGTTTCCATGTCCTCATGCAACCTCTTATTTTGAGTTTGAGCTTCCTCATAGCCCACCATTTACTACCATTGTGAGAATTCCCAAGCTTGCTTGCCACCTACCATCAAGGGGAAAGGGTTTCTCTCCATTGTTCTTCCATCTACTTAGAATTTATTTTGGACAATAAAGGCCTCGCTAAGGGATATTTTTGGATTCCCTTGAAGCCTTCACCTCTTAGGTGTTGTAAAACTATTCCATTGGGAAATACAAGAGTGGTTTAGCATACCTTTGCCTGTTGTTGTAGTTTGCATCTTTCCCCCATCTCTTTCATTTTTATTTCATCAATATTTTTTATGTTTGGATGTGAAATACACTAAAAATATCTTGCAGGATCACTTGGAGGAATACCAACCACCAAAAAGGGGCTCCAAGGACCGAGGCCTTGCAACAACCTACAAAGTTTAACCCCTCAAAAATTGGAAGAGTGCACTTGTGCAATTTTTTCCATAACAGTTGTAATGGAGACCATACTTATTTTTGTTCATTTCTTTCTAAAATAGGTTGTTTTATGCTAAGTAGCTAATTCTGGGTATTTTCCACTTACAGGAGATTAGGTATTCCACCTCTTGCTTCCATAATTTGGCCCCATAATGACCTAATTATTTTCTTGCATCCACGTGGTTCTCGGCATCTCTGCCACATTGATAACATGGAATCAAATCGGAAAGTCGCATGCATAGCACAGGTTACCAGTGTCATACCCGCATGGAAGGTTAGTGTATTACTTGTGCTACAACGCGTCTGTTTTGTAACAACCCACATGGTCCGTGCGGTAGATTCTAGTTTAGACGCACTACTGTTGTTTATTTTATTTTTATCTACACAGTTTAGTTTGGCATCCCAATTGCTTCTTACTAGTGAACTTAAATTAAGGCTAATTCACCCAATTACTTAATTTCTTAGTAATTAGTACACCTAGAGAAATATTAGGAAGCAAAGAGTACATCTCTCTTGAAACTTAACTAGGTAACGAACTTTCAGGCTTTCAATGGGCCTCATTGTTGTCACTAGTATTCAATACCATTTCTTCTTTATGCATCAATCGACATGCTGTTTTTATTAGTATTGCTAGTGTAGAAAACATTTTTTGCACACAAGCAAGGACCTAAAGACACTTGTCGCCCAAAGTATGCTCTTCACCTCGCACTTCATGTGAGCTTGGTGAATCATGAAAAGGGTGAGAAGTGTGGAATACCTCCATTGCAAACTTGTCTATTGGTTAGAATAATTTTATTTTGCAAAGCGTCATGAGAATCTCTTAGAGTTAAAAGCACATATTGCTTGATATACTCTTTTAGTTAATTTTCCAATAGAATCGTTTTTTTTCTTCTTTTATCACATGTGTTTTATCCACTAGCACACAAAAAGAGGCCTAGAAACTCTTCCAATCCAAGTATGCTCTTCACCTTGCACTTCATATGGGATTGGTGAATCAGAAAGGTAGCGATTGTGAAATACCCCTCTTACACTCCATAAGTGGAACATACAAACCCCTTAAAATCAACATTGTAATTTCCTCAACCAACTAAAATCCTCCACAATAGGTCACAAAAAAAAAATTTAGTTAGGTAAGATTGATTGGGATAGGCATCCATTAGTTCCCAACAATCTAGTTTCATTTGAAATATTTTGAAACATAACATTGTTTTATTTTAGGGTACTTACAAAATTTCTTCTATAAGCAAGTGTTAAAATAAAAACCGAATCAGAAGTCCACCGTGACCAAGGAGGTGAAAGCCAAGGTATAAGTTTCCTGCTCTCCCCTATGATCCACTCATCTCATTGTAGGGAGATGACACTATATCATGAAGGACAAACCACTGATCCAAGTTAGGATATCACCAATGAGAAATTGTGAGTGCAATTGACTCTTGAAGTTGGCTCTTGTCATTGGGAGGTGTTTCCAAGTATTCTTGATTCGATCATTGGCCCCATCCCCGATAGAGCTAGCTCTTTCTTACCTCCACTAGTCAATTGGTGAGTGGATACCATTATCACCATCAATTGTGATTTTGGGAGGCCCAGTTACATTCGAGAGGAAGGAGGTTTGGTATTCTAGGTAATTTACATTTATTATATTTTAAATACAAGTTCACTAACTCATAATAAAAAGAACCTACATGTGGGAACTCATGCACTAAAATCAATATTGCACATATCACTCACTTATAGCACCATTTTGCATATGCTGTGGTTGGCAAATTTTTGCATTTGTTCAATTTTGTTTAATTGACTATCACTCTCATATTAACACAAATCCTCCACCAGTGAAGAATAAAACAACAACCTAAGATAGTCTCATAGACTGTAAGGACTATCCTCTCTCTCGAGGGGTGTTTTCACACCTTCCCCCCATATTGCACTCTAAAGTAATTCAAAGGCAGGTAATTCCTACGAAGCATTGATAGGATCATCTGGTCAAGGAAACGCCTTGATAGGTACATTTTATCCCCTAGGATAATATATTAATCACACCACTTCTTCCCACATCGGAAGTAGTGCCCCGTTGGGTTCGCCACAAGGATATCCTTATGATCCCTTTAACCATCCTCTCTCATAGGAGGTCAAACATTTTTTACAACACCACCTGGGTATCCCCCTCATGGAAATCACATCCCAAATAGAATGGCAAGACCCGACATCCCTACATTACCATCTATGGTTAGTTTAAATCTACCTGATTTGGCCAAATTGACAAATGACCCCATTGCTCATTATGCGACATGGACAACTATGCCAAACAAGCTTCCTTCTAATATTTCAAAATTTGAAATAAAATAGGGAGATGATACCACCAACCACATTATGTATCTCCACTTATGGTTCATCTAACAACATAGAGGATGACCCTGTGAGGCTTCGACTCTTCCAGCATACCCTCATTGGAACATCAACTAAATGGTATGTAAACCTAGAAAGTGTCACCCATTCCACATTTGTGACATTGGCCACCGCATTTCTTACATACTTTCAACTACAAATACAATATGATCTAGACCTTGAAATTATCACCGAGTTTCATCAAAATACATCCACCCACATCGTGGACCACATCCATGAGTGGCGTAAGTGCCGCACACTACGCAAGATCAAAATACAACCCCTCTTTTTGTTGGATTGGTTTATCAAGTCTCTCCAAATCGCCATAGATAAATATGCCTCCACCTCCATGCCAAAAAGTGAGGAAGAGGCTATTATGAAATCACGACATTTCAACCTCATATATGCACAGTCTAGATACATTTACACAATCCTCCCTAATGCCCCACGGCATCGGTCGTGGATCCTGCACCTTCAAGCTCGTCACATTCAGTGGATGAGCTTATTGGGTCCATTTCCCATTTAGGAAATGTTCCTCCCACCATGTACATACCATTCAACATGGTTCTTTATTACCCATCCATTCAACTTGAATCAATACCCCCTACACTAGTACTAACACCATCAGTTGGTCAATTACAGTATGGACCATACATTCCTACCTACCCAAATGTTAGCCAAGCGATGACAGTTCCTACACCACAATTGGTTCCAGTCACTCCTACATCCACCTCTTATGGAGCACAAATGGAATTTATCCCACCACTGGGATATAATTTGTATTACCCTTTCCCATGCCCAACTAGTCAGCATCCTTCTCCCCACATGGGGGTTAACCTAGTTCAACCTACTTATGTTTAGCAAGCTCAACAATTTCAGTAATTGAACACCGCAAACCCCCATAATCCATGAACTCAGGGGAAGAAGAAAGGTAAGAACACAACATTCGGGGCAAGGGGGAAACCCCCTCCCCCAACAATACCACAACACGGGTGATCGAAATGGAGGGACTAACAATCCCCTCAAACAAGGGAAGAATCCTCGCTTGAGAACCAATTATTGTTCTCCATTTGCAACGATTATGGTCATTACACACATCATTGTCCACTTATCCCTGACTGCGAACAATTAGTGGAAGATAAAAATAAGATGGTGACGAACCCTCCTTCGGTAATGAATCCTCCCCAACCATAAACAATATTATTATAGAAACCCCTTTCCAATTAAGGGTCAGTTACACAAGAACAAGATCCTTGTCCACCTAGCAATGGCTCTTTCCAAAATATCTATATGTTGGATATAAACCTTCATACACGAGCCAAGGGTTATGATGGGCCTTCTACTCACCAAGTGGAAGACGTCTATATCCCCTCGGGGGGCCCTATGCAAATACCACACCCGAATACCGAACAAATCCCATGGATTCCAAAAGTTATGATTCAGTGTACCCCTAATAACCCTCACATGAACGCCTCCCACAATTATAGTATTGTGAATGACTTGGCTCAGTCCCCCGCAGTTATGTACACATTAGAAGTGCTAGATTCTTTCCCAACACAAATAAAGGCGTTAATCAATGCACTCAATGTTATCAACCCTTCTGACTTGCACCTCATTACCTTTGATGTGGACAAAGGTGATCCGCGACTACCATGATCAGCCACATTTCAAGTTCTAGTCACGGTTAAAAATGTTATGATCCATCGTTGTATCATAGATGAAGGTGCATCCACTTACATTATGTCCATAAAATTATGGAAACGATTAGGATCCCACGAGATTGTCCCCTCATCTATTGCTCTTCGTGCATATGTTGGGATACCATCCTAACCGAGAGGATTGTACCAAAATGTCCCCATGGAGATGAGGGGCAAGATGGTTATGATCGATAGTGAAGTAATCAATGTTGAGCTCGACTTCAAAATCCTCTTGGAGCATAGTTACATGTATTCCATGAATGTTGTATCCTCCTTAGTATTCTATATTGTGATGTTTCCCTTAATTGGGAATATAGTTACCCTCGACTATCTTAACTATTATGACCCTAATACCACAAGCAATCCCAACAACATCCTACCCGCTGTATTGGGTGATGATCAACCATATGTTGACATTGCCCCCGGTATGTATAAGGATTCCAATTTTTTAGGAGCATATTCGGGACCACCACCAAATATCTCAACATCTACCGATGGCCTAATGTGCACAATTTTCACCACTGAAAATGGGGCTGCCTCCACCTCAACATCATCATTAGCACCACCGTTGAGTCATAGGATTGAACAAACGTTCAGTCCCTCGTTACCACCGATTTTTCAAATCCCATTTTTGTATCCTCCCATGGGTGTACAAGGGACATCGGTTAGGTCTCAGTTAACTCTACCTGGGATAAATTTTGGGATCCTAGTGTGTTACCTTAGACCACCCTTCCCAGATATGGCTTCCGAACCAGTCACCCATTATGATTTTGTCTTTGTTTCTGCAAGTACGGCTGCAAGGCCAGTAAAATGCCCAATTAGGAACACCCAACCTATGACATCCACAACTACCCTACAATCAGTCGTCGCTAAGACCTCCAATGGGGGCACCAAAAAACCAAAGTTGAAAGGTCCCCTATTACCAAAACATACATCTAATTTACTAGAAACCACGAATCCTAAACCAGGGGGAATCAACCATCAACAGTTAAAAACCCTAGTTATTTTCAACACTCCAACCCAAAGGGTCACACTGCCATGTTCTCTTTGTGGGAAGCAAGGCCATGCAACCAATATATGCCCCACTCTACTAAAGCTACGAAATCTTCTTCACACTCATGTTAGCATTACCCACTCTCCACCAACGGTAAAAGGGCGCACCCCTTCCTCACCCACATATAAGTCCAAAACATTGCATACAAATCATGGATGTCCCATTTGTGCTTAGCATGGGAACTATACACACCATTTCCCATAAATCCCTCAATATGTATAGGCATTGGCAACAGTTCGTCTCACTCAAGTAATAATTGAGGAACCCCCCTACATAAATCTACCTGGAAAAAATCAAACACTCAAAGGGTGAGGGATACCTATAACTCACGGCTCCCTGAATAGTGCACCGGATCTCCTAGAATCACTTGAAAGGTACTCTAGGAGGTCGGTGGCACAGAGTGCAAATGATCTTGAAAAGTGGGCCCCACACCTATTTATACTCATTTGACCCAAACTTCAAACTGATTCCACGGACAAACTGTAACTCTGTTTTCAAAACCGTTCACACCATGATGATCACCACTTCAATCTCTTGAAAATGTAACAAACCAATATAGATTCCCGCCAATGTAATATGGACACGATTTTCCTATCCAAATATTTCACAGGTACAAGATGTTTTGGTTATCTGGTTTTTCTGCACTATCAATACCTTGGTTATGTCCTTTATTACACTTGGTTATGTGTGTCATATGTGTAGGACCGCGATTAGGAAAACATGGAGCTTCCATTTTTCCATAATAATAACAAGAATCCAAGATCTAACAATAGGAGGAATGAACCCACCATGGGTATCATCTCAAAACTAGCATGTAGACATTATTTACCCTCTATTTATAAATCATATCCAAGTATTCTCCCTACTAACCATAGTTTCCCCATTCATGGCCTTGATGTGCCATCAACATCATTACCATGAATATCATGTTCCCCCATGGGTCTGCGCACCATCGCCATCCCCGTCATCAGTTGAAATCCATGATGTCGACCCCCCACAAGTCTGAGGAATCTGACCAAACTTGAAATGAACCTCCCTTATAGCATCATCTCATAATTGCTCATTTACTACACCATGCAGACATACGTTAGACTCCTTGGCACATGTTACGAGAATGATTCATAGAGCCCCCTCATACCTCCATGAGAAATTTACCCTTCGCAATATTCCTCGTATCATCACCCCCACAAAGAAACTCATGTCCCCCCCCCCCGCCCTCTGAAATAACTAGTTCCATTCAGTTACCCCACAGCCATACACTATATGGAATTGTTTCATGGGCAACCCATATTTGAATCTACAAATTAACCCTCACTTCACCATTGTATAGTATCCCCCGATCCACTCAAAACCGTGGGGATTCTTCCCATCATCAAATTGGTCCCCCGATACACCTAAATCTATGGGGACCCCCTTGATATTCTTTATGTACAAATAGTTCCCTCATCACCTCCCATTGCAGGAACACAATATTATTTTGGCAGAAACCCATAATCTCCTTTTATCGATGTATTTGAGTCTCCATATGTTTAGCAGTATCTGCTTTTCTAGCTACCATTACCATTTCTCTTGCATCTCCATCAAAGACCTTTCACTTACAGTTTGTTTCCACCAGTTTCAATTTGTGTCGTCCCGAAAGAAAAGATGTCATCCCGTTCCCCATGTTCACATCGATCAAAGGAATTTATGATCCCCACACTTAATAAGCAGTCTTGTTTCAGGTTTGTCTGTCGACCATTTGGTTACAATATGATTCCATTTCTCATGATAGGATTCTTTTCATATCACATACTTTATCTCTCGTCGACGTCAAAACACTATATTCTGATAGTTTCAGTAGTTGCAGTTGTACCTTGGGATCCCTTTCAATCATTATAAGGGATAAACTCAAACTTATTAGGGAGAGCCATTAGTGCTCCCTAATTAGGTATTTTCCCCTATGCTCGATGTCAACACATCATTGCATCAAGGGAGACATACTTTTTAAGGTAGCAGTATTCGCATTCGAAAATCATGATAGAATTCTATTTGGTATGGCAAATCCCTCAAGAATATTTACATACGAAGTTTAGTCCCACACCTTAGTGAGTTCATCATGGTCACAAGCAGTTCCACTTCTTTAATATTTTGCAGCAGCTCCAGGGGAATTTAATGTAACATGGATTGAAGCTACCTTCATCCATGTCCCAACAATATAGTAGAGTCGACACATTTTTCCTCTCTCATTGTAATCACTTTGACAACATCGCACGAGCATGAGAATGCCCACCTCGTTTGTATAAAAAATATTCTTTATTAAAACTCCAATGGTCATCACCAACACTCTTCCCCCATGGGACAACCTTATTTTTTCGACATATGCTTCATCATATAGAACATGAGAGAAATAGTAGAAAACATGAGGCATTATCGGCTCTACAGTACCCTTCGAACCTCATACATCAAGGGCATTTGTTAATGCCTAAAAGTCACACACATGTGACATTTAGGCGATTCATCCAATAAGGCATCATCAACATAAAGAATGCATCTCACCACAAGCATCCTCAACAGATCCAAAACACAACATGAGTCCATAAGTGCCAAGAAACATTCAAAACAAACATGTAGCACGGGTATTACACAATTGACCTGCACTATAGCTCAGGTTACCTGAATAATGCCCACATTACACCTATGCAGCTTTTCCTTCGATAGTTGCACTACTGTCAAATCGACAGAACTAATCACTCCCAACGGAACATTAAAGACTCAATCCTACCCAAGGATAAGAATTTGACTCCTCACACACTTGGGGAATTAATCAGCCCCCCTTGTGTACCTTGGAAGTAGTTCATGAAGGATGATAGTTCACACTTGAATCTAGTTGTTTGATGGCCAACTCTTGGCCTATACAAGGAAGCCATTGGAATGCATTTTGTAGACAGAAATTAGAGCAAGGTTATGCTGCTGGATTTCAGTTGGAGCTTCCTCATAGCCCATGATTTCCTACCATTGTGAGCATTCCCAAGCTTGCTTGCAACCTACCATCAAGGGGAAAGCATTTCTCTCCATGGTTCTTCAATCTAATTAGCATTTAGTTTGTACAAGAAAGACCTCCCTAAGGTATATTGTTGGCTTCCCTTGAAGCCTTCACCTCCTAGGTGTTGTAAAAGTATTCCATTGGGAAATACAAGAGTGTTTTATCATGCCTTTGGTTTTTTTTTGAGTTTGCATCTTTCCCCCATCCCTTTCATTTTATTTTCATCAATATTTTTTATGTTTGGATGTGAACTACACTAAAAATCTCTTGGATAATCACTTTGAGGAATACCAACCACCAAAAAGGGGCTCCAAGGACTGAGGCCTTGCAGCAACCTATAAGGATTATCCCCTCACCAAGTGGAAGAGTGCACTTGTGCAATTTTTTCCATAACAAGGGATTCATGCTCTTTCTATTGTTGTTCCTGAAGTAGTTGGATTCTCAATGCTTTAGCACCATATTAATATTTTATCCTCTTCCATTCTTCTATATTCTTCTGCAACTGCTAGAGCTTCTTTTTGCTTTTGTAGTTTCTCTTGGAGCAACTATTGTTAGGAAATTTTCACTTTGGATTCCTCTTTATTCTTTATTTCTTCTTTTGTGTCCTTCTGAGCTTCTTCTTCTTCTTGTGCAACTTTTGCATCGACTTATTTTTTCATTGTATCCTCTTTTTTCAAAGCTTTATGCTCAATTTTTTATTCTTCTTTTATCTTAGATTTCTCCTCTTGGGAAAACTTTTGCTCTTGTTTTCAGTGAAGTATCTCTTCTTCTTCAAATAATTTCATTGATGCTTCTTATCCTTTGATTTTGTATTCTCCATTTTTCTTTTGTTCTTGTTCTACCTTAGCCTCAAAGGCTACTTTCCTCTCATACCTAACTTAGTCCTAGAGATCCAACTAAATGAAGTTCCATTTTAATTGCCATTTCCAAAATCTTACCAAAAACCTCATCAAAGTTGAAATCTCCTTGAAAAATGAGTTCTTGAGAATCCTCTTCATGCTTATAAGTAGGGTTATGGTAAGTGACTTTAAATGGCCTTCAATAACTTTATTATGGTCATGATTTATTTGAGATACACATTCAATATTTAATTCATCTAGAATGTTGGATTCTTTATGTCCATGATGGGCATTAGCTAATGCAAATAGGCTGGCACTAATGGGGAAGCCTGGCCAAGCCTCCTTACTCACGCAAGATAGCTGATATCCAATACCCTTTATGATAGTCTGAAAGGAAATTTATTTGACTAAAATCCTCTATGGGACATATGATGATAACAAATGCGGCGAAACCATGGCCCCAAATACTTGTATATAGGTGAATAACTCTAAGGAAAACCACTCACCTAATTGTTACAGTGCTACTTTGGCTTGGTCCAAGAACATATGGCTGGTTTCTTAAAAATGAAGTGGTACAAAGGAGCAAAGAATTTATTACAAATATCATATAAATGGATCTTGTAGTTGGATAACCACAACTGTTGATAATGTACATGAATAGTAATTGAATCTATTTTCCAATGCCAATGAAAAAATGGGAAAGAACTTATAGAATAGACATCATCTAAGAGATAAGAATTCATATAAAACTTGGGTATTTTAGGTCTAGGTACCTCTTTAAACGATTGTAGGAATCCAAGTAGGTTGGTTGACATAATATGCACCTTGTTGAAACTTTTTTCTATTTCAACTATGTGATTAAACAAAGGTGTCCAATCCAACTAGAAGTGCATGGAATTCTCTTCCATGTATAAGTTACAAACCATCACCATCAATAATCTATATGGTCACTTGAAATACTATATGGGGTATATTCTATTGAACTTTTCCATGAATCCTCTTTCTTCTACCCTCCAATATTTCACGAGCTTGGTAAGATTTAGATTTTCATAAAAAAAAAATCCCCATAAAATCCTCATCCAAATAACTTATATGCCTTCCAAATGAACCTAGGCTAAAAAAACTCTGGTCGGAGAGAAGCAATAACAACTCCCTCTTCGTTAAGTAACATTGTTGATATTGGATCTACATGATCGTATATCCACCTAGAAACATTAGTGTAAATAATTACCGTGGGCTTGGCTATGATGTTGAATAAGTGGCTTGTCATAGACATCCAAGTAATCATTGTTTGTGGGATAATTTCCCATGGAAAATATTTGGTATATTTTGTCCTAGGATGGATCCACTTCAGTGCAAGTCGTGGAGATGGTATATAATATATTCAATACTTTGGTTGGATCTAGTGGAGATATTTCTTCCACTTCCTTTCAATAAAGAGCTTTGCGTGCTAATCTCCTTGACATCTCATATTCGCAGAAGATCATAATAAGTGATTGGATGAAATCAAGGTAGAAATCTCTCACAAACAAAAGAACAAAAATAGTAGCAAACGTAACTTATTTAAATATTCAAATACATTCTTTTAAATCTATAGATATTTAATGTTACCATGTTTTCCCTTCCTTTATGATCAATTTCAAAATCCATGTGATTTATTAATTGTGTTTAGCCCCAAAGATGGCGGATGTCCAATCATATTCTCTAGGGTCCCTTTTGAATATATTCTAAATGAACCAATCGTTCCCATTTATAATGCAGCATGAGAGAACATTTGGGATTGGAAGCCCTTTAATGATATTAAAAAATATGCATAATTTAGCCTATGATACTTCTCAGAGAAAATATTGATATAGTCACAGCGATGTGGATCAGCAATTGGAATTGAAGTGAGTAAGAAGGGGATCTTAATGTTATGCTGATTTTAAGATTCCATGGAGAATCATCTAGGTTTGTCTATCGACGAATGATGTTAGTGTAGAAACCTCATTTCCTCTTTGTTACATTGATTGAGGAAGGTCGACAGTATAGTCATTGGTGATGGAACAATGGAGTGCATGGCAGAGGGTGCTTTAGGGAAATACCAATTTCAAACATTCGACATAAATCATCGGCCAAGTAGTATTAGGGACATATGAGATGTGTGTAGAAGTATGTGTCGATGCGGGAGGATGCAATGCTGGGGTTTTCATGTGGATCTAGAAGATAGAGGTTTTCAATATTACATTGATAAGAGAATTTGATCGCATTGGAGATTTGATGTGATTTCTAAAATGAGATGTGTTCCATATAACCCTGATTCCAAAGATCCATGATGCACATCAATATTTTGCTATGATTATTGGTATTAAAATATTTAAATGTTATGTTGATTCTAAAGCTCTGATCGTGGCATGCTTTTCCCGCGATGCCTAAACTAAGGTTTTATGAATAAGGCCTGATTTCAAGGGTCCAAGGTGCTCACCTGAGTTATTCATTCAGTGATAAAAATTTAATGCTTTCAGCAATGTGTCTATCTATGGATTGCGACTATGGTGGGGTTTCCCTACCATACCTGATATAGACTATCGTAAGGATAACACCATGTCCAAAGGTCTACGAAACTGATCAAGGCTACGCTACTTTTTAGGTAATTAGTTTGAGAAATTCGATTTGAACTTGGAAGGGGATAAATTTAAGTATGTGGTCCATATGATTTTTTATTCTTATACAAAAATTCACATGGGGATTTGTTGTGGGAACAACAAATATTGGCATGGTAGGAGAACTAGTTATCTTTGTTTTAGCCCAGGGGAGGTAGTAGGAAACATCAAGGTATTAACTGATAGTCACGAGGAGATAATTTTTTTTCATCTTGAACCATGTTCTCCACAACTTAAACTTGTTTGTTTACCAAGTAAGACTTGTTACAGTCTTTCTTAGAGTTAATATTCCAATTGTTCTCTGTAAGCCAATAGATGGAGTTTATTTTACCTTAGATTTTTGTCTTATGCATTCTCCTGAGCTACAATGCTTTAGGTGAAAATCTATACTAAGACAATGTTAATGCATATTCATAATTCCTTGCAACATGTGCATTTCTTGCTTCCAGGGAACATCTATATCCTCGAGAAAGTCAATCTTTTTAAACCCATTTTACCTAAATGTGCTTGTCCTAGGATATTTCTTATTGAAACAGGAATATATATACTACCAGCCTAGATCCATTCCTAGGCTCTATCAAGCACTAAGAGGGATCAAATCTCCCGATGTGCAAGCCTCTCCTTGAATAGCTCCTTGAGTGCAATACCTGAGCCACCTAATCCTAATCTCTAAAGTCTCTAGTTTAAGTATCATATTTACTTTTTAGTTTGTATTATTCTTTTTTGTTTATGATCAACATAATATTTATTACTTTTTACTTTGTATTATTATTTTTTGTTTACTTTGTATTATTTTGTTAATGGAACACTTGACAAACACTCTAAAGTCTCATATTTACTTTTTACTTTGTATTATTCTTTTTTGTCTATGACCGACATAATATTTACCACCTAATCCTAAGCTCTAAAGTCTCTAGTTTAAGTCTCATATTTACTTTTTACTTTGTATTATTCTTTTTTGTTTATGGCCGACATAATATTTATTACTGTATACTTTGTATTATATTTTTTTGTTTACTTTGTATTATTTTTTTACTAGACTAACAAGATCTCCCTCATACTGGGCTGTAGAGCGTCTCTCGGCGCAACGAGCATGAATTTATAGCCTTGGTAAAGTTACCTCTTACACCCATTTTACCTAAGTTCTCTAGTCCCATACCATCTTTCTTTTGTTGTGGATGGGGGAGATGCTCTGAATCCCCTTAGAGGTGTGGGACGGCAATGAGTGTCTCCTTTTCTACTGTATAATGAACATAGATTCATTGCTTTATCAACTAATATGGGGGATCATACTAAAAATCCTCTTAAATGAATGGGATTGCACTCTTGATTGATGTTAAATGTGCTAGAATGGTCATATTGAACTTCCCCTTTAATGTGTATCCTGGAATGAATAGTGAAATAGGTTTTAAATTATGTGAGGTTGATGGAGCAAGCATACAATGGTTTGAATACACCTAAATTATGACATATCTATAAAATTTTCTATGCACAAAGGATGTATTTATGAATGTTTCTTAACTAGTGAGGATTATAATTGATTTCCTCAAAGGATCATCATTGTTTCCTTAAGAATTTTTCATTGCTTAAGCATGAAAAATATTATATTGTAGTCAAAATATATCTATTATGCTAAGAAGAATGTCTACTGATATCTCAAATAATATATAATCCCCATTGCTAGAATGGAATATCATTTGTAACATGTTGTAGATGTAAAGCTAGTAGCTTTTCTCTTCCTTGCAATAGTTGGAAAATATTTCACTACCACACATAGTCATGGGAATATTTAAAAGCAATAGGTTGGTAATATATTGGTCTCAGTATTTTGTGAGCCTCCGAAATGGCCTCTAACAAGTCCATCATGTAATTTTGTAAGTACTTTATCCACTTCTTGTCTCTCTAGGAATCTCAATAATTATTATGTGCTCATAATTTTGTCCGAATAATATGCCATTAATCAAATCGTATTGTGAATATCCTAACCTAAGATCTATTCATTTATGAGGCACCAGATACTCTGGGGCATTACCATGAGTGAGGAAATACTTTAGTTCATAATACCAAGAGTTGGTAGGATTAGGAATGTATAATAATTCTCTTTCAAGCATGGTTTCTTCTTCATCCCATCCATATTCATGGTCTACATCTTGTTCTTTAGTGGAAAGTTCAAGCATAATCCATGTCCTTCAACAATCTTCGTTGGTTTGATCTCTAAATCATACTCCTAGAGAGTAGTCATTGAGTGAGATATTTTCTCACCAAGATCCTTTTGAATCAACAAGTTCCTCACCACAGGGTATGGGACTATAACCTTTGTTCAAGATTTAAGAAAATATGGCTAGAACTACTTGACCACTTTAAAAACAACATAAACACATTTATCCACTTCATACTAGTACGACCCATCTCCTTGAAAATTGAAGTCATGAAATCAATGGTTTCTCTATTTTGTACTTGATATTTTTGGGTAAGTAGAACCACATAGGAATTATCATATTTGAAGGTGTATAATATGAAAATTTTCAAGAAATATGGCCTAGCCAAAGTAGGTGTTGCATCAATTGATTTCTTAATTTGTGAAAATAATTATTTTTTGTTAGAGCTCCATTTGAAGTTTGCATCCATTTTTATCATATTATGCACATGCCTAACCTTTTCTAAGAAAATAGGAACAAGCCTACACATGAAGTTTATATTCCGCAAGAAATATTTGATAGAATTCTTGTTGTGAGGAAGAGCAATATGGGAAATGGCCTCAGTTCTATTGAGTTTGATTCTCATCCATGATTGGGATATAATAAATCATAGTAGTTTAACTTTTTCAACTACAAAGACTTCTATTTTAGGGTTTAAATAAATCTCATACTTAGGACAATGATCAAATATCTATCTTAAGGTAATGACATGATCGTATTGGGAAGAGAAAATCATCAAGTCATCTAGGTAAACTACTACTGATTTGTTGATCAATCCCCCAAAATATATATCCATATCTGTTTGAAATGTAGTGAGATCATTAATCAGTTAAAAAGGCATCTTTATGTAAGCATATGTTCCAAATTTTATTCTAAAAGAGGTCTTTAGTTGATCTTTAGGTGAGACCGGGACTTGGTTGCACCTTAAGAAATTGTTAAGTAAGGAAAACATTTCATATCATATGACATCCTCTAAGGTTTGTTCCATTAGAGGAACTGGATATTTATCCTTTTGGTTGTCTATGTTCAGCTTCTGAAAGTCAATGCATATTCTCATGTCTTGATTTTTATTCCTAACTAGTACCAAACTAGCTACCCACTTAGTATGTCGAACTAGGAATATGATTCTTAGACTAACATTTTGTCAAATTGTTTTTTAACCATAGGATCAAGAGTGGGATGCATCTTGCATTTTTTTGTTGAAATGGTTTCACCTCCAGCTGTAGTGGAATGACATTCTGCATAATTTTTGGGTCGAAGGTCTTTAGTTCATCATATGTCCATGCAAACATATCATTATATTCCTTAAACAATCATATGACTGCATTCCTTTCTTGCAAGGAACAACCAAATCCAATATTAACATTCTACAGGTTCCCATTGGTACACATATTCATGACCTTGTACTTCATGGAGGAGTTATTAGTCTTGCAACTTGTTGGCCTTTTGAATTTATCCCTGAGGTCGTAATATTTTTCAAGTCTGACTACATATTTTTGGATAGTATTTAAAAAATATCTTTTACTTTTCTATATATTTCTTCAATGGTGGTTGGACACTTGAGAGATGTGTTTTATTATTGTTTGTTGATAGTAGAGTCCTTGAAGGTTCCTTAGGGGGTGAGGAAATTGATCATCTATTGGTCATCGTCGAACACCCTCCAGTTGGTCACGTTATCTGGTATATAAGGTATGGAAATAAGTTCAACATAAAACATGTCAGTCGGAATTCCTTCTGATGAGAGTATTCTAGATGCCACATTATCAAGCATATATGCATTGAATAATTATGATTCATTGGAATGGAATAGATATGAAAGAACTAAAAGAATTAATCAAATTCCATTCCTCAAGTTGGTAATTTTTCAAGTGATGGGAGAGAAAATTAATAGAATTATGAGTATGCTTAATAATAATGTCTGAATCACCAAACAATTTTAAAATTTTGACATTTAAATAAAAATCCTTGAATTAATTCTTTATAATCCACAGTGTTGTTAGTACATTCAAATTCGAGCTGGTAAGAAATCAAGGTTTTGTCTCCCTAAGGGTTAGCCAAGATGCAACAAAATAGCACACCTTCCTTGGACTTGGATCCATCAAATACCATTGTACATAATTTCGAATCCAAATCCTCACATGTTTTTTTAAAGGCTAGTTTTTGTAGATTGACCATCTCAGTATAATGAAGGAGTTCAAACTGTTGTTTCGTTTCTGTTAGGTTTGAAATTTTGACTATGAAATTCGTAAAGATGTATGGATGAATAGTTCCCCATTCTATTAAACTTAACCCACTCATTTGGTGAAACTATGTCAGTTATGGTGTGTTTCATATAAATTTCCCAATCTACCCTAATTTGATTCTCTCTCCCATTGTATGGTTGTTGGAACAGGATTAGTCCGCATAAAGTGCGGAAGCCGACAGTTGTGAAGAAGAACCACCCGAAGAAGAAAGGGTCAATCGTAGAGAACGAGGAAGCGCAATATTAGTTTAGGTTGTTAGAAAGGATCATTTGGAACATTTTGTAACCACTGTAGTTGGCTATAAATAAGAATATGAATGTAAGCCTCAGGGCATCCTAGATCCAATTGTAAAATCATTGTCATTGTGATTATGTGGATCGATTGTGTTTTGCTTTGTTTTCGCAGTTTTGTATGGATCCACGATAAGATGTTCTGAACTGTTTCTATGAAGGTTATACCGCGGGGCTTTTATGAGTTAATGCATGAAGATGTTTGGATCTTCTCTTTTGTCTCTGTTTAAGATCAATGGTGAATTTTTCGTTATGATTTCTGTTGTCTTTTCTATAATGTTTCATTGATGCAATCCCTAGTATTTCCCAGTTAATGTGAATGTCCATTATCTATTGAATATGTGAATGGTGAATACATGGTTAATGTGTGAATGATGAATGTGTGCGAATGTGAATCTCTAGATTCTATTGCGATAGACTTGAAGTAGTTGCATGTCATTTCCCCACTACAGAAACTTGGTTCCTGTAGCCCCCTTAACCATCTTGAGTGAGACTTCACTCACTTCGTGGGTGTTGCTGGAAAGGGAAAAACCTTTCTGGGTCGGTGTTTAAGGGATTATTGTTGGTGTTTGTTGACGATGGTGCGAAGTGAACCGCTATAAATAGAACTATGTCAAAAAATGGTTCCATTGCTAGGACCTTGAAGAAGAAAGATAAGAACATGTTGTGGCACCCGACGAAACTGGAGATTCAGGACTGGTTTGATAAGAAAGCAGAAGAATTTGTAGAAGGAGAAAACTGAAACCCTAGGAAAACAATAAGCAGTTCGTTGGACAAGCACATTTATTCAGATATCCACAAGATATTTTTCTGTGAATTCCCGGTATTACTGCACGAGTGGTTAGCGCAGCTGACGTTTCATAAAAACCATTGCCAAAAGAGTGAGCCTGATCACTAGACTCCAGAACTAATCCAACAGCTAAAACGGGTCGACAAAAAGGTATCAAGGGATGTTGACTTCCCGTCCATTTTGGAAATATTACTAGGCTTTTATTATTTTTGTAAATTTGGGCACTACAAGACAAATTAAAAGAATTTGGATGGTTAAGGTATAGGTGGCAGCTCTGGGAGCATTTTTGTAAAGTTATATATAGCTGATTAGAGGAGCATACAGGGGACTTTTGGCAGGTGAAAGGATTTCTTCTTGTGTATGAGAACTACTTCAACTACATGAATAGAAAAAATATTTTGTCCTGTGAAAGCTGGTGCATTGTTTTGCTTTGGGTTGTGATGGATGATTGCCGAACTATTTCTACATTTTTCATATACATTTAGTGAGATCTTTCCAAGCTTTTGTGAATTAATTCTATGCTGTGAATGATCTTATTTCCTTTTGCAAAATTTATGTACCTCATGAGTAATGGAGTGCTTTAATAAAATCAGAGCTATCTTTGATATCATTTACATTTTGCTGAAAATACATCTTTATAATTTAATGGCTATCTATTCAATTTTTTAGATGTTTCTTTCAGTTTTATTACTCATACTTTAAATTCTGCTCCTTGCAAGGATAGGTTAAAATAGATTAAATAGCTTAGAACAGATTTGCTTATCACATGCATTTAGTTAGGGCACTTGCATATCATATTTTAATATAAAATACATAAACGGTGGATCGGGCCGCAACCGATAAAATAAACAAATCTTTAAAACTCACACGGTAGCCAGACCGTTAACCGGACAGATTCTCCACACCAAACGGTGAGCGATCTAATTGGGCTTGCTTACCGAGGAGAATCCCTTATTGATTGATGCTACGATTTTCGAGGCATCAACATGTGGGTGAGCTTTCACTTGAGCCAAGCTCCACGTACAACAATACTTGACAAAACAAACTATAACCTCTTACTTATTTAAATAGGATTCTCATAGCCAAAACCTTAACTACTGGTAGTCCCATAATCAATTCATATCATACCTAGTGGGACTTAATCGACATACATATCCTTTTTACATTAATTAATTGTCCACCAATATCTAGTTGGCCATATTCAAAGGAGGTGGTTGCATGTATTAATTGACTAAATCCTATGTAGCAAAATGTACAGATGTTAAGGTAAGACCCTAAGAAATAGTTTGGTGATACGAGGGATAGGTTTCCCAAGCCCTTATGGCTAAGAAAAGCTAATGTTTCCATGGCCTATGATGATAAGAGTAAAAAAAATAAAAAATAGGCAAGATTTACAAGTCCATGACAAAAGGATTTTTGTCCTACCTATGAACTTTCCCATGGACAATCATGCATTCTTTTGTATGGTGGAAAACCTATGGTTAAAATCAAAACATTTAGATATTGAAGGTTTTGAAGGATAAGATCTTGTGATTGGATGATATCATACATCACTTGCATTTTTTTCAATTTGGAAAATTGAATGCTTCAAACTGTTAGGATATTCCTATACTCCATCCTAGTCCTACCAGTATTTTGATTATTTACATTTTCAGTCTTGCATGCATTTCTACATGCAGCATGCATTCTGCATGCTTGCATGCAATTGCATGCATCCCAGTCATCAGTCTAACACCTATCCCTCTGTTAGCCAGCCCCCGGGAGCTTCTCTTAGATTAGTTTTAGCCCTCCTAGAGCTTAATGCGCCCTTCTTCCTTGATTTTAGGAAGCTACTCATCCTCTCTCACCTACCACTCAGTTGCACTTCAGTTAGTTCAGTTATCTGCAGTTCTTTCCTTGATTTAAGGCTAGACTGACTCTCAACTGACTGTATCATTCCGATGGACCTCCGATGAGACTATACTACCCATTCTGACTCCAGTTAGCTCCTCATGTGCCCTCCACTGAGCCTCCTTCATTCAGTTAGTGCCAGTTACACCCAGTTACACCTACCACACTTAGTTAGACTAAGTTTCACCTATGGTTGACAGTTACTTCTGCATTGATGACTCCACTTATAGTGATAAAGACTTCTAGTTGTGCTTCGATGACACTCCAGTGATCGTTTGATCACTCCATGAAGGCTAATTCGAATTTCCACCTTGGCACTTGAATCCTCATGCATTGTACTACTTATTTGTCCATATTGTGATTAATGAATTAGTGTGTGTGAAGTTATTTTGCTTCTATCTGAGTTCTACTATATTATTATTCTGTTGCTCATTTTACTGCATTGATCGCTCTTAATCTTATTCCTAACTTCTTTCATTGTGAGGTATCCCTCAACTCTTAGATATGCTATGAGGATTTTCACATGGTATCAGGTCATGTTGAGAGTATTGTTTATCTCCATTCTTGATATTTTTTGCAGGTTATTATCAAGATTTCGAGTGGAGCAGTTGCAGCAGTTTCTACACTTTTGCAGCAGTAGCAATTGCAGATATTTTCTATTGTTTTTGCAGGTCTTCTACAACTTCCATGAATTCAGAAGAAATCCCTCTTCTTTCTCCATTCAACTATGATGAATGAAAACCAAAAATAATAGCATATTTGAAGAGCCGTGATCTCTTTGATTATTATTTTGAAAGAAAGTTCGAATACTATGAAGAAGAGAATGACTGGTTAAATAAAGGTGACAGATCTTATGGAACCATGATGTAAGCTATGTCTCGATGCGTGGCACACCACTTCCTTGATGTTGAATCTCCAAAAGAGCTATGGGCCCATCTGGATGAAAGATCTGGAAAACAGAATAAAGGGATTGGTCCAATCCATTTCGAGAGCAAGCACACTATTTCATTTTCTCTCCTTGATGATCTCATTGGTCATGAACCACTATCAAACATATCTCATATTGAAGTTGTCCACAAAGAAGAAGAACTTGCAGATTTTACACTCATGCTCCAAATTCCTTATATTTTGAATTTTGCGTCAGCTCACACTCTAGATATTGCAGACGTTCCTAAATCCTCTCTTGCACCTGAGTCTGTTGGTTTGCATCATGATCTCATGAATGTTTCGGAGGTCAAATAAGCTATTGGAGGTAATGCATTTGCTCTCCTTGATCACTCACCTCTTATGTTCTACTATATGATCATTATTTCATGCTTTCAGAAGGTTATTGAAGATGATGGCTATTGCCATTTGTTTGGGATAATTTCTCATGCATTTACTGGTTTAGATCTCACCTCTAATGGTTCAAAGGAGATCTTATGCTACCATAATTCAAGTCTTGAATCTGATTTGGATTCCAAGCAATCACTGATATTTGATGGTTCTTTTGGGCACAATCTCACCCATGATGGCCATTGCCATTCGCTTGGGATAATTTCTCATGCATTCAATGGTTTAGATCTCACCTCAAATGGTTCAAAGGAGATCTTAAGAAACCATTCTTCAAGAATTGGATTTGATTTGGATTCAAAGCATTTACTATCATGTCATGGTTCTTTTGGGCATAATCTCACCTATGATGGTTCGAAGGAGAAGACAAAAGACTATCTGCACATTCATAGATTTGATCCTACCTGAGCTGATTCGAATCACAGGTTCAAGGATCATCCTCATACTTTTGGATTTGTTCTCATCACATTTGATCTGAAGAGCAAGTACAAGCACATGCTTTCTAAGCATGATCCACTTCTTTCCAAGAAGAAGATACCTCTAGAAATATGACCAAGCATCACACCTGCTTGAGTTTGGAGCATTTATTTTTGTGTGCCTTACAGTCTATTTTGAGGGGGGGGTATTTTTCCCATGAAATTTTCCCCATTTCCTTGGTTTATTGATTGTTATTAATCATTATATTGGGTGACCTTTGGTCTCAGATACCAGTGCCCATGATGGATTAAGGGGGAGTGTTAGGATATTCCTATACTCCATCCTAGTCCTACCAATATTTTGATTATTTACATTTTCAGGTTGCATGCATTTCTGCATGCAACATGCAATTGCATGCATCCCAGTCATCAGTCCAGCACCTAGCCGTCAATTAGCAATCCCCCGAGATCTTCTCTCATATTAGTTTTAGCCCTCCTAGAGCTTAATTCACCCTTCTTCCTTGATTTTAGGAAGCCACTCATCCTCTCTCACCTACCACTCAGTTGCACTTCAGTTAGTTCAGTTATCTGTACTTCTTTCCTTGATTTAAGGCTAGACTGACTCTCAACTGACTGTATCACTCCGATGGACCTTCGATGAGACTAGGCTACCCATTCTGACTCTAGTTAGCTCCTCATGCACCCTCCACTGAGCCTCCTTCATTCATTTAGTGCCAGTTACACCTACCACACTCAGTTAGACTCAGTTTGACCGATGGTTGACAGTTACTTGTGCATTGATGACTCCATTGATGATGATGAAGACTTCTAGTTGTGCTCCGATGAAACTCCAATGATATTTTGATCACTCCATGAAGGCTAATTCAAATTGACACCTTGGCATTCAAATCCTTAGGCATTTTACTACTTATTTGTCCATATTGTGATTAATGAATTAGTGTGTGAAGTTATTTTGCTTCTATCTGAGTTCTACTGTATTATTATTATGTTGCTCTTTTTACTGCATTGACCACTCTTAATCTTATTCCTAAAATCTTTCATTATGAGGTATACATCAGCTCATAGATCTGCTGTGAGGATTTTCACACAAACACCCAAACTATGAAGGTTCTACATGCTTTCAATAGTCTACTAGAATGTTTGTCATTTGGCAACAAATCCAAGATGAAATGTCCCTTTTGAAAATATGTTTTGTATTTATCTTCTTATATGAGTTTCTTTTGGCATAAAAATTAAGAACATGTATTTTCTCCTATGAGGTCAGAGGTTCAAATCCATAGAGGGTTAGAGTATGTATACCTATGTAAGCTTTAACAATCAAATCATTGTGCACATGTGATCCCATGTCCTGCAAATAAGGGATTTCATGCACCAGTTTGGTGTACCACTAAAGTATGACATTAAAATTATATTATCATTTTATTAATATTATTATTATTATTTATTTTTGTAAAGTTCAAAAATATTCTATTAAGAAAGATAAATGTATATATTTAAGTCACCAGAAGTTTGATACCCAATGTTGAACCAAACTTCAAACAAAACAGAGAGAGTTTGCAAGTTTCCTAAGAAACCATAGTTTACCCTAAGATTAAGTTTGTACCTAAATCCCCCATAGGGCAGGGGTTATGACTAGATTTTTCAAAAATAGATATCTAGAGGACTTCTAAGACCCACTTAGAGACATGAAAGAAAGGGTAAAAATTAATATTGTAGAGCAGAGGAAGGGCTAGCACCTAAAATGTCACGTGGAGCATCAATTCCTAGCTTAGATTTGGTATTCATGGGACAACGCCTGAAGACAAGCTAGGTATTGGTCGTAGCACTAGGAGGAGGTCGAGTGAAGGATTTATCCATCGAAGCCCAAGAAAGAGCATTAATATTCGCATCCAATCTTTCCATTTCTTCCCACTAAAACCATGTGAGGGCCAACAAGGTCGCTTCCACATTGGAGAGGTGGTCAACCAAGGGAGGCTCGTGTTCTTTCAATTATAGTTTTCCCTAAATGCAATCGCCCATGGCCATGGACATGAGATCCTTAACAGTCCAAAACACCCCTGACGCTTTAGTGTGGCATTTTTCCCTGATGCGGGTGGATCCTTTATCTTCTACTAGCCCGCCAAATTCAGCCTCGAGTTGTTCCATCGAGGGACGCCTATGTTGTTGTTTCAGCCAATTTTCCAGATACAAGGTGTGGGTGCAAGCCAAAGTCGACATTGTATTCTTGAAGTATCCTTGAACCTGACCCATTCCCCTCACATCTCGTGGCATATGAGTGCGGCATGGGTCGCTAGTGGTATTTCGGGGCATTACTTTCATCGACACCATGCTACTTTGAGTTATCACAAGAACCCATAGGAAGAGATTTTGCAGAGGAGGTGTATCCTTTCTAGTATATGGTTGGCTGGAGATGCAAAAAATGAACTCTATATTGTGCCTAATCCTATGTTACGAGTGCCATTGGATGTGGGCGGTATAAGGCCCATCCTTGTAGAATATTTCACATGGGATTAACATCATTTTTCTTGTAGGAGGGATGGTTTTCAAGCGTATGGACCAGTCTTTTCCAGTATGGGAAGGTTAAGACTGAGTACAAACTCACATGACTATATTTAAGAGCTGAGGTGGTGGCCAGCTTTGCTACTCCATGTGGTTGGATGCATGGTGCAACCCATTAGTTTCTATAAGGGTTATGTGCGTAGGGAAGTGGACCCACCCTGATCACACTTGTCACTGGGGGAGGAGTCCTACTGGTTGATGCACTGACATTCTTCTTTCAACGTTTATCATCCATCCTCTTCCCAAGACTAGTTTTACTCTTACCTACGGTGATCTGCTCCCCAGTTGGAAAGCTTCTCAGCAAGCTTGTTGGATTCTCATATGACATGATGCGGGAATATAACTATGGAGCCATCGAGGTTGGCCACAAGATACTTCATCTTGGTGGCAAGGTACCAACTAGGATTGGATTTGCTGAGTTGGGAGAAATTAAGAAGTTTGTTAAGAATTTGGATCATTAGATTAGAGTCACATTCAACTATTAGCTTGGTGAACTGCTCCTATCTTACAATTATTATGCCTTGAAGCATTGCAAACAAATATGTAGGATTCTTGGTATTAGTGCCTATCGATCTAACATAGAATCGAATGATTCTTCTATTGTGATCCCGAAAGACACCTCCATACCCAGTTGGGCCTAGTTTGTCGCTACTTGTGTAATCAAATTTAAGCCTTACAAATCCAGGTTTGGGAGGGTTGTAGGTGGATGGGTTGATTTGAGGAGTGTTCCTTGGGGAATTAGATTGAGGTATGATGGAAGGATTTAATTTCCATGCATTGATGATTTCTTGATCTTGATCCTATCCTTCCCAATCCGAGGATTCCCACTGAGCTGAGTTGATGGTTTCCTAGATGTTCAATTGAATTTTCCCCCATGTTTGCATGATGGATGTGTTGACACCTAGAAATATTCGATGATTTCTTTCCTTCCAT
The DNA here is from genome assembly GCA_027924585.1 of Larix kaempferi. Lineage (NCBI taxonomy): Eukaryota > Viridiplantae > Streptophyta > Pinopsida > Pinales > Pinaceae > Larix > Larix kaempferi. Next base: position 7,331,158 of record BSBM01000502.1, read on the forward strand.
ATCTCCAAAAGTAAAAAGTCTAGGAATATTTTCCATCATCTATTTACAATGTTGTTTGAGGAGATTTGGCCCTTCCAATTGATCAAGGTGTCTCTGAAACTGGCTCTTTTATGATCTGATTGACGGAAGGAAATGGCCCCGATATACCAAATCTATGAGATGACAGAGCAAGAGTTTAAGATATGCTCTAGATCTTTGTTAGCCTCCTGGCATGCTTATTTAATGTTGAAAACGCCTTTGCTAGAGTAGCCCTATCTTAGAATATCTTGACCTCCTTGTTTGGTGATTTGTCTATTTTGCAGCTCATCCTAGAATATTTTCCATTGTTCCTCAGTTATAGCATTCAACCATTTAGTCCGGTCTATCCATCTTTTCCATTGTGTGTAGTTGGCCTCATTGTCCTAGAAATGAGAGACCATGAATCATCCTTCCGAGAGTGTGGCAAGACTTATGGGTTGGAAATGATCCCTTGTTGAAAATTTGGCAATCTGCTAGCATGAAACATCCCAAAATAGGGTGGTGCTTCCATCTCAAATTTTCCATAATGTGTGCTCTTGAATTAGTTGTATGTTCTTCGAGGATGCATTCTATATTATAGAGCATTTGGGGCTAGTTTCCATGCATATGAGTTATTGTTGGGTGATGCGGGGAGCATATTTCCCATTTCCATATTCGAGACCAAAGAGACTTATGGTTGGTGAGATATAGCCACCATAGTTTGGCCATGATGGATTTGGTTTCCACCTCGGGGTATCTCAGCCCCATACCACCTTCAAGTTTAGGCTTGCACACTTTTTCCCAAGCTACCAGAGCCCATTTGTGGCCATTGGATTTTGATCCACCCCACAAAAATGTGTGTTGCAAAGCACATATTTCATTCATAAACTTATTAGGCAAACCAAGGATAGAGAAAATATAATTTCTCATGCTTCTGAGAACAGAGTTAAGGACGACAAGTCAACCTACAATGTTAAGAGAAAAAAATGAACATTTGGTGAGGAGTTGCTCCATTTTTTGGATTGGAGTGGATCAAGCACCATTATTTGAGGATGTGGTGTTAAATTTTGAGCATTAATTGAAGATACTCTAGGATATTTGCTGAGAGAATAACATGTATAGTATATCAATGCATATCATTCATAGCAAGCATGTCAATCATCACAAGAAGCAAACATAAGAGACAATAGACACACAGAGTTTCCGTGGGGAAAACCCTAAGGTGAAAAACCCCACAACTTCCTCAGAGATAGATAGAGTAATGATACAACCAAAGTACAACCCAAGTACACAGAGATAGACTCCTCCTAGCAATTGATCCTCCTCCTCACATGTGCGCCACTTTCCGAGTGAAGGAAGAGTGAGTTCTAAAGTGATTCAAATAGAGATCGGGAGATCTCTATTTATACTTGTCCTGACTGCACAATAAACTTATGGGGCCGACTTGTCTAGCTTATCACAATAACCTCATGTCACATTAATCTGGGCCGACCCCTTACAAGGTGGTCTAATAACCCATTGGCAAGTTAACACACTTGCGACACTTGTCAATACAAATGACGACACTTCCGTATAGAGGAATAATGCATCTCTATAGGAGTACAATAAATATATATATGAAATACATTCCAAAGTTACATATACATCAACACTCCCTCTTAACTAGGAAGGTATTTCTCGACACAAATCTGCTAGCACAAGTCTTCTTCTTTGGATCATCAGTAGCGAATCATCATCCTCAACTCATTGTCATCATCACTGCTACTGCTATCTCAATCAATCTTTGAATATAATCATCATAGCAAGTTCTATAGAGCCAGTCCCTTTTCATACTGGATGTAGGCCCACCACCTGCAGGTCTTCATCATCACTAGCCATACTGTGGAATCCTCAGGACTTATTACGTGTGTAAAAAACCATGGCTACAGCATCCCAGGTTGTTACAAGCACACAGCTCTACCTGTCAGATCTCCCAGGAGCACATTACATGTGACCCATCACAAAACCTAGCTGAAGCATCACAGACTGTTATGAGCACACAACTCTACCTGTCGGATCTCCCAGGAGCACATTACATGTGATCTCACCACAAAACCTGGCTGAAGCATCCTAGGCTATTACGAGCACACAACTCTACCTGTCAGATCTCCCATGAGCATATTACATGTGATCTCACCACAAAACCTGGCTGAAGCATCCTAGGTTGTTACGAGCACACAGCTCTACCTGTCGGATCTCCCAGGAGCATATTACATGTGGTCATGGAAATGCCTCGAAAGAGCATCTAAGGCCTTTTTCATCCTATCCAGATCTCCTAAGTCCACTTACATGCCATAGGACAATGCCTCGAAAGAGCATCTGAGGCCTTTTTCATCCTGTCCATATCTCCCAGGTCTACTTACATGTGCTCCCAGAGCAATGCCTCAAAAGAGCATCTGAGGCCTTTTTCATCCTGTCTAGATCTCCCAGGTCTACTTACATGCTCATCTGCACAACCTATCCATGGCCACAGAGTATCAACCTAATAGTCTCCATATATCATCCTAATGTACACATGATCATCATGATCATCATCACTGCATCATCCTGATGCATGTCATCTGAAGAAGCTCGTCATCCACGATCATCTTGATCATACAATGCATCTAACTGATGCATACCAAGTATCTACCTGATACATATCACCATACATAGTGTATCCACCTGATACATACATAGATACATGATCCACACAATGTATCTACCTGATACATATACATATACATGGTCCAAGCATCCAACATGATGCATACATACATAAATGATCCAACTGATCATATCTAGCATCCAACATGATGCATACATACATAAATGATCCAACTGATCATATCCAGCATCCAACATGATGCGTACATACATAAATGATCCAACTGATCATATCTAGCATCCAACATGATGCGTACATACATAAATGATCCAACTGATCATATCCAACATCCAACATCATGCGTACATACATAAATGATCCAAGTGATCATATCCAGCATCCAACATGATTCGTACATACATACAAATGTAAATGATCCAACTGATCATACAGAGAAGAAACTAGAACATCATCCTAATGCGCATCATCCAGCGCTTACATCCATAGCCATGTGAAGGATCCCCCTTCCACCATGCTAGGAATGGCTACAGCAAATGTCTCCATCACTTCTTCCTCGAGGTGTCATTGATCTGAAGAACACCAAGCCTCTCTCTGAAGTACTCGAACTTCACTCTAGCTAGTAGCTTCGTCAACACATCTGCAATCTTCTCATCTATTGCAACATACAGGAGCTTCACTGCTCCCCTCTATACCATATCATTGATATAGTGATATTTGATCTCTATGTGTTTCAACTTGTAGTGGAACATCGGGTTCTCAGATAGATTCACACAACTCTGGTTGTCACAAAATATACCAGTAGCCTCCAACAGTAGATCAAATAACTCAGACAGTAGCTTCCTCAGCCATACTGCCTCCCAACTAGCCGAACAGGCTACAACATACTCTTCCTTGGCTAGACTCAGTTCTACGCAGGACTGCTTCTTGCTAAACAAAGAGATCACACCTGATCCCATACTGAAGTAGCACCCAGAAGTGTTCTTCCTATCTGCAACACTGCCTGCCCCATCTGAATCAACATAACCCTGTAGGTTAAACTTTTGATTCACATCATACTTGAGCCCATAATCAACTGTACCCTTCAGGTACCTCAGAATATGCTTTATAGAAACCAAGTGAACACTCCTCGGATCCATCAGGAACTGGCTCAATGTGTTCACCACAAAGAAAATATCTGGTCTCATGTTCGTCAGGTACATCAAGGACCCAATCACCTGATGATACATAGTGACATCAACTGGCTTAGATGAAGCATCACACAGAAGCTTCAGGTTCGATGCCATAGGTGTGGCCATGGCCTTGCAGTCCATCATCCTGAACCTCTTCAGGATCTCTACTGTATACTTCCCTTGTCCAAGGAAGATCCCATCTACACTCGGCCACACCTCCATGCCTAGAAAATAGTGCATCATCCCCAAGTCCTTCATCTCGAACTCGGCAGCAAGCTTCCTATTGGTATCAGCAATCAAACTATCATTACCTGTAACAAACAGGTCATCCACATATAGGAGTAGTATCACAGGATTGCCTTCCTCAACCTTGTAGTAAAGGTTGGAATCCGCTTTACTCTTGGTAAAGCCCAAACTAGATAGGAAACTGTCCATCCTACCATACCAAGTCCTAGGAGCTTGTTTTAAGCCATACAAGGCTTTCTTCAACCTGCACACATATGACTTCCTGTCATGTGTCTCAAAACCAAGTGGCTACTCCACATACACTTCCTCCTCGACTACACCATTCAAGAAAGTGGCCTTGACATCCATCTAGTGTATCTTCCATTTCAGCATTGCAGCCAGAGCAAGCACTTTTATGATGGAAGTGTACCTGGCTACAAGAGCAAAAGTTTCTTCATAAAATATTCCCTCTTTCTGAGAGAAGCCACGAGCTACGAATCTTGCATTGTATTTCTCTATGCTGCCATCTCTAGCATTCTCGATCTTGTATATCCATTTGGAAGTCACAACAGACTTCCCTTCAGGTCTTGGGACAACATCCCAAACATCATTCTTCATTATTGATTGATATTATTCGACCATGGCATCCTTCCATTCTTTCTTTTCCGTTTCTTCTTCATAATTGGAAGGTTCTTTGTTCATGATATCACAGAGTAAAGCAATATAGCTAGTATGAGATCTAGTTCTCTTCTTTGCTCTGTGTACTTCTTTGGGAATGCCATATCTTGCTGCATCTTGAATGAGCTCTCTAGCCCATGCAGGTTTCCTCTTGTGAGAGTTATTCTCATGGGGTGGATCTACAGGTTCTTGCGGATCTTCAATTTCACGATCTGCATCTGGAATTGCTTTAGTCATAGTAGTGTCTTGAAATCTAGTTCCCTTAGGTTCTTCATAATCTTCAACATGTGTCTTCCTTGATTGGATGAATGCTGAGTTTTCATCAAATGTCACATCCCTACTGACATCAATCTTCTTGAACCCTGGAAAGTATATTGTGTAAGCCTTCGAGCTTTCACTGTAACCCACAAAGATACCCTTCTTTCCTGAAGGATCTAGCTTGGTCCTCTTTTCCTTTGGGAGATGAGTGTATACTGGACAACCAAATATTGTGAGATGGCTGACTTCAGGTTTTAACCAGAGAAGACCTCTTATGGTGTCTTGTTGTCCAATATCTTGTGGGGTGTTCTGTTCTGCACATATACAGTTGTCCTAGCTGCTTCTTTCCATAGATGCATAGGTAGATCTTGGTCATGCAGCATTGCCCTTAGTGCTTCCATGATTGTTTGATTCTTTCTTTCTGCAACTCCATTTTGTTGTGGATTGTAAGGAGTAGTCAACTCCCTCTTAATCCCTGAATCACTGCATAGCTTCTTGAAGTCACCTGAAGTGAATTCTCCACCATTGTCGGATCTGAATGTTTTGACCTTCTTATCAGTTTGGTTCTCCATCAAGGTTTTGAATTCCTTGAACTTATCAAACACTTCATCTTTGTTCTTCAAGAAGTAAACCCAAGTCTTCCTGGAGAAGTCATCAATGAAAGAGACATAGTAAGCATACCCACTCAGAGAACTGGATGACATCGGACCACATACATCGGAGTGGATAATTTCCAAGATACTTTTTGCCTTGCTTTCGCTGCTTGGAAATGCCTTCTTTATGTTCTTTCCTTTTGCACATCCTTTGCAAACACCTTCATGCTTGGACTTGATTTCAGGAAGACCCTCTACAGCCTTGCTTGCAATTGGAAGTGCCCTATAGTGCATATGAGCAAGTTTTTGTTATGTGGAATTCTGCCCTACGGATAAGTCAAAATTCCCTTAGGCTAAAGTAGACTTTAACTAACTCTAGGCTAAGAACAGACAAAACAAATGCAACCTTGAATCCCTATATCTAACAAACATCTCAGAATTAAAATGCTGGAGAGAATAGAAGGAATTTAACTGACCTTATGTCCAAACGCTTGTCTTTGATATTTGCTCCAAGCTCCAAGTCCTCACAAGTAAACCTGTTAACAATGGAACCAAAACACAAGCATGTACTATTCTCTAGCAATCTGAAAACATGAGTTAGGATCTAAATCTATGAAAGATACAAATCATATCATTAAAACAGAATTAACACAAATGATTTGGGAAAACAAGACAAGTTATCTTTATTATCAACTTGAAGAGTGCTTACAAAGGTTGCTTGATGTCCAAGCTAATCCTCCAGCTCCAAGTGCTTCCTCTAGCTATCTCCACAAGGCTGCAAGATCATAGGTTTGATGCCCCAAAAGTCCTCTCTTTGGCCCATGGAAAGCTTCTCTCTTATAGCACATGGAAAGGTTAACCAACAAGAGAGAAGTGTGGATCTATGGAGGGTTTAGTGGATCAGGCCAGCTAAACAAAGAAGGAGTTAGGATCGAACCAAAGATGGTAATCCCAACAAAATATCCTCGAAGGTCGAAATCCCAAAATCCAAGGCAAAAAAGGCTAATTTCAGACTACCGCGCCCTTATAACTGAGCATAACGCGGTAGTACCGCGCCTCAGAGAAGGAGCAACGCGTGGTAGTGCTAACTACCGCGCCCTTGTAGATGTGCAAGGAGCGGCAGTGCTCACAAACAGGGCTAAGTTGGGCTGGAAGATGGCAGAAAAAGGTTTTGCTTTCAGTATTCAGTCAATGGTTTTCACTCTGGATGTTCAGATGATCTTTAAGGGAAACTGTCGTTTAGGTCGGTAATGCAAGGATGCGACACTAATATGTAATGTGTAATATTGAGGTATAACAGATGCCCCCTAAAGTGTGAGGTCAGAAGAGACTGATGGCCGAAATACTTTACAAATATGGTTCGGAGATAGCATCGAGGAGAGCAACAAGGAGCTGAAAATAGAAACAAAATGTCAAATATACCACCGAGGCGGGCATTCCCATGCTCGGAAACAAATGACTCAAAGCATGGCTGCCGACCAATACATTGCAGATCCATGAGTACTGAGATGATATAGACTGTAGACAAATCATGGCTACTATGAACAAGCGTAGATCCATGAGACAGTAATGACACAGCCACGACCAATACAAAAGTGGATCTGTGTGACAATACAGAGGAAATCTCCATTGCAACCTGGACGTAATCAAAATACAAAAGGGTGTCCAGGGTCTTCTACCCGATCGCAAACGATACGAATCTAGCCATGTGATTACAAGGTGTTGAAGTCGAACATGGTAGAAACCATTTGATTACCGGTCAATGATGTGAACCGTTAACAAATGCGAGGGAAATCACCAATGATGACGATGATCCCCAAGGTATCTATAGTACATCTCAACGAAATGCGAATAAACGAGTTGATGTCGAGCATTCGAGAGATCATTCAATCAGAGGTCATTGATGAAAACCTACTGTTGAATACGAGGAAACCTGCCATTGAGGCATGCAGGTACCAAGGTACTAATGGTTGACTCCTAAGCCTAATTCCTGGATAGTGATTTGGTGTCGACAGGAATAGACTCGTCGAAGGTGGGCCATAACGATTCCCACATCATCGACACGAAATCAGAACGAGAGATAGTATGGACCGATGAAACAATAGAATATGTACTGACACAAAGGGAAGTTTTGACATGAAGCGGAGGTGGACTCAAGGTAATAACCCTTTGAACATATAACGGCATGAAACAGAGCTTGGAAGCAGGGATTACTTGAACAGACAGAACCACAGAAAGTGTGAACTCATAGCAATAATGAGGACGCATGATCATAATGATGACACTATCAGCAAGACTGACTACCCAAAATAGACAAGGTGAGGATGCATGCCATGTTCAAAGGTGACGACTCACAAGCTGCCAACAAGGTAAACTTGACTCATTTTCCCATTTTCCCCCGACATGATGGACGAGTACCTCTTTGTTTTTTAACGAGCTTGAGGAGGATAACAGATGCTCGATATAGCTCATCTCATAGATGAGTCCAATCTCACATGTTTTTCGAACCTGAGAAAGGAGGGGTTCGTCCCAAAGTGGGTCCTTCGATGTTTGATTTTACGAGTCCAAGGAAGGAAAACTCGATTGTCATTTCATGTTTAGAGAGTCTGAAAAGAACTAAAGAAGACTCCAACGGTCCTTTTTCGTAAGGTTAACCTCATCGCCCGAAAAAAGGGTAAAACAACGCGGGAGAGGACTCTTCTAGTCATGATTTGGCTAGAGTATTCCTTTTTCGTAAGTAGTGCCCCCTAGTCCGAAAAAGGGGTAAACTATCACTAGGGAGACAATCATTCAAATCCTTTTACAAGCGTGAATGAATCAATTTCGCTTGGCAATCTTTTCAATTTTAGGGAGTCTGAAAAGAGCTTAACTATGGACTCCATGTACAACTTTGTCATGGTTGATGACCGAGTACGACAAAGGAAAAGTAAACTCGGCACAGTTCCTTTTCCGTAAATAGTCTAGCGAGGCCGGATAAAGTGATAAACCTATACTCGTTAGACACACCTTTTTACTCCAATTTGTTTAACGAGCACGATAATGGTATCAAAAGCACTCGGAATCTTTTTCATGTTTGGATCCAGAGCACGAAAAAGGAAAAAGTAAGCTCAAACCACTTTTCATGTTTTAACCAGAGCACGAAAAAAGTGAAAAGTAAGCTCAAACACCATCTTATTGTTTTTAACGAGCTCGAAGATAGGTTGGAAGAATGCTCATGATGTCTGTTTCATTTTTTAACGATCTTGTAACAGAAAATGAACTATGCTCAAAATAATTTTCATGGTTTAATGAGCTCAAAACCTAAAAAGGAAAGTATGCTCGAAAATGTTCCCAATGGTGAACTTCTTCCCGTCATGAAATCCAAAGGTTGGTACATGCCCCCCAGCATGATTGCTGGAAGTAAGTGACTTAGCTCCAACGTGGTGTGGAGAGGCGATCGAGTTGACTTCAACGTAACTTCCAGAGGTTGAAGACATGCCCCCAAGCTTCCTTTCATTCTCCTAAAGTATAGGCGGGTGAAAAGAAGGTTTAGGTACTAAGTCTACGAGGAGACTCGACTCAAAGGGAAAGGATATGTTTCATTTTTTAACGAGCTTGACACAGGAGTAGAACTTTGCTCAGACTACTGGTTTCATTTTTTAATGAGCTTGAAGCCAAAAGTAAACTCTGCTCATGGTTAAGGCCCATTGATGGGTTCCCTCCCAACATGATGACCAGAGGTTGGTAAATGCCCCCAGCATGATTGCTAACGGCTAAACATGCCCCCCAAGCTTCGTTTCGTCTGACTACTCTTCTTCCGTACCCAAAAAATCCTGGCTACTAATCTGAATGTGTTCACCAGGGGGGTAGGGAGAACCAGGACCAAGTGACCCAGGCAGATGAAATGAAGGTTCCAATCCTAACTCACGCGAGAGACTCGAACAAATGGAAGGGAGATCTATTTCATTTTTACACAAGCTTGAAATAGATAATAACAATGCTTGAAAGGGTCCTTTTTATTTTTTAAGGAGCTTAAAACAGAAAGAAATTATGCTCGAAGGTAATTTCATTTTTACGCAAGCTTGAAACTGAACGTAAACTATGCTTGGGATTTGGTTTCATTTTTACACAAGCTTAAAACCAAAAGTAAACTGTGCTTGAGGGTAGTTTCATTTTTACGCAAGCTTGAAACCGAACATAAACTATGCTTGGGATTGGTTTCGTTTTTACGCAAGCTCAAAACCAACGGTAAACTGTGCTTGAGGGTCGGTTTCATTTTTTAGCGAGCTTGAAACAAAGAATAAACTATGCTCGTGGGAATCTATTTCATTTTTTAACGAGCTTGACATAGAAAGGGAACTATGCTCATAGTGATGGTTGGTTTCATTTTTACACAAGCTTAAAACCAAAAGTAAACTATGCTTGGGATGATGGTTGGTTTTATTTTTACACAAGCTTAAAACCAAGAGTAAACTGTGCTTGAGGTTCGGTTTCATTTTTTTAATGAGCTTGAAACAGAGAATAAACTATGCTCGTAGGAACCTATTTCATTTTTTAACGAGCTTGACATAGAAAGGGAACTATGCTCAAAATACTGGTTGGTTTCATTTTTACACAAGCTTAAAACCAAAAGTAAACTATGCTGGAGATTGATGGTTGGTTTCATTTTTACACAAGCTTAAAACCAAGAGTAAACTATGCTTGAGAAAATGGTTTCATTTTTTAACGAGCTTGACACCAGAATAGAACTTTGCTCCAAGTGATGGTTGGTTTCATTTTTACACAAGCTTAAAACCAAAAGTAAACTATGCTTGGGATGATGGTTTCATTTTTTTAACGAGCTTGACACCAGAATAAACTATGCTCGTAGGAACCTATTTCATTTTTTAACGAGCTTGACATAGAAAGGGAACTATGCTCAAAATACTGGTTGGTTTCATTTTTACACAAGCTTAAAACCAAAAGTAAACTATGCTGGAGATTGATGGTTGGTTTCATTTTTACACAAGCTTAAAACCAAGAGTAAACTATGCTTGAGAAAATGGTTTCATTTTTTAACGAGCTTGACACCAGAATAGAACTTTGCTCCAAGTGATGGTTGGTTTCATTTTTACACAAGCTTAAAACCAAAAGTAAACTATGCTTGGGATGATGGTTTCAGTCGCCATTCTTGTTATGTGGAATTCTGCCCTACGGATAAGTCAAAATTCCCTTAGGCTAAAGTAGACTTTAACTAACTCTAGGCTAAGAACAGACAAAACAAATGCAACCTTGAATCCCTAGATCTAACAAACATCTCAGAATTAAAATGCTGGAGAGAATAGAAGGAATTTAACTGACCTTATGTCCAAACGCTTGTCTTTGATATTTGCTCCAAGCTCCAAGTCCTCACAAGTAAACCTGTTAACAATGGAACCAAAACACAAGCATGTACTATTCTCTAGCAATCTGAAAACATGAGTTAGGATCTAAATCTATGAAAGATACAAATCATATCATTAAAACAGAATTAACACAAATGATTTGGGAAAACAAGACAAGTTATCTTTATTATCAACTTGAAGAGTGCTTACAAAGGTTGCTTGATGTCCAAGCTAATCCTCCAGCTCCAAGTGCTTCCTCTAGCTATCTCCACAAGGCTGCAAGATCATAGGTTTGATGCCCCAAAAGTCCTCTCTTTGGCCCATGGAAAGCTTCTCTCTTATAGCACATGGAAAGGTTAACCAACAAGAGAGAAGTGTGGATCTATGGAGGGTTTAGTGGATCAGGCCAGCTAAACAAAGAAGGAGTTAGGATCGAACCAAAGATGGTAATCCCAACAAAATATCCTCGAAGGTCGAAATCCCAAAATCCAAGGCAAAAAAGGCTAATTTCAGACTACCGCGCCCTTATAACTGAGCATAACGCGGTAGTACCGCGCCTCAGAGAAGGAGCAACGCGTGGTAGTGCTAACTACCGCGCCCTTGTAGATGTGCAAGGAGCGACAGTGCTCACAAACAGGGCTAAGTTGGGCTGGAAGATGGCAGAAAAAGGTTTTGCTTTCAGTATTCAGTCAATGGTTTTCACTCTGGATGTTCAGATGATCTTTAAGGGAAACTGTCGTTTAGGTCGGTAATGCAAGGATGCGACACTAATATGTAATGTGTAATATTGAGGTATAACAGTTTTCTATGCCAAAGTTCACTTGGCTCCATTGAATCATGCACCATGGCATGTTCAGATTGTCCCTTCAATTTATACAATCCTCCCTCTTGCTCTCCAATCACCACTGCATCATCTATGTTCTTTTCCTTTGGCCATCCACAAATGCAACCCTCATACCTTTTGCATCCAATGCGGATATTGAGAGTAGGTTCTTTTTGATCCCAGATACATAAAGAACTTCTTTCATCTTCGAAGACTTTCCAGAATCTAGGTTGTAGGAGGCTTCCCCACTTCCTTTGATAGGGTATTGATAATCATCCCCAAGTTTCACCTTATGGGGTGATTCATGTTCAGATAGATTTACAAAAGATTCTTTAAACCTAGTCATGTGTTTGGAAGCCCCACTGTCAATAAGCCAATCATTACAACCATGAGAAATAGTACCTGTAAGAGTAGAGATTAGAACATACTCTTCTTCACTTGATGAGTCATCATCCTCACTTTCTGCTCTAGCCTTCTTCTTGGGAGGTTCATCATCCTCGGCAGCATGAGCATGGTACCTTCTTTTGCTGCCCTTCTTCTTCTTGTTGAAGTTGTTGTTGTCCTTATTGTTGTTGGGACAATTTATGGCAATATGTCCCTTTTCATTACAGGTGAAGCATATTCTCCTTTCTTTATGGTGATGTGAAGATTTCTTGAAGTGAGATGGCCCTCTCTTGGACTTCCCTTTCTTGGTCTGAGCTATGCGAGCTTGATCTTCATTCCCCATCTTTTCTTCTCATGCCACAAGCCTTGCTTCTTCTTGTGAACATTCTTCCCATAGTTTGTTGAAGGATACCAACTTCTTTCTTGCACAGATTCCTTGGATAAAGGAGTTCCATGACCTGGGTAGGCCATTCAGAGTGGTCATGACAACTTCACCATTCTCCACCATTTCATCCACTGCTTCTAGTTGTTCCTTGATCTGAGAGACCCTAGAAAAATAAGATTTAATGGATTCTCCATTATGAAGTTTTACCCCTTTCAATTGGTTCCGCAGAGTCATCTTTTGATTTATGTTCTTCCCTTCAAATAGCTTGGATAGGGAATCAAACATCTCTTTGGGTGTCTTCAGAGATGACACATGGGGGATGAGATGGTCCTTGATAGAATCAGCAATGATTCTCTTTGCCTTGACCAAGTTCTTCTTGTGGAGGGATTTAGCCTCTTCTCCATCTGGGACAGGGACCTCTTCCCTTATATATGAGTCCAACTCATTCTCTTCTAGGATTAACCCAATCCTATACTTCCAGGCTCAGAAGTTATTAGCCCCTTCAAGCTTGTCCTCAAGCTTGGTGTGGTGAGACATCTTTAAAGAGTACTTCAAATGGAAATAGAAAAGATTTAGGTCTTACCACTTGAATTGTTGAAAAATGGATCTGGTCCTGGATTATGGTTTGTCAGAGAAACCCTAAAAATTCAAAATGTGAATTTCAACTTTCTGAAAGGATAGAAAGATGCGCCTTGATGAGATGATCAGCCTGGTGTATTCAGAATTTGAGATCTGCAAAGCTTCACCCTTCAGAACTTCCTTTTAGTCTTCCCGAGTTCACTTGGGAGGACCCTGGATTAGGGTTTGAGTTTCCTAGAGATTTACCCAGCCAAAAATCTCGATCCAAAGCTCTAAACTTCAATTTGTCCAAGGAGCTTCCAACTATGTCTTCAGATTTCAGAAATTCCTATTTTTGTGGAAACCCTAAGTTTAGGGCCAAAACTGAAAGTGCTCAGAATTGAATTCTGATTGAACAGATAGATTCACCTTGCTGAGGAGAGTCAATCTATCATATTACTTTTCCAAAATCTGTGGAGAGAAACCCAATAAACAAGAAACCCTAGTTTCCGTCACTACACAATGTCTTCTTCTCAGGTTAGCTCTTATACCATGTTAAATTTTGAGCATTAATTCAAGATACTCTAGGATCTTTGCTGAGAGAATAACATGTACAGTATATCAATGCATATCAATCATAGCAATCATGTCAATCGTCACAAGTAGCAAACATAAGTGACAATAGACACACAGAGTTTTCGTGGGGAGAACCGTAAGGTGGAAAACCCCACAACTTCCTCAGAGATAGATAGAGCAATGATACAACCAATGTACAACCCAAGTACACAGATGTAGACTCCTCCTAGCAACTGATCCTCCTCCTCACATGTGCGCCATTTTCCGAGTGAAGGAAGAGTGAGTTTTGAAGTGATTCAAATAGAGATCGGGAGATCTCTATTTATACTTGTCCTGACTGCCCAATAAACTTATGGGGACGACTTGTCTAGCTTAGCACAATAACCTCATGTTACATTAATCCGGGCTGAACCCTTACAAGGTGGTCTAATAACCCATCCGCAAGTTAACACACTTGCGACACTTGTCAATACAAATGACGACACTTCCATATAGAGGAATAATACATCTCTATAGGAGTACAATAAATATATATATGAAATACATTCCAAAGCTACATATACATCAACATGTGGCAGTGAGAGGGGATCCAAGGTATTTGGAGGGAAGAAACCACGACGGAATTTGAGCAATCTAGCAATGTCCATTTGGAGCCTTATCGCGGTGTTGAAAAATAATTTTTTTTATTTTTCTTGATTGAGAGAAAGGCTCGAGGAAAATAAGAAGGCAGAGAGTAATCGTTGTAAGCATATGGCTTCTCTCATAGTGGATTTAGCTAGGAGCATGGAATCATCAACAAATTGCAGATGTGTGGCTTTGTTGTCTTCATTGGCCGGTCCTAGACATGAGAGGGTATTACTTTGAGTGGCAACTTTTAGATATCTTCCCAGGCCTTCCACCATTAGGATGAAAAGAAAGGGTGAAAGGGGATCCCCTTTATGAACACCTTGCGAGGACGAGAAGGTGGGGTAGGGTGAGCCATTCACAAGGATGGAGAAAGAAAACAAAGAGGTTAAGGCTAAGATCCAATTGACCCTTTGGGAAACAAAACCAAATGCAAGGAGAGTTTTCTTCATATAACCCTAAGAAATTTTATCAAAATATTTAGAGAGATTGAACTTGAGAAGCATACCTGCTTGACTTTAGTTTTTGAGAGTGTGAATTGTCTCATGAGCCACCAAGATGTCATCCAAGATTTGACACCCTTCCACGTAACACGATTGTTCTTCGGTAGAATTGGTTTCGACCTAGTTTCTATAACCTTTGTTATGATTTTGTATATAACATTGCATAGAGCTATCGGTCGAAATTTGCTGGGGTGAACAATATTTTATTCTTTCAGGATCAATGTGAGGAATGTGGATTTGAGGGCAGGGAGAAGGGCACATATTTTGCATGATTCTTCCATAGCTTCCCAAACATCGTATTGAATGATGTCCCACCAATTGTGAAAAAAATCTATCGTAAATCCATTGGGATCTAGAGCCTTATTGGTTGGCATTTATTTGACATCATTAGCTACCTCTTCTAATGAAATAGGTTGCATGAGGTATTCATTTTTCTAGGTGAGACCAACTGTGGGATGTGTTGGAGAATATAGTTCATTGCTACTTTGTGATTTTATCTATCATCCTTCAGAATGTTTATATAATATGAAACCAACTCATCAACAATGTCTTCCTATTTAGTGAGGTCTTGTCCCCCTTTTACTTGGAGCCTTGTGATGCGATTCTAACCTCTCCTTTGGATCATAGATTCATGAAACAATTTCGAGTTTTACTCCCCATCTTTGAGCGAGTGAATCCTCGATATTTTCTTCTAGAGGATCTCTTCTTGGTCCATTCTTTGATTAATGGCTTGTTGAATATCTCTTTCTTTTTGCAACAGGTCTTCTATGTGCCCACAGGTGACAGCCTCCTGCTGAACCTCCATCAAGCTTGCTTCTAGTTGTTTTCTAGCATTGAAAATGTTTCCAAAGACCTCCTTGTTCCAAGTTTTGATCGTGGCTTTACTCCATTTCAGCTTCTGATGTATGTTGTACATTTTAGAGCCCATGCTGACTGAAACAATTGCCCACCAACTAGAGAAGATTTCCAAAAATTCTAGGTTCCCAAAACAAAAAAATTTGAATCGGAAAGGGCAATTTTTCATAGGGATGTATTCATCTATTTCCAGGCTGATTGGCCAATTATTCAAACATGCCCCTGGGAGAATGACAGAATCAATGATGACATCGGTTCTCACCAAGTTCATTTATAGTATAAATATATCCAATCCGGAGGCTACTTGGTGTCTTCCTCCCTACCTATTATTCCAAGTAAAAGAACCATTTTTTGCTTGAACATCCACCAAGTTTAGGGAAGCAATAAGGGGCCCAAAATCATGACTAGCAGAGTCTAGGATGCTGATACCAACCTTTTTTCCCAAAGGGTTTGATATCAAATTAAAATATCTCCCTATAAGCCAGAACGAGTCAAGGAAAATATTTTCCTTGATGTATGAGAGGGAGGATTGGAACCTTGGTTTTGAGAAAGGAATGGGGGGTCCATATACATTGGTAAGGTAGCTGCTCCGATTCAAAGAGAGATGCTGAAACGAGGTAGGAATGGAGTGCACATCAGAAAAGAAGCTTGATAGGTGCACCAGAGTGGGGTCCCATAGGATATCCATCCCCTAGCTATCCCTATGGAATTAATGGTGACATATTGAAAACCTTTCTAGTAGAAGCTTGAAAAGGATGCCAATGATTCTGAGGAGAATTGGGTTTCTTGGATATACACAATAGTAGGATTTTTCCTGGCTTATCTTGGATTAGAGGGTTTTCTTTATGGCTTTCCCTCCTAATCCCCTAATGTTCTAGGATGTATTTTCATTGAAAAACTATTCAGAGGGGCAGAAGGATTGTAGCCAGTCCGTTAGTGATCGATGGTTACTTGATGCGATTAGGGTTTCCCATAGCTCCGCAAGCCTTTGTTGGTTCAATTTGTGTCCTCGTTTCTCGTCCTTGTTGGTAGTTTGTGCTAGTGATTAGGTTGATTGGATGCCTAAATTATGAAGGGGTTTGCTGATTGCATCCAAACTCTGAGCTAAATGGATGTCTGCTTCCTTTAGGGATCTTTCTATAATGGGAATATGGGTGGGATATATCTCTTTGAGGTTACCTCTTTTGCAGTTCTTTACAATTTTATGTAGCTCAGGATCCATTATGTTCAGGTCTTCCTCACCCTTAGTGTTGTTGGGTTCCTCTTGTTTTTCCATTGTTTGATCTTCTGTTGGATCCAACTTCTTCCTTTTGACTTGATTGGTATCTTCATCTTCATTGCTTGGTATTATGCCAACTTGTTCACTTTGATCCTGTTGGATCTGATCAATTTCCATCCCCTCAAGAGTAGCAAAAGGGTTGTGGTTTTCCAAGTACAGATTGGTTTGTTGCGATTGTGGTTTGGTTCCCCCTCTGGATCTTCGATTAAATATGGTAAATCCATCTTGCTGTTGAGGTGGTCATTTTGGATGAGGTGACGGTTCCATAAGATGTGGGTATTGACAGTATAGATGGCCATGTTCATGGAAATGGCTGCATCTAAATGGTATATGCTCGTAGTCCAGGGTTTGAACCCACTCCTCATCTTGAAAATCCAGACAGATTGTTTTCGGGAGGGGTTTGGAAATGTTAATGTGAATGCAAATCCGAGCACAGGAAGTGTAGGGGCCCCTTTCGGTGATTTCCGATCTCTTGATAAATTTTCCTAGCGTGTTTCCTATCCCTTCTAGGGTTTCCTCATCCCAGTATTCCTGGGGAAAAGAGTAGAGACAGACCCAAAGAGGGACTTCCATGAATTTTTCTTTCTCAGGGAAGCAATTTTCTTTTGAGTGCCTCATGAACAGACCCGATTTGTTGAATTAGTATGGTCCTTGCTCTATTATTCTTTCCCGATCTTCAATGTTGAAAAATATGGCAGTGAAGAACCCATTAGATCCTATCTTTAGATTAATGTCTCCTTTTGGATTCCATTTATGCGTGATCCATCCTTGGAGAACCTTTTCGTTGGGCCAAAAGCCCATGAATTTGCATATGAGGGCATGATCCCTCATGTATTGTCTGTATTCACTAATCTTAGTCGAGGAGATATCAAGATTTGGGATTGAAGCAATTTTGGGAGACATCCAGATTGATTTGCTTTGGTCTTGTTTTCCTCGCATCGGGTTGTTGTGAGGGTTTGTCTCGTGGAGTCTCGCCGCCACTGGAACCATCATCCATTGACTCCCCAGAATAGTTTATTCCATCTTTTTTTTGGATCTGCGCAGGTTGATCTTTCCCAATTGGTTCAGTCTCCTTTATTTTCTTATTGTTTGAGTGTGTCGACTCTTTCTGGGTTCTTTGCAGAAGCAACCATCGAGGAATTTCCGAAGGACTGTTTAGGCTGGAGAACAGACTTGTGGAAGGATGGAGGGCCTCTCCCTCCCCATTTCCTAGCCATGGATTGAAGTTGGGCCAGGTTTTAAAAAAGTGGGGATACTAGTATATGCGAAGCGTTGCGGAGCTCTCGATATATATATATATATATATATATATATATATATATTTGGAGATCTTTGGGTGAACCAAAGTGCCATTGTCATTAATGATTTAATTAGTTAAGAAATTTAATAATTCATTTAGTGTTACTTAGATTTTGATGTGACTTTAACTCTAGTGGTTGACTAGCTAGTCATCCAAGCCAGAAGATGTCTCAACGGAATTGAACTCAGGGGATGGAATGAAATCCATCTATCCCAGCAATGGACCACCGTATCCTTGTCATGTGGCAACTATCTTTAATTATCTCAATGTTAAAATGAGATACTTTTATAGATATTTTATTTTTATTTTAATAATTGTTTATTTAGAATTTGCAACAACCATCTAAACTACATCTGGATAGTACACTTGTTTTATATTCCTGCAATTTAGGAAATGTTAAAATGAGATATTTTTTATGTATATTTTATTTTTATTTTTATAATTGTTTATTTAGAATTTGGAATCTCAACCATACACTTGTCTCATATTCCTGCAATTTAGGAAATATAAAAATCTATAACGAAATTATAAATACTAAAATAAATCTAGACAATACACTTGTCTTATATTCTTATAGTTTAGGAAATATAAAGACCGATAGCCAAATTATAAATACCACCCATTGACTTAAAACGTATGTATAAGTAGAGGTAAATCTGAGTTATCTTTGCTGAGTTATCTTTGGTGTTTTTCTGAGTTATCTTTTCTTCAGCTTACAGACTCAACAATGAGCCCCGACAGACGACAGCCTAGAACAGGGTGAGTGAATCTTTCTCCAGTATTCCATTCTACTGCAATGGCTTTGCTAGTCTGAACGGAATTTCATTTACAGGGCCGATTTTGTGTTTTCTTAACCCTAAGTAGACTTTTTGTTTTCTCAACTAACTTTAAATCGTAGTTTTGTGTTTTCTTTACCCTAAATAGATTTTGGGTTTTCTTTACGCTGAATAGATTTTTCAGAAAGAAAGCATTTTAGTGAGAAGCAGCAGGATGTCAGAACCATGTGACTCCTGCGGCGTCCTACTAGAAAGTATTGAGTCTATTCAATTTTCGTCGTCAGACCGCTTTAGTATAGTGAAAATTTTAAATAATCAATCCTCCAGCACTGCCTGTCTATCTTAATCAAAATGACCAGAAATTCATTTTCTTTGTTCCGTAATGTCGGATTGCTCCATTAACAAAGCAATAATTTGCTGCATTTACATGGTGAATATTGTATCTCTTTCATTGTCGTCCTTAATGCTCGCCTATTATCGCATTAGATGCAATAGGGAGGCGAAAAAGAGGGACTTCTGTGGTTATGAAACTGATGTTTTTATTTACGTGATTTTGCATAAGGTAGTAAATTTGAATGCCTGCAAGAGATATTAATTAGCAATCTTGTTAAGGCTGAGATGCCACAATGCTATCATGGGTATAAACTTACTAGATTTCTGGAGCTGATTTTTTTCTTTACCTTGTTATGATGGGTATAAACTTGCTAGAAATATCGCATTAGATGCAATTGGTAGGCGAAAAAGAGAGACTTCTGAAGTTGATGTTTTTCTTTACCTTTGGTTGCATAATTTTTTAACGTTACGGGATTTTCCATAAGGTAGTATTCTGCTTCTCAATTTTGAATGTCTGCAACAGATATTTAGCAATCTTCTTATGGTTGAGATGCCACAATGGTATGTTGGGTAGATTACTAGATTTCTGACATTTTTTTATTACTGGTGGATGGCCCCAGACTGGATGAGCCTTCTGATGGATCAAACAGGCTAAAGATGGGTGACGATTTCGGATATTTCAACCAAGTTAAAGAGGAATTCAAGGATGCTCCAGAGAAATATGGCCAGTTTCTCGCGATCATGGAAGATTTAGAGGCCGGAAGGTGTGTGCAGCTTGTTATAAAGATTAGCAATATCAATCAGTTCTTTCCTTTTCTTCTCAACTAACTCTAAATCGTAGTATTGTGGATTGTTCTTCTGTCAATTCCGCAGACTTGATAGAGCAGATGGTGTAGCCCGACTAAGATATTTATTCAAGGGACATCAATCTCTAGTTTTGGGTTTGAATACTTTGCTGCCCGAATGTTGTGAAATTGCAATTCCCGAAGTGGAGAACCCAGAAGGGAAACAACTAAATTTTGACGAAGCCGTCAAGCTTGTTAACAAGATCAGGGTATTGCATATGGCGTATTAACGCTTTAACATTTTTAAGCTATGATCTATTTGAGACTTGGATAGGACGTTGATAGTTTGAAATTCAAAGCTATTTATTTAAGACTTTTTTCACTTTAGTTGTAATTTATCATCTTCAGGCACGGTTTCAAGGTTCAACAGAATACCAGACTTTTTTCCTTATCCTGAATGAGTATAGGAAGGGAACCAAGTCACTGGCTGAAGTATATCAAGAGGTACTTTTCATTGTTTTACAAAAATGGGAATACAAATGTGTATACTATTTTAACTCTCCATTATCTTCAGCTACGCTATTCATATAATTGAATTATATTTGTATTTGCAGGTGAATGAACTGTTCTATTATCAACGAGATCTAATGGAGGAATTTAAAGATTTTCTGCCTTTTGAAAAACTCGGGAATAAGGTTGAGAAGGAAAGGATCAAAAAAGAAGACTAGAAATAATGGAGAAATAGAAACAACTTAAAAAGTTGCGCTAAGATGAGCGCATAGTAGAGATTATTAGAGAATTGGCTGTCATATATCTAGCTTTTCTGATACAAAATTATGTTTTCCCAATAAATCTAGAAAAATGATAACTGTGATTGTTTTGTTTGTCTTTGGATATGATATTGATTTGAAAAATGATAACTATGATTGTTTTTGTCTTTGGATATGACATTGAAAAATGATAACGGTGATTATTTTTGTCTTTGGATATAACATTGAAAAATGATAACTGTGATTGTTTTTGTTTTTGAATATGACATTGATTTGAAAAATGATAACTGTGAATCTAAGTTGCTCTTTGGATATGACATTGAAAAATGATAACGGTGATTATTTTTGTCTTTGGATATAACATTGAAAAATGATAACTGTGAATCTAAGTTGCTAGGGTACCCGTACCGGGGGGTTGGGCACCCGTGTACCTTTGGGAGTACTGTGCTGAGTACCGAGTATTTGGTCAAATAAATTTGGATACTTGTACTTCAAAAGAACCAAGTACTTAATTCTTTTATGTTTCATTTTCATGGTTTAGTTTTCTATTTCATATTTATTATTAATAATTATAATTTAAATTTATATTATTTTATTTGGCATTTGCTGTTACTATGTTAGTTAATTACTATTTAAATAACAATGTTGAGAGTGCATCCAAACCTTAAAAATAAATGATAAAAACATATAATGAGTTGAAAGAATTGGAAAAACAAAGAATATTGTTTGCAACATGTTCTTTTGCACATTATTTGATAACAGTGGTGTCCTGTTGCTCTCGGATGGCATATTCCATAGGAGATAAATTTGACAGTGTTTCAAATGCAAATCTGAAATCCTTCAAACTGGGTAGAATAGCTCAAAATCTGCCCCAAATACTCTGATTTGTATTTTTCTCCTAGAGACGACCAAGATCTGCATTTCTCAATTCTTTGCTAAAAGCTAAGTGTTGAATATAAAATTTCCATGACTTTATTGATTCTTTTAAGTGTTTATCCTTTTATGCTGTACAAATTCCATAGTTCACAGATCCCGAGGAACACTAAAACAAGAGTAGGGGAAGGTTGTGCAGTCATCCCAGATGTATAATGTAGTTAATTGACACCGTAGAAAATGATGAATGTATGCAGTAGTTAAGGAAGTATATCAAGTATAGGGCATAAAAGATGCATGATTCAAAATCATATATGAGTCAATAGTTATATAATTATTAATTAATAAATTTAAAAAAAGCAAGTCTATGCATTTATGTAATTATTTAATTAATCAGTGTCATGCCCTCATAGGCTCATACACATTCTCGGTTGCCCTCTCTTTGCTATTAAGCATCGGAACCAAGAACAACGAAGTTGGAGCAACATCACTACTACAAAAATTGAAAATAGAAAATTAATAATATATTAAAAATTTGAAATGACTCTTGAAATGGGCCATAGCAGTCTTAATTAGGTTGAATTTTAGGCTTTTAGCTGTATTACAGTATTTGAATTTTGTGGTTTTGTTTAGTTCAGAAATGAGTTTTTCTTTTGTAAGGGCCATTGATTGTTGTGCCAGCCGTGCAACTTTTGCAACTTTGTAGAATTAGAACAAAAGTTCAAAACTTTAAACTTTAAAAATTATAAGTTTATAACTTATAATTATTAATATTAAATTTTAATTTTTAATTATAAATTTAAAATTGTAATTTAATAAATTTATAATAATCATTAATCTGAAATGATTTTATTTTTTATTTTTTATTTTTTAGACATATGTCATATATTATGCTATTATGCTAATGATTCATATCAATATCCATATCATATATGTAATTTGAATTAATGTGCAAGTAGCAATATTAATGTCAAATGTGAAATGTCCAATGTGTGTTACTTGTTGAAAACTTATTATAATTATTAGTATAAATTTATAATTTAAACTTGAAAAGTATATATATATATATATTTGTGTCTATTGTAACCCGATATACCCAAGTACCCAAGTACCTTATTTCAAAAAGTGGCGGTACCTGTACTTGTACCCGTACGTGTACCCGTCCTAATATCCTAATACCCTGGCAATTTAGCTATAAATGTTTTTGTTTTTGGATATGAAATTGATTTGATAGTGAATGAAATCATAATTAGAATTTTTCATTTTTTTTTATTTCTACATCTAATTCCTCTTTTCTCTTTTCTCAATTTCATTGAAGCAAGTTGTTATCACTAAGACATTGAGGAATATCTATTTTGCTTTCATAAATTCAAGCTCTTCATGTGTGAGCCTTATTTAGTTTTTCTTTTGTTTTATTTTAAAATATTAATCTTATTTAGTTTTTTTCTGCTTTTTTCTTATAGTATCAATTTTATTTAGTTTATTTTTTATTTTATTTTTAAAATATCAGTCTTATTTAATTTTGGAATGGATTCTTTTATAATGACCAAACATTACACATATCTTCAGGAAATCACAAATGAAGCTGCTTTAAATTGAAAAGCTTATGTAATTTATTTTTTTTGCTTTGTTTACTTTATGCTATTTAGAAATGAGAAATGTCTTATGTTTTCTTAAATGATAGCTATGATTGTTTTTGTCTTTGGATATGACATTGATTTCATTGTTAATGAAATTATAAATAAAATGATGAATTTGATAACATCATTTTCACTTTCATGAATTCAAATTCTTCAAGTAATAGTCTTATTTAGATTATCTTTTGTTTTATTTTCAGTTTGAATATTTTGAGCATTTGAATCTTAAAAAATAAAATAAAGAAAATCATCCACTCCTAAAAAGATGATAATTCTAAATTATGAAGCCAGTGATTAAGATTTCATTAATGAATTTTTTCTCATGCCCATACTATGTATGATGGTAAAGTTGCTCTGAGCATGCCTAAGAGATTTAGCGAAATTATTAAATCGAGTCTATAATCTAGTGGTGATTGCCTTCGTTGTAAAGATCATACTATGACGCAATATATACCTCTTATCTATATATATATATATAATACATTGTTTGTTTACATTACAATTAATTAGCTAAACACTTTCTTCTAAATACTTAAATTTTTTTTCAAAGAATCATATAAGTCAACCTTTGTATTTCCTCTCCAAATATTTTCCTTCATTTTCAAAAGTAGCTTTTCCATTGGAGTAGTCAATAATATTATGCATACCTTTAGTTTTGAGCAAGGATCAACATAGAGTTATGATGCTCATCATGTGATTTCTAAGCACAGGGTCATATGTGCATAAAAAATGATGCCTAACATGGAGTTATGATGCTCATCATGTGATTTCTAAGCACAGGGTCAAGTTAAGTTCTTGAACATATGTGCATAAAAAATGATGCCCAACAAAAACTCTCGAGAACAAATACAAAATCTTATATCCATCTCGATTTCATAGAAATTATTGAAAATGGGAAAACCAAAAACTCATAAGAACAAATACAAAATCTTATATCCATTTATTGCATCCAAATAATTGAAAATGGGAATACCGGTTACAAAAATTGAGAAACAAAGAGTAGTGGTGTTTCCTTAGACATCACATGAAGACAAAGAAGCTTTCAAGATGTCTCTATACACAAATTGAAGTAAGATCATGATTAAAAGGAAAGATGTCAACATCCCTCACTCATTTTACCACCTCTAATGTCTTGATTATAACCATGGATTGGTTTTATTGACTATAATTTTGATGTATATGTAACTTCGGAATGTATGTCTTATATATATTTATTGTACTCCTATAGAGATGTGTTATACCTCTATATGGAAGTGTCCTCATTTGTATTGACAAGTGTCACAAGTGGTTTAACTTGCCAATGCGTTATTAAACTACCTGATGTGGGTGTCGCCCCGGATTTAATGTAACTGGGGTTATTAGGTTGAGTTAGACAAGTCGGCCCCACAAGTATTTTAGGCATGTCACACAAGTATAAATAGAGATCGGGAAATCTCTATTTAGATCATCTCATTACTCACTCATCCTTCACTCGGAAAGTGGCGCACATGTGAGGAGGAGGATCAGCACATAGAAGAAGTCTACCTCTTGTACTTGGGTTGTACTTTGGTTGTACTATTTCTCTATCTATCTCTAAGGAAGTTGTGGGATTTTTCACCTTAGGGTTTTCCCCACGGAAACTCTGTGTGTCTATTGTCTCTTATGCTTTTGCTTCTTGTGATGATTGACATGCTTGATATGATTGATATGCATTGATATAATATACATGTTATTCTCTCAGTAAAGATCCTATAGCATATTGAATTAATGCTTAAAATCTAACAGGGTATCAGAGCTAACCTAAGAAGAAGACACTATGTAGTTACGGAAACCAAAATTTCCTTTTTATTGGGTTTCTCTCCACATATTTTGGAAAAGCAGTATAGTAGATTGACTCTACTCATCAAGGAGAATCTATCTGTCTAATCAGAATTCAATTTTGAGTTGTTTAAGTTTTGGCCCTAACATTTAGGGTTTCCACAAAAATAGGAATTTCTGAAATCTGAAGACATAGCTGGAAGCTCCTTGGAAAAATCGAAGTTTAGAGCTTTGGATCGAGATTTTTGACTGGGTAGATCTCTGGGAAACTCAAACCCTAATTCAGGGTTCTCCTTAGTGAATGCGGGAACACTAAAAGACATTTCTGAAGGGTGAAACTTTGCAGATTTGAATTTCTGAATATACCAGAATGATCAATTCATCAAGGCGCATCTTTCTATCCTTTCAAAAAGTTGAAATTCAAAGTTTGAAATTTTAGGGTTTCTCTAACAAACCCTAATCCGGCACGAGATCCAGTTTTCAGGAAATCAAGTGGTAAGACCTAAATCTTTTTTATTTTTATTTGAAGTACTCTTTAAGATGTCTCACCACACCAAACTTGAGGATAATCTTGAAGGGGCTGATAACTTCCTAGCATGGAAGTATAGGATTGGGATAATCCTTGAAGAGAATGAATTGGATACTTATATAAGTGAAGAGGTCCCTGTCCCGGAGGGAGAAGAGGCTAAGTCTCTTCACAAGAGGAATTTGGTTAAGTCAAAAAGGATCATTGTTGATTCTATTAAAGATCATCTCATCCCCCATGTGTCATCCCTAAAGACACCAAAAGAGATGTTTGATTCCTTGACCAAACTATTTGAAGGCAAGAACATAAATCGGAAGATGACCCTGAGGAATCAATTGAAGAATATCAAGATCCAGAATGCAGAGACTATAGATGATGCAGTTGCGATTGGAGAGCAAGAGGGAGGATTATACAAATTGAAGGGCCATCCAAAACAAGCCATGGTCCATGAATCAGTAGAGCCAAGTGAACTTTGGCATAGAAGGCTTGCACACATGCATTACAGGGCATTACCAATTGCAAGCAAAGCAGTGGAAGGTCTTCCTGAAATCCAGACAAAGCATGAAGGAATTTGAAAAGGTTGTGCAAAGGGAAAGAATACAAAGAAGACATTTCCAAGTAGTGAAAGCAAGGCAAAAAGAATCTTGGAGATTATCCACTCTGATGTATGCGGTCCTATGTCATCCAATTATCTGAGTGGGTATGTATACTGTGTCTCTTTTATTGATGATTTCTCTAGGAAGACTTGGGTCTACTTCTTGAAGAACAAAGATGAAGTGTTTAACAATTTCAAGGAATTCAAATCCTTGATAGAAAACCAAACTGACATGAAGATCAAGATCTTCAGATCTAACAATGGCGGATAATTTACTTCAGGAGACTTCAAGAAGTTATGCAGTGATTCAGGGATTAAGGGGGAGTTGACTACTCCTTACAATCCACAGTAGAATGGGGTTTCCGAGAGGAAGAATAGAACAATCATGGAAGCAGCAAGGGCAATGCTTCATGACCAAGACTTACCTATGCACTTATGGGATGAAGCAGCAAGGACAACTGTATATGTGCAGAACAGAACACCCCATAAGATACTTGAAAACAAAACACTAGAAGAAGTGTTTACTGGTAAGAAACCAGAAGTGAGCCATCTCATAATATTTCGTTCTCCAATATACACTCACATCTTAAAAGACAAAAGGTCAAAGTTGGATCCTTCAAGAAAGAAGGGTATATTCGTGGGTTACAGTGAAAGCTCGAAAGATTACAGAATCTACTTCCCTCGATTCAAGAAGATCGACATCAGCAGAGATGTAACATTTGATGAAAGTTGAGCTTACCACAAATCGAGAAAGACACCTGTTGAAGACAATGAAAAACCTAGAATATCCAGAACACAAGACACCACTATGAATGAAGCAGTTCCTGAAGAAGATCGAGAAATGGAAGATCCACAAGAACCTATGGATCCACTTCGTGAGAAGAATCCTCACAAGAGGAAACCAACATGGGATAGAGAGCTCATCCAAGATGCAGAAAGATTTGGCATTCCAAAAAAAAAACACAGAGAAAGAAAAAGGACAAGGTCACATACTAGTTATGTTGCTTTTCTATGTGACATTATGGATAAAGAACCTTCCAGTTATGAAGAAGCTGCAGAAAAGAAAGAATGGAAGGATGCTATGATCGAAGAATACCAGTCAATTATGAAGAATGATGTTTGGGATGTGGTCCCAAGACCAGATGGGAAATCTGTGGTGACTTCCAAATGGATCTATAAGATCAAGCATGCTGCAGATGGTAGCATCGAGAAATACAAAGCTAGGTTTGTAGCTCATGGCTTCTCCCAGAAAGAAGGGATTGATTATGAAGAGACTTTTGCTCTTGTGGCTAGATACACTTCCATTAGATCAGTACTTTCTCTTGCTGCAGTGATGAAATGGAAGGTACACCAAATGGATGTCAAGACAGCCTTCTTGAATGGTGTAGTTGAAGAGGAAGTATATGTGGAGCAGCCACTCGGGTTTGAGACACATGACAGAGGAACACATGTGTGCAAACTGAAGAAAGCCCTATATGGTTTGAAACAGGCACCCAGGACCTGGTATGGTAGGATAGATGGCTTCCTATCCAGTTTGGGCTTTACCAAGAGTAAAGCAGATTCCAACCTTTACTACAAAGTTGAGGAGGGAAATCCAGTGATACTACTATTGTATGTGGATGACCTGTTTCTGACAGGTGAGGATAGGCTGATTGCTGACACGAAGAGGAAGCTAGCTGTCGAGTTTGAGATGAAGGACTTGGGTATGATGCACTACTTTCTTGGTATGGAGGTGTGGCAGCGTGTAGATGGAATCTTTCTTGGACAAGGCAAGTATATAGTAGAGATCCTGAAGAAGGTTCGGGATGATGGACTGCAAGGCCATTGCCACACCTATGGCATCGGACCTGAAGCTTCTGTGTGATGCTTCATCTGAGCCGGTTTATGCTACAATGTATCGTCAGATGATTGGGTCCTTGATGTACCTGACGAGTACGAGGCCAGACATTTGATTTCCGGTGAACACCTTGAGCCAATATCTGACAGATCCGAGACATGTTCACCTGATAGCTGCAAAGCATGTTCTGAGGTACTTGAAGGGTATAGTGGATTATGGGCTCAAATATGAGGCGAATCAAAAGTTTAACGTAGAGGGTTATGTTGATTCAGATTGGGCAGGCAGTGCCATTGATCGGAAGAGCACTTTGGGGTGTTGCTTCAGTATGGGATTAGGTGTGATCTCTTGGTTTAGAAGGAAGCAGTCCTGTGTGGCACTGAGTACAGCTGAAGCAGAGTATGTCGTAGCTTGTTCGGCTAGTTGTGAGGCAGTATGGCTTAGGAAGCTACTGTCTGATTTGTTTGATTTCCAGTTGAGTGCTACTTGTATATATTGCGACAACCAGAGTTGTGTGAAGTTGTCAGAGAACCCATTGTTCCATGGCAAGTCGAAGCACATTGAGATGAAGTTCCACTATATCAGGGATATGGTGTAGAGAGGAGCAGTGAAGCTCCTGTATGTTGCAACAGACAAGCAGATAGCCGATGTGTTGACCAAGCCGCTTTCCAGAGTGAAGTTTGAATATTTCAGAGGGAGACTTGGTGTACTTCAGATCGAGATGCCTTCCAGAGGGAAGTGGTGAGTCCGGAGACACAGATGCACACCGAGCCATTCTTACATGGTGGTAGGTTGGTCATCCCATGATAAGATGTAAGGGCTGAGCCATTCTTACATGGTGGTAGGTTGGTCCTCCCATGATAAGATGTAAGGGCTAAGCCATTCTCACATAGTGGTAGGTTGGTCCTCCTATGGTGAGATGTAAGGGCTGGGCCATTCTCACATGGTGGTAGGTTGGTCCTCCCATGGTGAGTTGTAAGGGCTGATGGGATTTTCCGACATGGTAGTAGGTTGGTCCTCCCATGGTCGTCGATGTAATTGCTGAGATTTTTCGACATTGTAGTAGGTTGGTCCTCCCATGGTCGTTGATGTAATTGCTGTGCCATTCTGACATGGTGGTAGGTTGGTCCTCCCATGGTCGTTGATGTAAGTGTTGTGAGCCTTTCCCAGATGGTACTAGGTTGGTCCTCCCATGCTGGTGAGTGTAAGTGCTATGTGTGTGTTCATCTGGGTTGTGCTCCGTGGACTATGTGGTGATCTGAAGACATTGATGTGACAGTTTGGTACACAGGTTTCGCATAAGCATATGATCAGTCCTGAGATGCTCTTGCAGGTTTCGCAGTGGCAGTGTAATCAGTCCTGAGAGATCTTGTAGTTTTTGCAGAGGCAATGTAATCAATCCTGAGGTGTACCTACTTGTTGGATTGCTCGCAGAAATGATAATGATCAGGATGATCATGTGATGATATACATCAGGTAGATGTATGGTGAGTATCGGGTTGATACTCTGTGGTCATGGACTGGTTGTGTAGTGGCATGTAAAAGATCCTGGGAGATTCGATAGGTTGAGCTGTGTGCTCGTAAAAGGCCTGGTATGCTCTTATGAGGTTTTGTAGATGCAAGTGATGAGTCTTGAGGATTCCATAGTATGACCAGTGATGATGAAGACCTACAGGTGGTGGGCCTACATCCAGTATGAAAAAGGACCGGCTTTGTAGAACTTCCTATGACGAGTAGATTCAGAGATTGGATGAGATAGCTGCAGCTGTGACGATGACGATGATTCGATGACGATGATCCAGAGAAGAAGACTTGTGCCAGATGATCTGTGTTGAGAAATACCTTCCTAGTTAAGAGGGAGTGTTGATGCATATGTTACTTTGGAATGTATTTCTTATATATATTTATTGTACTCCTATAGAGATGTGTTATACCTCTATACGGAAGTGTCGCCATTTGTATTGACAAGTGTCGCAAGTGGTTTAACTTGCTGATGGGTTATTAGACTACCTGATGTGGTCGTCGGCCCAGATTTAATGTAACTGGGGTTATTAGGTTGAGTTAGACAAGTCGGCCCCATAAGTATTTTAGGCATCTCACACAAGTATAAATAGAGATCGATAAATCTCTATTTAGATCATCTCATTACTCACTCATCCTTCACTCGGAAAGTGGCGCACATGTGAGGAGGAGGATCAACACATAGAAGAAGTCTATCTTTTGTACTTGTGTTGTATTTGGGTTGTACTTTGGTTGTACTATTGCTCTATCTACCTCTGAGGAAGTTGTGGGGTTTTTCACCTTAGGGTTTTCCCCACGGAAAATCTCTGTGTCTATTGTCTCTTATGCTTTTGTTTCTTGTGATTACTTGATATGATCGATATGCATTGATATACTGTACATGTTATTCTCTCAGTAAAGATCTTATAACATATTGAATTAATACTTAAAATCTAACATATAATATGTTTATGTTGTTGACAACCATTAATTATGAGTGTTCTTTGACATTTTTAATTATATTTATCATATCCATCTACTCCTTTCTTCTATTACCACTATTTTTTATTATTGGTATCACTTCTAAGAAGTTTTTGCATCTGCATATTGGCATTCTTAAAAAAAAGTCAGTTACCGAAATTCCCACATTAATTTTGAGATTTAATTTCAAATTTATCTAAAATTATTACAAAAATTTAGATTGAATATCATCCATTTATAAGATATGTTGTTCCCACATTAATTTTGAGATTTAATTTCAAATTTATCTAAAATTATTACGAAAATTTAGATTGAATATCATCCATTTATAAGATATGTTGTTGAAATAGTTCCTTTGTCATTGATTTAATGATCCAATCTATTAAATCTTTTAAATGTGAATTCCTTGTTAATTTGAATTTTGTGAATTCCTTTGTTGAATGTGAATTCCTTTTAAAATTGAATTATATATATGAAATGAGAATAAAGTTCCATGAGATGATATTTTGGAGATTTATAAGTAATGTTTAACTTTTTGTGGTTATTGTTATACTATTTTTATCAACTAAAATGGAATCGCTACTACGTAACGGGTTACAACCTTAGCTTAGGAGACTACTATTTTCGTGAGCAAATAAGAAGCATGTGATATATTGATATCATGAAAGTTCCCTATAGTTTAAAAGTGTAATCTCATTAGCACTTTATTACAAAAAATTTGTACTAAAATAACTTTGTATTAAAAACTTCGTGTGAACCTATTGTTTTAGATATCATGTGTTATAGTCGATATATAAGTTAGGTATATTTGAAATTTTATATATAAACAAGAGGGGTTGCATAGCAGCAAGTCCTTGTTTTTAGTTTTTGTTTTCTATTAAATTTTGACACAGGGACTGCTTTTAGTTTTTATTTTCTATTGGATTAAGAAATAAGTCTTTAGTAAGTTATCTAGTAGAGCAGAATCTAGGTCTAGGGTATAATGGAAGTAAGTCTAAGAAAACATGTACAAGTATTAAGAGAAAGAGGATATATACATATACACCACACTATAGTAAATGTTCTAATGTCACCAATAGACAAAAGCTATCTAACAATCTACCTTTGATTGCCACTCATAGTTACAAGTTCTCTCATCAAGAGTTTCCAAAATGCCTAGAACTAAAGTACACACAAAGTAACATGTAGGCATCTCGACATTATGATCCTTGAGAACTTGAGGTAATTGATGAAAACAAAAAATCTTTAGTGTGGCCTACAATGATCGAGTTACATGGCTTTGATTAAATGAGATACATGTGTAGGTGGACATCATCTTTAGAGACGAATTGGTGAACTGGGCATATTGCTCACTTAATTATGACAAGATGAACATGACATGAACTCCTCCACGTATGGATGGCAACATATGTATCATAGTTAACCTAACAAAGAAATGAAAAATAAATGGATCGTCATAGTTAACCTAACAAAGAAATGAAAGATAAATGGATCATACCAAAGACCCTGTGCTCTCAGAGCTTGAGCTTAAGCAGCTGGGAATGTCAATATTTACTCGGATTAACTGTAATCTTGGGTTAGCTTTAGCTAGATGGAAACCGAAAAAACAATATCCCATAGGGCTCTCTGCCCAACTAACGCAAATCATCCATGTTACTATTAGCTGGATCCTATCATTCCTATTAGCTGGATCCTATCATTCCTCGCTACTGTATCCATAAATGTAAATACTGAAATCCTAAAGGTTTTTGGTGACACAGCAATCTGAAATTGCTTATTTAGAAAATCTAGGAAACATTCAAACAACATGGATCGTGGAAGAAATCGCCCACCATTAAAATACATAAATAAATTCAAGAGCATAAGAACACACCACTCAATCCCATATGCATGAAGCACTGTGATATTGTTGATATAAGTGTGCGAATGGGCATGGTCCGTTGAAATCAATGGCTAAATCAAATAAATAATTATAAACTGCAGAAGTTCATAGAGTAAATATAATTAAAAAGTAAAAAGAAAAGATGAAACGATAGTAATGTAGAAGTTTATAAAATAGATAAAATAATAACTTATATGTATATATATAAAAAATAGATTGAATAATAAGTAATATATATATATAATAATCAATGATATGTACATCGAGCTCATTATGGTTCTTACAGTAAAAGTATGTTGGGTCGAGTAACATTTTTTCAATCCATTTATCTTATATTTTTTATTTATTTAATGAATGGTAATAGTTGGATTAAGCTGAAAATAGTTGGAAATAGGTTGACCTTGTTGCACGTAGTTGGAAATGAAAATATCATTTAAAACGATGTGCATGGCAAACAAGCTTCCACGCAGCCAGTAGCGCCAAGTCCTTTAGCACAAAGTCTCTTGCTATCAACAGGTGTTAACATTGAACAATCCCTAGAGGTCTTTGAGAGCTGTGAGGAATGTGTCTTTGATGCATGTTATGCTACATGCTATTTGTCATAAAAATAAATTAGCTTGAATGCATATTGTATACATATCTCCTACGCTACGAGGGTAGTTGCATTTGATCCGTTCAGCATGAAAAGAGAACTCCAAAGAGGGTCACATCCGTTAGTCCAGCCTCCCAGTTCTCGTCAGATGCCAAGGAAGTTGCAATATGACCAAAGGCTACGTCTATCAACTTGTTTTGTGTATGCAAGTGATATAGCTATTGCTTTTGTAAAAGTATTCAAACTATATGGAACCCATATAAATTACGAGATATTAAAACACCTGCATCACACATGACCCAAAGACAGATGCAAAGTGACGAGAGATAGACCAAGACACATGCACTACAAACAATGAGGTGTGAAATGCATCGTTGTGAAGGCGAACGAGAGACTTCATCTCATAAACATGAAATGCTAACATTAATCTAAGTTCCTGATTTAGTTATAAAGTATTACACAACCAAGTTATAAAGTATTACTAGCAATAAGCTCTGACTTGAATAAATATCATTTTTCTTGTAAACAACGATTGAGCTTCAAGTCCATTATCTCATTGAAAACAATGCTTTGTCGTCTCTGTACCATGCTGGATAGATATGAAAAAATAAGTAATGAAAAAATCTAGTACAAATAAAAGAGGTAGACTGCTTATATATAATATTTTTTAGTTGATTATTCAAAAATATACATAATATTTTTTAGTTGATTATTCAAAAATATACAATAAATGTACATAGACATTTATATAATAAAATCAACTATATTTAAAAAACAAAAAAATATAATTTCAACAACCTGCCATATGGCAAGTGGCAAGTGTGACTGACCGCAACTAGTTATTTATAATTATTTTAATAAGAAAGTATAAATTGAATGGTATTTATGTTTTATAGTGTTTAAGTTTGTTTTTTTTAAATTGGTTTTCAAACTTTAATTTTCAATCAGTATTCCTATTACACTTACACCTAATATTCGGCAAATTCTAATTTGTTCCGCAACTAGTTATTTATAATTATTTTAATAAGAAAGTAATTTTCCAATCAGTATTCCTATTACACTTACACCTAATATTCGGCAAATTCTAATTTGTTCAGCAACTAGTTATTTATAATTATTTTAATAAGAAAGTAATTTTCCAACAGTATTCTTATTACACTTACACAGAATATTAGGCAAATTCGAATTTGTTCCGCAACTAGTTATTTATAATTATTTTAATAAGAAAGTATAAATTGAATGGTATTTATGTTTTATAGTGTTTAAGTTTGTTTTTTTTTAAATTGGTTTTCAAACTTTAATTGTCCATCCGTATTCGTATTACACTTAAACCAAATATTTGGCAAATTCGAATTTGTTCCAAATTTCCGTACTTGAAATGCCAATACTGCCAAATTATGCTACTATGGTTAAAACATACTTTTTTTGAAGTGGTCGATTACAATACCATTATTTAACAAAACAAGAAAACAGTGTTATGTATAGTTCTTCTTCAGGTATACACATAAATTTTTATGTCTTAACTAAATTGAAATGACTGAAACTAGCATTCTAGAATAATACCAGCTGCTAGTACCATTATAATAGTAAGAATATACAATACTTTTATAGTAAAAAACCACCAGAAAGGAAAACAAGAAAATTAAGCCAATATACTATTTGTGGTCATATTAATTCATCGCATCTGGGATGGTTAAGAAAATATCATGAAGTGGCACACTTTCAGAGAGGTAATTAAACGAAATATTGTAGGAATATGCATGTATGCAAACTGGAATGTTATTTCACATGCAAAGTGGCCTCTTGTGTTTGCTGTGAGTGACACGCTAACATCAGAATAGTCAAGTCTGTGGTTGTTTGGCCGGTTTGTCTTACTACTTTCTTTCAATTTCTCAATATCGAATTTTGGTTGAATTTCACGTCTAAGTGCACAAAAATGTATTGAACAACAATGTGAAAATGATATTTAATTTGCAGAGTGTCATACAGTATTTTAGGTAACCAACTTTGCTATTATTATAATTTATAATTGTTAAAATTTGAAATATATGTTGCAATTCCTGTGTATTTGTTTCATGGATATTTGCGAGTACCTTCCAATAATCCCTAAAACCCTCAGTCCCAAAAGCTTGCTTCAACATACATTATATATCTTTACATGCATGCCTATGTCATGTGTGGTTTGGAATTCCAATGTGAGGTAACTATTGTTTTGAATATGGCTCAAAAAGTTAGATTATTTTCTTGTATGTTATATGTGCGGCACTTTCATTATGAATGTATACGATTCCTCCCATATTGGTCACATAAGAAATTATGTGACTTTTGACATTCTCCGCTAAATTTCCAAGGTAGGATGGCATTGTTCTAATACTTCAAAGATGGTGCAATTTTCTATTGCTTCTTAAATAGACGTGTTGTTTTTTCAAAGTGTTATCTAAATAACAAATGCCGTAACATGTTTCGTAAATAAATTTTCTGTTTCCTAACTTTTCACTCGCTGAAAAATAAATAGGTAGAACTGAAAGAATTTAAGAATAAACAACCAGATATTTGCGAAATCTGTAAAATTTGCGAAATCTGTAATAATTTTGCAATCTGTAATAATTTTACAGTATAAGAGCTATCTCCGGTTACCGGTTTTGACATGATTTTCAATGGATGTGTGATAAGCTTAATAATATTAAAAGAATTTTGGACGATGCTAGAGAGAATAGAAAAGATACAACCCATCACAGAGCGGAAAAGACAGTAGAGCTTTACATGACCTGTCTCGTTCCCGCAAGGGTTCTTGTCACAGGTTTAGTCCCCGATCACGACCAGAAATAGAGGTTCGAAGCCGCTCCCCTACTTCTCTGCCATCAGCCCCAACGCCTCACGCAGGAGCATAAAGAACTCCTAAGAAATAGCTATACAGTTATTCTTGCTGCTCGGCCAAAAGCTGCTTCAGCCCAGTCTGGAATCGATACGTATGGGACAGAGATACGCGTTCAACCAGGTCTCCACAGGACAGGCCACCAGCACCACGGCTTGTGCATGGCATTGTCGTGGCAAAGTGCATGGTCGTGCATTTCTACATGCCCTGTTTTAGGCCTAAAAATGAACAAAGTTCAAGCTAAAGTATGAACTTACCCTTCAAATATGATAATTGATAAAAATATCACCAAACAAGCTTATCAATTTGTTGACTATACTATGTTGTGGCACAAATGTCAAAGTGTCTTTCGCCTAATATCCTTAGCTACTAAGAGAAGATGTGTTGAGCTTGAAGTGTGACTAGGACATATTCATTATTTGAACTTTATTTGGACCAAGTGACATGAACATGCTTGCTGAAGAGATTGCAATACTCTACACATATATGAATCACTTCTCATTGTTATGACTTCTATGGTGGGGAGTGGGATGAAATGATACAGGTTGTCAAATATGCACAAACGAAAATGTAAATATAACAAAAGGTAATACACAGTTTGTCCATGAATATGTTCCGAAGGGAACATGTGCTCCTTGTGAATTTTAGTAACATGTGAGCACTTTAGTAATGCACATCCATTTATATTTGAATAGATTTGGGCCTTGTCAAACCTCCATGTACTTACAATGCATGCCTCCACATTGATTTCTATGTGAATTTTGTACCTATGTTAGAAACATGTCTGTTTTCAAAAGTATTCTAATGTTCCTTTGTGTGGTCAAACATTGAAATTTAAAAATGTGTGCACAAAATGGAAATATATTATCCTATTATATGTAGACTAGATAAATAAATACTAGAGAAATAAGTCGATGATGAAAAGACTTGCATGCTTCCTTATCCGGATAATGACTAAATTATAGTGTGTATTTTTCATTAAGATAAATTATTGGGACATTATACTCAATCTTGTAATCCCTCATACATTTATCTCATTATAACATCATGAAAATTTTAATTCTTTGGGAACCTTCTTACATACTTTACTATATTAAACTATTATTTGCATGTAATATAATTATGAATACATTGAATCAATTGCCTTTAACATATTCATACACAAAGCAAGCATGTCTCTAAACAACGATGTTGAGTCCTATAAAGCTATTTTAGCAGAGGATAACATCATGCCTTGCGTTAGGTGTTACTTCATTATTTAATTTAGGGTTCTTAAACCACATTTAGAAAAATACATTTTGACATGATTATATCACATCCTATAACGTGTTGTTCACAATCAATATGGCACAAATGCTTTTCTTTCATGGTTTTACTGCACCAAGAGAAATGAGATGCACTTTACAACCAAATATTGAAGAGATTGTAAAATCCATCCCACCATTATATCAAATTTATTGATATCAATGAAAGTAAAATTAAACATTAAAAAAAAATGGCTAAACAAAAGAATGGAGATTTAAAGACTCTCTTTGCTTAATGTTAGGGATGTTAAATGAATGATGTAACCATCGATGCCAAAATAAAAATAAGTTAGGGGATGCACACCATATCATAATCATCATCTTCTTCTTTTCTTTTATAGTTGGCATTTTGATTATGTTTTTCCATGTTTTTCCATCCAAAACTAAATATCTAAAAAATATAATAAAACCAAGCACATGTCACATCAAATTTAAATTGGCTAGATTGTAAAATAGATTTATTTAAATGTACATCAATTTTCAATTCCAACTTCCATTCCTCACATTTTAAATAAATATTTTCATAAATACTTACAACATACAACTATTTTACTTTATAATCAATAAATGAATGCAATTTTTTCGTATTTGTATCAAATTTGTGTAAATAACTATTTAACTTCATAATCAATAAATGAATGCAATTTTTTTCTATTTGTATCAAATTTGTGTAAATAACTATTTAACTTCATAATCAATGAATGAATACAATTTTTTCCTATTTGTAGGATTTTTTTGTTATCGTTCCAAATTGGAATAGTTGGCACATAACAATAAGTTAGATATTAGTTTTGTAA
This sequence comes from Larix kaempferi, assembly GCA_027924585.1. Classification (NCBI taxonomy): domain Eukaryota; kingdom Viridiplantae; phylum Streptophyta; class Pinopsida; order Pinales; family Pinaceae; genus Larix; species Larix kaempferi. The sequence goes on from BSBM01000502.1 coordinate 7,369,211, forward strand.
TAATTGCAAATTAGTAAAATTGGGTAAATTGCAAGTATTTTACTTCAAAATTAGTTAATGAATGCAAATTTTGTTGTTGTTTGTAGGATTTATGTGTTAGCATTTACACGCCATTCAAAATTGGAATAGATAATTGTTTCACTAATATTACATTTTGACTATTTAATAACTCCTAAAGTTGAGGAAATCTTTGTATGTGATAGAGCTAGAGTTAAGATGGATCTATACTAGTGATATGTTGTTCATGTGATATTCAATGTGGTACTTTATTTTATAATATGTTGTTAATTCATTATGGTCTTTTTTGACATATTATTTTAGTATAATGCTTGATGATACCATGGGTTGTTAGTTCACTCAATTTGGTAATCAACACAATGATTAAATAATTCATTTTGGTATTTCACAATAACTAAGAAAATTTTGTTATGAGGCATGATGATGAATTATGATGTTTCTATTCCAAAATGTAACATTTGATGCAACATTCTTCACATTTGAGAGGTACTAATTTTTAAGGAATAATTCTATAAAAGCCTTGATATAAATTGAGTTGGTATAACTATAAACGCTTACCCTTGACACAATAGTATCATGGTTTTCTCCAGGGTGGCTCCTGAACAAATAGATATTTATTTGCTCAAGTTTTCCTATAAGGTTGGGAGGAATGTGGATCTACCATTATTTTTTTCATGAGGAAGTCCCAAATAAGTAGCAATGTTCTCTATTATTTTTTTATTTTTTAATAATTTGACACTCTAGATGAGTAACTATGGATTCCAACATTTAATTCGTTTTTAATTAAATACTATATTCCATATCGATATTCATGAATATGCTTTAAATTAACTTATTTATTCCCTTATACCTAAAGAACATATATTATTTGTGTTTTTGGTCTCTCCATTAATAGTAGAGAAGATTAACCTTTATAAATTATATATAAGGAAAGCAATTTTTTTATTATCTATATTTCCTTTCAAAAATACAAGTTGTACCCAATAAAAATTATATATGTGAAACCAATAACTAGTCTTTCATCATTTGTATAATACCAATTGAGAACAAAAGGATTTTATTATGTTCTTACTATATTGTTGTGCCTGCAACAATTCCCCCTTCATTTAAAGCCCCACCACCCTCTATTTAATTTGAAATTTATACTTAATTATATTATCATATATTTTCACCGAGAGTAGTGAGGTGCTCTCATTCCGGTATGAGGGAAATGTTACATTATAGTACATAATGTTCCAAAAAATAAAAAGTATTCAAGAATTTCAGGTGAGCTCATAAAAAAATAAATTAAAATGAGTGTAGATTTATCTTAAACCTGGACCTATTGAGGACCGAGAGGGATCAAATTTCTTGAGATGTTATTTTTTATCTTAAATTATTTACACATAAAGAAAAAAATACACCTCAAGAAATTGAATTCGTTTTGATGCTAAATAGATATGAGTTTAAGATGGAACTATGCTCAGACTTTTGATTTGGGGTTAAATAAATAACTATATTTTAAGGATAATTTTAGACAATCTCATTGTTGCTCATTAGTTTTATTTTTATTGATAATGGGATCTTATAGATAATGTATTGGAATCAGCCACTTAGCTCTATTATCCATTGGTCCCTTACTTGGTTACTAGTTTTAGGATATGAGATTGTATTTTTATCATATGATTCTCATGCTTAGATTATTTATACATGTCATAATATTTATACATGTCATTGTTGATATATTTTATGCTCAGTGTGTCATAATATTAATTCGTTCTCTTTTGCTTAATGGATTTTATAAGGTTTTTATCTTTTAATTTCATCATAGTGGATTTACTTTATTGTCCACTCCATTATAGGTCCTTTCATTTTCCACCTAACAATCTTTCCTGGACGACATTTTCTCAATGGTCATCACCTCATCATCCTTATCGTACTTCTAGTATTCATACTATTGGCTCATATAAGTTACAGGGGACAGTTCAATTGAGACAAGTTTGTTGCAGCAAATCAGTCTAGTATGATAGTGTGCCAAGTTTTCCATGTCATACTTGCTTTTGAGGATTCCTATGCCTTGCCCAATCTTATGCATCTTATGATCCACATTGCGCTTCCCTTGTTGGATTTATGTGTTTGCATTGGGGGGATTATATCCAATAAACATGTCCAATAATGCCTATTTTTGACTCATCGCTTCAGAGAAATCGATTTGATGGGAAAAGAGTAGGAAACTTGTTAACACCCAAAAAGTGCTCACTAGCTCATTCCCTTATTCACATGACCCATTTGTCCACTTTTCCACCATTTGAGCCTCTAAAGCCATCAAAAGGTCACCAAAAAGACCATAATACACCTTTTTCCCCTCAAAATATATATTTTTCCTCAAAAAACACAAAAAACCCTCAAAAAGGGTCCAGAATTCCCAAAAATATTAAAAGGGAATAAAAATATTAAAAATATTCAAAAAAGGAAAAAAGAGGGAAAAAGGTACCTAAACCATGTTGGTCAATACCATTGGTTTTTTTAAAACCACAATTGTATTCCCCATCACCAAAAACTATAAAAAGGTGATAGGGGCTCCTCACTTTCCATCTATCCATCATTATATCCTCATGCTGTCAAAATCTCTCTTGAGTTCTTTGACCATTGTAGAAATCATGGAGAAGAGACCATTGGAGCCTGGAGCATCTCAACCTTGGAGTTGCTCAACACCAAACATCCTCACCATTTGAGGTATTATAATACAAAAGTCATTTTTTATTTCGTTTCTTGTTCTTGTTCTTAAATCTTTTCAAGTTTATTGTTATATGCACATGTTAGATTCAGATTAATTTATAGTTGTATTTGATTTCAATTTGAAGACTGCTACTACAAGTTAGTAGGTGCATCCTTGCACATGCTTGGTTGAAAAACCAAGCAATAGTTTTTGGCGACTCCGCTGGCTTTCGAGCTTTAAATTTTTTATTTAGATCTTAGTTTTTTACTTGTTTTTATCATTTAAATTAGCAGATCTACCATACTAGACAGCATATTCATTGCTGCCCTAGTTGTTGGCCCTTTCTGTAGCCTCTAACAGACTGAAATCTTAATTTTCGGTTTCGTTTTCAACGATCTGTTTTTCATTTTTCGCATCGCGACTTTTTGCCTGACAGTCGCATGGCTCATCGTGACCTCGCGGCCCTTTTCCGCATGACGCACCATAGCTTCGCGGCAGTTTTCCCCATTGCACATCGCGGCTTCGTGGCTTCGTGGTCATTTTCTGCGCTGCACATCGCGGCTTCATGGTCATTTTCAGCGCTGCACATCGTTGCTTCGCGGTCATTTTCCGCGCTGCACATCGCAGCTTCACAGCAGTTTTCTGTGCTGCGCATCACGACTTCACGGCCAAAACCCACAATGCACATCGCAGCTTTTGCCCTAAACCCCGCGATGCTATCTTTTTAAATTCGGCCAATTTTTTTTAGAAAATTTTCTGCTGTACTTTTTGCCAATTTAGCCTATTTTCCAGCATTATTTTTTCTGCATTATTACAGCCATAGTGAATCATTTTCTATTTACATATGCTCCATTAAAAAATATTTTTAAAAATTTTCAGTAAGTGGAAGAAATTTTTTTAGCATTCTATTTAGATCATAGGTTTCACTTTAATTTTGCTCAATAGTTTGCCCAAACATTTCTTAAGAAATCCATTTATTTCTTGAAATTGTTATGTTATTTGCTTTCCTTTAAATTATTTCAAAAGTCCATTATTTTTGAATTGTTTTTATTAAAGCATTTACATTTCAGAAAACTCCTTTATTTTTTGCAATTTGGAAGGGTCTTGTTTTTCATTTTGTAATCAATCACCCAAGCGAGGCAAATCATTTTCAGTTAAATAATCACACTTGCACCCAATCTGCCACAATTTTAATTTACTGAGCCTTAAAATCTACCTTAACTCAACAAACTTTTTTAACCCCACTTGGGAAGCACTTAAAACAATCTTGTAGTTAGGTAGGATTAAGGGGATAGGTGTTCCAATAACACCCCTCAATTATTTACATTTGAGACATAGTGGTTTTCCTTTAGGGTATCGAAAATCCCTTATAATTTTGACACAGTTATCAACCAATTTATCGGGAAAGACTCTCCCTTAGGAGGGTTGAAGTAGCTAGACTGGTTCCGGAAGCCTGAGTGGAATACTGCAATCCATTCAGTAACCAAATGATACCTTTCGAAGTTTTTGGTGTACACCCATATGGGAGTACAGCGGCGATAGAACCAAACTGTAGATTCACCCAGCCGAACAAATCATGAACGGGGTATCATAGTTGCCATTTTTTAGGATTGACTACCCGGTGTCCCTCCCGCTAGGGGGATATCTATCCTTTCATTCCACTACCCATATTTTTTGACTTGGATTTCATCACCTTGTAGAGGATATGTTTATTTGAGTCATAATACCACTTTTAGTTAGGTGTTTGCATGCTCTACTACCCCCCCTTGGTCTAGTAAGCACCACTTTTTTTAGGAACTGTTTGATTTTTGGTATTCTGACCACTTTTCTTGATCCCTCCACTTATTATAGCACAACTGCTATAATAAGTGCTTTTGAGGTTGGTTGTTCGCCTGAGAGCCATTATTTTTTCACACTCCCCTCCTACACACATTGTTGCACTAGGGTTTTGATTTTTTATCTCACCACCATCCATTGACATGTATAGACATTTCTCACCATTGAGAACTTAAGACGATCCCTCCATTTTCAGGGTGAACCCCCTCAGTTCGGTACACTTAACTCTCCACATCATAGACATAGAGCATTATACCTTGACTCCACATGTCATCGGAACATAACACAATCATCTGATTCTGACACGCCTCATTTCACATCTGATTCTGAGGCTGAATCCGAACACCCTACTAAAACAACACCAATTGACCCCATGGCCGGATCACAATATGACCCCCTTTTCACCAGTGCTATTGGAGCTACATCACCAAACCCCACTACTACTGTGACAACCACGATAGCAACACGCCCCTTAGGCATGCCTAACATAGGGGCCACACCCCCTCTAGGCATGCCCAACACGGGACCACCACCTATTTTGGGTATGCCCAACATGGGGGTCACCCCCCCTCTTACTACCACTACCCAGATCCCAGGGATTTTTAGAACCATTCCTAACCCATCTGCAACCCATGTTGCACTTGGGAGCACAGGCCCCTCCCACACCACATCAGCTGGAGGAAACATCCCTTTCACACCTAGCATACCCTTAGGGGGCACTGGACCACTCCATAATGCTACCCTTAATAGTTATACCCCAGTGACCATGCCACACCCATCTGCCAGTCTGCCATACATGGATAGTCTAAATTTACCAGACTTGGCAAGGTTAACTAACGACCCTATTAGACACAACCCTAAGTGGCCACCCATGCCCACCAAGCTTCCCTCAGATATCCAAAAATTTGAAGGCAAAGACAGGGAAGATCCCTAGAACCACATCATGTTGTTTCACCTATGGTGTTCCTCTAACTCCATAGTAGGTGATTCCATTAGACTAAGACTTTTACAAAGAACCTTCACTAGCTCTACAGCCAAGTGGTACATTGAGTAGCCACATGGGACCCACAACACATTTACATCCCTCGCCTCAACGTTCCTCCATTTCTTTCAACTACATGTACGCTATGATGCAGGAGTAGAAATACTTTTGTCTTGTAGACAGAACACCGCTACACACATCACTGATCATATCCATGAATGGCGTAAGCGTTGTAGCCTCTGCAAGATAAAACTTGACGACCGATCATTTTTGGACTGGTTTCTCAAATCACTCCTCCCCCTCATAGCCAAAGATGTAGCTTCCGAACGACCCCAGTCAGAAGAAGAAGCTATCTTAAAAGCTCAGCAATTCGACCTTATATATGCCCAGTCAAGATATCTATACACTATTTTACCTGACGCCCTGCGCAGCGATCCATCCCGCCATGATGCGCCGGGGGAATCCCATGCTGCCGACGGTATTATCGGCCAGGTTACAGTGCAAAACAAACCTTTTACCATGATAAGTACAAACAACACCCCATACCTTTCTAGGGCTTCATCTAATTCTGGAGCTACAACTTCGTATGCTTCAGTAACACACACCCACCACACTCATGGACCCTCATGTCCACCACAGTGTTATGGGAAAGCATCATCAGCTTATGCACCAGCCCCATATTATAACCAATAGGCCCACCAGCCTCCGATCCAGCCACCAGCCTAAGTGGCTTATTATCCTCAACAGGAAACACCTCTTGCTCCAACACTTCCAGTAGCTCAAGGTTACCCACAACCGCAACAAACACCAGGACCACCTCAGAACCCTCCTATTTACTACCCACCTCAACCTGCTCCAGAGCCTGCATGACCTCAAAACCCACCTACTGCCCAAGGGCATGTTTACGCGTAGCAAACCAACCTCCAAACTAGAACAACCAGTGAGGTCAACAAAACTGCGGAAGAGGACGTAACCGCGGAAATAACCAGCAACATAATTAAGGTGGACCACCACCTAATCCCCCAAATAACAATAACGCTGCTCCCCCTAAACAAAACCCTGATCATCTAGTGAAACAAGCCAAAAATAATAACTTCAGAACAAACCATCCATGTTCCATATGTGGAGTCTACAGACATTACACACATAATTGCCCCCATTTAGATCGAGCGCATCAACTCTGGATCGATGACACCCAACGGCAAGGACATGCTGCACAACCAGCACCCCCCCCCAACAACAACCCATGATATTGCAAAATCCCTTACCTAACCAAGGCACGGTCAACACTCATCCAAATGATCCCCCTCAAGGATATGCTGCAACACAGCAAAAAAGCACTTACACAGTAGCTAACTACCAGCATGCAAAGTCCAACACTCACCATTTGCTCATGATGTCATCAAATGATGTCAATCTTCAAACTCGTTGCAATCAGTATGGATCCGCCTCGGAGGCTACACCTACCAACCCATCGTCAAGTACTCTCCCAACCGATCAACCACTTCGCATACCCCCTATGCCCATGGATGGGGGTCCCAAAGCACCTCGTTTCCCTTTGAGACGAATTAACAATAACCCGAACGCTCATGCAACTTCCAACTATAACATTGTAGAGGATTTAGCTCAGTCCCCCGCTGCTATGTCCGCTCTCGAAATCTTAAAAAATTGTCCTGCACAGAGAAAATTATTGTTATCTGCCATTGGTGCTATAGACCCTAACGACTCCAACATGATGGCTTTCGACTTAGAACAAGTTGAACCTTGCATGTCTGCATCTCTAGATTTTCAAGTTTCCATCTCCATTCACAACCTTGTCGTTCATCGATGCATAATCAATGAAGGGGCCTCTACTTGCGTTATGTCAACTTTCGTATGGAAGAAACTTGGATCCCCAACACTACAACCATCCACTACCACATTACGAGCTTATGATGGTCATGCAGCTCAACCTTAAGGTTTTCTAGTGAACGTACCCATACAACTTGGGGGAAAATTGGTTCTCATAGATAGAGAGGTCATTAACGCCCAACTTGATTACAATCTCCTTCTGGGACAAAGCTACATGTACAAAATGAAAGTTGTCGCTTCTTCAGTTTTCCGCATTATGATGTTCCCCCATTAAGGACGCGTAGTCAAAATAGACCGAATTACATACTATGATCCCAATGCCCCCGCAGTGCCAGAAAATGTTCTCCCCATGATCGAACAACCCGTTCTTAGTGCACCAACATCCTTCGTCTCATCAATCAGACCCGGGATATATTCGGGTACTCCCATGACCAACACTTTCTCGTCAATCCCACCCCCTCTCCAGGTGACTGCGGTATCCGATTTGTGCACCTTATTGCACAATGAACAACAACATCCTCAACAACCTAAACCACCGCCACAAGCACCCATCGTGCCTAGTCATATCGGAACACCACCGATTCACACAATCCCATTCTTGTTTCCATTTTCAGGAGTTGTCAGCTTGCCAGTAATTGCTACACTCAACCTTCCAGGTTTAACATTAGCATTACCTGTATGGTACTTACCTGCCCCAACTCCCCCACCGACTTCAACCGTTGTTCTACAACTGGTACAACCTATGAATATGTCAAACCATCCACCACCTGGAATACCCAACCCTCAAAATCGCCCACCACCTGGTGGTTCCAACCCCCAAAATAGATCGGTTCCAACAGGAGGCACTACATCGACATCTTCTTATGTCCCCCCTCAATCTCGCCCCACTGGGGGGCAGAGCTCCACAAACCTACAACACTGCACCCACAACTTGCACACCCCCAGTGACTCCCAAAGTAGCTAAGAATCCCCCAACCCGTGTGCTCCCCAAGTGATCCTTGTGCGACGATATTGGCCATGCTACTCACCTATATCCACAACTACCACCACTTCAAGAACACATGAATATGTTGGACGATGACACCAACGTTCCAATAGTCAAACTGGAACTCCCCCCTCAACCTCGTGATAAATCATTATGCACAAACCATCCTTGTCCAATATGTGGAATCTACGGCCATTATTCACATCACTGCCCCAATCTCCCAGATTACAGAGCAACACTATACGAGTTGAATAATGTAGACCTAGAGATCTCCCCACCGCTTATTGAGGAAATTTTTACCCCAGAATCTTCCCATTCAGAAAAAATCAATACCATTTATATGATTTCCACTACCTATAAACCCCAACTAGTTAATTTATGGTCCCACTACTTTCCTACCAATGAAGAAATCCTAGAAACACTCACTGCACCGGACTACCCTTGGAATGATATGCACCATCGATCATACTTCCTCCCTAAAGCGTCTATGTCCACCACCGCAAACCAACTCTCTATTGAATATAAGGACTTCTTACCAACCAAGGTGGATTGGTTTAAGGACCCCATCCTAGCCCCAGAAGCCTTCGAGGAAGGTAACATGGCTAACATTTTTCCCATTATAAAAATCAAAATCTCCACCACCCTCGGAAAACCTGAGCTTATCTCTTTGGGTGCATCTTGCATTGAGAAAGAAACCCAAGCTTATAAGAAACTCTTCCAAGAGTTTCGAGATGTCTTTGCCTGGTCTTATACCGAGATGCCTGGTCTTGATTCTACTATCGTAGAACATCACATAGACACTTGGCCCAACATATCACCGGTCCGCCAGAAACAACGTCCCATTCACCCAACCAAGCTTCCATCTGTCAAAGCAGAAATTGAGAAGCTTCGAGCAGCAGGTTTCATATACCCGATTGCATATACCACCTGGGTTTCAAATCCAGTACCAGTTAATAAGAAAGTAGGAACCATCCGTGTCTATACTGACTTCCTTGACCTCAACCTAGCTTGTCCAAAAGACAAGTTCCCCACACAATTTATTGACCAACTAATTGATGAGTGTGCGGGACATGAGGTACTCTTTTATGGACGGTTTCTCCGGATATAACCAAATCAAAATCCGTAAAGAAGATCAATATAAGACCGCTTTTACCACCCCATGGGGCACCTTCGCCTATTGCGTCATGCCTTTCGGTCTCAAGAATGCGGGAGCCACTTTCCAACGAGCCATGACTTATTGCTTTCATGATCTGTACAAAATCAATAAAATTTTATCTAGACGACCTCACCGCACAATCTAAGAAATGATCTGACCACGTACAAGATCTTCGAAAAGTTTTATTGCATTGCAGCAAATACAAAATCCGCTTGAACCCGCTTAAATGTGTATTTTGCGTTACAGCAGGTCGCCTGCTGGGATTTGTCATTTTAGAAAAAGGGATCACCATTGACCCTCTAAAAGTTCAAGCCATAGTGGACCTCCCCTCACCACGTACACTAAGACAACTACAAAGCCTCCAGGGGAAATCAAACTTCCTTCGTCGTTTTATCCCGGACTATGCCACCAAAGTACATGGTTTTCTCCATTTTCTACGTCTTCACACCCGCTTTGTATGGGATGACCAACTAGAATGAGCCTTCACAGACCTAAAGAAAGCACTTACAAGCGCCCCTTTGATTTCTCCACCAAATTTCACAAAATACTTTACCCTTTACGTTTCGGCTTCAGATCACGCCGTCTCTGGAGTCCTCATCCAAGAAGACTCCGCTCGCCAAGAGCATGTCATCTACTATGTGATCCAGACATTGTTAGGCCCACCCCTCTGCTACCCACATGAAGAGAAGATGGCCCTCGCCGTCATCTTTTCAGTACAAAAGCTGTGACATTACATTCTCCTCAGCCACACCAGGGTTGTGGCCAATTCCAATCCAATGGTCTATCTCTTGAATCATCGCCTTCTACAAGGCCGTGTTGCCAAATGGGTGATCATCTTACAAGAATATGACCTAACTTTCAAAACCCCGAAGAGCACCAAAGCATTAGCACTCGCTCAGCTCATTACGGATTTACCATCATCGTCATCATCACCAATTATCCAGACTAATCTAATCGACGAACATTTGTTCATTATCTCGTCAGACGACCCTTGGTATGGCGACATTTTGGTATACCTCCGAACACAAAAGTTTCAACCCAACATCGACCGTGACGGACGCCGACGCATCCATCACCATGCCCCCCATTATCTCCTCTTGGGTGATTTCCTCTATCGACGTGGGGTCGACACAATCTTACGACGATGCCTTTCCCAAGACGAAGCAGAACAAGTTCTTAAAGACTGTCATAGCGGCGCCTACGGTGACGATTTTTTAGGAATGGCCACTGCCCAAAAGGTAATCCACACAGGATATTTTTGGCCCTCATTATTCACTGATTATATCACAACATTCAAACACTACCAAAACTGCCAGCTCTTTGCCCCAAAGGCAAGAACCCCACCTGGCCGCCTTCATCCAGTCGTCACCGCTGGACCATTTTGCAAATGGGCCATTGACTTCATGAACTGCAATCCCACATCAGTCGACGGTCACAAACACATTATTGTGGCTATTGATTACTTTACCAAATGGGCGAAAGCAATGCCTACTTACAATTGTAAAGCCAACACTGCAGCCAGTTTTTTCCTCAACCATGTTATTGCTCGTTTCGGAGTACCCAAACAACTCATCTCAAACCATGGTTCTCACTTCGAAGACTCCGTTTGGAGAGAATTATCTACACTACTTAAGTTTGAACACCATTTCTCCTCTTCCTACTACCCCCAAGGGAATGACCAAGTCGAAGCTGTTAACAAAATTTTGAAAACCATCCTCCAATGCACCATTGACAAACATAGATCGAATTGGCATCACATGATTTTTCCCGCATTATGGGCTTACCGCACGTCGACCAAGACTGCCACCGGCTTTACCCCATTCCATTTAGTTCATGGAGTGGAATCTGTCCTCCCCATTGAATTCCAGATACCCACATTACAAATGTCCGTTGAACTTCTCCCCGATACATCAATGATTGAAGAACGCTTGCTTCTTTTAGAGCAGGCCGATGTAGATCACCGCGCAACTCTCCAAACAATTGAAGCCTCCAAGAACGAATCTAAACTTCATTACGATAAACATGTTCACCCACGATCATTTAGTGAAGGCGACCTCGTACTTTCCTATGATCAAGCTCATGACAAAACGGGAAAAGGAAAGTTTGTGTCCATGTGGCAAGGTCCATATATTATACACACCTGCCTTGGACAGGGGGCATATATTCTGACCGACTCAGAAGGCAACCCCCTATGCAACCCCCATAATGGGTTGTACCTCAAACGATTGTACCCATAGAAAATCTGATGGACACCACAGTCCACAATTATACAGTCTTATTTTGTTTTTTACAAAAGATACAAAAACCTAAAAATTTGTTTTTTCCTGCATGACCACAGATGGATCCTGTTCCACTTTGCTACATTGGCTTCGTTTATGGTGCAAGCCGTTGGTCTCCCAATCTCGCCTCCACAACTTGGGTAATATATTCCCCTCCACATGAGTTGATCCACATCGACAGAGTGTGCATAGTTGTTGCCACAAACAACCAAGTTGAGTATGACGCCGTGATCGGTCTCCTGGCCGCTGCTCTCCAAATAAACATAAGTCATCTTAGCATTTTCTTGGACTCCCAGCTCCTTGTTTCCCAGCTCAACAATGATTACCAGGTATGTGATCCCTGTCTATTCAGAAAATTCCTATGCACTAAACAAATGATTCGACAATTTGAGTCCATTTCATTCACACATGTCCCAAGGAATCTCAACAGTGTAGCAAACCATATGGAAAACAACATTCTTGATTGGCACACCAATCAAGCCATGTAGTAAAAACACAAAATTTGCATCAACGTGCATAACATGTGCCTCCAGAGGCATATACAAATATTAAACTGTACATCCACGTGCATACACAACTATATACCAAACATATATATATATATATATATATATATATATATATATATATATATATATATATATATATATATATAATCATATAGTCAACATGTCATAGGTAACCTTAGCACCCAATATACAAAAAAACATAGCCGTACAAAAAAGGTACATCCCCATATGCTCATCAGCATTTGGGGGCAAATATACAATCAACTAGTCATCACGATCCCCAGGATCCTCTGTCTCCTCCTCCGCTGGCTCCTCCGGATCCTCCTGATCCCGAGCCCTCCTCTCATCCATTGCCACTGCTGCTCTAAGCATGATAGAACGCCACTCCCTAGGAGCATCGAAACAACGCTCGATAAGGTCTCGGTCCAAGTTCCTCCACCCCTCCTCTGGCGCCCCTGCTAGAATCATGTCCAGAGTCTCTCGTATGCCCTCAACTACATCATCTCGAGGGTGAACAACCCCTCGAGCACGTGGAGGAGGCACCGCTACAGGTGGAGGAACGACCACCATCGCCCGTCCCCTATGGCCCACATGATCAGCTGGTGGTACCGGACCAACGTCTACACATCACACAAGTGAACCAAGTCAATATCATATAAATATCTCTAACTATACTCATACCAAACACATGATGTAGTAGAGAACCAAAAATAAAGACATACCATCTAAACCCCAGGCCTGCCCCTGAGCTCGAGGCATCTCCGGATCTCCTCGATAATCCATGTCATCATATGGATAATCATCAATCCGCAGGGGGATCTGCTCCCACTGCTCATACATGTCCTCCGAAAAGAACCCGTAGATACCACCACCATCCCAGGGCATCATCTGCCCCCACCGCACCATGCGCGGCTCACTAACCAACCCGTCTCGAACTGGCAGATGCGGCCGCAAGGTCGGTACCCGCTCAAAGAAAAAACAGCAAAGGAAGGAGGCATAGCAGAACTCTCCCCCCTCCCGACTGAACTTGTCCAAATCTCACCGGACACAGGCCAAAAACATCTGACCCCACGCATAGCAGGTACCTCTCAACACAGAATCTACGATCATCGTTTATCCCCCAGACAAATGATGTGGCACCGCGACACCCAACATGCGCAGAACATAGGCCCCAACAGCCCGCATCTCCCACTCCCTCAGAGATCTCAGGCTCAATGCGCTATTCTGCGCAATAGCACCTAGCACACAAAATCTCTCCAGAATATCCTCAATATCTAAACCAACCGGGATCCTCGGCAGAAGATCCCCTAGCTCCCCTAAGCGAGGCAACCCATTAAGAAAGTAAACGTCAGAAAGGGTGATCTCCAACCTCTCACCCCCCACTATGAAAGAAGCCTTTGTTGGAACCCAGAAGCCCACTAATTTGTTCAACAACTCTCTGACTGAATGCATGGGTGGAATCTAAGCGAACTTTAGGAGCCCGCCTGCAGCCAAAGCTTATCGGACACCCTGGTCGGTCCGAATCCGCACCATCAAATCTGCATCCATCTCTCGCTCCCGCCATGATACTAGTGGTCTCCTCAACATCCTGCCAAAAAACAAAGAAATTTTTTTAGAAACCGAATATTTTTTCAAAGAATTCCATCGCATCTTTCAGGCCTTTAGCCGCGATGATCATCGCGGCTTTTCCATCAAAAGCCACGATGATCATCGCGGGTATCAGCCGCAAACCCACGATGAACATCGCGGGTATCGGCCCCACAGTCGCGACTGTCAACGTGATAGTCGCGATGAACATCGCGACTATCGGCCCCAAACCCGTGATGAACACCGCAGGTTTCGAGTTGAAACCCACGATGTTCATTGTAGAAAAGGACGTGAAACCTGTGATATTCCATGTTGGAATGCCAAAGTGGAATTTCGCAGCCTTCGGGGGCCCGCCGCTAACCAAAAAAGACATAATTGAAAAGGCTAAGGCACATAGGCTTACCTGAAGCTCGCAGAATGAAATTCCAACAGTTGAATCTCCCACAAATCGAGAAAGAGCTCTGACCTCACTCAATTGCTCTATGAAACTCACACGTAACAATGACACATGTCATTTGGGCCCACACCCTATTTATAGAGATTTGACATTTTTTCCAACAACGATTTTGGGATCATACGATATCCGTTTTTCACACCATTGGTACCGTTGGAATCAGCACAACGAAAAATTCATGATAGGCCTCTCCTTTTCCCATTTCCATTGGGTCCATTTTTTAGGCATTTTTCCCATACCCCTCGTCGCCTTGATTTGCATGCCACATTGGTCATTGTCCATTTTTTACGAGTCTTATATCGCCAGATTCAATTTTTTGCACTCGTGATGATGATTGAGATCATTTCTCGCTCTCACCTCCAGATTTTTTGGGAATTCTATCCCATGCCCCTCGTCGCCTCGATTTGCGTGCCACATCGGCCGTCGTCCATTTTTTACGAGTCTTATATCGCTAGATTCAGTTTTCCACACTCGTGACGATGCTTGAGATAATTTCTTGCTCTCACCTCCATATTTTTTAGGCGCTCTTTCCCATGCCCCTTGTCACCTCGGTTTGCATGCTACATTGGTCGTTATCCGTTTTGAACAAATTTTATATCGCCGAAGTCAGTTTTCCGTGCTCGTGATGATGCTTGAGACCATTTCTTGCTCTCACACCCATAATTTTTGGGCAGTTTTTCAAAATGCCACTTATCGCCTTGGTTTGCGTGCCACATCGACCGTTGCCCATTTTTCACGATCATTTTATCGATGGATTCAACTTTCCATGCTCGTGATGATGCTCGAGATCATTCCTCGCTTTCACCAATAACCTTTTTGTTCGGTATAATTTTATCCCTTTTTCGGGCCGAGCAATTCTTTTATGAAAAAGGCACTTAGGGAGTTTCTGTTAAGCTCTTTTTTGACTCCTAAAATAATGAAAAGATCGTCGAGCAACCTTGCTTCCTTTCATGCTCGCTAAAAGTATTTGAAAGGGAATCTACCTGGTATAAGTTTACCCCTTTTCCGGACCTTGTAGACTAATTACAAATAATGAATACTCTAGTCACATCGACTAGAAGAGTTCTCCATTTGCATCATTTTATGCTTTTTCGGGCCTTGGAGACTAACTTACGAAAAAGAACACCAATGGAGTCTTCTTACTGCTTTCAGACTCTCGAAAAATGAAAGCAACCACGAGAAATCACCATCTTGGGCTCGCATAAATCCACAGGACGGTACTCCTCCACCAATTCAGAGTCTTCTTATTGTTTTCAGACTCCTTAAAAATGAAAGCACTCATGAGCACGAATAGTCCTGTGCTCACAAAATCCACAGGACAGTACCATTTCAGAGCACACTTTTATCCCTTCTTGGAGCTCATTAAAACTACAAAGAAGGACCCAATGGTGCTTCTTCGTGCCACAATAGATCACGTCTACTCATATGGTAGCTTCCCCACTTTGGTCGCCTTTGTTCAGAGCATTCTACAGTATGTCACCCTGAGAGTCCCTCTACAGCATCCATCAACTTGTCTCCCCCAAAGTCACTACAATCTACAATACATACCCTTCAGTCCTTAAAGCTATGATCCCCGCACCTACAAGTCAGTTTCGTACGTTGCCAGGTCAACCATGTCATCATGCTCTGAACAAAGGAAGTTTGAGTCCACCCACTCGATGACCCCAGATATTTTCCATCCCCACAATATGTCAATACTACCATCAGTATTATCACACTTCAATTGTATAGCTCGCGCTCCTATCAAGGAAACATCATTTCCTTGATAGTTGCTGGTCTCCCTCTATCGACGCCAACCAAATTTATTCCAGAGGATAGACCCAGAGGTCCCTGTGCCTTGGACTCACCACCATTTATGATGAGTTCCTACGAATCATTTCGAAAGGAGTCCTCAGCGCCTCTCCAAATGATTGTTTCTCACATGCTCGACTTCAACACCTTGATCGCATCGTTGAGACTCATACAGGGCATCGATCGTTTCAGTTATTTGTTCAAGACCCCAGATATCGCCTAAATCTACCACATATGAGAGTCTAATTAAGGATACAACCAGTTACATTTTCCTATGGATATCCGGGTTGCACTTGGCGACAATTTTCAGATGTTGGACACCTTCAGTTTCAGCAGTTCATCAACCCTTCTAATACCTTATTGAGGACGGTTGTTGCCTATTTTCTAGTGTATCAGTTATTCACATCAGTCATGATATGACCATGAGTATGTCCCAGCATTGTGTCCCCTTTGGACCATTATGATGTACCAGCATATTTTTATGTATTTCTTCAGGCCCCCCTTCGTGGGCCTAATTTTTATGTATATGTCTTGATACGAGCATGGGTATGCCTGCCTCATCCATAGTCAAAGATTATTCCTCATTCATCTTGAGGCCATGTAATATTTTTTGTTTTTTGCAGCTTCCAAGGGGCCATTGCTCCAGTCTCCAACCGGTCTCTTCTCTTCCCCAAACCCTAGGGAAAAGACAAAAGAACTATGATGTCTATCGGCCATATGATGAGCTCCTGCCCTCACACATCTGGGGGCAATCTGTTAACACCCAAAAAGTGCTCAGTAGCTCATTCCCTTATTCACATGACCCATTTGTCCACTTTTCCACCATTTGAGCCTCTAAAGCCATCAAGAGGTCACCAAAAAGACCATAATACACCTTTTTCCCCTCAAAATATATATTTTTCCTCAAAAAACACAAAAAACTCTCAAAAGGGTCTAGAATTCCCAAAAATATTAAAAAGGATTAAAAATATTAAAAATACTCAAAAAAAGAAAAAAGAGAGAAAAAGGTACCTAAACCATGTTGGTCAATACCATTGGTTTCCTTAAAACCACAATGGTATTCCCCGTCACCAAAAACTATAAAAAGGTGATAGGGGCTCCTCACTTTCCATCCATCCATCATCCTATCCTCATGCTGTCAAAATCTCTCTTGATTTCTTTGACCATTGTAGCAATCTTGGAAAAGAGACCATTGGAGCTTGGAGCTACTCAAAACCAAACATCCTCACCATTTGAGGTATTATAATACAAAAGTCATTTTTTATTCCGTTTCTTGTTCTTGTTCTTAAATCTTTTCAAGTTTATTGTTATATGCACATATTAGATTCAGATTAATTTATAGTTGTATTTTATTTCAATTTGAAGACTGCTACTACAAGTTAGTAGGTGCATCCTTGCACATGCTTGGTTGAAAAACCAAGCAACAAAACTGGAGTTATAAAAGGAATGCACACGTAAACATTCTGGTTCATTGTGCATTGTGAGAAAATTGAAGAAACTAGAGAGCGAAGCTAAGTGAATTGAAGTCAGAGATTTGCGATGTCTTATGTGGTATCTAGCACCACTACGCAAGAGCCACCTACAGCAAAGGAACACATTGTTTGAGAGAATGCAGAGATTTCATATGCACTAGCTCGAATATTTCGAAAGAAGAGAAGCGCCAATTGGTTGGTGGATGCGGAGAGAAGAACAAAAACCACACACAACATGACACGGGCTGCAGCTGTAGGAGAAGAAACGGTCACTTCAGGAGCCGAAAAAGAAGAGGCAACAATGGTTAGAGGAAGGGCCAAGCAGTAGTAAGGTCTAATCGTGGCGCAAATTCCAGGATACATGTCATCGACGAGGGAAGGGGCTCCTTCGATAAGACTTGGAAAGAACACCAAGTATACCATAGTGGAACCATTGACACTAGAAGTTGTCCACATTACTAGTGGAGTGTTACAGTGGCTGCACAAGCTGCAATACATCAACCATGACGTTTTAACATATCCCGAGTGCACCCAACAAAAGTTCATGGATAAATTTCAGGAGGAAGAGGCCCAATTCCGAGGGAACCAATTCCATGGGCGTTGGGACTAGAGCGATCGGGATTGTTGTCGATCATTCACATGTCGCATTTTAGGTGCTCGGCTGAGGTCAATGCATGCATAAAAAAATTGCTCGTCTGTCTTCACAGCGGCTACTTGTGGCTCGACATAAATATCCCAATTGGCGTGGATCTTATTGCGAGGATTAACGGGTTACCCAATATGGGGGTAGACCCATCACAGTACATTCAAGGAAAATACAATGACAACAAGTTCATTGTGAAGATGAAAAAAAACCCGTGGTTACCTGGTCGACACAATTAACGACCAAGCGGTCAAGATTACAACAAATTTTTTATCCATCAATATAGTTTGCAAAACCGCCCTAACCAATGAACATCATGTGTGATCACCTCAACAGAGCAATGTGCATCCAAGTTTTAAATGAACTAGTAACTATTTTTATTAAATGAACTGATGGAGAATGTCGTTGCAACATAGGAAAAGGGTAATCCCTTTACTTATTATTGGCTCCTTTTGTTAATTGCTTTGGTCGCATGGATGGAGCCACCATAGTACCAAACAATAGATATGGAAAGTGTCAAATTGTGCCAAGGGGTGTAGTATAAAAAAATTTGGGCATTGAATGACAAGGACATGAAGCACGACAAAACCATACAATTTTACATATCCTTGGAAGAGTAGCACACATAAGCAGTGAAGGTCCCATGATTGACAGAGGCCGCGATAAGAGGAATAGGCGGATTATGAGGCTTGTTGTGGGCCCTCATGTAATTTTTATCCAAGCACATGCAGACCCAACGAAGGAGTGGTTAACCACGCAGTACAAGCTAACTGAAGAAGATTTGGATGCCATCGTAGAGGAATGGCCAAATGAATGGAAGACCACGGTCGACGATGAGCAATTATTGGATCCGGAGGATGGAAATACAATGGACATGCCAAAGACACAGACTGAGATGAAGGAATTAGAGGACAAAGATGAAGGCGAGGAAGACCAGTCAGGGAAAGTGAGCAAAATTCATGATGGGTTGAGTGACACTCCGACAGATTCGAAGTTGGAAGCGCAGAGAAAAGAAGCAAGAACAAAGAGGAATAGGGACAAAGGAGAAGGGAATACCATTGATGGTCTCCCCAATGAGCAAATGAATATGTTTCTCGACAGGATGACAATGGTGGCAGAAGAAAACCGAGCAAAAGTGACACAACATATGACATAGTATTTCCACCAAGTGTCGCAGTTGTTACAAACACTAAGTAATGATGTTATCGATACCATGGGGAAGCCAAGGATTGAAGATGCAAGTTAGTCAAAGGTACGATAGGAAAAGGTTGATATTGGCTCTCAGCAGCGAATCGTGCAGGTGCTACCTGGAGCGATTGCGACTGGGAATGAATATTTAGACCTATCCCTACGTGGGCTCGACACTCTAAGTATAGACCTAGACATGTTACCTATGTTCATGCTTCATCACACCCACATTGAAACCACTGAATAAAACCACGAGCGAGAACCATCGACACACAATCAAATGATCAATTATAAGAGGTAGGTAAGAAGTGTTGAGGTGGAGATTGAACAACTCCGTGAAGAAAAAGAGATAGAAATGAAGGAAACAGGGAGAGCAATGGACGACAGGAAGCGGCTAGAGCATGCCATCACTATGGCATGCGAAGATGTGCCATAAATATCTAAGGAGATAGTCATGGAGGCCAGGTAATTGAATTTGGGTGCAATCATTGTGGATGTTAGAAAATTTAATGAGGAATTGCAAACAAGGGTGGTGTCGAGCACACCACCAGAACAACATTGAGTATGTTTCTACAGAGATCAGAGAGTTGGAAAAAACTGCGCAACACATAGAAGAGGAAGTATTACAAGCTTGGGGAATCCTATTACAAGATGAGCAATTTTACCAGTTGAATGAGCAACTTGGGGAAGAAAAAGCATAGTTGGAAACAATAATGTGATCACTAAAGACAATGCCCCTACTTTTTCAAATAAATAAAGCGACATAGGTGAAGGAATTACAAAAATAGGTCAACAAGGCATGACAAAAAAAGTAGAGGGGGACATCGCAGTTGGACGAGTTGTATTCTAAGGCAGAGAAACTGGTAATCGAATCAATGCCAGTATGGACACAAACCAAGGAATATTTAGAGAAGGTGCAACAAAAAGAATATGAGCATCCAACAAAGCAAGAGGTCAAGGAATGCACAATTCTCAAAGCAACATCTAGGGAAGATGTCGACATAACTAAAGCAGCATACGCAGAGTTTAAGGCAGAAGTGAACACACCAGAATCATCCTGATGAAGTGGCTCGAGGGAGAGCCACAAGCTTTTGTTGGGGGCCTATTGGCACGGGGATAGTTCATGGAATTTTTGGTACAAACAGCGACAAGGAAGACAAGTGGACAACGATGCAGGTAAAGAGTGATTGGTTAAAGCGGTTAAAGTGAAGTATGATTTAGTTAGACTTATTAGTTAAGATATGTCCACTTTGCGAAGAGCACCAATTTTGTAACGGGCCACTGAGCCTATAAATATGAGTCACATTGTTGTTGGCTTGGTTTTGCAACCAAGCTTAGTGCTATGGGCACCTGCTAACTAGTAGCAGCAGTTTCAAATAGAAATAAACAACTAACTAATCTAAACAAAACTAATCATGGATCTATGCGAGAATATAAGCAAATAATGGAAATATTTTAAAAACAAGAACAAGAAAATAGGAAAGAATAAATTTGTATTTAAAAATGGGGCAAGCTAATGCTTGCAATAGTAATACCTCCAATGGTGAAGGTTGATGTAGAGCAACTCCCAAGATAAGTAGCTCCAAGCTCCAAGAGGTCTCCTTCTCCAAGGTTGCTTACAATGGCCAAAATACTCAAGGGAGATTTTGGCAGCATGAGGATGAGATAATGGATGGATGTGAAATGAGGAGCCCCTACCACCTTTTTATAGGTTTTGGTGTTGGGGAATACCATTTGTGGTTTTGTGGAAACCAAATGGTATTGACCAACATGGTTTAGGTACTTTTCCCTCCTTTTTCCTTTTTTGAATAAAATTAATATTTTTATTCCCTTTTTAATTTTTGGGAATTTTGGACACTTTTTTAGGGTTTTTTATGCTTTTTTAGGAAAAATAATCTTTTTTAGTGGGAAAAGGGGTGTACT
The DNA here is from genome assembly GCA_027924585.1 of Larix kaempferi. Lineage (NCBI taxonomy): Eukaryota > Viridiplantae > Streptophyta > Pinopsida > Pinales > Pinaceae > Larix > Larix kaempferi. Next base: position 7,390,583 of record BSBM01000502.1, read on the forward strand.
CAAGTCTTTTGGTGACCTTTTGTTTGTTTCAGAGGCTCAGATGGTGAAAAAGTGGACAAATGGGTCATGTGAATAGGGAAATGAGCTAGTGAGCACTTTTTGGGTGTTAACAGATTGCCCCCTGATGTGTGAGGCCAGGAGCTCATCGTATGGCCGATAGACATCATAGTTCTTTTGTCTTTTTCTGGGGTTTTAGGGGAGAGAAGAGACCGGTTGGAGACTAGAGCCACAGCCCTTGGAAGCTGCAAAAACAAAAAATATTACATGGCCTCAATATGAATGAGGTATAATCTCTGATAATGGATGAGGCGAGCATTACCATGCTCATATCAAGACATATACATAACAATTAGTCCCAAGAAGGGGGATCTAATACATAAAGAATCTATTGGTACATCATAATGGTCCAAGGGGGACATTATTTTGGGATATACTCCTGATCATAACTGATCTCAATAACTGATACACTGGAATAACTGATGAACTGCTGAAACTGAAGGTGTCCAACATCTGTAGCGACTCAAAGACTATGAGTCATCTCTGAGAATTAATGTAACTGTATACTTAAGGGAGTATGAAACTGGGGTACATCTGGATACTGTCGCCATGCGCAACCCGGATATCTATAGAAAAAGTGTAACTGGTTTTATCCATAGGAAGATTCTCAAATGTGGAGTCAGGAGGTATCCGGGGTCTTCGACTAATAACTGAAAGGATCAATGTCCTGTGCGAATCTCAATGATGCAATCAAGGTGTTGAAGTTGAGCATGTGAGAAACAACCATTTGGGAAGGCACTGAGGATTCCTCTCGAAATGATTCGTAGGCACTCATCATAAATGGTAATGAGTCCAAGACACAGGGACCTCTAGGTCTATCCTCTAGAATAAATGTGGTTGTCGTCGACAGAGGGAGACCAGCAACTAACAAGGCAATGATTTTTCCTTGATAGGAGCACGAGGTGTAGAACTGAAGTGTTGTAGTACTAATGGTAGGACTGACATACTTGTGGGGATGGGAAATAACTGGGTCAAAAAGTGGGTAGACTCAAACTTCCTTTGTTCAGAGCATGATGACATGGTTGACCTGGCAGCGTAGGGAACTGACTTGTAGGTGTGGGGATCATTGCTTTTATTGACTGAATGGTATATATTGACTCTGGGGGGGGAGGACGAGCTGATAGGTGCTGTCGAGGGATTTTCAAGGTGACATACTGCAGAATACTCTAAATAAAGGTGACCAATAATGGGGAAGATGTCATATGAGTAGATGTGATCTGTCATGGCGCCAAGAGGCACCATTGATTCCTTCTTCGTAGTTTTAATGAGCTCCAAGAAGGGATAAAAGTGTGCTCTGAAATGGTACGGTCCTGTGGATTTTGTGAGCCCAGGACGGCTCATGCTCATGGTTGCTTTCATGTTTAGAGAGTCTGAAAACGGTAAGTGGACTCTATTGGTGTTCTTTTTCGTGGTTTAGTCTCCAAGGCCCGAAAAAGCATAAAATGATGCAGATGGAGAACTCTTCTAGCCGATGTGACTAGAGTATTCCTTTTTCGTAATTAGTCTACAAGGTCTGGAAAAGGGGTAAACTTATACCAGGTAGACGCCCTTTCAGATACGTTTAACGAGCATGAAAGGAAGCAAGGTTGCTCGACAATCTTTTCATTGTTTTAGGAGTCAGAAAAGAGCTTAACAGAAACTCCCTAAGTGCCTTTTTCGTAAAAGGGGTTGCTCGGCCCAAAAAAGGGATAAAATTATACAGAACAAAGAGAGATTGATGGGAGGGAGGAAAAGGTCTCAAGCGTCATCATGTGTGCGGGATACTGGATCCGGTGACATACAGATTGTCAAAAGGAGGCTACGACCAATGTGGTGTGCAAACCGAGGCAATGAGAGGGCGTGGGAAAAATGCCCGAAAAATCTAAAGGTGAGAGCGAGAAATGATCTCAAGCATCATCACAAGCGCGGAAAACTGAATCCGGCGATATAAGACACTTCGAAAATGGAGAACGGCTGATGTGGCATGCAAACCGAGGTAATGAGAGGGCATGGGAAAAATGCCCAAAAAAAAATCAAAAGGTGAGAGCGAGAAATGATCTCAAGCATCATCACGAGTGTGGAAAACTGAATCCGGCGATATAAGGCACGTCGAAAACGAAGAACGGTCGATGTGGCATGCAAATCAAGGTGACGAGGGGGCATGGGAAAAATGCCCGAAAAATCTAAAGGTGAGAGTGAGAAATGATCTCAAGCATCATCACAAGCGCGGAAAACTGAATCCGGCGATATAAGGCATGTCGAAAACGGAGAAAGGCCGATGTGGCATGCAAATTGAGGCCACGAGGGGGGCCAATAAATGGTCAAAAAAGGGACCCCATGGAAACGGGAAAAGGAAGGAACCTGCATGAAGTTCTCGCTGTGCTGATTCCAATGGTACCAACGGTTTGAAAAATGGACTTCGTATGATACCACAATGGTTGTTTGAAAAATGGTGGAATTTCTATAAATAGGGCGTGGGGCCCATATGACGTGTCATTGTTACATGCGAGTTTGGCAGAGCAGTCAGAGCTATTTCTTGATTTTCGGGAGATTTCACCGTTGGTTTTCGATTCTGCGAGTTTCAAGTAACTCTATTTGCTTTAGCCTTTTCAATTATGTCTTTTTTGTTTGGCGGTGGGCCCCCGAAGGCCGCGAAATTCCATGTTGACCCTCCAACGTTGAATATCGCGGGTTTTGGGTCTATTCCCCGCGATGAACCGCGCGGGTTTTAGGCTGATAGTCACAATGTTCATCGCGACTGTGAGGTTGGAACCCGCGATGTTCATCGCGAGTTCATGGGAGATAGTCGCGATGTTCATCGCGACTGTCTAGCCAATATCCGCGATGTTCATCGCGGGTTTTAGCATGGAGGCCGCGATGGTCATCGCGGGTTTTATCATGGAGGCCGCGATGGTCATCGCGGCTTTTGGTGGAAAAGCCGGGATGGGATTTTTTCAAAACATTTTGTGCTGGGGCTAAAAATTTCTTTTGTTTTCTGGAAGGATGTTGAGGAGACCATTGTCCTCATGACGAGAGCGGGAGATCAATGATGATCTAATGGAGAAGATTCAAACTGATCCAGGGGTACGGAAGACTCTGGCTGTGAGTGGACTCTTGAAGTTCACTCAGATCCCACCTATTCGTTCAGTGAGACGGCTCCTGAACAAGTTGGTGAGTTGGTGGGTGCCGGCGGAGGGTGCTTTTATTATTGGGGGTGAGAGGTTAGAGATCACCCTCACAGATGTCTATTTTCTGACTGGGTTGCCTCGTTTGGGGGAGGTGGGCGATCTCTTGCCGAGGATCCTGCCGGGTGTAGATATGGAGGATTTGTTACAGACCTTCTGTGTTGATGATGCTGTTTTGCAGAACAGCTCTATTAGTCTGTGATCCCTACGTGAGTGGGATATGCAGGCTGTTGGGGCATGTGTTCTGCAGATATTGGGTGCTGCTACGCCACATCGTTTGTCTGGGGGACAAACGATGTTGGTGGACTCTGTTCTTCGGGGGACTTATTATGCCTAGGGGCAGATGTTTCTGGCTGGTGTCCGGAGAGATCTGGACAAGGCCAGTCGAGAGGGAGGAGAGTTCTGTTATGCCTCCTTTGTATGCTATTTTTTCTTCGAGCGGTTGCCGACCTTGCGACCACGGGTACCCATTCGTGCTGGTCTGGTGAGTGAGCCTCGCATGATGCGGTGGGGGCAGATGATGCCTCGTGGCGGCGGTGGTGTCCGCGGTTTCTTTACGGAGGATTTTTATGAGCAGTGGGAGCAGATGCCCCTGCTGATTGAGGACTACCCCTATGCCAGCATGGACTATCGAGGCGACCCAGAGATGCCTCGTGCCCCAGGACAGGCCTGGAGTTTAGGCGGTATGTTTTGTGTTTTATTTTATACTATATCATGTGTTGTTTGATTTATCGTCTATGATTATAGTTGGATAGTATATGATGGCTTACTTGCTTTGTGCAGATGTTGGTCCAGTGCCACCGGCCGACTACGTGGCTCGTCGAGGGCGGGCGATGGTGGTTGCAGCGGTACCGCCTCCACGCGGTGGAGGATTTGTGGCTCGTGGGTGAGGGGTTGGCCCTCGAGATGACGCCATAGAGGGTGTCAGACAGACCTTCGACATGATCCTAGCTGGACTCCCCGAGGATGGTTGGAGAGACCTGGACCGGGATATTGTGGAGCATTGCTTCGGTGCACCGCCTGAGTGGTGGTCGCTCTTGTTGAGGACAGTGGTGTTTGTGGTGAAGCACAGGGACAGTGGACGAGATGATCCGGCAGGGCCGGCTAAGAGGAGGATACGTCTACGGGATGATCTAGCGGGGCAGGCAGAGCGGAGAGTTCGGGCTCGCCATGACCTGACGGGGCCAGCGGAGGAGGAGTCGGAGGAACCTAGTGATCCTGATGAGTAGATGATATTGTATCTGCCCCCAAATGTTGATGAGCATATGGGGAAGCATTTTTGTACGACTGATGTATTTTTTGTATATCGGGTGCTGAGGGCACCTATGACATGTTGACTATTATGGTTTATATATATATGTGTATATATATTTGGATATATTGTCATGTATGCACATGGATGCACATTTTGTCTTTTGTATATGCCCGTGGAGGCACATGTTATGCACGTGGATGCAGTATTTTGTTATTTGTATATGCCCGTGGAGGCACATGTTATGCATGTGGATGCATTTTGTTTATGGATATGCCCGTGGAGCCACATGTTATGCACGTGGATGCACATTTTGGTTATCAAATGATGTGATTGGTGTGCCAGTCGAGGACATTGTTGGCCATATGGTCTGCTACACTATTGAGGTGTCTTGGGACATGTGTAAACGAAATGGATTCAAACTGTCTAACCATTTGTTTAGTGCGCAGGAATTTTCTGAAAAGACAGGGATCGCGTACCTGGTAATCATTGTTGAGCTGGGAAACCAGGAGCTGTGAGTCCAAGAAAACGTTGAGGTGACGGATGCTCATTTGGAGAGCTGCGGCCAGGAGACCGGTCACGGCATCGTATTCAGCTTGGTTATTGGTGGCGGCACCTAAACATACTCCTTCAATGTGAATTAACTCATGTGAAGGGGAGTATATTACCCAAGTTGCGGAGGCGAGATTGGGAGACCAACGGCTTGCACCATCAGCGAAACCGACATAGCAGAGTGGAAGAGGATCCATCTCTCGTCATGCAGAGAAAAACAAATATTTAGGTTTTTTGAAATTTTTGTGAAAAAAGAAAGTAAACCTATACTAGAATGCACAGTGGTGTCCATCATATTTTCTATGGGTAAAATCGTTTAAGGTACAACCTGTTGCGTGGGTTGCGTAGGGGATTGCCTTCTGAATCAGTCAAAATGTATGCCCCCTGCCCGAGGAAAGTGTGTACGATGTAGGGGCCTTGCCACATAGATACAAACTTTCCCTTTTGGGTTTTGTCGTGGGCTTGATCGTAAGCGAGGACAAGGTCTCCCTCAGAAAAGGTTCTAGGGTGGACGTGTTTGTCGTAACTTAGTTTTGATCGTTGTTTGGTTGCTTTCATGTTTTGAATAGCTGTGCGCCGATCTTCATCGGCCTGCTCTAGTAGTAAACGTTGCTCAATCGGGGAAGTGTCTGGTAGGAGTTCAATGGCGATATGTAAGGTTGGAATCTGGCACTCGATAGGGAGGACGGATTCGACACCGTGAACTAAATGGAAAGGGGTAAAACCGGTGGCGGTTTTGGTTGAGGTACGGTAAGCCCATAGTGCCGAGAAAAGCATGTGGTGCCAATTGGATTTGTGTTTGTCTACAGTGCGTTGGAGAATGGTCTTCAAAATTTTATTGATCGCTTCGACTTGGCTGTTTCCTTGGGGATAGTAGGCGGAAGAGAAATGGTGTTCAAATTTCAACATGGTTGATAATTCTTTCCAGACGGCATCTTCGAAGTGAGAGCCGTGGTTAGAGACTAGTTGCTTCGGCACTCCGAAACGAGTGATAACATGGTTGAAGAAAAACCGTGCTGCAGTGTCGGCCTTGCAATTGTAAGTTGGCATGGCTTCCGCCCACTTGGTGAAATAATCTACGGCTACAACGATGTGTTTGTGACCGCCGGCTGACGTGGGGTTGCAGTCGAGGAAGTCGATGGCCCATTTGCAGAATGGTCCAACAGTGATGACTAGATGAAGGGGGGGCGGGGGGGGGTTCTTGCTTTGGGAGCAAAGAGTTGGCAGTTCTGGAAATGCTTGACTGCGGTGATAGAATCAGTAAACAATGATGGCCAAAAGTAACCTACCGGAATGATCTTCTGGGCGGTGGCCATGCCAGAGAAATGGCCTCCGCAGGCACCACTATGACAATCATTGAGGACTTGTTCTGCCTCACTATGGGATAGGCAGCGGCGTAGGATGGTATCAACACCGCGTCGGTAAAGTACATCCCCTAACAAGAGGTATCGGGGGGCATGGTGTCGTATGCGACGGCGTCCGTCACGATCGATGTTTGGTCGAAATTTTTGCATGCAGAGGTAAATCAAAATGTCTCCGTACCATGGGTCGTCAGACGAAATGATGAAGATTTGTTCGTCAATTAGATCCATTTGGATAGTGGGTGATGACGAAGAGGACAGGAGGTCGGTGATGAGGTGAGCAAGCATGAGGGCTTTGGTGCTTTTAGGAGTTCTGAAAGTAAGGTCATATTCCTGAACGATAATGACCCATTTAGCAACACGACCTTGTAGGAGCCGCCGGTTTAGGAGATAGACCATAGGGTTGGAATCGGCCACAACCGTGGTATGACTGAGTAGAATGTAGTGCCGCAGTTTTTGTACGGAAAAGACTACAGCTAGGGATAATCTTTCCTCGTATGGGTAACGTAGGGGTGGGCCAGACAAGGTCTGGCTGACGTAATATATCACATGCTCTTGGTTAGAGGCATCTTCTTGGACCAAGACTCCGGACATGGCATGTTCAGATGCCGAGACATAAAGGGTGAATTTCTTAGAGAAATCCGGGGGGGATATCAAGGGGGCTTGTGTGAGAGCTTTCTTGAGGGCTTCGAATGCCGTGTATGCTTGCTCATCCCAAACAAAGGGTATGTGGGTACGAAGTAAGCGTAAGAATCCATGGACTTTGGTGGCGTAATCAGGAACGAAGCGCCTAAGGAAATTGGACCGCCCTTGTAGACTATGGAGCTGCCGAAGCGTGCGAGGAGGGGGAAGTTCTAAGATGGATTTGACTTTCAGGGGATCAACAGTAATTCTGTCTTGGGAAACAATGAAACCCAACAACCGGCCTGGCGGAACGCAAAAGACACACTTGTGTGGGTTCAAGTGGATTTTATATTTGCGACAAGGCAGGAAAACTTGCCGGAGGTCGTTAAGGTGGTCTGATCGTTTTCGGGAACGAGCTGTAAGGTCATCAAGATAGACTCACAGGATATGGACCAAGTCGTGAAAGCAATAGGTCATGGCTCACTGGAAAGTGGCACCAGCATTTTTAAGGCCGAATGACATGACGCGATAGGCAAAGGTGCCCCATGGGGTGGTGAAGGCAGTCTTGTACTAATCCTCCTTGTGGATGTGAATCTGGTTGTATCCGAAAAAACCCATCCATGAAAGATAGGACTTCATGGCCCGCACACTCATCAATGAGTTGGTCAATGAATGGCATGGGTAAATTGTCTTTTGGACAAGCGTGGTTTAAATCACGGAAGTCAGTGCATACTCTAAGGGTGCCTTGCTTTTTGTTGATGGGAACGGGGTTCGACACCCAGGTGGTGTACAGAATAGGATAAATGAATCCTACTTTGCGAAGTTTCTCGACCTCAGCTTTAACCGCGGGGAGTTTGGAAGGATGAATGGGTCACTGTTTCTGACGAACAGGGGGTACCTCGGGCCATGTATCAATGTGGTGCTCTATAATGGCGGGGTCAAGACCAGGCATTTTGGTATAGGACCAGGCGAAAACATCCCGGAATTCTTGAAAAAGATTTTTATATGCCTGAGTTTCTGCTTGAGTGCAGGATGCGCCCAACGATATGAGCTCAGGTTTCCCAGGTGTCGTGGAAATATCTATTTGTATAATGGGGGAAATGTTGGACATGTTCCCTTCTTCAAAGGCATCCGGTGCTGGGATGGGGTCCTTTAACCAATCGACCTTAGTGGGTATGAAATCTTTTGATTCGACCGATAGCTGGTTGGATGCGGTGGATGTGGATGCTTCCGGGAGGAAGTACGAGCGATGATGCATATCATCCCAAGGGTAGTCGGGTGCAGTGAGTGTCTCCAAAATTTGCTCATCAGTATTGAAGTAGTCAGACCATAAATCAAGGGGTTCTGGTTTGAAATTTGTTGAAATCATATAGATTGTATTGGCTTCTTCCGACGAGGATGATGGCGGGGGGTAGATCTCCTCGATGAGGGGAGGAGATATCTCCAAATCGACGTTGTTTAACTCGTACAATGCTGCTCTATAGTCTGGGAGATCAGGACAATGGTGAGAGTAGTGGCCGTACACACTACATATGGCACAAGGATGGTTGGTGCGTAGTGATCTGTCACGAGGCTGAGGAGGTGGCTCTAGTCTAACTACTAGGATGCTGGTGTCATCGTCTAACATATTCATATGCTCCTGGAGTGCCAGTAACTGTGGGCATTGATGAGTTGGATGGCCTATCTCATCGCACAACGAGCATTTAGGAGGAGCTCGAAACACGGGTGGGGGTTTAACTACCTTAGGAGGTGGTATAGCAGTGTATGGTTGTGGACCTCTGCCCCCAGTGGGCTTGACAAGAGGAGGAGGATTCATTGACGATGAAGGGATTGTGACACCAGGAGGAGGTTTCGATGACGCCGAAGGGATTGTGACACCAGGAGGAGGTTGAGTAGTGGTAACAATAGGTTGTACCGGTTGGAGGATGATGTTTGGTGTCGGAGGTGGAACGGGAGGGGGAATGTACCACATGGGTAATCCCAAGGTTAAACCGGGGAGACTAAGGGTAGCCATAACTGGGGAACTTACCACGCCCAAGGGAGGGAATAGGAAGGGGATAGTGTGAATAGGTGTAACGCCAATGTGACTAGGTACCAATGGCGGTCGTGGCTGGAAGGGGTGGAATAGATTGAAAGGTTGAGGTCATTGGCGTATCTGAGTAAAGTCCGGGTCCCACAGAAGAAACAAAGGAAGTGGTTGCACTAGAAACGGGTTGTTCAACCATGGGGAGAACATTTTTGGGTGCTGCAGGGGCATTGGGATCATAGTAGGTGAGTTGGTCAATTTTGACCACGTGTCCCTCATGGGGGAACATCATGGTACGAAAAACGGATGAGGCAACTGCTTTCATGGCGTACATGTAGCTGTGGCCAAGTAAGAGGTTATAATCGAGTTGGGCATTAATGACCTCTATATCGATGAGCACAGTTTTACCACCCAACTGGACGGGGACATTGGGTAGTAGACCTTGGGGTTGAGCTGACCGGCCATCGTAGGCCCGCAATGCAGTGGTGGATTGCTGGAGAGTAGGTGATCCCAACTTCTGCCAAACGAATGTGGACATGACGCATGTAGAGGCACCCTCATCGATGATACATCGATGGACGACAAGATTCTGAATGGAAACAGAAACTTGGACTGCTATGGTGGAAGGCAGACATGGTTCGGACTGGTCCAAATCAAAGGTCATCAATTTCGAATCATTTGGGTCAATCGCCCCAATGGCGGAAAGTAAAGTCTTGCGCTGCGTAGGACAGTTTTTCAAGACTTCTAATGCAGACATGGCTGCGGGAGACTGAGCTAAGTCATCGACGATGTTGTAATTTGACGCAGCCCGTGCATTGGGGTTGTTGTTGATACGGCGAAGTGGGAAGCGAGGTGCTTTAGAGGTGCCATCGAGTGGAAGCGGGGGTATACGTAACGTCTGATCTGTGGGATGAGCGTTAGTATCTTTATCGGCGGGGAGGGCTTCGGAGGTAGAGCCATACTGGTTCTGACGGGTTTGGATGTTGACATCGGCAGTTGACATCATCAACAAGTGGTGTGTACCTGAATCAAACATTGGTTGATCAGGAGCGGCGTAAGTGATTTGTTGTGGTGGCACGTTGCCCTGTGGGGGAGCTAATGGCTGAGTGTTCACAACTCCTTGTGTTGGAAAAGGGTTTTGTAGCACCAAAGGTTGATGTTGTGGTGGTGGAGGGTTGGGTGGTGGCTGAGGAGCCGCTTGTCCTTGATGATGGGCATCGTTAGTCCAGAGTTGTCGAGCTCGCTCCAAATGTGGGCATGCGTGTGTATAGTGGCCATAGACCCCGCAAATAGAACAATGATGGTTTGTTCGCAAACTAGGATTTTTGGCTTGCTTGGGTGGCCGATCAGGGTTCTGATGAGCGGGTGCCGCGTTATTATTTTGTGGAGGATGGGTAGGTTGTGGACCTTGGTTATTGTGTTGGTTGTTTCCGCGGTTACGTCCTCTACCACGGTTTTGTTGCCCACCCTGGTTGCATTGGTTATTTTGGTATTGGGGCTGATTTTGTTGTACATCTACCTGCCCTTGAGCATTGGGGGGATTCTGGGGAGCTGCAGGTGCGAGAGCAGGTTGCGGTGGGTAATATGCAGGTGGAGCTGGCAGTGGTCTAGTTGCCTGTTGGGGTTGTTGGTACCCCTGACCTATTGGATGTGTTGGATTAGCTGGTGCAGCTTGCTGTGGGTACTAAATCTGTTGTGGCGGGAACTGAATGGGGTTCTGTGTAACAGGTTGGTTATAGTATGTAGGAGGTACGTATGCTGATGGCGTTTTCCCATAGCAATGTTGTGGACAAGAGGGTCCATGAATGTGATGGGTTTGGTTTGTTGGAGCGTAAGAAGTTGTTGCTCTGGAACTGGATGTAGTCCTAGAGAGGTCTGGGGCGGGCATGGTGCTCACCATGCTGAAAGGTTTAGCTTGTGGTGTGATTTGGCCAATAATGCCATCAGCGGCATGTGATGCCCCCGGCGCGTCCCCGCGTGAAGAGTCGCCCCGTGGGGTGTCCGGTATGATTGTGTATAGATAACCCGACTGGGCGTAAATGAGATGAAACTGTTGGGCTTTGAGGATGGCCTCTTATTCAGACTGGGGTCTTTCGGATGCCACATCCTTCGCAATAAGAGGGAGGAGGGATTTTAGAAACCAATCTAAGAAGATACAGTCGTCTAACTTGATTTGGCAGAGGCTTCGGCGTCGACGCCACTCATGAATGTGGTCAGTGATGTGGGTGGCCGTGGTTTGTCTGCAAGACAGTAGGATCTTGACTCCTGCATCATAGCGGACAGGTAACTGGAAGAACTACAGGAAGGTCAAGGTAAGGGAGGTAAAGGAGGCATGCGTCCCATGGGGCTGCTCGATATACCACTTAGCTGCAGAGCCAGTGAAGGTGCGCTGTAAAAGGCGGAGGCAGACAGAGTCGTCCACTATAGAGTTGGAGGAACACCATAGATGGAAGGACATAATATGGTTTTGGGGGTCCTCTCCTGCCTTACCCTCAAACTTAGGGATGTCAGAGGGGAGTTTGGTGGGCATGGGAGGCCATGTGGGGTTGTGCCTGATGGGGTCATTGGTGAGCCTGGCTAAATCCGGCAAGTTCAGATTTGCCATGTAAGGAAAACTAGCAGACGGGTGTGTTATAGGAACTGGGACATAACCAGTAATGTTGGCATGGTGTGGTGGTCCAGTCGTCCCTAAAGGTATGCTAGGTGTTGAAGGTATCTGACCTCCAATGGTGGTGTATTGGTGCGGGATGGCATTTCCAAGTGCAACATGGGTTACACTGGGGTTGGGTACATTACCAGAAACTGCTGAGATCTGGTTTGTAGTAATCACATGTGGTGTGATTCCTATGTTGGGCATACCTATCACAGGTGGTGGTCCTATGTTGGGCATTCCTAAAGGTGTAGTTCCCCCTATATTAGACATGCCTAAGGGGGTGGTGGTTGCCATGGATGGCACCGTAGTAGAAGGGTTGATGGACGTCTCTCCTATGATGCTGGTGAAAAGTGGGTCAAAGGGTGTTCCAGCCATAATGGTGGTTGGTGGTAATATAACGTAGTTTTCGGATTCTGCCTCAGAATCTGATGTGAAGTGAGGCGTGTCAGAATTGGATGACGCTATGTTCGACCGACGATGTGTCGAATCAAGGGATAAGGCTCTGCGTCGGTGACGTGGAGAGCCAGGTAGACTAAACTCTGGGAGTTCGCCCTGAAGACGATGAGAGCGTCTAAAATTCTCAATGGTGAGAAATAAGTTTTGTGTAAAAAATCTGTTTAAGTATCAGGTGGTGATATATATAAAAAACTCAAAACCCTAATGCAACCAAGGGTGCAAGAAGGGGAGTGAAAATGAAGGCACTTAGGCCAAAAAATCAACCTCAAAAAAGGCACTTATTATAGTAGCTGTGCTATAATAAGTGGAGGGATGCAAAAAAAAATGGTCAGAATACCAACATGCAAACACCTCCTAGAAAAAATAGGTGTAACTAGACCAAAGGTGGATTGTATCATGCAAACACCTAACTAAAAATATTGTGAATCAACAAACGTAATCCTCTGCAAGGTGATGAAATCCAAGTCAGACAATATGAGTGTTGAGACAACGGCTAGATATCCCCCTACCGGGAGGGACACCGGGTAATCAATCCTAAAGAATGGCAACTAGGATACTCCGTTCATGACGCGTTGAGAAAAGGTAAATCTGTCGTTTGGTCCTTTACTGCAATACCCCCATACAGGGATATCCCGAGAACTGCGAATGGTAGCCCTTCGGTTACTGAATGGATTTCGGTATTCCACTCAGGCTTCCGGAACCATCCTCGCGACTTCAACCCTCCTAGGGGAGAGGCCTTCCCACAAACCGGTTGTGACCGCGCCAATAAATACTAAGAGATTTTAGCTCCCTAAATGGACAACTTCTATGTCTCAGATGTAATAACTGAGGGGTGTTATTGGAACACCTATCCCCTCAATACTACCTAGCTACAAAGTTCTTTTAGTGTTCCCCAAGTGGGGTCAAAAGTGTGTTGAAATTAGGGTATGTTTTAAAGCTCAGTTCAATTAAGTGTTTGAGTGGGTGCATGTGTGGTATTGTAAACTGAACTTGAAATTTTTCAAAAAACAAAGGATCTTTTGAAAATAAAAAAGCAAATATTTATGACTTTTTTCAATAAATGGAAATTAAATGCTTTGCAAAATCAACTCAAAAAATAAAGGATCTTTTGAATCATGAAAGCAAATAATAGACTTCTTAAAGAAATAAATGGATTTCTTTTTCAAGGAAATTGCTAAGGGCAAGATTTTAAAGAAGTAAACAGGAAATTTTTTTAACCTAGATAAACTGCAAAATAAGTCCTTTCACTTTCTTGAAAATTTTTAAAAAGACTTTCTAGATGTGCATTCAAATATTAAAAAAAAATTCTATGGCTGTAAAATATGCAGAATTTAATACTGTAAAAATGTGTATGTGGGCAGAAAATACAGTAAAAAATTAATTTTTTAAACAAATTGACCGAATGAAAAAATTAGCATCGCGGGTTTTGACAGAACAGCCGCGATGGACCGCACGGGTTTCTGTCGCACAGTCGCGATGGACCGTGCGGGATTTCGGCGCACTGTCACGATGTGCAGCGCGGAAAATGTCCGCGAAGCCGCGATGTGCAGCGCGCAAACAGGCCGCAAAGCCGCGGGGAACCGCGCTGAAAAAAGCCGAAAAGTCGCGATGAGCCGCACGATTGTCAGGCTGAAAACCGTGAGGCGAAAGCCGTGCACGGAAGCCGAAAAACGAACCCAAAAATTGAGAATTCCGAGCTGTTAATGGCAATAGATGGGGCCAAAAACTAGAGCAGCAATGGATCTGCTGTCTAGGATGGCATATCTATGGATCTAAAAGCTAAAAACTAATAAAAAACTAAGATTGAAAGCAAAACTTGAGATCTATTGTTCAAAGCCAACGGAGTCGCCAAAAATTGTTGGCTTGGTTTTGCAACCAAGCTTAGTGCTATGGGCACCTGCTAACTAGTAGCAGCAGTTTCAAATAGAAATAAACAACTAACTAATCTAAACAAAACTAATCATCGATCTATGCAAGAATATAAGCAAATAATGGAAATATTTTAAAAACAAGAACAAGAAAATAGGAAAGAATAAATTTGTATTTAAAAATGGGGCAAGCTAATGCTTGCAATAGTAATACCTCCAATGGTGAAGGTTGATGTAGAGCAACTCCCAAGATAAGTAGCTCCAAGCTCCAAGAGGTCACCTTCTCCAAGGTTGCTTACAATGGCCAAAATACTCAAGGGAGATTTCGGCAGCATGAGGATGAGATAATGGATGGATGTGAAATGAGGAGCCCCTACCACCTTTTTATAGGTTTTGGTGGTGGGGAATACCATTTGTGGTTTTGTGGAAACCAAATGGTATTGACCAACATGGTTTAGGTACTTTTCCCTCCTTTTTCCTTTTTTGAATAAAATTAATATTTTTATTCCCTTTTTAATTTTTGGGAATTTTGGACCCTTTTTGAGGGTTTTTTATGCTTTTTTAGGAAAAATAATCTTTTTTAGTGGGAAAAAAGGTGTACTCAGGTCTTTTGGTGACCTTTTGTTGGTTTCAGAGGCTCAGATGGTGAAAAAGTGGACAAATGGGTCATGTGAATAGGGAAATGAGCTAGTGAGCACTTTTTGGGTGTTAACAATTGTAACCCTTTGGGCATCTTTATTTATTCTCTGTATTGAATTTTATCTGAGCTTTGGAGGATTGGTTCTATGGATCTGTACCTCTGTCGATTCTGTGATTTGTAAGATGGATTTGACGTATGAATTCTGCTTTTAATGAGAAGGAATGTTTCATCCATGACTTTGTCTCCCATGTGTTATGTCGCAGTATGATTAGATTTGTTATGGCGCAGTTTGATCAGATATGTTATGTCGCAGTTATAATATGTATCACAGATCTGTTAATATATTTCTATATGGTAATGCGTAGATCTGATTAATATGTCTCTGTATGCGATGATGGTGTTATGATGTTATGGCTTACTATGTCGATCTCTGAGTTATGTTGTGATTAACTGTTAATGATGCATGTCCTCTTATACCTGCAGAAGCTTGGTTCCTAAAACCCCCTTATGTGTCTTGGGTGATACCTCACTCAATTTGCGAGTGTTTCTAGAAAGGATACATCCTTTTTGAGCAAGTATCTATGGGTGTTTGTGTCTATATTAGATGACACTACGAAAATCAAACCCATGTTGATAGATCTATGTCAACACTCCCAAACAGGAAGAGAGGTCCATGAATTCTCAGTGGGAGGCTTGTATTGGATTCATTACTATATTGAGAATCTATAATGACTATGTTCGGGTACACAGGGTACTACCAAAGGACCGAACACCAAGAGCAACCACTTCACACAAACAGATCACAGATCAACACACCGATGTTTTTATGTGGTTTAAACCCTCTTGAGGGAAACACTCCATGGCCCCGGCCAAATAGCTTCTACGGGACAATTTATTATGCAAAGAAATAAAGTTACAAATGAGCTTCTCATAATCGATCAACTAAACAATGACCCTCCATGCTCTTTAAATAGAGATCATGGACCAATCGGGTGTTAAGCCACGGATCAAGGTTAGGTTTGATCTAAGAGAAGTTGAGCCGTCGGATCACTCTATGTCGGAAACATATCGTGACTGTCGGATTAAGTATTTACAAATGCATACTAAGGAAACACACTATCCCTAACAAATATATTACACAAGTTGATCTTAACTAACTCCTTGAAGAGCTAGTCTTGAGAAAACTAAACACAAACAACAATTAAATCTCTCTAATTATCTTTTGCATGGATAATATGAACTGAAACATAAATAATTATTTAGCATCAACCATTAAGATATCTTATAAAAAAACAAATGGAAGTATCATAGCTCGGATTTCACAAACAATCCACAACCTTGAGATCTTACAATGATTGGAGAAGAATGCTTTCAAGGATAGTAATAAGAGGGGATGTAATAAATGTATATGCATTGTAGGATGTCAAGGAGCGGTTGTATGCTCATGAGAGGTGCACTGAACTTCTGAAGATTCTTACGGGAGCGCAATATATCCAACTGTTCTCTCCCTCTAAGTGAATCTCATCAAAACTACGTCAAATCTACTCAGATCTCTGCATCAACCCTGAAGGTTCAATCTCTTCATGAAATGGGATGGATCAAACCTGAAAATCAGTCATCAATGGCTGCATTGAATCATATTCAAAATATTGGAACAATAACTATGGGGCACATCTCCCACAAGTGGCTAAGGGTGCATCTCCAAACCCTAGAGAAGCCCAAACCTTACTCATTCACAATGATAAACTCTCAAAATATGTGAAATGGAGTTCTCCTCCTTCTTTTATAGACTTTTCTACTCATGCTTGAGCTTATCCTCTTATAAATTCGAATTGGAGGAGGCATGGATGTTTCCTTGATTAGTTGGATTGGTTTTGGACCCACTTAGCCTCATGGATGCGTCCTCACTTGCTAAACTTGGATTCCTGTAGATTTTATGGATGTTTCTAATCCATTTTGGGTTGCACAAATCAAGAAACTTATTTCTTCTTTTTTATTATGATAACTTTCCCGCTTTTCCATATTTACTACTTTTGGAAACATTTTGATTTCTAAAGTTTCATGCTTTTGTGTTTCTTTCCATATTTTTTTGGCTTTGCTTTTCTTTTCTTTCAATTTATTCTTTTGAAAAATCATTGAGATATCCTTATCTCCTTATGCGCCCTCATAGGACCGTTAGCATCTTCCAACTCATTATCACATTTAATAATAATTAAATATAAAAATATTAATTGCATCACCTCCCATTTAATTTATTATGAACCAACTATAATCAAAATTATCTCCCTACCTAATTTATTTAATTTCCTAAAGTACTTGGCCAAAATATACTCCCTTTTTGATAATTTTCCACTAGAACCCATGGAGTTGGATGGGTTAGTGGTTTCTCCATGTTGTTTTCAAGATAGGGCCAGAACAGTACTCCCATCCCAACATTGCTTGTCGTCAAACAATGAAAAACATGGGGTTAAAAAACTTGTACATTGCCACCAACTGTTGTTGCCAATCAATATGGCCAACAAAGAGTATACTACATCACATATTGTTGGCGTATGCTGCACTTATCCATATTATCCAATGCATCTTCTTTGAATATCCTCCATGAAAATATCTTACTCACCCTCATGTGAGTCTCCAAAAAACCATCGTGACCCTCTAAGAGTGGAACATGAACAACTCCTAAAGTATCCTCCTCTAATATTGATTTGGGAATTAGGTGGGTAGGGTCTTTAAAGTGGATGAATGTCATGTGTCGATATTCATGAATAAATCCATCCATAGGATGACATTCAACCCATTGTTGCTTCCATTCATTGAGCTCAATCTCACCTTCAAATATGCACCTAGCCAATGCACACATATGTGCTAGCATCTCGTTGTCATGGTGTGGATAATGATTCCCATGGATCTGCAATCTCTTGTTCACATATTTGGATATGGAACAAATAAATGTGGAGTGAATCCTCTCCATGTAAGCATGAACTTCACCTTTCTCAAGCATCATATTAAGATACATTTTCTTCATCCCTCCAACTTCACACTCAAACAATGTAAATTCTTTCCAAGCATGCAATGCAACTCACAAACTAGGAGAATACTTCTCCAACAATCCATAGTGAGCCCACATGTCATCCAAAAGAATAAACACATGTTTACAAAATTTGTTGTAGCATTCTTCAAGTGTCTCAAATAAGCCATTTCCCATGCTCAGAATTCTTGAACAATCACATTGGAATTATTCATTTATGTCAAATTGGTGATGGAAAATGTGGAGATCAATATTGAGAAAAAAATTGTCCTTATACCATCTACTCCTCCTCCTTTTTCCAACATATTTTGAATGTAATTAGATTCACATAAATCTTGGTGAATATTGGTTCGAAATATTTCTTCCTGTGCCTTCTAACCTCATCTTTGAACCTCTTTATATGCTTGTATATATGGGTGAAATTTTGTTGGACCCTTACTCCCATTTTAAGGAAGTGCTCAACTAGGAAAAAATCATGGGAATCCCCCATAAACTCCGTAAAAACTGATTTTGGAACCCAAAATATGCCTTGATCCCACTGTCACTGCTGCATGTCTCCCAATGGCACTATTATGTGTGGAAAACTATCATTGCAAACAACTACAGTGTTCCACTGTCTCAGCTACATCATCCAAAACATCAGGATCAACATGAAGAATGTATCATCATGGAGGATATCTAGCTCACTCCACCAAACTGGAAGTTCATTATTTCTAATGAAATATTGAATCTCAGTAAGTTTCTCCATCAAAGCATGAATGTCCTCATGTGCCATGTGAAAACTAGCATAGAGACTCTCATTATTCCTATCCAATTGATGTAGGTGACAATCCCATGTCCTCAAGGCATCCTCTAGAAACCATATATTCCCATGCAAATTCTCATAAAATATGTGTGATGTGTCATTCAACTCTCCACTAATGGAGGCAATAAATTCACCCTCAGGGGTGCTTAACTCCAACATCTATCCATTCACCCAATTAATGGATGAAAAATCACTCCAACTAAATGATCCAAATGGAAAGCATGTAGCTTTCCCATGTGCAATATTTTCTCTACTCCAAGAGCTCAAATATCTATCAATGATTTCACTCAAATGGCTCAAGTGGAAATCCCATGCACTATTGTGCATGATGGAGGCATCAGATAATGATAGAGGATGCCTTTGCTATTTCTGGGAAGGGACTGGTGTGCTTGTCACAACACATGGTATGTACATACAACCATCAACGGAGAATGTGGGAGACTCCTTCTCCTAATGTGGCGCCAAGAGAAAGAATCCCTTTACCGAATATTCACCCACATATGCTTTTATTTCCGTATATGTGTGGGATGGATAATAGTGAACCAAATCTGTGCAACAATCATCCATCAGAATTTATGTTGGGTCAATTGAAGTGATAGCATGTGCCTCCTCCAATATTATGAACCAACCTTCTACAGGAAACTCATAATCTCTCTGGAAACTTACAGGTGATTGGACTTCATCTTACTTGACTTCAAACTCCTCAAGAACATGAAAATCATAATGTAACTCATGTGCCACCATCGCATGAAGTTACTCCATATAATTCTGAGTACAATCAACCATAAAAGAGTGGTTGTGTGGAATGACTAATCTTTTCAAATTTTGGTGAATTTTCTCTACCTCCATCTTGGATTCTTGGAGGGAAATTTGGGTACTTCTCAAAGAATCTTGGGTGGCCATCAACTCACCATTAAGCTTTCAAATATCCTCCTCATCCTTAAACGATGCTCCATGCAACATATGAACAATATCATACAAGCAATATCTATCACAAAGCATGTGTGAAAAATTACATTGGATTGTAGACATTGCTCTCTAGATCTTCTCCATGGCTTCAAGGAAAGATGAATCTTCCAATGTAGTAGCTCTCCAACAAGACTGTGACATGGAAACATGTGTGTCATGGAGAATGTGTAAGGAATCCTTGATATTTCATTTGCTCATATCGAGTGGCCTTTATAGAGTATAAGGTTGAGAATGAACCTCCTCCTCATCTTTTAGTGGATCATTGTCATGAATTTCTTGTGGTGATAATGAGATTGATCCTAGGACTTCTTCCTCGACTGCAAGGACTTCACTTTCTTCAATCCTAGTGGAATTTATACTTGCAGTAGCCTCATCAAGTGGAATCTCTATGTCACAAACATAGAGAGATGGACATCCATTAGTATATGTATCCCAAAACTTAGGCACCCATTAGTAGGTACCTCATCATAGTATCCATCATTAGATTCTTCTACAGAACTCAAGCAACCATCAGTAGTTTCTCTCTAATCCAGGTTCTCAGTGAGAGATTCCTCTGGATGATTGTTAGTAAAATAGGTGATGGATTCATTATGTTGACAACCCTTAGCAGTAAATATTGTGGTCATATATACTTCTACTTCATTTTCATTCTCCTATAGGAAACTTGAGACTTCTCCATATTGATTGGTGCTCATATCACAACATTTCGAGACTCTGCTTGCTAAAAACCCAAACAATCTCATAATGCTTAAATATGTATATGGACTTGACAAATATTCACATTTGGTTCCTTCTTCTTCTTCTTTACTCAAAGAGTTGGAACAACTGGGTTCCTCTATGAATGGTTTGTTACTCTCAAAAGAGTACTCATCAATATTCTGAGGCCAAAATCCAAACTTGAAATTATAATAATATTTGAAGGATATAGATGTGTTAGAACATTATTACCCCTAGTACCATAATCTCATGATGTTCAATTAATTTTTGTTGGTTCAATCAAGGTTAATGATGATTTTCCAAAGGTTGTTAGGCTATTAATGAGTAATTCCACTACCTTGGTGCCCATTTTTTGTCACACAGTGATTAAGGTACCCTCATTTATTTCCACTAATTACCTGAGGTGTGCCATGAATTATTTATCATGCTTTGTCTTAGTATCTCAAGAGACCTCTTGTTTCATGTAGAGAGTCTCACTTCTCCGAATGAAGTGTGGCTCAAGATTGAGTCATTTTTTTGGAATAATGATGAGTTGAGGGGCCACCAACTTGAGAATGAGTTGATCTCTCTGATCCCAAGAAGCTTCAATACCATCCAATACTTCGTCACCAAGTTCAAATCCTTGGTTTTACAACTCAAGCATTGTGGCATTGAAAATAAGGACGAACAACTAGTGTTGTCCATTATTTCGAAGTTGGGGCCTGAGTACTCTGTATTTGTTTCAACTTTCCATTCCACCAAGCTCACTGTTCAAAACTAGAAGATTACACCGTTGTAAAACTTCATGGAGTCTCTTACATAAGAGAAAGACAAGTTGTTACAAATGGGAACCCTCAAGCAATCAAAGGACCAACTTCTTCTAGCTGGTGATTCGAAGCATGCAAAGGGGAAGTATAAGTCCAAAGGTTCGAACAAGCAAGAGAAGAAGAAAGAAAAAGAGAAGCCCAAATATTCTGAAGGGGTTTCGAATCCTAGCAGAGGAAATGGGAAGAAGAAGGAGAAGTAGAAATGTAATGACTGTCACAAGGGTTGGAACCCTTAAAGTGCATGCATGAAGAATACCATTGAAATGATGGCTCGTCTTCTTGAGAAAAAAGATATCCCTCTACCAGAAGGAGCAAAGAAGAAGGAGGGTGGTTCTGAAGACAAGGAGAGATGCCTTGCATGGATGGAAAGTACTTATGAATCCTCTTCCTTCATCATAGATTACGGTTCCTCAAGGAACATGGATTCTTCAAGAGAAACTTTCTCTACTCTCTCACCATACAGTGGTCCTCCTATTCCCATGGGTGATGACTCAAAGATCCCAGCAAGAGGCATTGGAATGATCAATCTAGACCATTGGTACTTCAGTAATGTGTTGTATGTGCCTACTCTTGCAACAAATATCCTCTCTATTTACCAAATGACCCATACTAGTTCAGCCAATAGAGTGTTTTTCACTCAAGAATATGTAAAAATTTCTTAATTTTCCACTGGAAAAGTGTTAACAGTTGGTGTTGCATATCATGAGTCAATGATGCACAAGTTTTCACACTTTATTCCTAACTCTTATCCTAATTCTATTCCATGAAATTCTAATGAGGTCAGTAGAATTTGGCATGAGAGATTTGGACACCTCAAGTATAGATATATTCAAGCTTTGAAAAAAGAAAACATGGTTGAAGGACTTCCAAGCATCAAATTTTCCAAAGGCACCTGCAAGGGATGCATTGTTGGGAAGCATGCAGAGCGCAAGTTTGAGAATGAGAAAGAAAGAAGAGATGATCAAACTCTTGATTTGGTATATTAAGATGTGATAGGACCTCTTCCTACACCCTCCTATGGAAACTCGAAATATTTCCTAACATTCATTGATGATTTTTCAAGGTTTTGTTGGGTGTTTTTTCTCAAGTTAAAATCTGAAGAGTTTCATTCTTTCAAAGTTTTCAAAGCTTTCATGGATAAATTCAGTGGGAGGAATATAAAGGCCTTATGGACTGATGATGGAATTTAATATGTAAATAAGGACCTACAACATCTATGTGAAGAAGATGGCATTCACATGCATCATTATGTTCCTTACATACCCCAACAAAATGGTGTGGGAGAGCGCAATAATAGAGCATTGAAGGAGATGGATACTTGTGAGTTGGAGGACAACTATTTGTATCCTAAACTATGGGATGAATCCATTTATTGTGCTGCATATGTTAATAATAGAGTTCCTCACAAATAATTGGAAGGAAAGAATTCATTCGAAGCTTGGATGGGACATAAACCTAATGTGTCTCATTTCAGGGTGTTTGGTTGAAGAGCATGTGATAGATTATCTCTAGATAAAATAAAGGAATTGCATCCCCAATGCAAGAAGTCCATTATGGTTAGTTAGGAATAATATGCAAAGGTCTACAATATATTTTATCCCTCATCTAAAAATACTTTCATTGAGAAGGATTGTTCATTTTGCAGAAGAGACCATGCAAGAGGCTAACCAAGAAGAAGGGGAATGCTCAAATCCCCCACTTGCAGAGGATGTATATTGAGGATGAATATTATGACATGCATGCATATCATCGCCCTCTTACAATTCCCAATTGGGATGATAAAACCATACAAACAGCTAGTGAACCTGCACGAGATCCGCAAGAACCTAGGAAGACTAGATCACAGTTTCACAATGCATTTTCTTCTTGTGATTTGAATCTTCTTGGGAGGCGTTTTCTTATGGTTGGATCTGATCCAAAATCATATGAAGAAGCATCACATGACATAATATGGAAATATTCCATGCAAGAATATTTGAATTCTCTTCATGACAATGAAACTTGGGAGTTGGTTCCTCTTCCTCCCAAGAGGAAGTTGGTCCAATGCAAGTGGGTGTATAGGACAAAAATGGATGTTGATGGTTCAGATGTGAAGTATAAGTCCATATTGGTATATAAGAGCTTCTTTAAATTCCATGGAGTGTACTACACATAAGCATTTTCACCTATGGCAAAGATGGACTCAATCAGGCTAGTTTTGGCCATTGCAACATCCAAGTGATGGGAGGTTCATCAGATGGATGTGAAGAGTCATTTTATTCTTGGTGATATTTATGAGGAGATATATATTTAGAAGCATGAATTTTTAATTCAATATCCTTCACTTGTTTGTAGGTTGAAGAATTCCCTCTATGGTCTCAAGCAAACTCCTAGAGCTTGGTATGCCAAGATGGACAACTTTCTTCTATCTCAAGCTTTGGAAAGCTGCAAATATGATCCAAATGTCTATATGCAACATTTTAGAAATATATTTTGATCATTGTAATGTATGTTGATGACCTCTTGATCACTGGTAGCTCTATTGAATACATAGGGCCCGTTAAAGTTGCATTACATAGTGCATTTGCCATGTCTGATCTAGGATTGTTGAAACAATTTCTTGGTTTGTAGATTGATCAATCTAGTACAAGGATCAAAGTTTCACAATCAAAATATGCTTCAGATCTACTACAAAATTTCAGAATGGATGAATGTAAGGTTTCGAATTTTCCCTTCCTTTTAGGGTTAAAACTTCATGATTGGGGTTCCTCACCATTGGTGGACATTTCGTTGTACAGACAGCTAGTTGGGAGCTTGTTATATCTCACACACTCTCAACCATATTTGGACTATGTAGTAGCTGTTGTTTCAAGGTACATGCAAGAGCCTGATGAGATTCATTGGAATGATTCCAAAGGGATATTGCATTATGTGAAAGGTACCAAGCAGTTTGGGATTCATTATGCAGTCGGTTCATCATTTGAACTGGTTGGTTTTACTGATTCAGATTGGGATGGAGATAGCGTTGATCGGAAGTCCACTTATGGTTATGTATTTATGCTTGCACATGGTCCCATTTGCTGGTCTAGAAAGAAGCATCGCACTATTTTCTTATCATTAGCTGAGACTGAGTACAGAGGAGTAGTGGATGTAGCTACATAATGTGTGTAGTTGCAAGGTATTCTTGGGGAGTTTTGCTTTGCATTTAATTCACCCATTTTCATTTGGTGTGATAATAAAAGTGAAATCAAGTTCTCCACTAATATAGTATAGAGACAGATGACCAAGCACATAGAGATAGACATGCACTACAACAGGAGCTTGGTGCATGACTAGATTATTGCCTTTCATTATTGCCCATCTTCTGAGCAAACTGTTGATATATTCAACAAGAGTTTTACACAGAAGACATTCACCTAACTTATGTCACTCCTTGGGGTGGCTGATGCATGGTGAATACTGATATATGTTTCATATTTTGTTTGATGTCCATTTTTTAGGGGAGGTTTTTTTCCCATGTGGTTTTCCTCCTTACCTTCGTTACATGGGCTAATACAAATCGTAAGAGGTAACTTGAGCCTTACTTGCCAAGGCCTCATTTCTTTTTGGATACATAATTGTAGATTAACGGTGGTTGTTAGAACATTGTTACACCTAGGACTATAGTATCATGATGTTTAATTAATGACTGCTAGTTCAAACAAGGTTATTGATGATTATCCAAAGGTTGTTAGGCTATTAATGACCAATTCCACTACTTTAGCGCCCATTTTTGGTGAAACAATGATTAAGGAACCCTCATTTACGGATACCACACTCATTTATTGCCACTACTTACCTGAGGTGTTCCCTTATCCCCTGTTTTTTGGATATAGGTTTGACTTGAGGTGCTGATGCATTTAATGTGGTCATTTTTCCTCCTCTTTGGAAGTTTTGGCCTATCCTAGGCCACCTACACTCCACCACTTTCTCCACCACTCAATTGATACCATAATTAATGTCCTCCCATGCCATCCCAATTTTCATATTAGCAATTCATGACAGTTTGAGGTGATTTTGGAGACTATTGGTCAACCTATGGGGATTGAGGTCCAATGTAAGCAAGCCATTAGTAGCTCCTTCTAATGCCTCCAAAGGCTCACAATTCTTCCAAAATGTAATATAATTGTGTTCACAACTCATTTATGTGTTGGGAAATAATAGAATTACCAACTATTTGCATCATTTATTCCATATATTGTGCTTCTTTTACATGGTTTTCATGCATACTTAGCCAAATTATTGATATGTGAGGAACTATTTAGCTAGTAGATCCTATTGTGATTATAATTTCATAAGATGCCCAAGTTTTCTCACCCAAATCCAAATACTCATGATAATTGTGAGGCATGTTTTTAATTTATTCCATCTCCTGGATAATATATATTCTAGGCTATCCATTAGTGGCTCATCCCTCCTATATTAACTGTACAATTGGCCAAAAAATTAACCATCCTCATCTCGAGGTAGGCCTTCATCAATATAGATGATCTCTTCTTCCTCATCCTAATAAGAATCTTCTTCATTGAACAAAGACATGGCTGCAAATTATTCAAATTGAGAGCTTAATTTCCATAAGATAGGATAAGAAAAGAGCTTTGATACCACTGTAATATCCTAGGATCTGATTTATTGGATATTAACTCTATTACAAAATTTAAAACAGAAAAATTGCAAGACTAAAACTAGTCATCAAAACTAGTATGGAAGAATTAGACTTGGACATAATTAACCCACCAAGATATTAAGAGTTTGACTCTTTTGGATATACAAAATCTGATAACAAGTGTGCAGAAATATAAAAAACATATTTAGGGCCAGCTTCAGTATCCTATTCACAAGGTACTGGGACCATTTATGTTTCAACAATAGTTGTCATTGAAGTCTACTCCAAGGATTCCTAGGTACACTAGAATATGCATACTAGATTCATCCACTTACACTTGAATACAACCAGAAGGTGGATAGCAGGTATTTACCTCGTAATATACCATTGTGGAAAAGTTACATGGGTTTTGGGAAGATTTGGCAGTGTTTGGAGGTCTGAAAAGGAAGAGCGTTATGGATGACTACACAACTAGCTTTCTTCTAGATTCTTTCAAACAGGTAGAGAGGGTCATGAATTCTCAATATAAGTCTTGGATTCGATTCATTATTGTATTAATAAGCTATTATGACTAACATAACTGAAAATAGACATCGAAATATCTTTTAGTTAAGAATACTGCAAAACTAGTCAAAATATAATTCTTAAAGAGTTGGTATTGAGAAAACTAAACAAAAACAATCATCAAAGCTATCGAATACTCTTTTGGATGGATAATATGAACTTAGACATAAATAATTATTCAGCATCAACCATTAACAGATACTATCAAAAAGAAAATGGAAGTATCATAGCTCAGATTTCACAAAGAGTCCTCCATCTTGATATCTTACAATGATTGGAGAAGAATGCTTTAAAGGAGAGTAGTAAGAGGGGATTTAGTCATTGGATATGCATTGTAGGAGGTCAAGGAGAATATTTATGCTAATGGGATGTGCAATTAACTTCTGAATCTTCTTATAGGAGCGCAATCTCTCTAATTTTGCTCTCCCTCTAAGTGAATATCACCAAAACTACATCACATCTGCTTGGATCTCTGCATCAATTCCGAAGGATCAATCTCTTCATGAAATGGGATGGATCAAAGATGCAAATCAGTCATCAATAGATGCATTGAATCATATGTATATAATTAGAAAAATAACTATGGAGCACATCTCCCACAGGTGGCTAAGGGTGCATCTCCAAATCCTATAGAATCTCAGAGCTTACTCATTCACAATGATCAACTATCAAAAGATGTGAAATGGAGTTCTCCTCCTTATTTTATAGAATTTTATCCTCGTGGTTGAGATTATCCTCTTAGAAATTCGAATTGGAGGAGGCATGGATGTTTCCTTGATTAGTTGGATTAGATTTGGACCTACATAGCCTCATGGATGCGTCCTCACTTGCCAAAATTGGAGCCTATAGATTTTATGGATGTTTCTAATCCTTCTTGAGTTGCACAAATCAAGAAACTTCTTTCTTTTTTTATTTTGATAACTTTCCTACTTTTCCTACTTTACTGCTTTTGGAAACATTTTGATTTTCAGAGTTTCCTACTTGTGTGCTTCTTTCTATCCTTTTTTTTGCTTTGCTATGATTTTCTTTCAGTTTCTTCTTTGGTTGAAAACTCATTGAGCTATTGTTATCTCCTTATGCGCCCTCATGGGGACCTTGGCATATTCCAACTCATTATCACATTTAATAATAATTAAATATCAAAATATTAATTGCATCATCTCCCATTTAATTTATTCTAAAACAACTATAATTGAAATGATATCCCTAGCTAATTTATTTAATTTCCTAAAGTACTTGGCGAAAACTTACTCCCTTGTTAATAATTTTCCACTAGAACCCATGGATTTTGATGGGTTAGTGGATTCTCCATGGTGTTGTAAAAATGGGGAAATAACATATATATGTAACTAACATTGGAACACATCAAGGTATATGTTCACTTTTCTCCCTTTATTCACGACGAAGGTGGGAAATAACAAAACATTGACAAAACTGAAGTTTTGGGACCAGGTTGTTCCTTTTGGGTGAAAATTCGATGTTGGTTGTGGAGCCAGATGTTCCAGTCTCATAGATGATATTGTCTCAGCCATGCACCTCTGAGCACTGTAGACTCATTCCCAAACCTTGGGGTTCGGGAAAGCGCCCCGATAAAAAAATTTGGGGTTTTTTTCGCCAACAGTTTTTGGGCCCATGGTTTTGGGTAACCCGTGGTATTTTCCCATTGTATTTCCCTTATAAAATAAAGACATTGTAACACAAATAGGGTTGATGTATTAGGTTTTATGCATTGTAAATATATCTGAGATCAAGATAGAGAGACTGTGAGACAGTGAAGAGGAAGTGCAGTGGTCGTGCTGTAGGTTGTATCCCTTCACTTTGCTGGACGGTATAATAATAAGGATTGGCAACTTCAGTGTGAACGTAGCCCATCTCGGGGTGAACCATGATATATTTGTTTCTCTCTTGTAATGTGTGTGTGATTATATTTTATTTTCTGTTTATTGGTATTGCTCTATGATCCTATTTTTCTAACAATTGGTATCAGAGCCAAAGGTCTATTTGGTAGATAAACCCACAGGAAGCTAGGGTTTCTGGTTCGAGTGGGAGAAATGGAAGAAGAAGCAAAGTTTAAGGTAGAAGTTTAATGGCCAAAACTTCAAGTTATGGAAGATGCAAGTGGAGGAATATATGTACCAAAAGGATATGTTCCTGTCGTTCGGAGGAAGAGCAAAGCAGCCGATGGCCATGAAGGATGAAGAATGGGAGGTTCTTGATAGAAAGGCTCTAGGAACAATACGGTTGAGCCTGTCTTTGTTGGTGGCTTTCAATATCTCAAAAGAAACAACAACGAAGGGTTTGATGAGCGCACTGGCTAAGCTGTATGAAAAACCCTCGGCCTCCAACAAGGTATTTCTAATGAAGCATTTATTTAATATGAAGATGTATGAAGGTGGATCTATTACTGATCATTTAAATGAGTTTAATATGGTTACAAATAAATTAATTTCTTTAAGTGTGAACTTTGATGATGAGGTTAGGGCTCTTCTAATCTTGTGTTCATTGCCAGAAAGTTGGAATAGCTTGGTCATGGATGTAAATAACTCTGTCTCTGGTTCAAACACCTTGAATTTGATGATGCTTTTGGTGTTATTCTTAGCGAGGAAATGCGAAGAAAAAGCACAGGTGAGACATCAGGTAATGTGTTGACCATGGAGAGAAGGGGAAGACAAAAGGAGAGAGGAAAGAGATAAGGTAATCGTGGCAAGTCTAAAACAGACAGATCCAAGTCCAGACTGGAAAAAATAGAGTGCTGGAGCTATGTCAAGAAAGGACATCTGAAGAAAGACTACAGATCTCTAAAGAAGAAAGGAGATGGACAGAAGGAAACTACCCAGGAAGCAAATGTAACAGGTGATGTGTTACAAGAGGCTTTGATTCTTGCATTAGATAATAATAGTGATTATTGGGTAGTAGATTTAGGGGCTTCATGTCATGCTACACCCCATAGGAAATATTTTCATGATTATGTTCCAGGCGATTTTGGACATGTTTTATTGGGTGATGATGAGCCATGTAAAAATTTTGGAATGGGTACGGTATGGATAAAAGTTAAGAATGGAACTGACTGGCTGTTAAAAGATGTTAGGCATATTCCTGCTATGAAAATAAATCTGATTTCAACAGGGCAGTTGGGAGATGGCAGCTATCTATCTACATTTGGAGAAAAGTGGTGGAAGATCACTAAAAGATCAATGGTGATAGAAAAAGGAGATAGGGTAAGTACGTTGTATTTATGTACTCATAATACTGACCATTATATCTCTTTAGCTTCCACAAGAATAGATACAGCATTGTGGCATCATAGGCTTGGCCACATGAGTGAGAAGGGGATACAGATTCTCTACTCAAGGAAGTTGCTTCCAGATTTGAAGCGGGTAAGTTTAGAATTCTGTGAGAACTGTGTTTATGGACAGAAGAGAGTCAAATTTCTCAGGGTTGGGAAACAAAAGAAGAATGAAAAGTTAGAGCTAGTGCATCTAGATGTATGGGGAACGACTCAGGTACAATCTCTTGGTGGCTCTCATTATTATGCTACATTTATTGATGATGCAACTAGGAAAACTTGGGTTTATTGCATTAGATAGAAATCTGATGTGTTTGCTACTTTTAAGAAGTGGAAATCTTTGGTTGAGAATGAGATAGGAAAAAGGTTGAAGTGTCTCAGATAATATAATGGAGGTGAGTACTACGGTAAGGAGTTTGATAGTTACTGTTCATACCATGAGATTCGTAGAGAGAAGATAGTCCCAAGAAAACCACAAGAAAATGGCGTGTCAGAAAGGATGAACAAAACAATCATGGAGCGTGCAAGGTGTATGAGACTGCATGTACGGTTTCCCTTACAATTTTGGGCGGATGTTGTAAATACTATTGTTTATTTAATAAACAGAGGACCTTCAAGTGCTTTGGATGGTGGTATTTGATCCGGATTTATGTGGGAACGAAACAAAAGATAGCATATACAGAATCATATACAAAGATATATTGCAAATAACACAGTGATACAGTAAACACGTATTCTATTAAATAGCGGAAATAGAACGGACTATAAAATACAATAGCTAGAATGGTTGTAGCTATCTCTGAGAAGAGATGTGGCCGCTATGCTCATTCGTGCCAAGATGAATACAATGAGAGTCTGAAAGGGCCTATTTATCATAAGCATGAGGGAAAGAATCCCAAACATCCAAAAACCTAACCCTAGAAGATGAACCGGCATAAAGTCATGTGGGCCCCGTTTGGGTAAGTTAGTACATCAACTTCCCGGGGTCGTAACTTTTGCATACGATCTCCGTTTGGGGCGCTCGGTAGCCCGTTGGAAAGGTCTATTCGAGATTTACAACTTTCGACTAGGGCCAAATGACAACCATTTGGCCCCCCAAATTGCCAAAAAAGGTCGTTTAGGGCCTCAAAATGGCTCCGGAAGTTCAGCACCCGAAAAACTGCTAAAAATAGTAATTTACCAAAATTGCCAGAAGACTGTTTTGAGCCAGTTGGAAGAGGTGGGCCGCCACCGATATCCACCTGGATCAATCCTCCCTCCTTAGGAAGCAATGGTCTCCATTGCATTAAATCCCTTATCATATGTCGAGCTGTGTGTCGAGTTGAGCTCTTGGTGTGACATTTGCTGAAGTGGAAAGGTTGCCTTACTTTGACATCTTCAGAGGGTTGTAATTGTTGTTGATGGACGTGCTGGAGCTGTTCAACAGTTTTGGTGATTGTGGTATCCTTGGTATGCACCGATGTGGATGGTTTCTTTTTGGAGGGGCCCCTTGAATGCGTGGCCTTGCACTGTGGAGGTACCCGAATAGGCGATGCTGCACTAACTTTGTGTTTTTCTTGTTTCTGCTGAGTAGAAGGATAATCTGCAGAGGTTGTGGATGTCTCCGCGATTTGATGTTCACCTTTAGTGGCAATTGCGAATAGGGAAAATTTCCCGGTGTGGGAGATTATCTTCCTTCCCTGCTTGTTTGGGGTATGTGCAACTATCTCTGGTATCCGATAGAGTTGTCCTCCCAAAGTAACAATGACACTGCGAGGTCGTGATTCATATACAGCATGACGCCTCCACATATATGGTTGTCCTAAAAGAACATCACATACTTCAAGTGGGGCCACATGACACAATACCTCATCTTTGAAGGGCTTGATGCCATATGGTAGGCGACATTGGTGACTAACACGGATCCTTCGTCCTTGGATTAGCCATCCAATAGTGTATGGTTGTGGGTGCGGCATTATTGGTAGCTCCAATCTCTTGATGACTTCTTCTGAGATCAGGTTCTTCTGGCTGTCGCTGTCTACAACAAAGTGTAGGGGAATTCCCTTCACCCACATCTGTGAGTGGAAAAGGCGCTCCTCTTCCTCCGACTCTTCAGGCTCCTCTGGCTGAATCTGTGTGGTGGAAACAACGGCACTGGGTTCTGCATCAATGATCTGCTTCCCTTTTCGCGCGGCTGTGAAATTAGGTTCCGAGTCAGAATCGGAACTGGGATCTGATTCTGAAGCTTTGATCTCAGCCACCAATGACTGTTTTGAGCGACAATCATCAGTGTTGTGCCAGGGGCTTTTGTGGAACTCGCACCACTTCCCGGTGTCCTTCTTTGTCTTTTCTTTACCCTTCTACGCCTGTGGTTGGGACTGGTTGTCCTTTTCCTGCCTCGTGTTTTGCGAGCCAGAGTTTCCCTTGCCCTGCTTCTCCGCAGGTCCGAAGTCACGCTTGTTCTTTTGCTGAAATTTCTGATCAATTTTGACAGCATATCGATAAGCGGATCCGAGTGAAGAGATTTCCAGGAAATCCATCTCTGTCCGGATGTACCAGTGTAGGCCACCGCGATATTTCAGTACTAGGTGCCGCTCGGAGTCCTTGATACCTAGCTTTGTGCGCAAGGTATGAAATTTGTTGGTGTACTCCGACACCGTTTGGTCCCTCTCTTGATGCAGGATGGTCCATTTTGTGTACTGGTCATCATAGCTTCCAACAGGGTAATATTGTTCCTTGACGGCATCTATAAAAGAGGCCCAAGTGGGTTTGGAATATTCAAACAATCCCGACTCGTCTGATGAGTTTTGCTCACAATAAGTTTCCCACCAATTTTTGACATGGGGGACGGCCTTGAGGAGTGCAAAGATGATCTTTTCCCTGTCGGAAAAATTGTGGACAGAGAAATACCCTTCTAGTAGATTCAACCATTTATCTAGGGCATCGGCATCGATTTGGCCTTCAAATAAAGGGATATCAAAATTAACTTGTACCTTGAAGGGAGTCGTATCTCCGAAATGGTTGCTCGTTGAGGGTGCATTTGCCGCTGTTGGCATGCGTTGAAGGATCTGGGTGAAATTATCCATCATCTCATTCCTCTGTCGCGTGAGGGCTTCCTCGAGCAACAAATTTATAGGATCTACTGCTCCGTCGTCTCTCTTTTCTTCCACCATGGGAGGCCGTTTGGGGCGGCGAGAGTGGTCTTCCCCAAGTGAAACTAGTTCGAGACCCAACTCTCTGTATCCTGACCTCGTCGGGGACATGCACCGAGAAACAATCAAAGAGCAGACCGCTCTGATACCACTGATCCGGATTTATGTGGGAACGAAACAAAAGATAGCATATACAGAATCATATACAAAGATATATTGCAAATAACACAGTGATACAGTAAACACGTATTCTATTAAATAGCGGAAATAGAACAGACTGTAAAATACAATAGCTAGAATGGTTGTAGCTATCTCTGAGAAGAGATGTGGCCGCTATGCTCATTCGTGCCAAGATGAATACAAGGAGAGGCCGAAAGGGCCTATTTATCATAAGCATGAGGGAAAGAATCCCAAACAACCAAAAACCTAACCCTAGAAGATGAACCGTCATAAAGTCATGTGGGCCCCGTTTGGGTAAGTTAGTACATCAACTTTTCGGGGTCGTAACTTTTGCATACGATCTCCGTTTGGGGCGCTCGGTAGCCCGTTGGAAAGGTCTATTCGAGATTTACAACTTTTGATTGGGGCCAAATGTATTTTGGAAGCAACCATTTGGCCCCCAAAATTGCCAAAAAAGGTCGTTTAGGGCCTCAAAATGGCTCTGGAAGTTCAGCACCCGAAAAACTGCTAAAAATAGTAATTTACCAAAATTGCCAGAAGACTGTTTTGAGCCAGTTGGAAGAGGTGGGCCGCCACCGATATCCTCCTGGATCAATCCTCCCTCCTTAGGAAGCAATGGTCTCCATTGCGTTAAATCCCTTATCATATGTCGAGCTGTGTGTCGAGTTGAGCTCTTGGTGTGACATTTGCTGAAGTGGAAAGGTTGCCTTACTTTGACATCTTCAGAGGGTTGTAATTGTTGTTGATCGACGCGCTGGAGCTGTTCAACAGTTTTGGTGATTGTGGTATCCTTGGTATGCACTGATGTGGATGGTTTCTTTTTGGAGGGGCCCCTTGAATGTGTGGCCTTGCACTGTGGAGGTACCCGAATAGGCGATGCTGCACTAACTTTGTGTTTTTCTTGTTTCTGCTGAGTAGAAGGATAATCTGCAGAGGTTGTGGATGTCTCCGTGATCTGATGTTCACCTTTAGTGGCAATCGCGAATAGGGAAAATTTCCCGGTGTGGGAGATTATCTTCCTTCCCTGCTCATTTGGGGTATGTGCAACTATCTCTGGTATCCGATAGAGTTGTCCTCCCAAAGTAACAATGACACTGCGAGGTCGTGATTCATATACAGCATGACGCCTCCACATATATGGTTGTCCTAAAAGAACATCACATACTTCAAGTGGGGCCACATCACACAATACCTCATCTTTGAAGGGCTTGATGCCATAGGGTATGCGACATTGGTGACTAACACGGATCCTTCGTCCTTGGCTTAGCCATCCAATGGTGTATGGTTGTGGGTGCAGCATTATTGGTAGCTCCAATCTCTTGATGACTTCTTCTGAGATCAGGTTCTTCTGGCTGCCGCTGTCTACAACAAAGTGTAGGGGAATTCCCTTCACCCACATCTGTGAGTGGAAAAGGCACTCCTCTGCCTCCGACTCTTCAGGCTGCTCTGGCTGAATCTGTGTGGTGGCAACAACGGCACTGGGTTCTGCATCAATGATCTGCTTCCCTTTTCGCGCGGTTGTGAAATTAGGTTCCGAGTCAGAATCAGAACTGGGATCTGATTCTGAAGCTT
This sequence comes from Larix kaempferi, assembly GCA_027924585.1. Lineage (NCBI taxonomy): Eukaryota > Viridiplantae > Streptophyta > Pinopsida > Pinales > Pinaceae > Larix > Larix kaempferi. Next base: position 7,424,918 of record BSBM01000502.1, read on the forward strand.
TGATCTCAGCCACCAATGACTGTTTTGAGCGACAATCATCAGTGTTGTGCCAGGGGCTTTTGTGGAACTCGCACCACTTCCCGGTGTCCTTCTTTGTCTTTTCTTTACCCTTCTTCGCCTGTGGTTGGGACTGGTTGTCCTTTTCCTGCCCCGTGTTTTGCGAGCCAGAGTTTCCCTTGCCCTGCCTCTGCGCAGGTCCGAAGTCACGCTTGTTCTTTTAATGAAATTTCTGCTCAATTTTGACAGCATATCGATAGGCGGATCCGAGTGAAGAGATTTCCAGGAAATCCATCTCTGTCCGGATGTACCAGTGTAGGCCACTGCGATACTTCAGTACTAGGTGCCGCTTGGAGTCCTTGATACCTAGCTTTGTGCGCAAGGTATGAAATTTGTTGGTGTACTCCGACACCGTTTGGTCCCTCTCTTGATGCAGGATGGTCCATTTTGTGTACTGGTCATCATAGTCTCCAACAGGGTAATATTGTTCCTTGACGGCATCTATAAAAGAGGCCCAACTGGGATTGGAATATTCAAACAATCCCGACTCGTCTGATGAGTTTTGCTCACAATAAGTTTCCCACCAATTTTTGACATGGGGGACGGCCTTGAGGAGTGCAAAGACGATCTTTTCCCTGTCGGAAAAATTGTGGACATAGAAATACCCTTCTAGTAGATTCAACCATTTATCTAGGGCATTGGCATCGAGTTGGCCTTCAAATAAAGGGATATCAAAATTAACTTGTACCTTGAAGGGAGTCGTATCTCCGAAATGGCTGCTCGTTGAGGGTGCATTTGCCGATGTTGGCATGCGTTGAAGGATCTGGGTGAAATTATCCATCATCTCATTCCTCTGTCACGCGAGGGATTCCTCGAGCAACAAATTTATAGGATCTACTGCTCCGTCGTCTCTCTTTTCTTCCGCCATGGGAGGCCGTTTGGGGCGGCGAGAGTGGTCTTCCCCAAGTGAAACTAGTTCAAGACCCAACTCTCTGTATCCTGACATCGTCGGGGACATGCACCGAGAAACAATCAAAGAGCAGACCGCTCTGATACCACTGATCCGGATTTATGTGGGAACGAAACAAAAGATAGCATATACAGAATCATATACAAAGATATATTGCAAATAACACAGTGATACAGTAAACACATATTCTATTAAATAGCGGAAATAGAACAGACTGTAAAATACAATAGCTAGAATGGTTGTAGCTATCTCTGAGAAGATATGTGGCCGCTATGCTCATTCGTGCCAAGATGAATACAAGGAGAGGCCAAAAGGGCCTATTTATCATAAGCATGAGGGAAAGAATCCCAAACATCCAAAAACCTAACCCTAGAAGATGAACCGTCATAAAGTCATGTGAGCCCCGTTTGGGTAAGTTAGTACATCAACTTCCCGGGGTCGTAACTTTTGCATACGATCTCCGTTTGGGGCGCTCGGTAGCCCGTTGGAAAGGTCTATTCGAGATTTACAACTTTCAAATGGGGCCAAATGCATTTCGAAGGAAATCATTTGGCCCCCCAAATTGCCAAAAAAGGTCGTTTAGGGCCTCAAAATGGCTCCGGAAGTTCAGCACCCAAAAAACTGCTAAAAATAGTAATTTACCAAAATTGCCAGAAGACTGTTTTGAGCCAGTTGGAAGAGGTGGGCCGCCACCGATATCCACCTGGATCAATCCTCCCTCCTTAGGAAGAAATGGTCTCCATTGCGTTAAATCCCTTATCATATGTCGAGCTATGTGTCGAGTTGAGCTCTTGGTGTGACATTTGCTGAAGTGGAAATGTTGCCTTACTTTGACATCTTCAGAGGGTTGTAATTGTTTTTGATGGACGCGTTGGAGTTGTTCAACAGTTTTGGTGATTGTGGTATCCTTGGTATGCACCGATGTGGATGGTTTCTTTTTGGAGGGGCCCCTTGAATGTGTGGCCTTGCACTGTGGAGGTACCCGAATAGGCGATGCTGCACTAGCTTTGTGTTTTTCTTGTTTCTGCTGAGTAGAAGGATAATCTGCAGAGGTTGTGGATGTCTCCGCGATCTGATGTTCACCTTTAGTGGCAATTGCGAATAGGGAAAATTTCCCGGTGTGGGAGATTATCTTCCTTCCCTGCTCATTTGGGGTATGTGCAACTATCTCTGGTATCCGATAGAGTTGTCCTCCCAAAGTAACAATGACACTGCGAGGTCGTGATTTATATACAGCATGACGCCTCCACATATATGGTTGTCCTAAAAGAACATCACATACTTCAAGTGGGGCCACATCACACAATACCTCATCTTTGAAGGGCTTGATGCCATATGGTAGGCGATATTGGTGACTAACACGGATCCTTCGTCCTTGGCTTAGCCATCCAATGGTGTATGGTTGTGGGTCCGGCGTTATTGGTAGCTCCAATCTCTTGATGACTTCTTCTGAGATCAGGTTCTTCTGGCTGCCGCTGTCTACAACAAATTGTAGGGGAATTCCCTTCACCCACATCTATGAGTGGAAAAGGCGCTCCTCTGCCTCCGACTCTTAAGGATCCTCTCGCTGAATCTGTGTGGTGGCAACAACGGCACTGGGTTCTGCATTAATGATCTGCTTCCCTTTTCGCGCGGCTGTGAAATTAGGTTCCGAGTCAGAATCGGAACTGGGATCTGATTCTGAAGCTTTGATCTCAGCCACCAATGACTGTTTTGAGCGACAATCATCAGTGTTGTGCCAGGGGCTTTTGTGGAACTCGCACCACTTCCCGGTGTCCTTCTTTGTCTTTTCTTTACACTTCTTCTCCTGTGGTTGGGACTGGTTGTCCTTTTCCTGCCCCGTGTTTTGCGAGCCAGAGTTTCCCTTGCCCTACTTCTGCGCAGGTCCGAAGTCACACTTGTTCTTTTGCTGAAATTTCTGCTCAATTTTGACAGCATATCGATAGGCGGATCCGAGTGAAGAGATTTCCAGGAAATCCATCTCTGTCCGGATGTACCAGTGTAGGCCACTGCGATATTTCAGTACTAGGTGCCGCTCGGAGTCCATGATACCTAGCTTTGTGCGCAAGGTATGAAATTTGTTGGTGTACTCCGACACCGTTTGGTCCCTCTCTTGATGGAGGATGGTCCATTTTGTGTACTGGTCATCATAGTTTCCAACAGGGTAATATTGTTCCTTGACGGAATCTATAAAAGAGGCCCAAGTGGGATTGGAATATTCAAAGAATCCCGACTCGTCTGATGAGTTTTGCTCACAATAAGTTTCCCACCAATTTTTGACATGGGGGACGGCCTTGAGGAGTGCGAAGACGATCTTTTCCCTGTCCGAAAAATTGTGGACAGAGAAATACCCTTCTAGTAGATTCAACCATTTATCTAGGGCATCGGCATCGATTTGGCCTTCAAATAAAGGGATATCAAAATTAACTTGTACCTTGAAGGGAGTCGTATCTCCGAAATGGCTGCTCATTGAGGGTGCATTTGCCGCTGTTGGCATGCGTTGAAGGATCTGGGTGAAATTATCCATCATCTCGTTCCTCTGTCGTGCGAGGGCTTCCTCGAGCAACAAATTTATAGGATCTACTGCTCCGTCGTCTCTCTTTTCTTCCACCATGGGAGGCCGTTTGGGGTGGCGAGAGTGGTCTTCCCCAAGTGAAACTAGTTCGAGACCCAAATCTATGTATCCTGACCTCGTCGGGGACATGCACCGAGAAACAATCAAAGAGCAGACCGCTCTGATACCACTGATCCAGATTTATGTGGGAATGAAACAAAAGATAGCATATACAGAATCATATACAAAGATATATTGCAAATAACACAGTGATACAGTAAACACGTATTCTATTAAATAGCGGAAATAGAACAGACTGTAAAATACAATAGCTAGAATGGTTGTAGCTATCTCTGAGAAGAGATGTGGCCGCTATGCTCATTCGTGCCAAGATGAATACAAGGAGAGGCCGAAAGGGCCTATTTATCATAAGCATGAGGGAAAGAATCCCAAACATCCAAAAACCTAACCCTAGAAGATGAACCGTCATAAAGTCATGTGGGCCCCGTTTGGGTAAGTTAGTACATCAACTTCCCGGGGTCGTAACTTTTGCATACGATCTCCGTTTGGGGCGCTCGGTAGCCCGTTGGAAAGGTCTATTCGAGATTTACAACTTTCAATTGGGGCCAAATGGAAACCATTTGGCCCCCCCAAATTGCCAAAAAAGGTCGTTTAGGGCCTCAAAATGGCTCCGGAAGTTCAGCACCCGAAAAACTGCTAAAAATAGTAATTTACCAAAATTGCCAGAAGACTGTTTTGAGCCAGTTGGAAGAGGTGGGCCGCCACCAATATCCACCTTGATCAGTATTCCAGAGGAGGCATGGATAGATAAAAAGGTAAACTACTCATTTATGAGAACGTTTGGTTGTGAATCATTTGTCCATATTGATAAAGAAAATAAAACAAAGCTTGAATCTAAATCCAAGAAATGTACCTTTATTGGATATGGGGTTGATGAATTTGGTTATCACTTATGGGATTATGAAAATAAAAAAATCATCAGGATTAGAGATGTGATATTCAATGAAAAGGTCATTTATAAAGATCAATTGCAGGTAAAGAAACAGGAAAAGGAAACCACACAGTACATAGTACTTGATGAAATTCAAGAAAATGAAGTTCCAAAGGTGCTAGAAAATCAAGAATAACAGCAAGTACCTGAAACTCCTGCAACTGCAAGAAGATCTACCAGGTTAAGTAGACTCCTCGAATGATACTTTCCTTCATTGTATTATTTATTGATGACTGATGCTGGTGAACTAGAGTGTTATGAAGAAGCAATGTAGGTGGAAACTAGAAAGAAGTGGAAGCAAGGCATGAATGAGGAGATGGAATCATTGGTAGGAAACCAGACTTGGGATTTGGTTCAGTTTCCTGCTGGTAAAAGAGCATTGCAGAACAAATGGATTTACAGGTTGAAGGAAGAAGAAGGAGGTAAGAAGCGGTATACGGAGAGACTTGTTGTAAAGGGGTTTGCACAGAAGAAAGGTATAGATTTTGATGAAATATTTTCTCTTGTTGTTAAGATGACTTCAATTAGGACTATCTTAAGTCTAGTGGCGGTAGAATATTTGCATCTTGAACAGTTAGATCTAAAAACAATCTTTCTTCATGGGGATTTTGAGGAAGAGATATATATGTAGCAACCACAAGGGTATGAGGTCAAAGGAAAGGAGAACTTGGTATGCAGGTTGAAAAAGAGCTTGTATGGCTTGAAGCAAGCCCGAAGGCAGTGGCATTTAAAAATTGACAGGTTTATGACAGAACAAGGTTATAGTAGATATCATCCTGACCACTGTGTTTATTTCAAGAAGCTAGACAATGAAAGATATATTATCTTGTTATTGTATGTGGATGACATGCTTGTTGTAGGGTCTAACATCCAGGATATAAATGTGCTCAAAAGGAAACTAGCTAATTCATTTGCGATGAAGGATTTGGGTGCTGCAAAGGAAATCCCTTGTATGAGAATAACAAGAGACAGGAAAAATCGCAAATTGACATTGTCTTAGAGTGAGTAAATACAAAAGGTGTTGGAGAGGTTCAGAATGCAGAATGCAAAACCAATTAGTACACCTTTGGCTAGCCATTTTAGTCTAAGTAAGGAAATGTGTCCCAAGACACAGGAAGAGACAGATTACATGTCCAAGATTCCCTATAAATCAGAAATTGGCAGCTTGATGTATCCCATGGTGTGCATAAGACCAGATATTGCACAAGCATTGGGAGTTGTGAGCAGATATATGAACAATCCAGGTAAAGAACATTGGGAGGCAGTACAGTGGATTCTCAGGTATTTGGGAGGTACTACCACTCAGGCATTATGTTTTGGAGGTTCAGACACTATTCTACAGGGATATGTTGATGAAGATATGGAAGGTGATAAGGATAGCAAGAGGAGTACCACATGGTATGTGTTTACTGTAGGTGGAACAACAGTAAGTTGGATTTCAAAACTGCAGAAGGTTGTTGCACTTTCAACAATAGAAGCAGAGTATGTTGTTGTTACAGAGGCTAGTAAAGAGATGATTTGGTTGCATAGGTTTATGGAGGAATTGGGTAAGAAGCAGAAGGATAGTAGGTTGTATAGTGACAGCCAGAGTGCCATTCATCTTGCAAAGAACTCAACATTCCATTCCATGACTAAACATATACAGCTCAAGTACCATTTCATATGCTCTGTTATGGAAGATGAACTATTCAAGATGGAAAAGATATAGACTAGCCAGAATCCTGCAGACATGTTCACAAAGGTAGTGACCAGAGAGAAACTGAGTTCCTACTCGATTTTAGTTGGCCTTCTAGCGTGAAGGTGAAGATGAGAAAGTTTCCAAGTCCAAGGTTTAGCAAGTACAACAGCGGTGGAGTTGTTGTGATCAATCTCCGAGTGTGAGATTGTTGGTTGTGGAGCCAGATATTCCAGTCTCATAGATGATATTGTCTCAGTCGTGCACCTTAGAGGACTATACAGTCATTCCCAAACCTTGATGTTCGGGGGCGTAGCCCCCGAGAAAAAATTTTAGGGTTGTTTTACGCCAACAGTTTTCGGGCCCATGGTTTTGGGTAACCCGTGGTATTTTCCCATTGTATTTCCCTTATAAAATAAAGACATTGTAACATGGCTAGGGTTGATGTATTAGGTTTTATACATTGTAAATATCTCTGAGATCAAGAAAGAGAGACTGTGAGACAGTGAAGAGGAAGTGCAGTGGTTGTGCTGCAGGTTGTATCCCTTCACTTTGTTGGGCGGTATAATAATAAGAACTGGCAACTTTAGTGTGGACGTAGCCCATCTTGGGGAGAACCACGATATATATGTGTCTCTCTTGTAATGTGTGTGTGATTATATTTTCATTTTTGTTTATTCTTATTTCTCTGCGATCCTGTTTTTCTAACATTCGCGACCTGGGTCAGTAATTTTGAAGGAACACCAATGACCTCCTTCTAGGGTGGTCAGTTCAGGTTTGAATTTCACTATTTTGGTTTTACCACTTCCCTAAGGTCATGTGGAGGGAATGAGATGGAATAAAGATTCTAATTATGCACAATAAAGATGTATAAGGATGAAAAAACTAATGACATGGTAGGTGAGAAAATTTGGTTGTTAACATAAGGATCTTCAGAAATTGTTACCAAGAAGTGCATCCATTATACCATTTCCAAAGTTATGAGTCTAATTATAATACCCCCATTTATAATCTTTCCTTATCATTAAAGATTCCATGGAAAGTAAAATAGTGTTCCATTTAGGTATCCCAACCTGAGGGATTTGTGCCATCAAACATGTGCATGTATACCTTTGGAAAGATGTGTGATGAATGGTTATCTCAAAGGGGTGGACGTGGGGTATTTGGATAAAGAGTGTAAGTATCCCACACTTCATTTTTAACTTCCTTTATGGTTGGATATACTTTTTATGGGTCTAGACCCACTTGTTGACATAATTATCTCGACACCTTGTATTTCCTGCCCATCTTGTTGTTGATGTTGTTGATATCCTTATGCAATTTTGTAATTGATGTGTCAATCCAATTCGATGTTTTGGGTATTTCCTTCTTTTGGTGCTACATGGATGCATAATACCGAATGTGGACCATGGCACCATGTATGAGAGGGAAGTGTTAACACCAACTTATATCAAGATGAAAAGTAACTCAAGAGGATTCTTTTGAGAAATACCTCTAAATGATTTATTTTTAAGTTTGTATAGAGAAAGAGTTTTTGGAGATGTATACTAACAAGATCAACATGGTGCAAGGAATGTTTTGAGATAGGTCTCCCACAATAGTGTTTTCATTTAAATGTCAATGGGAGTATTACTCCGTATTGAATATTAAAACATTGAAAAAACTATCAATTCCTTCCTGATTCAAATATGTAGGAATTTAAATAGTTGGTGACAGTGGACAAGCTTTCCACGTTCCTAAGGATGACATACTAAAAACTGGTATAACTGTTTGATATACATGTAGGGTCCAAACATAGTTCTCAATCCAATCTCTCAATGCACTAACTAAAGGGGCAACCATGCCATTAGACATACTACCCAACTACCTAGGTACTAGAGAGAAATATTCTTGAGTTCTATGCTTGGTGCCAGTATAAAAGAAAGATGATTGATTATAACTATTTAACTTCATAATCAATAAATGAATGCATATTTTTTCCTATTTGTATCAAATTTGTGTAAATAACTATTTAACTTCATAATCAATGAATGAACACAAATTTTTCCTATTTGTGGGATTTTTTTGTTATCGTTCCATATTGGAATAGTTGGCACATAACAATAAGATAGATATTAGTTTTGTGATAATTGCAAATTAGTAAAATTGGGTAAATTGCAAGTATTTTAGTTCAAAATTAGTTAATGAATGCAACTTTTATTACGTTAATGAATGCAACTTTTATTTTTATCCATTGGTCCCTTAATGAATGCAACTTATGCTATTTTAGTTCAAGTATTTTAGTTCAAAATTAGAAATTAGTTTTATTTTTATTGATAATGGGATCTTATAGATAATGTATTGGAATTAACCACTTGGCTCTATTATCCATTGGTCCCTTACTTGGTTACTAGTTTTAGGATATGAGATTGTATTTTTATCATATGATTCTCATGCTTAGATTATTTATACATATGTAGATGTTGCATGTCATTGTTGATATATTTTATGCTTAGTGTGTCATAATATTAATTCGTTATCTTTTGCTTAATGGATTTTATAAGGTTTTTAGTCTTTTGTTTTCATCATAGTGGATTTACTTTATTGGCCAGTCCATAATAGGTCCTTTCATTTTCCACCTAACAATCTTTCCTGGACGACATTTTCTCAATGGTCATCACCTCATCATCCTTTTCATACTTCTAGTATTCATACTATTGGCTCATATAAGTTACAGGGGACAGTTCAATTGAGATAACTTTGTTGCAGCAGATTAGTCTAGTATGATAGTGGGCCAATTTTTCCATGTCATACTTGCTTTTGAGGATCCCTATGCCTTGCTCCATCTTATGCATCTTATGATCCACATTGGGCTTCCCTTTTTGGATTTTTGTGATTGCATTTGGGGGATTATATCCAATAAACATGTCCAATCATGACTATTTTGGACTCATTGCTTCAGAGAAATCAATTTGATGGGAAAAGAGTGGGAAACCGGAGTTATAAAAGGAATGTGCAGGTAAACATTCTGGTTCATTGTGCATTGTGAGAAAATTGAAGAAACTAGAGAGCGAAGCTAAGTGAATTGAAGTCAGAGATTTGCGATGTCTTATGTGATATCTAGCACCACTACGCAAGAGCCACCCATGACGAAGGAACACATTGTTGAAGAGAATGCACAGATTGCATATGCACTGGCTCGGATATTTCAAAAGAAGAGAAGTGCCAATCGGTCGGTGGATGCGGTGAGAAGAACAAAAACCACACACAACATGACATTGTTGAAGAGAATGTAGATATTGCATATGCACCGGCTTGGATATTTCGAAAGAAGAGAAGCGCCAATTGGTCGGTGGATGTGGAGAGAGGAAAAAAAACAACACACAACATGATGTGGGCTACAGCTACAGGAAGAGAAACGGTCACTTCAGAAGCCGCAGAAGAAGAGGCGACAACGATTAAAGGAAGGGCCAAGCAGCAGTAAGGTCCAACTGTGGCGGAGATTCCAGGATATGTGTCATTGAGTAGGGAAGGGGATCCTTCGATAAGATTTGGAAAGAGCACCAAGTATACCACAATGGAACCAGTGACACCAGAAGGTGTCCACATTACTGGTGGAGTGTTACAGTAGCTGCACAAGCTGCAATACATCGACCATGAAGTTTTAGCATATCCCGAGTGCACCCAACACAAGTTCATGGATAAATTTCAGGAGGAAGGAGGCCCAATTACAAGGGAACAAATCCCATGGGCATTGGGAATATAGCGATCGAGATTGTTATCGATCATTCACATGTCACATTTTAGGCAATCGACGGAGGTCAATGCATGCATAAAAAAATGGCTCATCTGTCTTGACAGCGGCTACTTGTGGCTCGACAGAAAGATCCCAATTGACGTGGATCTTATTGCGAGGATTACCGGGTTACCCAAAATGGGAGTAGACCCATCGCAGTACTTTCAAGGAAAATACAATGACAAGAAGTTCATTGTGAAGATGAAAAAAAAACTGCGGTTACCTAGTCGACACAATTAACGACCAAGCAGTCAGGATCGCAACAAATTTTTTATCCATCAATATAGTTCACAAAAACCACCCCAACCAATGCACATCAGGGGTGATCGCATCAACGGAGCAATGTGCGTCCAGGTTTAAAATGAACTGGTCACTATTTTTATTAAATGAACTGATGGAGGATGTAGTTGCAGCATAGGAAAAGGGTAATGCCTTTACTTATTCTTGGCTCCTTTTGTTAATTGTTGTGGTCACATGGATGGAGCCACCACAGTACCAAAACATAGATATGGAAAGTGTCAAAGTGTGCCAAGGGGGGCGGTATAAAAATTTATGGGCACTGAATGACAAGGACAGGAAGCGCAATAAAACCATACAATTTTACATATCCTTGCAAGAGCAGCACACATAAGCAGTGAAGGTCCCATGATTGAGAAAGGTCACGACAAGAGGAAAAGGCAGATTGCGAGGCTTGTTGTGGGCCCTCAAGCAATTTTTATCCAAGCACAAGCAAACCCAGTGAAGGAGTGGTTAACCACACAGTACAAGCTGACTGAAGAAGATTTGGACGCCCTCGTAGAGGAATGGCCAAATGAATGGAAGACCACAGTCGACGACGAGCAATTATTGGATCCGGAGGATGGAAAGCTAACAGACGTGCCAAAGATAGAGACTGAGATGAGGGAATTAGAGGACGAAGATGAAGGGGAGGAAGACCAGTTAGGGAAAGTGAGTGAAAGTCATGATGGGTCGACTGACACTCCAATAGATTTGGAGTTGGAAGCGCGGTGAAAAGAAGAAAGAATGAAGAGGAATAGGGACAAAGGAGAAGGGAATACCACTAATGGTCTTCCCGATGAGCAAATGAATATGTTTCTCGAGAGGATGACAATGGTGGCAGAAGAAAACTGAGCAAAAGTGACACAACATACGACACAGTATTTCCACCAAGTGTCACAGTTTTTAGAAACACTAAGTAATGATGTGATGGAGACCATGGTGAAGCCAAGGATTGAAGAGGCCAGCTAGTAAAAGGTACGATAGGAAAAGGTTGATATTGGCACTTAGCAGCGAATCCTGCAGGTGCTACCTGGCGCGATTACGACCAGGAATGAATATTTAGACCTATCCCTACTTGGGCTAAACACTCTAATTATAGACCTAGACATGTTACCTATGTTCATGCTTCGTTGCACCCACATTGGGACCAGGGAAGAAATCCACAAGCGAGAAGCATCGACACACGATCAAATCATCAATTATAAGTGGCAAGTAAGAAGTGTTGAGGTGGATATTGAACAACTCCACGAAGAAAAACAGATAGAAATGAAGGAAACAAGGAGAGCAATGGATGACAGGAAGCGGCTAGAGCATGCCATCTCTATGGCATGTGAAGATGTGCCAGAAATATTTAAGGAAATAGTCATGGAGGCCAAGGAATTGAATTTTGGTGTAGTCATTGTGGATGTTAGAAAAGTTAATGAGGAATTGCAAACAAGGGTGGCACCAAGCACACCACTAGAACAACTTGAATCATGGAAGACCAACATTGAATATGTTGCAACGGAGATCATAGAGTTGGAAAAAACAACGCAACACATAACAGAGGAAGTATCATAATTTTTGGGAAGCCTAATACAAGATGAGCAATTGCACCAGTTGAATGTGCAAATTGGGGAAGCAGAAGCACAGTTGGAAACACTAACAAGATCGCTAAATATAATGCCCCTACTTTTTCTAATAACTAAAGTGACATAGTGAAGGAATTACAAAAATAGGTCAACAAGGCGTGACAAAGAAAGCAGAGGGGGACATTGTAGTTGGACGAGTTGCAGTCTAAGGTAGAGAAACTGGTAATCGAATCAATGCGAGTATTGACACAATCAAGGAATCTTTAGAGAAGATGTAGCAAAATGAATATGAGCATCCAATGGAGCAAGAGGTCAAGGAATGCACAATTCTCAAAGCAACATCTAGGGAAGACGTCGACATAATTAAAGCAGCATATGCAGAGTTTAAGGCAGAAGTGAACACACCATAAGCATCCGGATGAAGTGGATCGAGGGAGAGCCACAAGTTTGTGTTGGGGGCCTTTTGGCATGGGGATAGTTCATAGAAGTTTTGGTACAAACAGTAACAATGAAGACAAGTGGACCACGACAAAGGTAAAGAGTGATCACAGAGCGAATCAAAGTGGTTAAAGCGGTTAAATTGAGGTAGGATTTAGTTAGACTTATTGGTTAAGATATGTCCACTTTGTGAAGAGGACCAATTTTGTATCGGGCCACTAAGCCTATAAATATGAGTCGCATTCTAAGCCTTTGGGCATCTTTATTTATTGTCTATATTGAATTTTATCTGAGTTTTGGAGGATCAGTTCTGTGGCTCTGTATCTCTGTCGATTTTGTGATTTATAAGATGGATTTGAGGTATGAAGTCTGCTTTTAATGAGAAGGAATGTTTCATCCATGATTTTGTCCCTCATGTGTTATGTTGCAGTATGATTAGATTTGTTATGGTGCAGTTTGATTAGATATGTTATGTCGTAGTTATAATATGTATCACAGATATGTTAATATGTTTCTATATGGTAATGCGTAAATCTGATTAATATGTCTCTGTATGCGATGATGGTGCTATGATGTGATTGCTAACTATGTCGATATCTAAGTTATGCTATGATTAACTATTGAAAGATGGATGTCCTCTTATACCTACGGAAGCTTTCTTCTTGAAACCCCCTTATGTGTCTCGGGTGATACCTCACTCAATTTGTGAGTGTTTCTGGAAAGGCTACATCTTTTCTGGGCAGATATCTATGGGTGTTTGTGTTGATATTTGTTGACATTGCGCAACACAAACCCATGTCGACAGATCTATGTCAACACTCCAAAATAGGAAGAGAGGTTCATGAATTCTCAGTGTGAGGCTTGTATTATATTCATTACTATATTGAGAATCTATAATAATTTCCATAACTGAAAATATACATCGAGATATCTTTTAATTAGGAATACTGCAAAACTCGTCAAAATTTAATGCTTAAAGAGCTAGTCTTGAGAAAACTAAACACAAACAGCCATTAAATCTCTCGAATTATCTTTTGCATGGATAATATGAACTCGAACATAAATAATTATTTAGCACCAACCATTAAGAGATCTTATAAAAAATCAAATGGAAGTATCATACCTCATATTTTACAAACAATCCACAATTGTGAGATCTTACAATGATTGGAGAAGATTGTTTTCAAGGATAATAATAAGAGGGGATTTAATAAATGTATATGCATTGTAGGAGGTCAAGGAGCGGTTGTATTCTCATGGGAGGTGCACTGAAATTCTGAATATTCTTACAGGAGCACAATCTATCCAACTATTCTCTCCCTCAATGTGAATCTCATCAAAACTACATCAAATCTGCTGGGATCTCTGCATCGACCCTAAAGGATCAATCTCTTCATGAAATGGGATGGATCAAACCTAAAAATTAGTAATGAATGGCTGCATTGAATCATATTCAAAATATTGGAACAATAACTATGAGGCACATCTCCCACAGGTGGCTAAGGGTGCATCTCCAAATCCTAGAGAAGCCCAAAGCTTACTCATTCACAATGATAAACTCTCAAAATATGTGAAATGGAGTTCTCCTCCTTCTTTTATAGACTTTTCTACTCATGGTTGAGCGTATCCTCTTATAAATTCGAATTGGAGGAGGCATGGATGTTTATGTGCTTAGTTGGAATGGGTTTGGACCCACCTAGCCTCATGGATACGTCCTCACTTGCTAAACTTGGACACTGTAGATTTTCTGGATGTTTCTAATCCTTTTTGACTTGCGCAAATCAAGAAACTTATTTCTTTTTTTATTTTGATAACTTTCCTTCTTTTCCTGATTTACTTCTTTTGGAAACATTTTGATTTCTAAAGTTTCATGCTTTTGTGTTTCTTTGCATCTTTTTTTTGCTTTTCTTTTCGTTTCTTTCAATTTCTTCTTTGGTTGAAAAATCATTGAGCTATCCTTATCTCCTTATGTTCCCTCATAGGACCGTTAGCATATTCCAACTCATTATCACATTTAATAATAATTAGATATAAAAATATTAATTGCATCACCTCCCATTTAATTTATTATGAACCAACTATAATCAAAATTATCTCCCTACGTAATTTATTTAATTTCCTAAAGTACTTGGCCAAAATATACTCCCTTTTTAATAATTTTCCACTAGAACCTGTGGAGTTAGATGGGTTAGTGTTTTCTCCATGGTGTTTTCAAAATAGGGACATAACAGTACTCCCATCCCAACATTGCTTGTCCTCAAACAATGAAAAACATGGGGTTAAAAAACATGTACATTGCCACCAACTGTTGTTGCCAATCAAGATGGCCAACAAAGAGTATACTACATCACATAATGTTGGCATATGCTGCACTCCTCCATATTATCCAATGCATCTTCTTGGAATATCCTCCATGAAAATATCTTACTCACCCTCATGTGAGTCTCCAAAAGACCATTGTGACCATATAAGAGCGGAACATGAACAACTGCCAAAGTATCCTCCTCTAATATTGGTTTGGGAATTAGGTGGGTAGGGTCTTTAAAGTGGATGAATGTCATGTGTCGATATTCATGAATAAATCCATCCATAGGATGACATGCCACCCATTGTTGCTTCCATTCATTGAGCTCAATCTCACCTTCAAATCTGCACCTAGCCAATGCACACATATGTGCTAGCATCTCGTTGTCATGGTGTGCATAATGATTCCCATGGATCTGCAATCTCTTGTTCACATATTTTGTGATGGAACAAATAAATGTGGACTGAATCCTCTCCATGTAAAAATGAACTTCACCTTGCTCAAGCATCATATTAAGATACATTTTCTTCATCCCTCCAACTTCACACTCAAACAATGTAAATTATTTCCAAGCATGCAATTCAACTCTCAAACTAGAACAATAATTCTCCAACAATCCATAGTGATCCCACATGTCATCCAAAAGAATAAACACATGCTTACAAAATTTCTTGTAGTATGCTTCAAGTGTCTCAAATAAGCCATTTCCCATGCTTAGAAGTCTTGAATTGTCACATTGGAATTCTTCATCTATCTAAAATTGGTGATGGACAACGTGGAGATCAATATTGAGAAACAAATTGTCCTTATACCATCTACTCCTCTTCCTTTTCTAAGGTATTTTGAATGTAATTAGAGTCACATAAAGCTTGGTGAATATTGGTTCGAAATATTTCTTCCTGTGCCTTCTAACCTCATATTTGAACCTCTTGATATGCTTGTATGTATGGGTGAAATTTTTTTGGACCCTTACTCCCATTTTAAGGAAGTGCTCAACTAGGAAAAAATCATGGGAATCCCCCATAAACTCCATAAAAACTGATTCTGGCACCCAAAATATGCCTTGATCCCACTGTCACTGCTGCATGTCTCCCAATGGCACTGTTATGTGTGGAAAACTATCATTCCAAAGAATTACAGGGTCCCACTGTCTCAGCTACATCATCCCAAACATCAGGATCAACATGAAGAATGTATCATCATGGAGGATATCTAGCTCACTCCACCAAACTGGAAGTTCGTTATTTCTGATGAAAGACTGAATCTCAGTAAGTTTCTCCATCAAAGCATGAATCTCCTCATGTTCCATGTGAGAAACAGCATAGAGACTCTCATCATTCCTATCCAATTGACGTAGGTGACAATCCCATGTCCTCAAGGAATCATCTAGAAACCATAAATGCCCATGCAAATTCTCATAAAATATGTGTGATGTGTCATTCAACTCTCCACTGATGGAGGCAAGAAACTCACTGTTTGGGTACACAAGGTACTACCAAAGGACCGAACACCAAGAGCAACCACTTCACACAAACAGATCACAGATCAACACACCGATGTTTTGACGTGGTTTAAACCCTCTTGAGGGAAACACTCCATGGCCCTAGCCAAATAGCTTCTACGGGACAATTTATTATGCAAAGAAAGAAAGTTACAAATGAGCTTCTCATAATCGATCAACTAAACAATGACCCTCCATGCTCTTTAAATAGAGATCATGGACCAATCGTGTGTTAAGCAATGGATCAAGGTTAGGTTTGATCTAAGAGAAGTTGAGCTGTCGGATCACTCTATGTCGGGAACATATCGTGACCGTTGGATTAAGTATTTACAAATGCATACTAATGCATACTAAAGAAACACACTATCCCTAATAGATATATTACACAAGTTGATCTTAACTAACTCCTAAGTGTCTAAATATCCTAACATCCCCCCTTAAGAACAACTTGGGATAGGATTGAAGGATTTACAAAAGTGACACTATTAGGAGAAGGAAGGAGGCATTAGAGCCTATCCCCCCTTAATGACAAGTTCCTGAACTCCTAACATAGATCGAAGTTTAGAAAACTTCACTTCTGTAAGAGACTTGGTGAATATGTCTGCAACTTGATCATCTGTAGGGCAAAAGAGCACTTCAAGAACACGATCATGAACAAGATTTCTGATGAAGTGCATATGTAGATCAATGTGTTTGTTGCATTGATATAGAACTGGATCTTTGGCAAACTTGATGGCACTTTGATTGTCGCACCAAAGTGGAGTAGGCTGCTGCTGCTTGAATCCAAACTCTGAAAGGATCTGTCAAAGCCATAAACCTTCCTGACTGGCATTAACGGCTGCTCGATATTCTGCCTCTGCTGAAGAAAGAGCAAGAGCTTGTTGTTTCTTACAAGCCCAAGTAATAGGTCTAGATCCCAGACTGAAAACATAACCTGCAGTAGACTTTCGATCATCAGGATCGCCAGCTCAATCTGAATCAGTGAAACCAACCAACAAAGGTTTCCCCCCTGTACTGTAATGAATCCCAAACTGAACTGTACCTCGAATATATCGAAGTATTCTTTTAGCTGCTTTCTAGTGACTTTCATGAGGTGTCTGCATATAACGGGAAACACGACCAATGGAAAAGGAAAGGTCGGGATGGGAATGAGTCAAGTATAAGAGACTACCAACAAGATGACAATATAAGGTGGCATCGACTTCAGGTGAAGTACAAGTGGCAGAAAGTTTTACTCCAGACTGGAAGGGAGAAGGGGCTGGTGTACAATCTTCCATGTGAAAGCGACGAAGAAGGTCACAAGCATACTTAGACCGAGAAAGAAAGATTCCTTCTATGGTTTCCAAGACTTGGAGACCAAGAAAATAATGCAAATGTCCTAAGTCTGATATTTCAAAATTTTGTTTAAGACTGGATTTCACATGGGTTATAAGCTTAGGGTCACTACCAGTAAGAATAAGGTCATCAACATATAGAACAAGTATGATGAGATGGTTTCCTACTTTCTTGGTATAGACATTGGGGTCAGAATGGCATCTAGAAAAACCAGTGTCAAGGAGAAAGTGATCCATTTTGGCATACCAAGCTCTAGGAGCTTGCTTAAGGCCATATAAGGATTTCTTAAGGCGGTAGACAAGGCTAGAGTTATTCTAAACATAGCCAGGAGGTTGTTCCATATAAATTTCCACCTGTAAATCACCATGTAAGAAGGAAGAATTGACATCCATTTGATGGACTTCCCAGTTGTGTAAGGCTGCAAGGGAAAGAACAAGGTGGATGGAGTTCATTTTTGCAACGGGAGCAAAGGTTTCATTGTAGTCAATCCCTTCAACTTGGGAAAAACCTCTGGCAACTAACCTTTCCTTAAGTATTTCAACACTTCCATATGATGCATACTTAGTTCTGTAGACCCATTTACATCTGACAAGTTTTCTTCCTTTTGGAAGAGGTACAAGATCCCAAGTATCGTTCGCCATTAAGGAATGATATTCTTCATCCATGGCTGCATCCCAATCTGGATTCCCTGAATCTTCTGCAAAAGTTTTTAGATCATGATTCTTGGAAACTTGTTCCAAAAGAGAAGAGGCTCGCTGAAACTGAGAACGTGTTCGACGTTGATATCTAGGATCACCGGCAAGATCACCAGCTGCTTCACATGTTGAACAGACCCATCGAGGAAGCACTTGTGCTGGTGCAACTCGAGGAACATGAGCAGGAAGAGGTGGATTTTCATCCTCACTGTCATCATCAGAAACTGGAGTTGGAAACCTGTCAAGAAAGTTGGAAGAAAAAGAAGAAGGCAAAAACGTCGAATCAGGCTCGCAGGCCAAAGATGGCACAATCGCCGAGTTAGGCTCGTAGGCCAAGAGATTTTCATCAAATTTAACATCTCTTCTAATGATTATATCATGAGAATGTGGTTGAACAAGTCTATAACCTTTTACATCTTCAGAATATCCAACAAATATGCACTTTTCACTTTTAGGCTGCACTGCTTTCCGTTTTTCATCCGGAATGTGAGCCCATGCTTCACTACCAAACACGCGGAAGTGACTTACATCAGATTTAGTTTTACTCCATGCTTATTCCGGTGTTATACCTTGTAATGCTTTAGTGGGGGCGCGATTAACTATTTAATTTGCACAATTTATGGCTTCAGCCAAAAATTGAAGACTTAGTCCCTTAGATTGGATCATACAATTAGCCATTTCTTTTAAAGTGCGGTTCTTCAGCTCAACTACACCATTTTGTTGTGGTGTATATGGAACAGTGTGTTGTTGTTGGATGCCTTGCTCAGTGCAGAAAGTAGGGAACTTTTTGTTAACATATTCTCCTCCATTGTTAGATCTTAACTTAATAATTTGATGACTAGAATGTTTTTCAACAATGGCCTTGTAGGCCAAGAACATGTTAAATACTTCGCTCTTAAGTTTTAGGAAATAAACCCAAGTGCGTCTGGTGTAATCATCAATGAAAGTTAACAAATATTTGAAACTAGAAAAGGAAGCAGATGGAAGAGGACCACACAAGACACTATGGACAAGCTCCAAGGGAACCGAGGCATGCCAAGAGGCACGTTTGTCAAAACTGTCCCGATGATGTTTTTCGAGTGCACAACTGGAGCAAACACCATCGCTGCAAGATACGATCGGAAGACCTGTCACCATATTTTCTTTGCATAGTTGTTACAACGAGTGATAATGTAAGTGACCAAATCACTCATGTCAAAGTTTGCTCAAGTTATCATTATGAGCAACAAAAACTGAAGGGAAAGGTGATGACCCAAAGTTGTTAAACTTGTACAACCTGGTAATATCATCAACAATTCCGGTAGCTAGGACCTGTTGAGGATCTTTAAAATCCTTGATTACAACTTGGTGAGGTGTAAAGGTCAAAGTCTTACCTGCACTAGAATGAGTGATCTGATAGACTAACAACAAATTGCAAGAAATTCTTGGAACACATAGTACATCACTAAAATGACCATTATCTATTGGAACTGTTCCAACTCCTACAACACTTAGAGATCTATCATCACCAACAAATATTTGTTTGGTGTTACATTCATGCATAGTAGAAAAGATGGCTTGATCCTTAGCCATATGATAAGATGCTCCATAATCAATGAGCCATTCATTTGAAGTAAAAGAAGAAGATGCATTATAAGAATAACCAGAAGCACAAAGTGCATGTCCCTGAGAGGCAGATTCTGAAGGCGAATCTAGGCTGATGTGGTGCTTCTTCATTGCTGCTTCCAAGGCTGCCATCTTCTTGAAACACTTAGATTCATCATGATTATCTTTCCCGCAATAGTTGCAATGACACTCAGTATTCTTGCCTTTTGGCTTGGATCCTTTGTCATTTTTTAAAGAAGGAGTTGAATGAGAGAGTTTTGGACCCTTGTTTGACTTATTATTGCAAAAATTTTGTTTCTTGGGAGGCTTGAACTTTTCTTTCTGTTGGGACAATAAGGCTTTCCCAGATGTATCTGCATTGTTGATTATTCCAAGATGAATGAGTTTATATTGCTCTATAATCAAGGAATCACAAAAGGATTCAAGACTAGGCTCTTGATAGCTAGCTGCATTCAAGGATTCTTTCATGGAGTAAAATGTAGATACAAAAACAGAATATGCAGGTCCAAGTTTGGAAAGAATATGATAAATGCATTGTTTGTATTCCCTCTTAATCTTACATTCTGCACATAAGAGTTTAAGAGTTTTGTACTTAGATAAATAATCTTGAATGCATGAAAAGTCACTTGGATTTAAAGAAATCAACTCATTTTCGAGTTGGTGACCTTGAATTTCATTGTGTTTACCAAACACAGATTCCAACTTGTCCCAAGCAGCATCAGGTTCATCAATTCCAAATATGTGGAATCGCAAATCAGTAGAGATTGACATCCCAATCAATCCATGAGCTTCATCACATCTATTTTTCCATTTTATTTTCTTATCATCATCAGTGGGTTCTGTTTCTTTCCCTGAGGTAATTTTGAAAATTCCCCTACTTCGTAGAACATCCTCCATACGAGATTTCCATGAGAAATAGTTGGAACTATTAAGTAGAATATCACAAGGGGTGGCCATATTTATAAATTAATGGCTGTAAAAGTAGAAACCAATAGTCTGTATGTGAAGAGCTCGAAAAAATATGCGGTCTAAAAAAAACGGCACTGAAAACTGACTATGTATGATGAAGTTATGCTTGAACAAAGAAACTGTTGAAGATGTCCCCAATAGTGACGTGGCAGCTAGAGAATGTCCAGGAAAAAAAAAGAACCCCCCTCTTCCCAAGATGAACCTTTTGACTATCACTTTAGAAGAAAGTTTCTTTAAGTGAACCACTTTTGTAAAATAAGTGATTTCACTTTTACAATGATATTACTTTTAAATAGTGCAACAATAAAAAAGAACTTAAGTGACTCACTTGTATTTTTATTTTTTATTATTTAACTGAGATGCACTTTTTCAATAAAGTAACTTGAAAATAGAAATTGCATGCACTTTTTCTTTTAAAAGTAACTTCCAAAGACTTGAACTCAAGACCTAATAAGGAATAAAGCAACTTTGAACCAAGTGAGCTAGATTAAAAGGTATGTAAAATATGGGAATGAAGAAGGGGGCTTCTTTTTTTTTCTTTTTTTACTCCTCTTGCTCGGTTTGCGTGATTTCCCTTTTTCCTGCAAAACACACCACAAATCGAAACAAAAAAAACTTTTCCACACTTTTGGAGTTAGATCTCGTTGGCTTGCCTGGAAAGACTACATTTTCTCTCTGTTTCTGATTTGCTGAGATCGCGCAAGGTGCACGGCAAAGAGCATACGCAGTCGAGAAAAACCCTTTCCCTTTTTGTTTCTGATTTGCCGAGATCGCTCAAGGTGCATGGAAAAGAGCATTTGCAGATGGGAAAGCAACAATCCGAACCCAAAAAAATCTAACAGTAAAAAAATGATAAAACATGAGATTTTTTCTTTTAAAAATAGAAAATAAAAAAATGCGTCACTGTAACATTATACCTTCAGATCTGATGAAATACACGTTTCTGGAGCAAC
Source organism: Larix kaempferi (assembly GCA_027924585.1). Classification (NCBI taxonomy): domain Eukaryota; kingdom Viridiplantae; phylum Streptophyta; class Pinopsida; order Pinales; family Pinaceae; genus Larix; species Larix kaempferi. Next base: position 7,446,552 of record BSBM01000502.1, read on the forward strand.
CAGGAACCGTTTTTGATCAAACGAAAACTATTTCCCAACAGAAATGACGCTCCGGACACAATGGAACACCTCCCACAACCCATAAATGCACATAAATACCAGAACCAGAAAGCCTTTCGAGTTTCGGCAATAACGGTTCAAGATCTAGATCATAACCGGTAACGGCTCTTCATAAAAGCTCTGATACCATGTTCGAGTACACAGGGTACTACCAAAGGACCAAACACCAAGAGCAACCACTTCACACAAATAGATCATAGATCAACACACTAATGTTTTGACGTGGTTTAAACCCTCTTGAGGGAAACACTCCACGGCCCTGGCCAAATAGCTTCTACGGGACAATTTATTATGCAAAAAAAGAAAGTTACAAATGAGCTTCTCATAATCGATCAACTAAACAATGACCCTCCATGCTCTTTAAATAGAGATCATGGACCAATCGGGTTTTAAGCCATGGATTAAGGTTAGGTTTTCTCTAAGAGAAGTTGAGACGTCGGATCACTCTATGTCGAGAACATATCGTGACCGTCGGATTAAGTATTTACAAATGCATACTAATGCATACTAAAGAAACACACTATCCCTAACGGATATATTACACAAGTTGATCTTAACTAACTCCTAAGTGTCTAAATATCCTAACACTCACCCTTGGGGCTGCTTAACTCCAACATCTATCCATTCACCCAATTAATGGATGAAAGAACACTCCAACTAAATGATCCAAATGGAAAGCATGTAGCTTTCCCATGTGCAATATTTTCTCTAGTCCAAGAGGTCAAATATCTATCAATGATTTCACTCAAATGGCTCAAGTGGAAATCCCATGCACTATTGTGCATGATGGAAGCATCATAGAATGATAGAGGATGAATCTCCTGTTGTTGGGAAGGGACTTGTGTGATTGTCACAACACATGGTATGACCATACAACCATCAACAGAGAATGTGGGAGCCTCCTGCTCCTAACGTGGCTCAAAGAGAGAGTCCCTTTACCCAATATTCACCCCCATGTGTTTTTCTTTTTGTATATGTCTAAGATGGATAATAGTGAACCAACTCTCTACAACAATCATCCATCAGACTTTATGTTGGCGCAATTGAAGTGATATCATGTACCTCCTCCAATATTATGCACCAACCTTCTAGAGGAAACTCATAATGGCTCTTTGGAAACTTACAGGTGATTGGACTTCATCTTACTTGACTTCAAACTCCTCAAGCACATGAAAATCATAATGTAACTCATGTTCGACTATCACATGAAGTTACTCCATATAATTCAGAGTAAAATCAACCATAAAAGAGTGGTTGTGTGGAATGAGTGATCTTTTCAAATTTTGGTGAAGTTGCTCTACCTCCATATTGGATTCTTGGAGGGAACTTTGGGTGCTTCTCAAAGAATCTTGGGTGGCCATCAACTTACCATTAAGCTTTCAAATATCCTCCTCATCCTTCAAGGATGCTCCATGAAACATATGAACAATATCATACAAGTAATCTCTGTCACAAAGCATGTATGAAAAATTACCTTGGATTGTAGACATTGCTCTCTGGATCTTCTCCATGGATTCAAGGAAAGATGAATCTTCCAATGCAGTAGCTCTCCAACAAGACTATGACACAGAAACATGTGTGTCATGGAGAATGTATAAGGAATCCTTGATATTTCATTCGCTCATATTGAATGGCCTTTCTAAAGTCTAAGGTTGAGAATGAACCTGCTCATCATCGTTTAGTGGATCATCCTCATGAAGTTCTTGTGGTGATAGTGAGATCGATCCTAGGACCTCTTCCTCGACTGCAAGGACTTCACCTTCTTCAAGCCTACTGGAATTTATAATTGCAGTATCCTCATCAAGTGGAATCTCTATGTCACCAACATAGAGAGATGGACATCCATTAGCATATGTATCCCCAAAACTTAGGCACCCATCAGTAGGTACCTCATCATAGTATCCATAGTGTAGAATAACCAAACACAGGATAACCTAAAATATATGTTGCAAAATAAACCCTTATATAATGATAATCCATCATACAAAAATGTTCACTTGGCTCTTAAATTTGGGTAATTTTTCACTTGATTCAAGGTCCAACTACAACAATACTGGAAAAAACAAACCATAGGATCTGATGTCTTTAAATGGGATTCCCATAGCCAAAAAATTGACTACAAGTATTCCCATAATTAATGGGTATCAACTAACTAGTGGGCCTTAATCAACATTGAAACCCTCTCTACATTAGTTAAGTATCATCTACTATCTAGTTGGACATATTCAAAGGATATGGATGCATGCATTAATTGACTAACTACTATGTATCCAAACGTAGGGATGTTAGGATAGGACCCTAACACGAAGTTTGGTTGTAATAGGAATGGGTTGGCCAATCCCTTATGTTTAAGAAAAACTAGTGTCATGGAGACCTAGGATACCAAAAGTAAAAAAAATGGGCAAGACTTGTAAGTCCATGAAAAAGGGATTTTTTTTCTACCTATGTACTTTCCCACAAACAGTCTTGCATTCTCCTATATTGAGGCAAACATGTGTTTAAAATTAAAATATGTACATAGTGAATATTTTTAAGGATAAGATCATGTGATTGGATGAGATCAAACAAGCATTGTTTCAATTTGGAACATCACATCCTTTAAACACCCCAACTAACAAGGTTCCCCGTGTCCTCAATAGTATATCGCAGTATTTACCACGTGCCAACAAATCCAAAATGAAATACTTTTTTGAAATTCATATATGGATTGTATTTAGTTCTTACAGAGAAATGGATTGTATTTATCTTTTAACATAAGTTTCTTTGTTCCCTACAATTAAGGACATGTATTTTCTCCTCTGATGTCACGAGTTAAAATCCAAAGGGGGTTAGGGTATGGACACCTATGTATACTTTAACAATCAAATCATTGTGCAAAGGGGATCCCATGTACCACAAAAAAGGGATGTCATACCAATTTGATGTATCACTAGACTAAGACATTAAAGTTATATTATTATTATTGTCATGAATAGGTAAAAGAAGGTATGTAAAGTTATTTTTAATAAGGGAAAAATTAAAATACATCATTGTCATTAATGATAGTTAGTTAACAAATCAATATTTTAGTGAGAGTTAATTATAGTTTGATGTGACTTTAGCTCTAGTGGTTGAGCGTTATGAATTACAAGTCAAAGGTCACAGGTTGAAGTCGTAAAGTGAGCTACCTCTATGAATATTGTGGACCTCACTTGAATAAGTACTATCCTCAAAATGATAGGAAGTGATATTATTAATTGCAATTAGGAGGTCACCGAGTGAATTCATTATGGACCTCATTTGAACGAGTAAAATAATTGAAATGAGGGGAAGGCTAAGAAAATTTATTTGATCTCATCAACTTTAAATTAAATTGGATTTTTAAATTATAACTTTAACTAAATCTAAATTAAAAATACCACCCATTTAAATACAATGTATATGAGTGTCTGTTTACCTACATATGATTTATCTTTGGTTTTTTTCCTTTATTTTCTTCATCTTATGAGGTCATGAATTCAAATCCATATGGGGTTAGAGTATGTACACTTATGTCGACTTTAACAATCAAATCATTGTGCACATGTGATCCCATGCCCCACAAACAAGGGATTTCGTACACCAATTTTATGCATCACTAGACTATGACATTAAAATTATATTGTTGTTGTTGTTGTTATTGTTGTTGTTACTGTTATGAATAGGAAAAAATCGTATGTAAAGTTCTATGATGAGTGCTAAAAAAGATTACTCTTCACCCCTTTTTTGTAGTAAAGGTGGTATCAATGTACAACTACTAGATGAATGGATATCATATCTAATTCAAGTGCACTTCACCACATTTGAACAAACCTAGAATAAAAAAGAGGATTCTAGGATGAGTCTGGAAGGTAGTTGCAAGGGTGAACTAAGATAGTGTAGTGGAAAAGAGTATATTTAGTGCCTTAACATAGCAAAAAACTTTGATATATCAGTACACAAAGATATTTATAAGCATTTTTTTCATATTTTTAGGCGAGACACAATACATGATCAAATAATTGAGGAAGCAATCACTTATACAAAGTGATGAAGTTTATGAAAGCATTGGTGCAATGTTTTAACGATAAGATAAGTTCACATCAAGAGGATAATGACAGTGGCCATCTGTAAACTAAGGTTGTGAATAAAAAGACCATGATATTTGTCTTCTAAAATATAGTAGAGAAATCTGTGTATTATCTTTATGATCATAGAGAAGATAGACTCTTCAAAAAAAGTTGACCCAGATCGACCAAACTTTTGAACTATCTTTGGGAGGTATTTATATGTATCCTTTGGAGGATAGTAGTTTGTAGAAGGCATTGGAATATTGTAAGTTTGTTAGGCCTAAAGACACAATATAATTAATGATGACAATAGTGGATAGAGTGGTGGACACTTTATTAATAAATAAATTCATTCAAGGTCTAAGTGGACAGATGAATAAAATGGAAGATTCAACCAAGAAAACCTATGAGCTAGTGTAAAAATACATGGAAGAAACAACAACATGCTTGGTAATTCTCAACTTGAATGGTTTATAATTAAGAGTAGACTAACTTGATAAGGTAGAGGCATGATGGCATTTTTATGAAGTAATCAAGGTAGAGGTTGATCCCTTCTTAAGCACACATGGTTAGGAATTCTAGAAAATCACAATCTTCTTTTGATTGAAATGATTTATCTAAGAAACTCATTAACAAGAAGCAAGCAAAGGAGGAGAGTGCACTAGTAAAACAATGGGATGACTAGTTAAGAGTTGGAAATATGTTTTTTATTAATAAACTTGTATGATTTTTAAGAAAAATGTATCCAAAAACATAGATAGATATAGGAGTGGAACATAGATATAGGAGTGGAACATAGGCAATAGGCATAGGTAGGTGTTAATGGAAACTTTAAGTATTTGACTTCAAAAGGTGACTTGGGGTTAGGGAGAAGTATAGGTTGCATCTAGGAGACATTTTGTAGTAGAATTTAAGGAATTGGCACTAGTTTTCAACAATATGTAAAGTCATGTAGTTAAATGTAGTAGACATGAAGTTGAATTGGATAGTCGAATTACCTAATTCATGAATGATATCAATGTATCCAAGAATGATGCTTTGAGGTATGGATATTTGCATGATGATTATCCTATCAACAATGTGGAGTGTTTGGAGCTAACAATTGATGGAGATGTCACTTGTTGAAGACGAACTTGGATGATAAAAATTATAGAGCACTAGAGTTATTAGAGATGTTGTCAAGGACAACAAAAATTATAAGGGGTTGATGATGTAAGGGAATTTTATTTAATATGGAAATCGTTTCCCCTTTCCATCCATTGAGATTATCATTTAGTAGGAATCAATTCGTTAGCACAACAAGTTGCAATGTTGGACAAGCATGCCTTGGTTATTCTGGCACAATGGCAAGGTAGAGCCAAGTAGTGTCAAAGATTTTGGAAAAATTATTTGGCTATGCATGGTAGTAATATAAGGGTTGCCATAAGAGAATTCCTATAGAAGTCGCATCGTGGTTTAGACAATGGGAATATGGAATTCCTTGGTTCATGGGTACACCAGTCCTTAGTGCCATGGTTTGTGGGTTGGCACCTTAGAGTATGATAAAGATTGTCTAATTAATTTGGATGTACATCACAAGTAAGATGGAAATTTGTTTGACATGACATGAATAAAAAGTAATGAAAGGAGTTTCTAAGAGATTATTCAAGTAGGATGATTGTATCTATTGAACAATTTAGACTTGGGACATTATGGATAGTAGTGCATGATTTGATTCAAACATTTGTGCACAAGGGACTAAGCATTCCAAGATAGAAGACATGGTGAAGTACGTTATACTCTTGGGTCCACATGGGTGTGGTTCATGTCGAAAGGCACTTTCAATGAAGGAAACAACAAGGAACCCTCCTACCTAACTAGCATGCAAGCGTGTGAAAATGCATTCACTCATATTGGAGTGCATTCAAGCAGGGAGATAAAGGTGTGATCATCCATCAACAGGACAGGGACTTATGATGTGCTAACATTTGTTTTTGGCACAATCAACAACTTGGACACTAGTTGAGTCTTATTAGTCTATATTGAGGATTTGTACAACTTAGTATTTGTCTAAGGAATGGAAGAGGTAGACTAATAATACTACATGTGAGAAATGGGAGTTGTAGGAGACAAATCCAAAAATGCTTAAGGAGATAGATTGTTTACAAGTTGGGGAAATAATAAATTGTGCTTGAGAACACACACACACACACACACACATTTATACATATACGATTCATATATATATATATATAAGAGTCACATGCAACCTCATTGAAGTCACTTATTATTTTATTGTAATATTATTTATATTAACAAGTGAAGGAAGGCACCTTGGATGTTACCCATACTTTTTTTTGGCTTATTTAGTTGAATGAATGTTACTACTCCTTGCATTATTATGGTTTGGTAAGTGTTGATGAATATCACTTGTGTTAGATATTGTTTGGATACTTTAAATCCGTGATTGGATGTGTGTCCATTGTTAGACCTAAGAATTTGTATATTAAGACATAGTTATGGGTAAGTCCTTAAATAAAGAGGCATGAAATAGCTTTCTTAATGCTTGAAATTAGAACAACAATATAATATATAGAGATTTATGATGCAAGGAACCAACAATTATAGTGGAGTATTACCAAACATAAGACAATAGAAACGATAATACACTCTTATATTATCAAAATCCAACATAAGGAAATGTTCACTTATCTCTTAATTGTTGTTGACCTTTCACTTGAGACAAGCTCCAAATATAACAATAATCTACAAAAAATAACCTCCTAGCTCTTTAAATAAGTTTCCCATAGAAAAAAAATGAATAGTTGTAGTCCATTAATCAACGGGTATCAACTACCTAGTCGACCTTAACCAATAGAGAGACCCTTTAAAATTTAATCAATTATCCACTACTATCTATTTTTTTTTACTCAAAGGAGATGTCTGCTTACATTGATTAACTAACTCCTATGTAGCCAAAAGTAAGGGAGTAAGGGTAGGAACCTAACATACCCTCCCCCTCTAAGAGAAGTGTTGTCCTCAAGGATAAAGGTGAATAATTGTTGTAGAGTCCATGTTGGTTCCCTTGTGGTATGTTCTGGTTATGTATATTTTAATGGATTATAAAAATTTTAACCATGCGCCTAGGCAATTGACACTCTATGCTATCCAATTTTACTTTTAGCTAGAGTGAAACAAAACCTTCCTCATCAAGATCTTATAACTTGATTTTCATTTTACAAGTAGATCCCATGATATTTTGAGGCGGGACACATGCAAGACTAAATTAATATTGGAGTGATATGGAAGAGTTACCTTATAGGCCACTTGTCCAATGTGTTGTACGACCTTCTAGGGCCCATATAACTTCGAGGATACTTTTTGTGGAGGTTTTTTTAGTAATGTTTGTTTATGAGGTTGAAGTGAAAGGAAAACATGATATCCTTCTATAAATGAAAATTATGAGTGATGAGGATACTCTTATTGCTTCATTATATTTGGAGAAATAACCAAATTGTGCTTAAGTGCGAGGAGAATATATTCTCTAGTGTGAAGTGTATTTTCCACTACATGAACACAGGATGTGCCCAACAAAAGGAAACCACATACGAGGAATTTTGGCAATATATGGATTCATATGGTGTCATTTTTTATCCCCATCATAAGTTGTATTTTGCGACCATTCTATAAGAGAAATCCATTGTGCCCATTAGTGTAACCTTTCTGAAGTGAAGTGTCTCAAATAGCTTTTCAAACAATTATTAATTTCTTCTATTTGACCATCTATTTGGGGATGATAGGTCATGTTGAGCTTCAACTAGGTACCATAAAGTTTAAATAATTTATAACAAATTTTTCTTGTGAACATAGGGCCTCAAATGGATACAGTGGAAGTATACATGCCATGTAACTTAAAAATATTATCTCAGAAAACTTGTGCAATGATTGATGGTGTAAAAGGGTTTGATAAGGAGAAAAAGTGGGCACATTTGGAAATTCAATTGACTACAACAATGATAATTGATTTATTAGGATATATAGGAAATCCCACTGTAAAATCCATAGAGATATCAATCCATATATGGGTTGGAATTAGGAGTGTTCGCTAGGCTCCTGGTGACTTCACCATCTCTGCCTTCTATAATTGAAAAGTGTCATAATCCACAATGAATTTTTGGATGTTTGTTTCCATTCCTTTTCAAAAACAATGAATGCTCAATCCTTTCATAATTTCTATGAAATCCCAAGTGACCTATGGTGTGTGATGAATGTAACTCCCCTAAAATTATTTGTTTTAGAGAAGAGTTTGGTGCCAAAAAATGTTTTCTTTATACCACAAGGTATCTCAATTCCATTTATACACATTAGGAGGCTTTGGCTCATATTGAATTCTCTAGATGAGTCCCACTATGGTGTCATTTGAAGCCATTCTTGCTTATCTTACTCAATCCAACCCAAAACTAGTAAGGATAATGAAAATAGGAATATCTCCTGCTCAAATTTCATAGAAAACATGTCAACCATCACATTTTCTTTACTCTTATGCATCAATTGTTACATCTTAGAGTGTTTTTGTAATTTAACCTACGATTGGGAAGTCCAAAGAGATAATCAACATACTAACAAGATGGTGCAAAATCTAATTGATAAACAAGCATAGCATAAGATCTTTCTTTTAACCAAGAAAAACTAGGGTTACAAGCGAAATAGACATACCTTGGATATACGAAGTCTAATCCAAGATTGAATCTTTTAACCTTCGATCCACACTCCCAAATAAGAATCCTGCAAAAACAAGACACCTTCCTCAAATATTTTGGCTACATAAACATAAACATAAACAACCTAGTATGAAACTTATATATAAAGAATATATGACTGATTCAATAGACGAGATTCAAGGAGTAGACAAGTTATCTTATGGGAAACAAAATATTTTACATTATTCACATAAATGGTAACAACCTATACCTGATTTGTAACTTGCACTATTGAAACCTAATCCTGGGCTCCCTTCTCCTCTTCCTTCTATGGGTATTTCTCCAGCATTTCCTTACACAAAATGGTTCTCCCCTGTCCCTAAATCCTTCTCCTTGTATTTATAGCAAGTTTTGAGAGGATAGGTTCAAGAGATAAATGGTTAGGAAAGTTATGGTGGTTAGGATAACTAACATAACTATCTCTAATTCAAATTTTATTATATTTTTCCGTGATTTTAAGAGGTACCCGTGGGTATAATACTTGACAACCAACGAGTAACCCGTGAGTATCATGCCAACAACTAGCGGGTGCAAATTTTTTGGGAAAAAACGCAGGTGATGAAGGGATCACCAGCGGATGACCCGCAAGGTGGATGATATGAGAATCATGGTTATGTCTTAAAAATATATCACAAAAATAGATAAACTGGACAGGATGTTGTAAGATGCATATCCAATGCATCTATAGTCAATGAGGCTCTTCAATCCATAAATCATTTTGTGTGACTGACAAGGCAATGTCGTCACGGACTGAGAAGTGACATTTTTACTAATAACAAATGCCCCCTAATCTATGAGGTCATAAGGGTAAAGATGACTGAAATTCATTACAAACAAAGAAGTGGAGGAGAGTGAAATCCACAGGAACAAAGCTTCAATCAATACTTGAAACAAAACAAAGTTTAGCGTACAATTACAATCTTGACATAAGGACATGTTCAGAATGATAGAAGATGATTTCTGATACATATGCAGAACAAATGTATATATAGCATGGCCACTGGAATACAAGTGTGGATCCATGTCAAAAAGGGAGAACATAAACATAACAACAAACTGGATCTAAGTCTCATGAGGAGCGAACAGGAGTAGGGATCAGTGTTGAGCAACTTGGGAAATAACAAAGGAGTATTATTATAGGCCCAAGGTCTTCAAAACAATCATCGATAGAAGTACAAACCCTAGACCATGTGAATAAGGATTTGAAGTTGAACATGAGGATTCCGTTTAATTAACGGTCAATAATGGAAACCATTAACAAATGCAAAGACACCCATGAATAATGGGAATGGGGTACAAGGTACTTAATACATCCTTGCAAGTATTAATAATAGGTATTGAAGTCGAAACCTTGAAGAATCTCTCAAGTAAGAGACATTGATGTATTCTCATAACACAACGGTGAGATGATCTGCCACTAATGACTACAAATATGAAGGTACTATCTAGGACTCTAATTCTAGTTCCTAGATAAAAATGTGTTGATGTCGATAGGAAGAGACCCATGAGAAGGAATGCATTAAGGTATCCTTCATCATCTCACATGAGGAACACTGAGAGATTGAGTTTAAATAAGACTAAGGAAATATTGATATAAGAGATGGTCGACATGATGAGTCAAGATGAATTGCAGTGTGGCTGACACAGGGGTAATCCTTGAAAATTGAGCACCATAGGAAAGTGACTTAGGAATCTTGGACATACAGGAAACATGATATAAGCTTTGTATGTAGGAGACATAACAAACTCTCCATATGATCGGAAGAGTAACCAATCGAACAAGTAAACAACTCTGGAATCAGGTTAAATCCTAAAGCCAAAACTAAAACCCATTGAGTCAACATAAGTGCAATGTTCAAGGAAGGATTAGACTTGCTGCCATGTGATGAATGAATGACATAGATTTTATTTTCCCTTCTCTTTTTAGGTGTCTTTTCATTTTTTAATGAGCATCACAAGATTAAAAAGGAATCTTGAAAGTATATTTCTTGTTAAATTTTAACGAGTCCAAGAAAGTAAACTAAAAAAACCTTCTCCATTTTGAACAAGCTCAAAGAAGAAAGAGAAGAATGCTTGATAAGGATCCAACCATGTGTAATTTAATGAGTCCATGGGAGGGAAACTCAAGACTTTCTTCATTTTTTAATGAGTTTGAAGAATAGATAGACCAATACTCAATGGGTTACTAATCCGTGGATTTTAATATCGAGCACGGATCTATTCATGCTCGCCGGTGTTTTCATATTTAAGGAGTCTGAAAAACTTAAACAAGAACTCCATACACCTACCCATGGATTTTAATATCGAGTCGGAGTTGGTATATGCTCGCTAGTGTTTTCATATTTAAGGAGTATGGAACGCTTAAACAGGAACTCCATAAGGTAATTTTTTGTAAAGTTAGTCTCCTCATCCAAAAAAGTGTAAAAGTACATGAGAGAGAAGTCTTCTAGTCATAAATGAACTAGAGTATACCTCTTTTGTAAATAATCCACTAAGGTCTGTAAAAGGGTTAAAATTATACCTAAGTGCATGTCCATTCAAATTCTTTAATGAGTCTGAAAAGGGACAATTATACTTGGAAATCTTGTCAATTTTAAGGAGTCTAACAAGAGCATGAAGAAACTCCATAGGGATGGGAACTTGATAAAAATAGGTAGAAAAGTTACGTGTGGTAAGAGATAAGTTCCCAAAGCGGTAAACAACAACATGGGCACGATTATGACATAGTTTCCTATATAGGGTGACCCATGTTAAGGAAGGTCCTACCCATGGCAGAACAATGACAACAGAGGTTAAAATCGCATACCATGGTGAAAAAGGAGGTCCTAGGGCATAAAATGTGATGAGGTATAGATGCAATGCAAAGACCTAATCGACATGCCATGAGAATCCAAACCTTTTAAAGAGCACCAAGGTGCACATATTTGTAAAAAGTGCCTTTCTATACCATGACCTAGTAAAAATAACTCAATTAATCATTAAGATTAAGAAAATATGACAAAAAGGGGTTAAGAACTATTTAAAGTGGGTAAAGATCAAAAGAAATTTACTTTAAATAGTAACAAAAACCAAATTAACCCATATTTACCATTTTACCATTCTAGTAGAGCGAAAAACCCTACAACTTCTCATGTTGCATACGATCAATCTGGGGGACTATTTCTGATTCCGTCGCTTGCAAGTAACAATCATCCCTTTGCTTTGCATTTTTGACGGTTTTTTAAAGATTTTTTATGGTGTTTTGAAGTTTAATTTTTAGTTTAAAATTTGATTATGCGTACCCACAGATAGGCTTTGTTCAAGCCACGAGTATGCAAAATAACCACGAGTGGAGTGATCTCCACTTGCGGGTTATGCGCGACTGTGCTAACAGAGACCCGTGTGTGGTGCAAAATTGGTTAGGAAAACTCAAAACTCATGGAAAGTAATGAATGTAATGTAGATATGGTGCTTACCTGGAGGGAAAGAGAACATGAGGAAATGTATAGGGAAGCAATGAGGGACCTATTGACCCTAAATTCTTTTCGATGGTGTGGGCTTCTTAAATTATTCCGCATGTCAAATATGAGGGCACAATCAAATTTGCTCCAAATCTTGGTGCACCTTTGGGATCCCGATCAAGGAGTGTTTAATATCCAAGGTGAGACTATAGATATCATAGTGGATGATATCTACTTTATCACTAGATTATCCTAATGAGGAGAGGTAGTGAACCTCAAGGGCACATTTCAGGGTGTTGGAGCTTTATCTTTGCAAGACTATATCAATACTTACTGCATAGCTGGAACAAAGAAGAGTGGCAGTCAGGTGACAATTGGAAAAACAACAATCTTTCCATTGAAAGTCATCTTGAGTACCATGAACAAGATTGGTGGTAGTGTTTCCCAACATCTAGCTTCGCGTAGCTATATGAAGATAGGGGTAGAGTGTTTAATCAATATGATATTTGACTGGTGTTCTGACTTGTTGGTGAACATGAAACACCAACTTACTGAGTGCAAAATAGGGAAGAAGAAAAGATTTGGTTATGGAAGCATATTCTGTACTTTCTTCTTCTTCGAGAGTTCCAACCTTGAGTCTGAGAGTGTTTCTCCCACCGATCAAGCCCCGTGAGCCCATGATGACCCGATGGGGTGAAATATTCCTACTACATGGAGGAGAAGATACTAGTACCTCCTATGATGATGAGGAGTTCTCAGTTGGTGGAGTCGACAGGTTCCATCATTTGAGCAATTTTTGTATGTCGGTTTCGACTTCCAAGGTGATTCGGAATTCATGCTACCTCCAGGAGTTTCCTAGGGAGAGATAGGTACCAAATTTATTTTGAATATTATTTAATTTTTATAATTTTGTTAAAAAATGGTATACATGTGTTTTTGGTAATATTAAGTACTAACAACATACATTTTGTGCATATATTGGTCTAGTGAGGCTGGTTGGACACCCTAGGGTGTATGTGCGACCAACAGATCCAGGTGGGACCGATGCCATGTTAGGAAACATTGAGGGGAATATGAACCAGTTGACGCGTGATATACCTACATATCGCATAGAGTGCATCCCATGGATATGCAGGAGCATGTAGTGGGAGTTCCCCCTACATGGATGAGGATAATTAGGATAGTAGATATGTTGGTGATATGCTATAGAGAGGTTATGGCAGTGCAGGTTGAGGCTCCTACCTACCCCTAGGGAGAGCTACACTATTTTGAGGATATCATGCCCATTTTGTATATTGTTATATGTCTTTGACAGACATTGATACTCAGACTCACTGATTATTTTTTGGACTTATAGATATAAACTATCGGTTATATACATGTTGCTTTATGTGTGTGATGGTTTATTTTAATGTGTATGATACAAATGTCAATTGAGTACATAATTTGCATATTCATCAGCTCATGTAGTTTGATTCCTTGAAATGTGTTGATATAAAATGTGATCAAACTATTTTTCAAGTAATTTAACCTTCAAAAAATGATGTAATAATAAAGAATCTCTAACTCTATACTCACCCGTCAGCTAAAGTACAACTAACTAAGAATCAAGGCCAACCTCCAAACATGAAAATCTGTGGTGAAGAGCATCTCAGAGTAGCCCAATAACATCACTATACTCGGTTATATTTTTCGTTGTAGGTCCTAAACAAGCACCTCGTGATGAAACAAGTTGGCCTATAGGTGAATAGATCACCTAATCAGCTGAAGCCAAATTGTGAGTGTGACAATTAGCGCCATCAACGAATCCTACAAACCACTTAGTTTCCATCTAAAACACAATCCAGGGGACACATAAGAAATGCCAAAACAGACTAAATCCACAAAACTGTATAGCTATATACAAGAAAAGTCATGTATGCTAAGAGTAATAATTTTTTAAGTAGAGCCCATTCCTAGGCTCAGGCAGCTTAACTCCATCATAATCAATTAGTTCATGTGACCCTTTCTTAAAAAATATAGAAATGATAGACGGACCGAGCCACATAGACTTGAACTTACCTTCCCCTAAGGGATCTTTATCTTGATCGTAGACCAAAATGAGATCTCCTTCGGAAAAAACCCTAGGTTTGGCAGACTTGGCATATTGACTTTTGACTCATTTTTTGTGAGATTCATTTGCAATAAGTGGATCCCTGCACTATTCATCTAAATGTTAAAGATGTAGCAATCATTCTTCTAAAGTAGAAGTTTCAGGTAAGAGTTGGATGACCAACTTTAATGATGGTATTTTGCATTCAATAGGGGTAATTTCCTCCAACATGTGGAAAAGTTGGAATGGTGAGAAACCCATAGCAATCTTAACATTAGTACGATATGCCCAAAGAGATGGATAGAACATAATTTTCTATTTTGACCTACAAGCATTAATGGTACGCTGGAGAATGGTTTTAAAGGTCTTATTAACTGCTTCGACTTGTCCATTCACTTGTAGATAGAAAGGAGATGAATATTACTATCTAAACCCTAGCAAAGTAGTTAACTCTGTCATCATATGATTATGAAAATGTCTACTAAGATCGATGAAAATATCCTTGGGAATGACGAACCTAGCAATAACCTGATTGAATACATAATAGGTTGTGGTTTCACCATATTCCTTCACAATAGGCATTGCCTCTTCCCACTTAGTAAAGTAGTCTATGGAAACGATAATATATTGATGGCCCCTAGCAGAAACAAGGTTGCAAGTCATGTAATCAACTCCCCAGATAGTGAAGGGACCTATTGTGATAAAGGGGTGAAGAGTAACAGGGTGTGCTCTCATTTTCCTAGTGAATAGCTGAAATGGATGGCAATGTTTCAGGGCTTCCACATAATCTTTGAATATGGTGGGCCAGAAATAACCAACATGAAGTATTTTTTTGGGTCATTTCCAATCCAGAAAGATGACCCCCACATGATCCACTGTGGGCATCATTCAATACTAACTCAGCTTCTTCCAAATTCAAATAGTGATGTAATACGGATTCTACCCCTCTTATGTACAAGGTATTAGCAATTATGAGGTAGTTTTTAGTGTGGTGTCAAATTTTTCATCGTTCTTCTCTAGAAAAAGCTAGTGGACATCTCAAATTCTGGAGATAGATCAAAATGTCTCCATACCAAGGATCAGAGGTTGCAATGAGAAAGATATCCTCATCAGGGAATGAGGTATCTTATTCATCGAACTCTTCACCACTGGTAAATTTAGATATCAACTCTATCAATAGTAAATATTTCTTCGATTTTGCGGATTGAAAAATGAGATCAAACTCTTGGAGAATGACAATCAATTTGTTGAATTTACCCCCGATTATGCATCAGGTTAAAACATATCGAATAGGATTGATGTCCACAATTACTATAGTAGTTCGTAGTAAAATTTAGTGGCATGGTCTATGAACGAAATACATAGAATCCAGAGCCGACTTTTCAATGTGTGAATAATTTTGTTCAGGCGTTATTAGTGCGCGAGAAAGTTAATAGATGACATGCTCTTGGAGCTTATCATCCTCCCGAACGAAAACTACACCAACCATGGAATCGAATCCGGAAAGATATAAAATAAAATCCCGAGTATAATCTTGTGGACTTAACAAGGGGTTTGACAACAGTGCTTTTTTCAAATCCTCAAAAGAATTTTTGTGCAAACTCATCCAAATAAAATTGGGTGTCTTGTTTAGGTAGGCGCATGAAACCTTTGGTTTTTTTGCTTAGTTGACAAAGAAACGTCTGAGAAAATTAGACATACCTTTTAGAATTTGAAGTTGTTTAATGCTACGAGGAGGAGGCAAATTTACAATTGCCTCAACTTTCAATGGATCGACCATGATCCCTCTACTTGACATGATGAAACCCAACAGTCATCCAGACTCGACACAGAACACATATTTATGGTGATATAACCAAAACTTGTAGTGTCTGCTTCGTTCAAACACAAGCCATAAATGTTCTGGATGATCTCTCCTCTTTCAAGATCACACAGGTAGATCATATAGATAAGGTTCGACTACATGTTTGATATCATTAAAGGAAAAATTCATTGGTCGCTGTAAAATGGCTCCAAAATTCTTTAATCCGAATGGAATTTTCTTATATTCAAAGGTACGCAAGGGAAATATAAAAGTTGTCCTGTGCTGGTATTCAGGTTTAATTTGAATCTGATTATATCCCAAAAATCCATCCATGAAAGAAAATATTTCATGACCAGCACACGTAGCTATGATCTGATCGATAAATGGCGTGGGATAATTATCCTTAGGACAATATTTGTTAATATATCCAAAATTAGTACATATACATACGGTACCTTGTTTCTTATCGACCGAGACTTGATTGAGAACCCATTCTTTCATGTCGATATGATAAATGAATCTGTCTTTAAGGAGATTTTCAATCTCAGCCTTAATGGCTGCATCCTTTCGAGGATTGACTAGATGAAGTTTCTGTCGAAACAGTTTCACATTTGGATATGTTGTAATCACGTGTTCAACTATGGATGGGTCGATGCCCGACATCTCCTCATATGACCATGCGAAGACATCACAAAATTATTTGAACAAGTTAGTGTACAAATGGATCTCTTGCGGAGAAAAATTTGCACCAATGAAAATGTTTTCTGTGATATCTGGTTTGGTAGAGATATTAATCAGAATAGTAAAGTCGATATGTTATCCATGTTTCCTTTGGCGAAAATCCCATGTTTTGTTAAAGGGTTAATGAATAAGTCAACATCTCCACCGAGTGTCATAGAAAACTCTCCATTCTCAATTATGTTTAGATCTCAAAGAAAATAAGATCTATGATGCATGTGCTCCCAAGGTTGATCAAGATTATCAACCTTGGTGATAATCTTGATCAATTGTAGTCCGACTCTTGGTGATGTCGTGGTTCCATCACTGGCACATCTGATGGTATCCCTGTATACTCCTCCTCCTGAGAAACTGGTTCTCTCCATTCGACTGGCCAATCATCAATGATCGTGTCTAAGTCTTCATCGGATAACTTATAGGGGTCTACAACCACTGCTTATCCTTATCACGTCGCGCTTGCACATGGATACTGTGCTGTCTAATCACAAACCGGGTGATCCCCTTATACTTTTCAACTATTGTCTGAGTCAGATGCGGAACCCGCTCGACGGATGCCTGCAGTGCTTCCCAATAGAGGCAGAACTGGGTGGCGCAATCCTTGATGCACTCTGGTTCCTGTACCCATCACAGTTTTTGGTAGCGTGCCCCCTTTTGATCTTGCACCACATCCACCTCCATTCCTTGATACTCGTCGGGCTCCATCTAGGCGATAAGCGCGACTAAGATCAGCAACTAGATGTATGCGAATGGCCGCCAGCACGTCCTCCATCAAATGGTTGAGTAGAAATAGTGACCAATTCACTTGCATGCCTTCCATACAGAGCTCCTCGCATGTGACAACCCCTGAGTTTCCTTGGTTGGGCCAATTGTTCCAAACGATTTTGGTAGCCAGGATCCATGCCCCAATTTTAACTGCGGGCTCGTTGATGGTGTCTAAGCGGTTGGCCTGTCCGTCACACTGCATTTTATATTGCTTCATCAACCTTACCGCGATCTTTTTGTCATTGTTCTTCTCCTGAAAATATTGCGATGGGTCTACCCCAGCCTTTAGCAACTCTGTGATTTCGGAAATCAAGTCCAGCATGATGGTGACCTGCCTGTCCAACCATAGAATGCCGCCATGAAAACAGGCCAATAGCTGTTTCACACATGAATTTGCTTTCGTCAACCACCCAAAGTACGCATGTTGATCAAACCGAACAACCCAGCCTTCTCCAAACTGTGCCCCCATTCATGTGGAATGCATGTCGTCGGTCCAGTCTGCCCCACTGCTAGTGGCTTAAAGGGCTCCATCATAACATCTTCTAGTGCTAGCAAATCATGATCATCATATCGCTGCTGTATCAACGCAGGCACAATATCGGGGGTGCAGCTCATACATGGTGGAATCGCCGACATTTTGATTTGATACAGCTGGTTCTTAATGGGATTCCTCGGTTGCATCCCAGGTCGACATGGAGGTCGGTAGCCCGAAATATTCATAGAAAAAATGTCTGCTCAGACTGCGGATTCCACAACACCAAAGCTCAATGGGCTCGCGAACGGGACCCCTTGCTGCACTTGGGAACTGGAGCGAGTCTGTCGTTTCTCTAGTCACGGGGATCTAGGCTGTGTCCCTCCCCTCTTCTGGCGCACAATGGAGGACGATCCCACTGGCATGCTAGCAAATTCTTCCTTGATATTGAACTCCTCTTCAATACTATAACGTCCCCTTCCATGATCAAATGCAGGGAAGGAAACGTTAACACACACTAGGCTTTTTTAAACTTAGCCCCACATATTTTTTCTCATAAAATACATAACAATTAAAACTTCTGTGTGCAGATTCAAATTTCAATAAAACACAGCGGAATTAAACATAACACACCCATAAGCACAAACAGAAGATGATTCTATATGCAAGGATTCAATCCCATTCCTATGCTATGCACAGACTTCATTTCAATTTCAACCTCATGAATAAATAACATTCAGATTTAGCACATTACAGAACACAAATTGTATATAATTTAATCCACAAGGAATACTTATCTTGCCACGCAAATGTCCAACGACTGGCTACATGAGAGCAACGTTCCACCCAACCATAGATCTCTGTCTAGCCTGTATTCTTTCAGCTGAGAGATCACCCCCGAGCTGGGATGTGTATCCACTAAGGAGGAACTAGATGGCTCACTCACAGTCAGGATTTCACTCGGACAACCATGCTAAGCCAACACACAATTGGGTTTTTCAAGCATGTAGTGGGAAATGGAGAGGAATGCTAGTCCACTGAGCTCAATCCCAGAGCTAGGTACACATCAAGCTAGACTCAAATGATCCCATCCTCCATTCGAACATCCACACTTGGATTTCTCACAGCTTTGTTCAGCAAATAACCCAAATCCGTCACTGATTTTCTGGGCAGATAAAACTGGGTTTTCCCATGGATTTTGGGGTAGCTATTGCTCCCAAATTCGCCCCAAGGCTCATGACAACAGATCCCCCATTGGATTTCACTGTCCAATGCCCATTCTGGGCGTTTTTGGCTTCCCAAAACGTGGGTTCACCCACAGTCGCGATTTCTGCTTTCCTCACTGCTGGCACTCATTTTTGGATGGGGTATAATTCTCTCCTCTTTACCATGGGATGGGGAGGATAATGAAACCACTCCCAAGAGGTAGAGAGACTTCTTGTACAATAAAACAAAGCCCATACCTACCCATACGAATTTCAGGGCTGCCCATGCTCTATTGAAGCCATGGGCTGAAATCTCAACCACTTCCTTACAACAGTCATAAATGTCACCTAGGGAAGTCAATGGGTTCTCATAATGACAAATGGAAGCCTAGGGTTTAGTCCCATAGCCCCCTCACCACTCCCTAGTGGATACACGTGGCCCCTTCTCATTCGTTGCCCCCGTAGCCAGTTTTGGTATTTTATATTGCATGATGTTTAATTACATCCTTTTACAATTTCCATGGCTTAAGAGCACATGGTATCAAAATATCAAATACTTGCCCTTTAAATAAAATTCGGGCTTTCACTAGCGGGGCCTTGGCCTTGAGCTCCACGCTAGGAAAACATACATCACATGTACACATTATTTACATTAAAGGCTAATATATCCTAAGGGTCGAATTGGGGGTATTACAAATACTAGCAGGGATGATAGGTCACTTAGGTTCACTTGAAATCTCCACCGTATCCGGCTCACCCGGCATGCCATACTCAATTCTTGCAATGCCAACAAATGGCTCAAGATTACCCAACCCAAAAACATGCTAAACACACCCCAACTGCACTCTGCAATACAACCCAACGTTGCACAATTCAACAATTGGGAGCTGAATTCATTCGTTACAAACAGGTGCCTTCCGACCAACCTTGGCCTATTCTTATATCTCCCAACTTGATTTCTCGTTATCATGACTAAATTGTGCATTAATTCAGACCAAATCCTACCTTAATGACCCAAATCCACCATTGATCATGTCATCCGATCGGTCGGATCTGCCATTAATTCTCATCATTCGAACAAGCGTCGTTAATTAACTGTCTTGAAGTTTCTGCGTTTATTGTTGATTTGACTCGTTCGTGACCTTGCCGCTATAGTGTACCTACTCCTAAACTGCGATGAAAGCACTTCTACTTGCACATTCTGTTCCTGCTAGTGCGCCATCCTGCCACCGATCATCCTACTTCTTCTTTTTTTCGCCAATGCGACTCAGGCATTGCACTGCTCTGAGCCCGACCTATAGGGCTTCAACCTGGTAACAATGATCAACTTTGGGAGCACCGTTTCGTCTAACTACTACAAATGTACTGCTCCTCCTGAAGTTATGCTACTGATGTGATATGGGTCAAGCCAATGCATCTGCAATTTCCCTGGGTGCTTCATAAACTTGTTGTCATACAACAGCACCAAGTCACCCTGTTGAACCTATTTATTTTTGATATGGCGATCATGCCAAGCCTTCTGTCGATCCTTCTCCACGCTTTGGTGGAACCCTGTGATAAAGTGATCTTCTTCAAGTTGTACTAACTACGCTAGACATTCTCCTAATGCCGCTTCATCATCCATGCGTGTTGCTACCTCTTTGCGCAGACTCGGAACGATGTACTCCATAGGCATAATTGATTCTTTCCCATATACCAGCTTGAATGGTGTCTGTCCCGTCATCCTTTTACATGTGGTGCAATATGCCCACAAGACTGCTAGGATCTTCAGATCCCAGTCATCGTGGTTTGCATTGCACACCTTTGTCAGCACGTGCTCCAGAACCTTGTTGAATGCTTCTACTGTCCCATTTGCTTGTGGATGATATGGCGTGCTCTTGTTATGTTGCATGTGTAGTTCTATTGTCAATGCGCTGACGGTGCGATTGATGAAGTGACTGCCGTAATTTCTCATCAACACCTTCGGGAAGCCAAACCGAGTGACAATGTTGTCGAATAAGAAGCATGCTGCTATCGCAATGGTGCAATCTATGACTAGTGCAGCCTCTTCCCATCTTGTCAAATAATATGTCATCGTAATGATGTATCTTGCACCAGTGCACTTCCCAGGTGGGTTGATAGGGCCCACGAAATCCATTGCCCATTTATCAAATGGCTGCAGTGTCACTTGAGGTTTCAGGGGCATCTCATCCCTCCTAGAGGGTTTCCCAGTCGTTTGAAAAACATTGCAGGTCTACACATAATCTCTTGCATCATTCTGAAGCATGGGCCACCAAATCCCTACGTGAAGCACCTTCCAGGCAGTCGCACGACCCCCGTAGTGCCCACCAGCCACCCCTGCATGTTCTTCTGACAAGATCTACCCTTGCTCATGAGGCAAGACGCAGTGCCTCAATATCTCGTCCGATCCCAGTTTGTATAACTCACCTACAATCAGCTGGAAATCTACGGCCTTGACCACCAATTGTTTCTTCAGACTAGTGGTAAATCCCTCCAGGGCGGTACCTATCACCAAAAACTAGATTATTTCATCATATAAATCGTCAGCTACTTCAACCTTAAACAGTTGCGCATCAGGAAACCCGTCTACAATGTTGGTTGGCTTCTCTCCTGTTTCAATCCGCAACAG
The DNA here is from genome assembly GCA_027924585.1 of Larix kaempferi. Taxonomy (NCBI): domain Eukaryota; kingdom Viridiplantae; phylum Streptophyta; class Pinopsida; order Pinales; family Pinaceae; genus Larix; species Larix kaempferi. The sequence goes on from BSBM01000502.1 coordinate 7,468,560, forward strand.
ATGATCTTGTCCTATGTTCAAACGTCCTGGCTTCACAATCACCTCAAAATCGAATTCGTGAAACAAAAGTAGCCAGCGACATATATTCCCCCCCAACATACGCTTATTGACCAGATATTTCAATGCAGAGTGGTCTGTGAACATATTAAAGTGTCCTCCCAACAAGTAGTGTTGAAACTTCTGTAGTGCATAGACCATCGCCAGACCTTCCCTCTCTGTCGTGGTATAGTTCCTTTCTGCAGATGACAACTTCCTACTAGCAAATGCAATGGGGTGATCCAGATCCCCTTCCCCAGGTTGCGCAAGCACTACTCCAAGTGTGATCGATGAGGCATTGATGTGGACATGGAATTCCTTGCTCCAATCCAGAAATACCAGTATTGGCACTGAATCCATCTTAACCTTCAGCGCTTCAAAACTAACTTGACATTCGGGGCTCCACTGAAATACCGCATCTTTCTTCAATAACTTATCCATAGGGCCCGTGATTGCTACATAAACCTTGATGAACTTGCAATAATACCCAGTGTGGCCCAATGTCACTCTCAACTGCTTGACGTTAGTTGGTGGTGTTAAGCTCAGAATGAGCGCAGTTTTTGCTGGGTAGACTAACAATCCCTTTTTACACACAATGTGACCTAGTAATACTCCAAATGGTGCACAGAAGATGCACTTCTTCAAGTTCAACGATATCTGATGCTGTCGACAGAGCTCCAACATCAACCGCAAATTTTCCAGATGATCGCTGATCAAGCCATAAACTATCCAATCATCCATGTATACCTACAAAAACGTATAAATGAAATCCTGTAAATCCACAATGACAACCCACGAGAATATCACCGATGCATTCTTCAGTCCAAACGGCATCACTGTGTACTAAAAGCAACCCCATTTTGTCACAAAAGTTGTCTTGTGGCCGTCCTCTTTCGTGATGCGGATCTGATGATAGCCAGAGAACCCATCCGTGAATGAATACATCTCTTGGCCACCAACACCTTCGATCACCTCATCAGTAAATGGGGTTGGAAAGGGATCATGTAAGAAGACATCATTCAACTTCTGCAAATCAATACAAATGTGCACTTCGTCGGTCTTCTTGTCCTACACCACCATAGGACTGATCCAGTCTGACTCCTCAACCGGTTCAATAATGCCAGCATCCAACATGAAATCAATCTCTACCTTAACCCTCTCCTTATGGCACATATTCAGTCGATATGGTCGCTATCTGATTGGTTTAGCATCTGGTTTCAACAAAATCTTCATCTCCCCCAGATCGCCCAAGATTCCCTTCATCTGAGAAAACTTCGTAGGGAATAGGTCTTGGAATTCATGTAGCAAGTCTGTGACCTTCCCCATCATCTCATCATCCCAATAGTCCCCAACATTCGCAAACTTTGGACGGTCCTCTGTCCCAATGTTGGCCTTATGGAGCTTTAGCGGCTGACTGATCAAATCACTTGGCGCATCAGTTTCTACAACATCGTGACTTCCTTCGGATTCTGGAATATTGACATTTGGCAGATCATCGCCATCTTTTGTCCCACCAGTGATATTATAACATTCCATCATGGACTACATCTTATAGTGCGCATGCGGATCCGCAGGATATGCCACCGGAACAACCTTCAAAACTACATCGAGGATGCGCTACAAAGCATTATGGTCATCCGGGTTGGCATCTACGAAGCTGAACGTATGAGTAAAAAAAACTGTCAATTCCAACCAAGCGGTAATTTCTCGTCATAATTCATCTATGGTATACCATGATCGCGGCATCTCTTCTAGCGTATGAATGAAGACATGGACCCACTCATCCTTGGGTTGCAATGCCCACAACATTTGACATTCCATCAAATGACTACCAGGGTCATTCCGTCCATCGTATTTTCCGATATGGTAAACTTTGGTGTCGCCAAAGCGAACCGCCATCAATCTCTGGCACTGCGACCATCCGTCGATTGATTTCTTGTGTGTCACCCACCAGCGTACTGGAGCATCTTTTAGTGCTTCCTCCAATGCTAACAATCGCTGTGGTTCTGAAACCTTTTCTTTGAACGCCACAAGAAACTCAGACAATCTGGGTAACCCTTCGTATATGGGCAGTGCAATAGTCTCAGTTGCAACATGGCATAAGGACTTCGTGACCAACCCACATTTGCGGAGCAACACCTCATGCAAACGGTTCTTCCAGTTCTCTAACGCATCGTCAGAGTCGGAAGACGCGGAGCTGAAGCTGCGCCACCCAAGCTCACCATGCGCAGTCGGATAAATATAATCTTCTGAAATATTGAATGCATGGTCCCATCCAATGGGATCTTCATCTTTCAGTGGTTCAATATACTTGCTTCCCTCAGCTGGATCCAATGGGGCAATGAGTATGAGATCGCGGTTTTCAAAAGTCATCATCCGCTTCTTAAAGTTGATAACTGTTGCACTATCATTAGCCCATCCAATCCCCAATAACATGGGATAGGAGCTTCCCCATTCAACTACTTCAATGACATCGAAGTCATCATATGTCTTCATTCCCTCGATGTCCATGACTAGACATGGAACTCTCCCAATCGGTGTCACCTTGGCCTGATTAGCCAGCCAGAGCTATACAGGAGACCAACTCAGCATGGGAGTCCCCATTCTCTACCAGGCCTACTTGGTTAAGATGTTGACATCCGAACCAAGATCCAAAAAACCTGAATCAACTTCATAGTCTCCAATTTGAATGTTCATGGGCATCTCCTCACCTGTCTTCCGCTGCTGTAAGGAGTTTACTGCAGACTCTTGCCGTCCCCTGGCTGGTCGCTGCAACAATCTATCAATCTCGACAAGAGCATCAAGATCCCTTACTAGTGATAAACAACTCTCAAATAATTTCTGCAAGGTTCCGTACTGCCTCGATGGACCAGCCTCTGAAGTGGCATCAAAGATAGGAGGCATGTCACAAACAATGGGCTTACCACGATCTTTTTCCATCGCACCTCGCACCTGAAAGAATGCATCATGCTTGGAATCAATGTCAAATGACACCTTCTTCTGTCCTGCTAAGCAGATGAGTGGATGTGGGCTATCCTCTCCTGTTGTTGTACCTCCCTGAGTGATAACGACGACAGCTGCATCTTGTGGTCTTGGCTCCGTAGAAATTGTTGCGATAGTCGTGCCCTGAGTTTGATTCCTGTAGCTCCTGGATAAGCTCTAGGGTCCAATTCATTGGTTCACCACCTTGGAAGTTCCTCTTCTGAAAAGTCAACTTTTTCAACCACTCAAACAAGATGATTGGGAATTCACAGAAAAAATATTTGTGCGGACCATCGTGAATGTACCTTTCCAGCCATTGATATACCATCGACTGAGGGTTTTGATTTTCCTTTTCAGTGAACTCTTGCAACTTCTGATCAAACCGGTTCTGGATTTTCAGTTGCGTCGGATGCCACAACATATCCTCCTTTCACTTTTCACTACGGTCCCGACAATGGAACCATTTGTTGACACAAATCCAGTCGACAGGGGTTCCCATCGCTGTCGACTCCCATACCACCGCGATCTCCCTAAGCACCGGCCCAGACAGGTTTTACCCCATCCAACAACACCTGTAGAGCAGATGAGGTCTCACCCGAGATGTTCAAGCGAGAGTTGACGGAACCATGTTTCTGTCGAATGAAGGAGGATGTTGTGGATAAATTACTTAACTTATTGCAACATTTCATAAATGGATCTAAGCATTTAACTAAGGCATCAATCATATTCATAGCATCATTTCAATAGAACAATTCATAATTGCAATAGATATAACAGTAAAGCATTAATCACAACAAGGAAACATTGCATCATTCATATCACGAAATGCATTACCATAGATAAACAAGAAAAACACACGGATTCTACTCAACAACTCTATCACATCATATTAACTCCGCAAAAACCCAAATACAAAATACTCAGCATCGGATCAAGATCTCTCAGATGTTAAGATTCAACAATTATACTCTCCGAAAGATAGATCAAAAGATATTTCAACATTTACAAACCTATGTCTATTTATAGGCTTGCGCCTTTACATTAATGTTTTTCCCCTTACTAACTACTTCCTAACCGAAACTTCAAAGCAAATAACCCAAAATCTATCTATTGTGGTCCAAATGACCCAAAAACTCGCATACCGCAGTTCAACTGACCCAAAATTACATAAAATATCATCATTTGCACTCAACTTTCCGCCTTCTGTGGTATCTTCGACCTTACGCAGCATCCGCGATGCTGACTTGTCCAGACCGCTTGCCAATAGGAAGGTCACATGATACAGAAACTGGTGTTTGATATTAGACATGTCAAACCTAGCCAACATACTCAATGAATCCATACTTCCTATTGCCACTAGAAGTACATTTCACTACAATGGGCATCATTGCAAGACTTCTAGAGTGGACCTGGCACACAACATTTGGGATAAGTCATCTACAACTGAGTAGTTGGGAGAAACCCATGCAGTAGGGTTGTACGATGCACGATTATAAACACCTTTGGGTATCTTAAGCATAGGATATGCAGGTCTCTCAATATGAAGAGGAGTAGATGTCTCGAGGATTTCCTTGTCTTTCTGTGGCAAATCTGTGGTATAATTATTTTCTCTTACTTTCAACAAATCATGTGAGTTAACCATATTTATATAGTATTGATCGGTCGGTGTGGCACGATGAGTGCCCCCAGTATTAGAACTTCCAGAAGTTGGGTTTTGTCCTTTGGTAAAAGGGTCCTTTAGAACAACATATTTCTTTTGGTGCAACAGCTTCTAAGCTTCATCAATCAAAGGGAATTGATGAGTAAGGTGATCTTCCTTACATTGTTTGCATCGGAATTTCACCTTCTTAGTTTCTCTTTTTCCCCCCTCAGCATTTTCCGTGGTTTTGGTGTTGATGTATATGTAACTTCGGAATGTATTTCATATATATTTATTGTACCCTTATTGGAGATGTGTTATTCCTCTATAAGGAAGTGTCGTCATGTGGATTGACAAGTGTCGCAAGTGTGTGTACTTGCCGATGGGTTATTAAACCACCATGTGGGGTTAGCCCTGAATTATATATATTATAATGTGGATGTACGTAGCCAGACAAGTCGGCCCCATAAGGTCACTGGGCAAACATATTAGTATAAATAGAGATCAGGTTATCTCTATTTAGATCACTCGAAAAAGTATCTCACTCTCACTTAGAAAGTGGCGCACTAGTAAGGAGGAGGATCATCTGCTGCTAGGAGACTATCTCAGTGTATTTTTGTTGTACTTTGGTTGAGCCATTGCTCTCTCTATCTCTGAGGAAGTTGTGGGGTTTTCCACCTTAGGGTTTTTCCCACGGAAACTCTGTGTCTCTTGTCTCTCATGCTTTTGATTCTTGTCATGCTTATTGTGATTGTAATGCATTGATATACTGTATATGTTATTCTCTCAGCAAAGATCCTAGAGTATTGTGAATTAATGCTCAAAATTTAACATGGTATCAGAGCTAACCTGAGAAGAAGACATTTTGCAGTTACGGAAACTTGAGTTTCTTGTTTATTGGGTTTCTCTCCAAATATTTTGGAAAAACAGTATAGTAGATTGACTCTACTCATCAAGGCGCATCTATCTATCCAATCAGAATTCAATTCCAAGCATTTTCATATTTGGCCCTAAAAATTAAGGTTTCAACAAAAATAGGAATTTTTGGAATCTGAAGACACGGCTAGAAGCTCCTTGCAAAAATCGAAGTTTAGAGCTTTGGATCGATATTTTTGGCTGGGTAGATCTCTGGGAAACTCAAACCCTAATTCAGGGCTCTCCCCAATGAACCTGGGAGGACAAAAAGTCAAATATGAAGGGTAAAACTTTGCTAATCTCAAATTGCTAAGCTCATCAAAGCGCATCTTTGTATCCTTTCAGAAATTTGAAATTCACATTTTGAATTTTTAGGCTTTTTTCGATAAACCCTAATCCGGGACCAGAACCAGTTTTCAGCATTTCAAGTGGTAAGACCTAAATCTTTTCTACTTCCATTTGAAGCACTCTTTAACATGTCTCTCCACACCAAGCTTGAGGATAAGCTTGAAGGGGTTGATAAATTCTAAGCCTGGAAGTATAGGATTGGGTTAATCCTGGAAGAGAATGAGTTGGACTCATATATAAAAGAAGACATCCCTATCCCAGAGGATGAAGAGGCCAAGGTATTGCATAAGAAGAACTTGGTCAAGGCAAAGAGAATCATTGCTGATTCTATCAAAGACCATCTCATACCCCATGTGTCTTCTCTTAAGACACCCAAGGAGATGTTTGACTCTTTGACCAAGCTATTTGAAGGGAAGAACTTAAATCGGAAGATGACCCTACGGAACCAATTGAAAGGAGTAAAGTTTCAAAATGGAGAAACCATTCATCTTATTTTTCAAGGGTCTCCCAGATCAAGGAACAACTAGAAGCAGTGGATGAAATGGTGGAGAATGGTGAAGTGGTGATGACCACTCTAAATGGCCTACCTAGGTCATGGGATTCCTTTATTCAAGGAATTTGTGCAAGGAAGAAGTTGATCTCCTTCAACAGATTGCGGGAAGAATGCTCTCAAGAAGAAGCTAGACTTATAGTTCGTGAGGAAAAGATGGGAGGTGAAGATCAAGCTCTTGCAGCTCACACCAAAAGAAGCAAACCCAAGAAGGAGCACTCTCACCACAAGAGATCCTATCAAAAGGATAAGAAGGATCTAAGATGCTTCACATGCAATGAGAAGGGTCACTTTGCTTCAGATTGTCCCAAGAACAAAAGGGATAATAACAACAACTCCAGCAAGAAGAAGAAGGGCAGCAAAAGAAAGTTTCATGCTCATGCTGCCGAGGATGATAAACCTCCAAAGAAGAAGGCTAGGAAAGAAAGTGATGATAGTGATGTTGACTCATCAAGTGAAGAAGAGTATGTTCTAATCTCTGCTCTCACAGGTACCATATCCCATGGTTTTAATGATTGGTTGATTGATAGTGGATCTTCCAAACACATGACTGGGTTTAAGGAATCTTTTGTGAATCTATATGAACATGAATCACCCCATAAGGTGAAACTCGAGGACGATTATCAATACCCAATAAAAGGAAGTGGTGAAGCCTCCTACAACCTAGATTCTGGAAAATCTTTGAAGATGAAAGAAGTCATTTATGTACCTGGGCTCAAGAAGAACTTACTCTCCATCTCTGCATTGGATGCAAAAGGTATGAGGGTTGCATTTGTGGATGGCCAAGTCCTAATGTGGCCAAAGGGTAAAAAAATCAATGATGCCAACCTGAACATGCCATGATCCATGAATCCATGGAACCAAGTGAACTTTGGCATAGAAGACTTGCTCATGTGCACTATAGAGCACTTCCAATTGCAAGCAAGGTTGTAGAGGGTCTTCCTGAAATCAAGACTAAACATGAAGGTGTTTGCAAAGGATGTGCAAAAGGTAAGAAAATTAAGAAGGCTTTCCCAAGTAGTGAAAACAAGGCAAAAGTCATCCTGGAAATCATCCACTCAGATGTATGTGGTCCTATGTCATCCAGTTCTCTGAGTGGGTATGTTTACTATGTCTCGTTTATTGATGACTTCTCCAGGAAGACTTGGGTATACTTCTTGAAGATCAAAGATGAGGTGTTTGATAAATTCAAGGAATTAAAAACCTTGATGGAGAATCAAACTGACAAGAAGATCAAAACATTCAGATCCGACAATGGTGGAGAATTCACCTCAGGTGACTTCAAGAAGCTTTGTAGTGATTCAGCGATTAAGAGGGAGTTGACTACTCCTTATAATCCTCAACGGAATGGAGTTGCAGAAAGGAAGAACAGAACTATCATGGAAGTAGCAAGGGCAATGCTACATGACCAGGATCTATCTATGCATCTATGGGCAGAAGCAGTTAGAACAGTTGTATACGTGCAGAACAGAACACCCCACAAGATATTGGACAACAAGACACCAGAAGTGGTCTTTTATGGTAAGAAACCTAAAGTCATTCATCTCAGAATATTTGGTTGTCCAGTATACACTCATGTTCCAAAGGAAAAGAGGACTAAACTAGATCCTTCAGGAAAGAAGGGTATCTTTGTGGGTTACAGTGAAAGCTTGAAGGCTTACAGAATATACTTTCCAGGGTTCAAGAAGATTGATGTCAGCAGGGATGTAACATTTGATGAAAACTCAGCATTCATCAAATCAAGGAAGGCACCTATCGAAGTTTATGAAGAACCTAAGGAAACTAGATTTCAAGACACTACCATGACTGAAGCAGTTCCAGAAGTTGTTCGTGAGTTTGAAGATCCGCAAGAACCTGTAGATCCACCCCGTGAGGATAACTCTCACAATAGGAAACCTGCATGGGCTAGAGAGCTCATTCAGGATGCAGAAATATTTGGCATTCCAGAAGAAGAACACAGAGCAAAGAAGAGAACCAGATCACATACTAGCTATGTTGCTTTACTCTGTGACATTATGAACAAAGAGCCTTCCAGTTATGACGAAGCAGCGGAAAAGAAAGAATGGAAGGATTCCATGGTTGAGGAATACCAATCAATAATTAAGAATGATGTTTGGGATGTTGTCCCAAAACCTAAAGAGAAGTCTGTTGTGACTTCCAAATGGATTTACAAAATCAAGCATGCTGCAGATGGCAGTGTAGAGAAATACAAGGCAAGATTCGTAGCTCGTGGCTTCTCTCAGAAAGAGGGAATAGATTATGAAGAAACTTTTGCACCTGTAGCCAGGTATACCTCCATCAGAACAGTACTTTCCCTGGCTGCAGCTATGAAATGGAAAATACACCAGATGGATGTCAAGACTACTTTCTTGAATGGTGTAGTTGAAGAGGAAGTATATGTGGAGCAGCCACTCGGTTTTGAAATACATGATAGGGAGTCATATGTATGCAGATTGAAGAAAGCCTTGTATGGCTTGAAACAAGCTCCCAGAACTTGGTATGGTAGGATGGACAGTTTCCTATCTAGTTTGGGCTTTACCAAGAGTAAAGTGGATTCCAACCTTTACTACAAGGTTGAGGAAGGGAATCCTCTGATTCTACTCCTGTATGTGGATGACTTATTTGTAACAGGAGATGACAGACTGATTGCAGATACTAAGAGGAAGCTTGCTGCTGAATTCAATATGAAAGATTTGGGAATGATGCACTATTTCCTAGGTATGGAGGTGTGGCAGAGTGCAGGTGGGATCTTCCTTGGTCAAGGGAAGTACACAGTAGATATCCTGAAGATATTTGGGATGATGGATTGCAAGGCCATGGCCACACCTATGGCATCGAATCTGAAGCTTCTATGTGATGCTTCATCTGAGCCGGTTGATGTCTCTATGTATCGTCAGATGATTGGGTCCTTGATGTACCTGATGAACATGAGACCAGACATTTGCTTTGCTGTGAACACATTGAGTCAGTTCTTGACAGATCCGAGGAGTGTTCACCTGGTTGTTGTAAAGCATGTTCTGAGGTACCTGAAGGGTACAGTGGATTATGGGCTCAAGTATGAAGCGAATCAAAAGTTTAACCTGCAGGGTTATGTTGATTCAGATTGGGCTGGAAGTGCTGCAGATAGGAAGAGCACATCTGGATGTTGCTTCAGTATGGGATCAAGTGTGATCTCTTGGTTTAGCAGGAAGTAGTCCTACGTAGCACTGAGTACAGCTGAGGCAGAGTATGTTGCAGCCTAGTTGTGAGGCAGTATGGCTACGGAAGCTACTGTCTGAGTTATTTGATCTATTGTTGGATGCTACTGGTATCTTTTGTGATAACCAGATTTGTGTGAAGCTGTCTGAGAACCCAGTGTTTCATGACAGGTTGAAACACATACAGATCAAATATCACTATATCAGGGATATGGTGCAGAGAGGAGCTGTGAAGCTCCTGTATGTTGTGACGGACGAGCAGATTGCAGATGTGCTGACAAAGCCACTAGCCATGGTGAAGTTTGAGTACTTCAGGGAGAGGCTTGGTGTTCTTCAGATCGAGGACACTTCGAGGAAGAAGTGATGGACACATTTGCTGAAGCCATTCCAAGCATGTTGAAACGAGGATCCTTCACATGGCTGTGGATGTAAGCACTGGATGATGAACATCAGGATGATGTTCTGGTTTCTGCTTTGTATGATCAGTTGGATCATTTTTATATGTATGCATCATGTTGGATGTTGGATATGATCAATTGGATCATTTATATGTATATGTATGTACACATCATGTTGGATGATGGATATGATCAGTTGGATCATTTATATGTATATGTATGTATGCATCATGTTGGATGTTGGATATGATCAGTAGGATCATTTGTATGTATTTTGTATGCATCATGTTGGATGCTTGGACCATGTATCTGTATATGTATCAGGTGGATACATTGTATGATCAGGTGGATCATGTATGGTGATATGTATCATGTATTTGTATTTGTATCAGGTGGATACATTGTATGATCTGGTGGATCATGTATGATGATATGTATCAGGTGGATACTTGGTATGCATCAGGTAGATGCATTATATGATCAGGATGATCGTGGATGACGAGCTTCAGGATGTTGCTCCAGATGACATGCAGCAGGATGTTGCAGTGATGATGATCAGGATGATCATGTGTACATCAGGATGATGTATGGTGAGTATCAGGTTGATACTCTATGGCCGTGGATCAGGTTGTGCAGATGCGCATATAATTTGGCCCTGGGAGATTTGCAGATAGACTTTCGAGGTTTTTCCTATGGCATGTAATTTGTGCCCTGGGATATCTGGCAAATGCTCTTTCGAGGTTTTGCTCTGGGAGGACATATAATTTGGCCCTGGGAGATCTGCAAATAGTCTTTCGAGGTTTTTCCTATGGCATGTAATTCGTGCCTTGGGATATCTGGCAGATGCTCTTTCGAGATTTTGTCCTATGGCATATAATCTGTCCCTGGGAGATCCGATAGGTTGGGCTGTGTGCCCGTAATAAGTCCTGGGATGCTCTTGTGAGGTTTTGCCATGACCACATATAATCTATCCCTGGGAGATCCTATAGGTAGAGCTGCGTGCTCGTAACAGCCTGGGATGCTCTTGTGAGGTTTTGTGGTGACCACATATAATCTGTCCCTAGGAGATCCTATAGGTAGAGCTGCGTGCTCGTAACAGCCTCGGATGCTCTTGCGAGGTTTTGTGGTGAGGTCATATATAATATGGCCCTGGTAGATCCTATAGGTAGAGTCATGTGCTCGTAACATCCTGGGATGCTCTTTCAAGGTTTTATGATGCACGTAATAAGTCTTGAGGATTCCATAGTATGGCCAGTGATGACGAAGACCTGCAGGTAGTGGGCCTACATCCAGAATGAAAAAGGACTGGCTCTGTAGAACTTCCTATGATGAGTAGAGTCATAGATTGGTTGAGCTATCAGCAGCAGTGACGATGACGATGACAATGCATCGATGATGATGATCCCGAGAAGAAGACTTATCTAGCAGATCTCTGTCGAGAAATACCTTCCTAGTTAAGAGGGAGTATTGATGTATATGTAACTTCGGAATGTATTTCATCTATGTATTTCATATATATTTATTGTACCCTTATTAGAGATGTGTTATTCCTCTATAAGGAAGTGTCGTCATGTGGATTGACAAGTGTCGCAAGTGTGTGTACTTGCCAATGGGTTATTAGACCACCATGTGGGGTCGGCCCTGAATTATATATATTATAATGTGGATGTACCTAGCCAGACAAGTCGACCCCAGAAGGTCACTGGGAAAACAGATTACCATAAATAGAGATCAGGTGATCTCTATTTAGATCACTCGAAAAAAAGTATCTCACTCTCACTCAGAAAGTGGCGCAGTAGTAAGGAGGAGGATCATCTGCTACTAGGAGACTATCTCAGTGTATTTTGGTTGTACTTTGGTTGAGCCATTGCTCTCTCTATCTCTGAGGAAGTTGTGGGGTTTTTCACCTTAGGGGTTTCCCCACGGAAACTCTGTGTCTCTTGTCTCTCATGCTTTTGATTCTTGTGATGCTTTTCATGCTTATTGTGATTGTCATGCATTGATATACTGTATATGTTATTCTCTTAGCAAAGATCCTAGAGTATTGTGAATTAGTGCTCAAAATTTAACATTTGGGCTTGTGTTGGTTTCCTTCCCCCTTCCCGCCCTTCTTCTTTCCACCGGGATGCTAAAGACCCTTTTGATTTGATTGCACAATCTGTACAGTCTCTGTTTGAGAAGGGGGAGATGTAACTATAGTTTCCTCCATCGCAGAGTGATTTAGAGAAAGTTCATGAACTTGTTTAACCAAAGTTTCTATGGTGGATGAACCGGCTGAACCTATGATTCCATTAGCATGTGGTCCAGGTTTAGGTTTACAAGGATCAATGTTTGACCTAGGTGCATCTGGAATAATTTCATAAAGGATCCTGAATTGAGTATAAATCAAGTCTAGTTATTGGGTCCTTAAAATGGATTCCTCTTTTGAGGTAACACCGGAAGTCAAGACATCTTTGGAGATGTAGGGTAATTGTGATTTCAAAAACCACTCTAGTAGGAATTCCGGGGGAATCTTAGCTTTAATGAGCATCTTTAGTCTTCTCCACTCCTGAATATGATCATATATATGAGTGGATTTATTCTTTATAAATGTAGATAGAATATCTGTTCTTGCATCATACCGAATGGGAAGTTGGAAGTGGTTCATAAGTGTTGTCACTAAATCATAAAAGTTGTGATAAGCCACGGATGGAAACTCAATGTACCATTCAACTGTGACACAAGTTAAGGTTCTTTGAAAGAGCCTCAACTGAATCACGTCATTGTTAAACCATTTAGAAGAACACCATAGATGAAATCTTGTTACATGGTCCCCTGGGTCTTCACCAATTTTACCTTCAAACTTAGGAATGTATGAAGGAAATTTAGTTGGAAACAGAGGCCAAGTGGGATCATGACGCACATGGTCATTCAACTACGTTGAAAGATTTGGAAAATTCAACGTTTCGAGAAAAGCAAAGCGAGGCCTCATTGATGGCATATGATTTCAGGGAATATGGTGAGGAAAACTACCTAAACCATGACTCTCGTAAGGCTAGTTGGGGTTTCCCCCAACCATCGGTTGTGATGAGAACGTGTTTTGGAAAGTTCTCCATCCATAAGCCATTGTATTTATTCCTTGTGTACCAATCCATTGCAGATGAATATAAGTACTTACAAATGGATTTGAAGTATAAGTATTACTTCCTCCTCCACCAAAAAGTTAAAAAGCAGTGTCCCCTATAGATATGCTAGAAGTTTGAACATTTTATGGTTTCAAATTATAGCCTGTAAAGGGGTTAGAACTCAGCAACTGTGCAATAGAAGGGATAGGCATTAATCCTACAAATGGTGCTAAAGGGGAAATATACCCTCCATGCAAAGGGAATCCAAGAGTAAAAGGAGTTGAACTAGGGTTAACCTAGTATTGTTGAAGGAACGGGGAAGATGTAAATGATACTATAGGTATCCCAGTGAAAGGGAAATTAGATGAACTAATAGTTGATCCAAAAGGTATAGAATTCAATGCAATCTGAGTGCTTAACGACACTAGGGATCATGTATTAAAGTTTAGTGAAGTTCTCGGAGCAGAATACATCTTCAACGAACTAGGTATCAGGGTGTTTTTATGCGGGGGAGAAAGACCTCCCTACGTAATAGCTAATGTGGGAGTGTGTACAACTCCCGATCCATCCCCTATGTTTTACATGGTAACTCCATATGTAAACCTATATACACTTAGCTTGGGTAAACCTAAAGAGATGACTCTTACTAGCACTGGATTGTCAGGTTGAGTTAAAGGAGGGTTAAAGGGTCTTGAAAAATATTATGTTGGCAAGTCTTCAACCTCAATGGTCTGTGGGACCGATGAAGTTTGAGTAATGATTTGAGGTTCCCTGGGTGGTTCAGTCGTACCTACTGGTTCAAAAGAACCTCTTGAATTTTTTCTATGCCACTGAAGTTGCGGTGGAGGCTTCACAATGAGTGGAGGAAGGTTTCCCAACCTTATTGTGAAGAACCTGCAACAATTAATTGATTAATACACGATATATCAGATCACAGAATAATTTTATTGATCGCAGGCCACTTCAAGTGGGAAACCTCCATTGAGCAAGCTCAATACAAAATAACTTCAAGGTGCCTTCATTGGCCTCAACACAAACTTATATACTAAGTCTAGGCACCAATACTATGGGTCAAAACCATGGGCTAGTACAAACTATGGATCAACAAATACTACGGGACAACTTACAAAGCATATGGTCCAACAACAATAATACAAACTATGGATCAACAAATGCTATGGGATGGCTTACAAAGCATATGCGTCCAACAACAATATACTAACAAAGTAAAGAGAAGGGTTGACATGGGTTCCTAACATCCCCTCCCCCTTAGAAAAATCTTTGTCCTCAAAGCTTTAGATGTGGAAATTGTTGTTGAATCTGAAGGAGTGGTTCCCATGTAGTGCCCTCTGGTTGCATTTCATGCCACTGAATTAAGACCTCTATGATAGAGCGAGAGCAAAGCTGACGAGTGTGATTATTGAGGACGTACTCCGGCTCCAAAAGGATGGATCCTTCATTATCCAGTTCTAGTAAAATAGTTTGTCCTCTCATGTTGGTGCCAAGAACTTTCTTCAGACAAGAGACATGAAATATTGGATGAATGCGGGAAGAAGGAGGAAGTTCCAATTTATAAGCAACGGACCCAATCTTCTGAAGAATCCTATATGGCCCATAGAACTTTGGAGCAAGCTTATGATGCCCTTTGTGTTTCATGGAGGATTGCTTGTAAGGCTAGAGACAAAGAAAAACCATATCACCTGCTTCAAAAGTGCGCTCAGAATGGTGTTGATCAGCTTGTTTCTTCATGCGATTTCTTCCATGTGAATATTTTTGTGCAAAATGAGAAGGATCTAGACGTGGTTTCGAAGGACCGTGTCAACTGCCTAAACTGGTGAACTATTGGGGGTGTATGGAAGAAGAGCTAGCAAAGCCTGACCATAAACTGCTTCATATGTGTTGCTTGGTTTTGCAACCAAGCTTGTGAAATGGGCACCTATCAACAATGTGATAGCAGTTTCAATATAGAAAGCAAAAACGATTATGAATTAAATCTAAATCTAAACTAACATGTGCATATAACAAATAAATCTATAAAGGATTCATAGAAAGAGCAAGAAATAAAAGAATGTTTTGTATTATCATACCTCAAATGGTGAGGATTTGTGGTGTTGAGCAGCTCCAAAGGTGAGATGCTCTAGGCTCTAATGGTCTCTTCTCCAAGATTGCTACAATGGTCAAGAACTCATGAGAGATTTTGACAGCATGAGGATAGGATGATGGATGGATGGAAAGTGAGGAGCCCCTACCACCTTTTTATAGTTTTTGGTGGTGGGGAATACCATTATGGTTTTGAGGAAACCAATGGTATTGACCAACATGGTTTAGGTACCTTTTTCCCTCTTTTTTCCTTTTTTGAATATTTTGAATATTTGTATTCCCTTTTAATATTTTTGGGAATTTTGGACCCTTTTTTTGGGTTTTTTATGTTTTTTGAGGAAAAAGATATCTTTTGAGGGGAAAAAGGGTGTATTATGGTCTTTTGGTGACCTTTTGATGGCTTTAGAGGCTCAAATGGTGGAAAAGTGGACAAATGGGTCATGTGAATAAGGAAATGAGCTAGTGAGCACTTTTTGGGTGTTAACAATATGGAGTCATTTTAGAGGTAGTGTGGTAAGAGGTATTGTACCACCATTCAATGAGAGGGAGCCATTTTCCCACTGATGTTGTTGTTCATAGGTGAAGCAACGAAGATAAGTTCCAAGCATTTATTGATAATTTTAGTCTGACCATATGTTTTTGGGTGATACCCTGAACTCATCTTCAGTTTGGTGCCAGTGTGGCGAAATATTTCTGTCCAAAAATGACTCGTGAAAGTCGCATCAAAATCCAAGACAATAGAAGAAGGGATTCCATGAAGACAAAATATCTGGTCTAGGAAAATTTGAGTGACTAAGGAGGTTGTATAGGGATGGCTGAGAGCTCAAAAATGACTATATTTCAAGAGCCGATCAACCACAACCAAAATCACTATCTTCCCTCCATATTTAGGGAGACCTTCAATGAAATCCATAGAAATATCTGTCCAAATCCATGTAGGTATGGGAAAGGGTTCGAGCAATCCTGGAAGGAGTGTGATTTCACCCTTATTGCGTTGGCAGGTATCACATTCATCCACCATCTATTGAATTGTCCTTTTCATGCCCTTCCAAAATAAGCTACGTCATTCCCACTCATACATTTTGAGGAACCTAGAGTGCTCTGCCGATGGAGAATCATGGAGTTCATAGAAGACAACTTATTGAAGATCTATGCTTTGCAGAAGCACCAAATGACCCTTGTATCTCAGGGAAGCACCATCCCAAGAGTAATGTGGTACAACAGAAGAGTTGATGGCCAAGCGTTGGATAATTTGAGATAATGAAGAGTCATTGACATAGCCCTATTGAACAGATTGCAACCAATTTGGGATGGGCATAGAAATAGCTGAAAGAGAACCTTGGTTATCAAATGGGCTAGAAAGAGCATCTGCCACAATATTTTTCTTACCCTTCTTGTAAGTGATTTCATAGTCATAACCCATGAGTTTGCTAACCTATTTTTGTTGGGTTGGGGAGGATACACGTTGTTCCAAGAAATATTTCAGACTCTTGTGATCAGCCTTGATGCAGAAATGATTCCCTAATAGGTATGGTCACCACTTCTGTACTACATGCAAAGTAGCCATCATTTCCTTCTCATATGTAGAGGCAGCTAAATTATTACCTGAAAGGGCTTTGCTAGTGAATGCAATGGGGTGTTCAAGTTGAAGGAGAAAAACACCAAGTCCATTGCCGCAAGCATCACTCTCAATAGTGAAGGGCTTGTAAAAATCGGGCATAGCTATAACATGTGTAGTACACATAGATTATTTCAGTTTGTCAAATGCACACCCAGTAGCATGTGTCTATGTAAAAGCATCCTTTTTCAATAGAGCATTTAATGGAGCTGAAATATTTCCATAATCCTTGACAAACTTGTTGTAGTAGCTAGTTAACCCCAAAAAACCACAAAGGCTATTGAGTGTCTAAGGATGCGGCCAATTGTTCATGGCAGCAATTTTGGCAGGATCCACGCGAACCCGTTGTGCTGAGAGAATGTGCCCGAGATACTCGACTTCCTTCTGTCCCAAAACACATTTAGACTATTTGGCGTGGAGACGATGGTATGAGAGAAGTTGCATTACAAGATCCAGATGTTGGAGATGTTTAGCCCATCTTTTACTGTAGATGAGGATATCATCAAAGAATACCAGAATAAATTTCCGCAAGTAGGGCCAGAATATTTTATTCATCAAGGCCTGGAATGTGGAAGGAGCATTAGTGAGGCCAAAGGGCATGACCAAAAACTCATAGTGGCCATCATGTGTGCAGAGAGTTGTTTTAGGGATATCATCCTCATGAACCCGTATTTGATGATACCCAGAACGAAGATCCAACTTGGAGAAAAATTCAGCACCATGAAGCTCATCAACAACAGGAATTGGAAACTTATCCTTGATGGTGAGGTGATTAAGTGCTCGAAAGTCAATGCAGAGGCGCCATGACCCATATTTTTTGCGGACAAGAAGAACTGGTGAAGAAAAGGAACTAGTGCTTGGGCAAATAATACCTTGCTTCAGTAAGTCCCGAACGGGCATTTCAATCTCTGTTTTTTGGTGAAATGGGTAGCGATAGGGCCTGATGTTGGGAGGATCACTTCCAGGAAGGAGATGAATACGATGGTATTCTTTCCTTGAAGGTGGAAATCCCATTGGTTCAGCAAAGACACTTGTATATCGATCCAGAATTTGTTGTAGATCTAAAGGAGTAGTGGAGACCGCTGATGGTTCAATCTGAATGGAATGGATCTAAGAGATGACACCGTGTGAATTCTTCCTAAGGATTTTTTCCATGTGATGTGAACTGATGATGCTGAGAGACCCTAGTTGTAATCCTTTCAATGTGTGTTTTTTTCCATTGGGAAAAAATTGCATCCAAAGTTCAACAAAATCCCATAAGATGGGGCCAAGTGTGCGTAGCCATTGAGCGCCCAAAACCACATCACATCCGCCTAAGGTCAAGGCAAACATGTCAGAGCGCAGGTCATAATATCCCATAGAGATACACACATTATGACACTTCCCTTTGCGAGGTAAGGTGCCCTCATTGGCATCCATGACTTCAAAGTTGGAGCAAGGATGGATAAGACAATTAGCTTGTTTGGCGATCTGAGGGTCAATGAAATTATGAGTGCTACCAGAATCAATGAGTATTATAAGAGGCAGCTTCTTGAAGTAACCCCTGACCTACATTCTTTGGGGGGTGGTGATTCTAGCCAAAGTATGGAGAGATATCTCTGGCTGGTCGTCATGAGATAGAGGGTCAATAGGAGGCTCCTGAATGTCGACCTGAGCATCCATTGTATATGGAGCTTCTTCACCAATTCTAGAGGCAGGCGGAGAATCCACATCCAAGAGATAGAGCTTTTGCTGAACACATCTATGTCCCCAAGTGAATTTCTCATCACAATTATAACAAATCCCTTCATTTCTGTGTGCCTGCATCTCTGTTTCAAACAAATGCTTGATAGGAGTTGGTCGAGGAGCTGGAGGGATGGGAGGTTGTTGAGAACCAATATTTCGGAAGGGAACAAAAGTGGGCTTGGAGCATTATTGGGCTGCAATCTTGTCTTCTTCTAACTTAGCCAACCCTAGGGCTTCCGTCATTGTGTTGGGACAAAACATTTTGACCTTAGAGCAGATTGCATCCTTTAGACCACTGATAAAACAACTCCGGTAGAAGTCATCAGGAAATCCTTCGGTGTGGTTGGAGAGTTTCTCAAATTCATTTTGATAGTCTCTCACAGTGCCAATTTGGCGAAGTTTAGTGAGGTCTCATGTGAAGTCATCAAAAGCACTAGGACAAAATCGTTACAAAAGGAGTTGGCAAAAATCTGGCCATTTTGGCTCTTCATGAGCCTTGATGTACCAGCGCTACCATTGAAGAGCTTCTTGTTCCAAATGAAAGGATGCAAGTGGAACTTTATTGACATCAAAATTATTATGCAGACTGAAATATTGTTATGCACGATAGATCCATCCAGTCAGATCAGTACCATTGAATCGAGGAAAATCAAGCTTCGAACTACGAAAATTGCTAGAAGAAGAGAATCCATTGTCGTATGAAGAATCGGACTGTTGTTTGTTGCTCATGGTTGAATGCTCCAGATGGAGGCCGAGAATTTTTTCATCTAGATCCTAGAGTTTGGCTTCGATGATTGCAAGTGCTTCCTCTATGGTTTTTTCTCCTGCGCGGGTGACAACCATAGCCAGGAGTTTTTTTTTTTGAGTGGGTAGAAAAACAAAAGCAGAAACTGTTTCAGTAAATGAAAATCTGGATTTGGGAAAAAATATTAAGGGTAATTTGGGTTTGATTAGGTTTTGGACACTGTCGAATCGACAAGGAAGCGGAAAATGAGGATTTCAGAAGTGGGGTGAAAGAATGAGGAAATTTGGCAGAGAGGGACAAAGAAGCAGAATTAGTAAAGGAACGCTGTGGTAAAAGTTGAAGGCGATTGGGTGAAAGTCGAAGAAGTTATCATGGCAAACCCTAAAAATAGACAAATGTGGGATTTTCGGCTTCGGGAAGTGGAATTTCGGATAGGGTCCTCAGGAATGAAATATAAAGAATGGGATTACAGGGGTGTCAGGGAAGTTTGAAGGGAAACAAGGGGAAAACAAGGGAGATATGGAGAAAAAACAAAATATGGGATATTTTTATTTTTTTTCAGGAATGGATCGGCAATGGCGTGGAAGGGATCAGAAAAAGATAGATCTACAACGACACGGAATTGATCGGAAACAGAGGGATCTGCAACAACGCGGAAGTGATCATCAACAGATGGATCTGCAACGACACAAAACTAATCGACAATAGTTCTAGACAAAGGAAATCTGTGATTTTGCAGCTGAAAATAGATATGGACCCCAGGTATGCTCGGCTTCCTAAGGGTTCAGGGGATTCACTCAGCCACCAATGCTCTATGACGACTTGCGTATTGGGGTAGTACCCCTCACTCCATGGCTCAGGTAAAATTGATAACAACAGCTCTTGGTTCACCTTACGGGTGGGAACTAGTCAATCAGGTAGGGGTCGTTGCCCTTTTCACTGGCAGGTCCTCTCAATGGGCCAACTACTTCGGGGTTCATGTGGTACTCGTCACAATGATTTTTAGGGCTTATTCCCAAGTACTTACCACAGTTAAGTGGATAGGGATTATTCCCAGATCTGAACCTGCAACAGATACGAAAGAAACATTTTGGCAAAAATTTCACCCAACGAGCCCAAGAAAGTGCTCTGATACCATATGCGAAGAACCTGTAACAATTAATTGATGAATACATGATATATCAGATCATATAATACTTTTATTGATCGCAGGCCACTTTGAGGGGGCAACCTCCTTTGAGCAAGCTCACTAAAAAATAGCTTCACGGTGCCTTCATTGGCCTCAACACAAACTTATATACTAAGTCTAGGCGCCAATACTATGGGTCAAAACCATGGGCCAGTACAAACTATGGATCAACAAATACTACGGGACGACTTACAAATCATATGCATCCAACAACAACAATACAAACTATGGATCAACAAATACTATGGGACGACTTACAAAGCATATGCATCCAACAACAATATAGTAACAAAGTAAAGAGAAGGGTTGACATGGGTTCCTAACACTTATTGACCTACGAGGAGGTTGGTGATCCATAACTACAAAAAAAAATGTTCTAAGTAACTAACCTAGGGCCAACTAGAACAATAGTGAAAAAACATCACACCACTAAAAATCCTTATAGTGATCCAAACCAGGAAAGCATATAATATTCCAAAGGAAAGTCTGGGATGATGAAGGCCCAGAACATACCGGTGAAGTGCCAAAGAACAGTTATCTGGGGTCCACAGTACAGACATGATCGGGACAAGTGCTATAATCACCCAACCGCCTTCCCAAAGACCTGCATAGGATTTCCTCCCGAAATTGTCCTAGGTGAAGTGGAAATATCCTTCCACTATCACCCGTGTGGAGACCTAGAATTCTGGATACTAAGGCTACCAACACTGTAGAAAGGGTCTGGGGGATAGCCATAGATGAAATCAACACGCATGAGCAGGGTAACTGTGCCCGAAATCAAAAAGCACCAGAAGGTACTAGTGGATCCCCATACACGTACTAATTCTAGTAGATGTTTGATAAAAAAGTGGAGGGGTATATCTAACTAATCAATCTCACACGACCTCATGCTTAACTCCAATGTGAGTGGAGCTTCCCGGTTCACCTTCTATAGAGGTGGATTTACCTAGTGATAGTCCACCACGATTTGGTTTAAATTACTTTGGATTGTTGAACAACTTAGTCCAAAGCACTAACCTAAGCTAGTTGGTGTATGGACCTAAACAAGAAAAGTTATCATTCATTTTTAACTTTAAAGCTCTTTTTTATGGCTATTGTTACTCAAAGGCAGTGTATGTGTGCGTGAAGTGGTTATGAATGAAAATCAAAGTGTGTAATAGGATGTGCAACTACTTTTTACTTCTTTTCTTTTTTGCTTATCTCTTTCAAAACCCAAAATGTTGATAAAGTAAACCTAAATAAACTTCAAAAATTTCTTTTCTTTTTCAAAAAATTAGTGCATGCAACTAATACTACTTTTGAAAAGAAACGGTGCTCTTGCTAAGGGAAAATTACTTGTTCTTTTTTGCAATTTTCTTTTTAAATAAGAGAATAAAAACTAAATATGAACAACAAAAAGAATACTCCAAGAATGCAAGTGTACTCAAGCTATACCTAAACCTATAAGAGACATAAAACTGCCCTCAAAGAAGTCTGAAAATAACAAGTTCAAGAAGTTTCTTAAGTCAAGACAAAGAAGTAACTAACTTGGCATAAAGACAATTCGAAACCAACCGACGCAATGAAGAAAACAAGGATCTCTTCAAGATATCAAGCTGTTCTCTATCAGGTCAGTGATCATAAGGGATCACTCCAAGTTCCAATCAACCCGAATTTGAACTTGAAATACCTATGCACACCCTCAATAAGAAAATGAAAACCAACAAGATCTCACAGAAGATTAAAAAGACTCAACCACAACCTAACAATAGGATAAAATGATCCAATCAAAAGGAAAGACCAAAAGTTCAAACCCTGGGAGGAAACCCAATCCTACATAAATAATGGTGAATGTAAGTACAATCGATTGTGGGTGACTCGTAGGTGCAACAGGGGCAACTTGTGGGTAACAAGGGAACTCACGATTATATGTATTGATAACTCGCGAGTCTGCTTCAAAAAAAATAAAAAAAGAAGAAAATCTATGAGAAGGACCAAGTATGAGCCTTAAGCAAGGGCCAAAAGACCTTGCAAACCCTTCCAGAGAACTCAAGGATTGAATCAAACTAAATAAAAATCCAACACTAGGACTCTCAAAGAAACATAAAGAACTCCCTAGCGGAGTCACCAGTTTTGTTGTTTGGTAATTTTAGCTATGATTGGGAAGTTCAAAGAGATCATCAACATACTAACAAGATGGTACAGAATCTAATTGATAAATAAGCATAGCATAAGATCTTTATTTTAACCAAGAAATACTAGGGTTACAAGCCAAATAGGCATACCTCAGATATACGAAGTCTGATCCAAGCTTGAAGCTTTTAACCTCTGATCCACAATCCCAAATAAGAATCCTGCAAAAACAAGACACCTTCCTCAAATATTTTGGCTACACAAACATAAACAACCTAGTATGAAACTCATATATAAAGAAGATATGACTGATTCAATAGACTATATTCATGAAGTACACAAGTTATCTTATGGGAAAGAAAATATTTTACATTATTCACATAAATTGTAACAAGCTATAGTTGATCTCTAACCTACACTATTGAAACCCGATCTTGGATCCTTGATCCTCTTCCTTCTATGGGTATTTATCAGCTATTTCTCTAGCATTTCCTTACACAAAATGGTTCTCCCTTCTCCCTAAATCCTTCTCCTTGTATTTATAGAAAGGTTTGAGAGGATAGGTTCAAGAGATAAATGGTTAGGGAAGTTATGGTGGTTCGGATGACTACCATAACTATCTCTAATTCGATTTTTTTTTATATTTTTTCGTGATTTTAAGAGGTACCTGCTGGTATAGTACTTGACAAACAGTGAGTAACCCACAAGTATTATTCCAATAACTCGCGGGTGCAACTTTTTTGGGTAAAATCGCAGTTGGTCAATGGATCACCAACGACAAACCCACGAGGTGGAATATATGAGGTTCGTGGCTATGTATTAAAAATATATCACAAAAATAGATAAAATGGAGAGGATGTTGTAAGATTCAGATCCAATGCATCTATAGTCAATGCAACTCTTCAATCCATAAAGTCCTTTTGTGTGACTGACAAGGCAGTGCCATCACGGATGGAGAAGTGCTATTTTGACTAATAACACTTACTAAACCATTTACGCTACCATAGTCATGACAACCATTTTTCAAGGAAATATTTTTAAATATGATGGTTATTATTGACCTAGAAATGCTTGTGTATTAGATATGGTCCCCAAGTATCAACTACATGAAGGACAACCATCATCTATTTTCTATAGTTAGACTTTCCCAAATTCCAATTGCATAGTTTGTTGTTGGAAAAGGCCAAAGAGTGTTCTTCTTCCATTAATACTACTCCATGACCCCTTCTAAAGGTATCACATTCTAAGAAAACAGTCTTAACGAAATTGGTCATCTATAATAGTGGAGTAGTGCACATGACCCCTCTGAAGGATGAGAATGCATGCTTAGTTTCTTCACTCTAGAGAAAGGCATTTGGTTTTAGCAAGAAAGTTAAAGGATTTGCAATTTTTCCATAATTTTTTACAAATTTTCTATAGTATCCCTAAATTCATAGGAACCCATGTAAGTTCATTACTATATTCAAGTGTGTCCAATATTGCATCAATGCCACTTTCTTTGAGTCCATGCATACTCCTTCCTAATTCACAATGTGACAAAATTACTCAACCTCAAAACCCCTAAAGCACATTTGGAACACTTCATAAATAAATGGTGGTCCATTAAAAAATGCAAGGCACATTCAACTTGCTCTATGTGGAATTCCCATGGAGTTCTATAGATCAAGATATCATTAAATATGACTAATATATAACTGCAATGGAAAAGATGAAAGAATTTTTTCACAAGGATCTAAAAGGTGGTTGGATCATTTCAAAGTCCAAAATACATCACTAAAAAATCATAATGACCTTCATGGGTGTAGAAAGTTGTGTGAAGGATGTCTAGTTTTTCAATCCTTATTTGATGGTATATTGAATGAAGTTCTGATTTAGTGACAAGCCTGGAACAATGAATCTCATCCAAGAGATCATCAATGACTGATATAGGAAATTTATCCTTGATGGTTAACTTAGTGATATATTGAAAATATAGACACATGTGCCAAGTGCCTTCCTTTTTTAATATCATGATCACATGTGAGAAATAAGAGCTTGTACTAGGATGAATGAAACCATCTTCCAACAATTCTGATGACCTTTCGTATATCATTATTTTGTGAAAAGGGATCTCTATAAGAGAATACATTATGGGGTTGAGTTTGTGGAATTAGTGGAATACCATGACTGTGCTCCCCATAAGACAGTGATAAACCTTGTGTGTTTAAAACAAGTCTTGGTTTTTAGAGAGAGATAAATGCAAGTCAGGTTGAATGTCCTATGGGGGTGTGTCCATGACTTATATGGCATTGAATTATGCAAAAATACCTAAGTGGAATTTCTTCAATAAATTCTCCATATGGTGTGAGGTGATAACTTTAGGAAAGCCCAAGGTGATCACTTTGATATTATGTTTTTCCCTTCATTAGTTAATATGATTTATAGGTCCTTGAAATCCATCGTGATAGAAACAAACCTTGTATCCATTCTACCCCAAAAAATACATCACAACACCCATTTCAATAACATACTTGTACATATTGAGGTGGTGGTCACCCATTTTGAGTTTCACATCTTCACATTAGCCCTCCCCATTCCATCATACGACTATTTTCTATCATATCTTGCAAATCGGGTATAGGGTGGACATAGCAATGGGTTTCTTCTACCACTCTTCTATGAATAAAATTTTAGGTATTTCCACTATCAGGTGATACAATTTCTTTATTGTGCTTGATGTAGTTGAAAAACCTCAGTATTTTGGTTGTTGAGAAACATGATAAGTCATGGAGGGAAATTTAGCCCCCCCCCCCAATATCTTGTAAAGCGGTGTCATTTTCCATAGGTGGAGTAATATCTCACATATATGGTTCTTGAGTTCCTTCGAATGTTATGTATTTTGGGTGATATTGAGGAGACATTTATTTGGAATAACTTTTATTCCTTGCATTTATGCCCTCTGAAATAACATTCACCATTGTTATAAAATAATCTAAGCAATTGATGTTAGGTCATCATTTCTCAAGACAAATTTCGGGTTGTAATCGTAGCAAGTTAGAGGTATTGGGAGTAGGAAATAATGATTTTTTTTCTTTGGGAATTGATCACCTTGTTAAATTCCCTTTCTCTATCACAAAATCCCAACCATCTTCTTGGGGTACCACTTAATTATATATGCTCTAATAGCCTCTTTGAGGCCATTGATGAAACATTATATAAAGAAAGAATCAAAGAGGCCATCTATGTAGATTTCCAACTTATCAAAGGTTATAATATAGTCCAAAACTATGCCCCTTTGATATAATTTCAACAATCCTAGGTAGTGAGTATCACATTCCAAATGATCATGAAGGATCTTCACAAATTGGGAGAAACAAAGCTAGCCATTATAAGATTTTTTATTTCATTTCCAATGTTATGAGTCTAATTAGAAGGGGCGTAGGTGTTAGGATATTCTCACCATAATCTTTATGTTTCCATGCATTCTTCATGCATGCATCCAGTCATCAATATGGTAGTCTCCCAGCACCTAGTCCCTAGTTTACTAGCCCAAAGAGCTTATTTCTACTCAGTTCCATCCCTCCTAGTCCATGATGCGCCTTGTTTTCATATCCTATGACAAAGTGCACCCTCTCTTACCTACCACCAGTGACACACTCAGTTAGTTGCATGATTTGTGGATTTGTTCCTTGATTTGAGGATAGATTGACTAGTTAACTAACTGAAACACTCCGATGGACATCCAGAGAGATTAGTTTGACTATTCTAACTATTGACAGCTCATCATGCACCCTCCTTGGATTCTCCTTCACTACATTAGTGCTCCATGCATTAGTTACACCTACCTACATTCACTTAGACTCAGTTTGACACCTCGTTGAACGTTACTTGTGCATCGATGACACTACCATTGATCTCATGATGAGGACACCTAGTGCAGACCATCTACACCATGCAAGATATTCGAATGACCTCCTTGGTTAATTTGAATTATTCAATCATTGTGACATTATTGTATTATATTCTACTTCTGAGTAAATCAATAGAGCACTGTTGCAAGTCTCTTGCACATTTTTCACATATTATTCTTTATGCATCTCTTGTAACTGTTTCTCTTGTTCCATAGATTTGTTGTGCTTGAATTTCACAGTAGGTTGGGTATTTGGAAAAATTAGTGTGAGTATCCTACACTTCATTTTAAAATTCCTCTTTTTTTGGATACACATTTAGGGTTCTAGACCCACTTGTTGAAATAATTATATCGACACCTTGTATTGCCTACCCATCTTGGCATTGATGTTGTTGATAGCCTTATGCAAGTTCACAATTGATGCGCCAATCCTATTAGATGTTCTAAGTGTTGATGTATATGTAACTTCGGAATGTATTTCATCTGTGTATTTTATATATATTTATTGTACCCTTATAAGAGATGTGTCATTCCTCTATAAGGAAGTGTCGTCATGTGGATTGTCAAGTGTCGCAAGTGTGTGTACTTGCCGATGGGTTATTAGACCACCATGTGGGGTCGGCCCTAAATTATATATATTATAATGTGGATGTACCTAGCTAGACAAGTCGGCCCCATAAGGTCACTGGGCAAAAAGGTTAGTATAAATAGAGTTCGGAGATCTCTATTTTACTCATTCGGAAAGGTAACTCACTTTCACTCAGAAAGTGGCGCAATAGTGAGGAGGAGGATCATCTGCTACTAGGAGACTATCTCAGTGTATTTGGTTGTACTTTGGTTGAGCCATTTCTCTCTCTATATCTGAGGAAGTTGTGGGGTTTTTCACCTTAGGGTTTTCCCCACGGAAACTCTGTGTCTCTTGTCTCTCATGCTTTTGATTCTTGTGATGCTTGTCATGCTTATTGTGATTGTCATGCATTGATATACTGTATATGTTATTCTCTTAGCAAAGATCCTAGAGTATTGTGAATTAATGCTCAAAATTTAACACTAAGTCCTTTTTTTGCTGCTCCAGGGATGACTGATGGAAAATGTGGACCATGGGTCCATGTATTATATAGAAGTATTAACAATCACTTATATCAAGATGACCAGTAACTCAAGAGTAGTCTTTTGAGAGATACCCCCAAATTCTTTATTTTTGGGTCCACCTAGAAAAAGTGTTATTGGAGATGTTTAATCACATGATCAACATGATGCAAGGATGATTTTGAGATAGGTCTTCCACACTGTTTTTTTTTTAAATTTCAATGGGAGTATTACTCCCTATTTAATATTACTGCACTGAAAAAATTAGCAAATTCCTTCATGGGAATTTCACTGGCTAGTGAGAGAGGACAAGCTTTATTGGAAGGTTCTTAAGGAAAAGGTAGTGGAAAGTACTAAAATTATCTGATATAGTTGAAGTGTCCAACAATAGTGCTCGACCTAATCTCTCAAGGCACTAACGTAGGTAGCTCAACCACACTCTTAGCCATACTACTCCACTACCCAGGTACTAGAGAGAAATATTCTCGAGTGCTACAATTGGTTCCACTATAAAATCAAGATGCTTGATCAGATTATCTAAACTTGGTTTTAGGATTCATAGCGGACTTTTGTTAAATCGAATGGTACATGGAAGTGAAATCCCATATGTAGGTGTTGTCTCATGCAATAATACTTGAAGGGGAACCGACAAGGGTTATACGGTGTCCAGTAAGGTGAAATCACTTGTATTTCATGTGCGTAGTCTTCTACAAACGTAGCTTAACTTGCTAAATGGCTAATTTTTGTGCCGTTTAAAGGTGCCAAACCATAGATCTCTATCCTAACAGGAATTTATAAAAATTCTACATGTGTGCAAGCTCCAAAAAGTACTCAGATATCTCTCGTGTTCTTAACTCTTAAACATAAAACAACTGCATGATATATAGATATTTACGATGCAAGGAACCAAAACTTATAGTGCAATATAACTAAAAAATAGATGTTGCAAAATAAATCCTTATATTACGATAATCCAACATAAAGCAATGTTCATTTTCCTTTTAAGGCTAGGAGACCTTTCTCTTGAGCGAAGCTCCAAATATAATAATTCTTGAAAAGACAAACTATATCCTCTTTGCTCTTTATTAGGCATCCCATAACCAAAACCTTGACTATTCATAGTCCCATAATTAATAAGTATGAACTACGTAGTGGGCCTTAATCAACGAAGAGACCTTTTTTACATTAATTAAATATCCAATGCGATCTTGTTGGCCATATTCCAAGGACATGATTGCATGCATCAATTGACTAACTCCTATGTAGAAAAATGTAGGGATGTTAGGGTAGGACTCTAATACATAGTTTGGTTGTAGTAGGCATAGGGTGGCCAAGCACTTATGGCTAAGAAAATCTAATGTTGTGATGACCTAGGATGCCAAAAGTAAAAAAATTAGGCAATATCTGCAAGTACACAACAAAAGGAATTTTGTCCTGCCTATGTACTTTCACATGGACAATCATGCATTCTCTTGTATGGAGGCAAACCTATGGTTAAAATTAAAACATGTAGATAGCGAAGGTTTTGAAGGATAAGATGTTGTGATTGAATGATATCATACATAACTTTCAATTTTTTAAATTGGCAAATCACATCCTTCAAACACCCCAACTAACAAGGCTCTATCCATCCTCAATAGTCTACCACAGTGTTTTCCATTTGACAACAAATCCTAGACGAAATGCCCTTTTTGAAAATTAGATATGTAGTGTATTTATCTTCTTATATGAGTTTCATTTCGACTAACAATTTACAACGTGTATTTGCCCCTATGATGTCTCGGGTTCAAATCCATAGGGGGTTAGAGTATGTACATGTATGTAGACTTTAACAATCTAATCATTGTGCAAGGGGATCCCATGTCCCACAAACAAGGGATTTCATACACCAATTTAGAGTATCACTATACTATAACATTAAAATTATATTATTGTTGTTGTTGTTGTGAATAGGTAAAAAAATGGTATGTAATGTTTTTCTTAATAAAGAAAGAATGCATAGACATCATCTTCATTAATGATAGCTAGTTAAGAAATTAAATATTTTAGTGAGAGTTAGTCAGAGTTTGATGTGATTTTAGCTCAAGTGGTTAAGTGTTATGAATTGAAAGTTGGAGGTACTCGGATGAAGTTCGAAAGCTTCATTGTCATTAACCAGCATAGATCCAAATCCTAGGCTCTATCAAGCGCCGAGAGGGATCAAATCTCCCGAGGTGCAAACCTCTCCTTGAATAGCTCCTTGAGTGCAATACCTGAGCCACCTAATCCTAAGCTCTAATGTCTCTAGTTTAAGTCTCATATTTACTTTTTACTTTGTATTATTCTTTTTTGTTTATGACCGACATAATATTTATCACCTAATCCTAAGCTCTAAAGTCTCTAGTTTAAGTCTCATATTTACTTTTTACTTGTATTATTCTTTTTTGTTTATGATCGACATAATATTGATTACTTTTTACTTTGTATTATTATTTTTTGTTTACTTTGTATTATTTTGTTACTCGATAAACTCGACAAACAACACATGTTACAAGGTCTCCCTCATACTGGGTTGTAGAGTGCCTCTCGGCCCAATAGTAGTTAGTTAAGAAATTTAATATTTTAGTTTGAGTTAGTTAGAGTTTGATGTTAGTTTCCCTCTAGTGGTTGAGTGTTATGAATTCCAAATAGGGGGTCACTTTTGGAGTCAATGTGGACCTTGCTTGAACAAGTAAAGTAAGTTGTAAGATGGTTTCTTTGATGTCATCAGATTTAAATTAAATTATATTTTTAAATTATAAATTTAACTAAATCTAAACTAACACAACCACTTAATTATGGCAGGTGAGTTACAACTTAACATTATATATTTTTTATACATTTTTTTGTTTTTAGTTTTATAATTGTTTATTTCTAATTTGGAATGACTACCATTAAATAAATCTTGAGAATACACTTGTTTCATATTCCTGCAATTTAGGAAATATAAAAACCTATGCAAGTAGTTATAAATAGGACTCACTCACATAGAATGTATACTACTAATACACACATTTTGGCTGGAAAGCTTTAATGACCGCAAAAAACTGCTCATATTTCTCTGGAGTATCGTTGAATTCCTCTTTGACTACCTTCAGATATGCCAAAGCCTCCCCTATTGTTGGTCTCTATGGTCCATCAGAATCTTTGGGATATCTCAGGGTAACGATGGCTGAGGCTTTGGGATATCTCAAGTCAGTCAGAGATGCTCCAGAGAAATATGACCAGTTTCCTGATCTCATGAAAGGTTTCCAGACCCAAAAGTATGTACGTCTTGTTATAAAGATTAGCAATATCAATCAGTTCTTTCCTTTTCTTCTCAACTAACTCTAAATCGTAGTATTGTGGACTGTTCTTCTGTCAATTCCGCAGGCTTGATAGAGCTGATGGTGTAGGCTGGAAGGTGTGTGCAGCTTGTTATAAAGATTAGCAATATCAATCAGTTCTTTCCTTTTCTTCTCAACTAACTCTAAATCGTAGTATTGTGGTCTATTCTTCTGTCAATTTTATTCTGCAGGCGTGATAGATCTTATGTTGTAGGCCGACTGAAACATTTATTTAAGGGACGCCAATCTATCGTTTTGGGTTTGAATACTTTGTTGCCCGAATGTTATGAAATTACATTTCCCACCGTGGAAAAGACAGAAGAGCAAGAGCTAGACCATTTTGGGTTTATTAACAGGATCAGGGTATTGCATATGGCATATTAACGCTTTAACATTTCAATACTTCGGTGCCCAAACATTATGAATTAACATTTCCCGCTGTGGAAAACTCAAAAGAGCAACAGCTATAAAATTTGAAATTCAAAGCTATCAACTTTTTCAATTTACTTGTAATTTATCATTTTCACACACGGTTTCATGTCAGAACAGTCTACAGACTATTATCGAATCGAGAGGGAGCAAATCAGTGGGTGAAGTATATATAGAGGTAATATTCATTGTTTTACAAAAATGGGAATACAAATGTTAATGTTAATATTTTTATTTGCAGGTGGAAGAACTTCTTAATTATCGGCCAGAATTTAATGAATTCCTACCTTCCAGACACATTATTGGAGTAACTTCCGTTGGGCATTAAGACATAGAAAACCTCTTGGATTTTTTTGGTTACCTGTTTTGTGTTATTTAGAAATGATTCAGGTTTTTTATATGGGATGACTTTATTATTCTAAAGGAGAAGAATGATTTGATCCTAAAATCTTCTACTCAAAACTTACAACATAACCTAGTCCACAAAACTAATATTATATAAACTAATAATTTTCAGTTTTAAAATGACTCAAATACAATTTTATAATTAACTACTTATATCAGAAATTTTATATATAAAAAATTAAATTAAAAAACACCTTGGCACTTGTGTATTGAATAACTTTATTTCGTTACTTTTTCTGCCACCTAAATTTGCTGACACATTCTACATGCTGTCAACTTTCATTTGTATATAAATTGCATGAAATAGATCAGAATTTCAGAATTTAAGTTGGTAATTTTATATGTTTTAAAATTACACAAAATACAATTTTATAATTAAGTACTTATATCATAAAAATTTTATATGATTAAAAAATTAAATCAAAATCAAATTGAATTTTATTCAAGGAAAATTCATTGTTGCAAAGTTAGATGGTTTTTTTCTCATAAAAGCTTGTTAAAAGATCTTTCAAATAATGCAAAGTGTTGGAAGCAATTTATTGGATTAATTGTTAGAGGAAAATAGGAACACGCATGAAACTTTATGCCTTTGATATTGGATTTGATGTATTAATTTACTAACTTAATAGTATATACATGTCTATCCATGGGATCTCGTTCAATATTGATGAGTAAAAAGACCAACGATCAAACTAAAATTTTGATATATTACAAGGCTACCATCATGTATTGGGAAAACCATGTGAATGGATGTGGAAATATTTTTGAACAAAGCATAGCTAGCTGGCCAGCTTGGGTTTGTATCCTTTGCATGGCTGCTATGTTGCAAGTTGAAGCCCTATGCTTGTAACCACATCCTTCCTCTCCCTCCTATTCCTTGGACTATTCTTTTGTTGACCGGTACCAAAATGTATGATAGATTCATGGTGCCCGTGTTTTCCCTTACATTTTATCAATAGCTTTGTGGATCCCTTGGTTTGATTTGGCTATGTTCTAATTGTTTTCTTCACGGATTCCTTGGCTTTCCTTTGTTTTGTTATGACTGTATCCTTCTTACTTTACCGAACTCAAAAAATACACTTGAACTTTTTTTTTATACCACCATTAAGTAAACTACATATAAATGCATAGGAATGTTTACCACCTATTACATATTCAATTCTACTTACCATGGGAAATGTTATGATTTTGTAGGAGCCCATTCAAACTAAAATCAAAAGCATTACCCAATTGTTGAAAGTTTGATAGTAATCTACTTTAATTTAATAGGGGAAAACAAGGGCGCTATTTAATTGCAGAGAATTTTGTACCGATTCTCACAAAAAGGAAAACACAGGCACTACAGAACTGTAGCAAATTATGCAATGCTTTCTTTCCAAAAGGAGAACATGGTGCTACATGTGGGAAGGAAGGGGGGTTGTTGCTCTTACTTTCAACAACAGACACTGATCTCAAAACTCAGAGATATCACCAACAGGACAGTTGCAGCTGTGTTGCAGCTGACTGTTTCAACTAAAAGTCACCTACAGGACTATTACAGCTATAAACTCGTCACTTGCTACAGCAAAAAATAACTTCAAAATAATTCTGAGTTTACAAACTCATAAAACAGAGCATAACAGAAACATAGAAAAAAATATGGGTTTAACATAAACTTCTAATTGTATTCAACTCTGTCTGCTTGAATCACGATTACAATGGTAAGTATTTATAGTGCTTTAGGGTAATCATACATTAAATTCATTTAACCCTTCGATACAAAAATTATCATTGCATAAATAAATACTCTGCTACAAGTTGTTACAGACTAACAAATAAAAAACTGCGTTGGCCCTTCAGAACAGTAATGATTGACATGCAGTTGCTGGCCCGATTCTGTAAAGACAAAATGTATTAATGGTAATGGATTTTCTTAGTTTAATCATCTAACTTGAGTCATTGAATTCCTCTTCAAATATTTAAGTGACTAAGTCCATGTGGCGGTGGAAACTCTTCAATATAATTTGATGGTTACTATTCTGGGCAGTGCTGCCTCTTCAAAATTTTGGCAGACATCCACACAACGGTGGAGTAATTAACCTTTTCTGACATTCTCCCCCTTAATTACTTCAACCAAAAAACAAAACTTTGTATCACAAGATTTCTATTACAGCTTACAAACCACAATGTTTTTCCTATGAAACTCAAACAGCGCTTTCCCCAAAGGTTTTGTAAATAGGTATGCAAACTGATTTTCTGATCTGCAAAATTCCATACTGATTTCATTATTATTTATCAATTCTCGAATGAAATGATAACTTGTATCAATATGCTTACTTATTTTATGAAAGACGTGATTTCTTCATAGTGCAATGGATGATTTGTTGTTATAGAAAATCTGTGTTGGTCCATCTTGTTCATGGTGCAACTCAGAAAGAGTTCTTCTCATCCACATAGTTTGACATGCAGCTGTTGTTGTTGCAACATACTCTGCCTCATCAGAGGATAGTGTCACTATGGGCTGCTTCTTTGAAGCCCATGCTATGGATCCCCATCCAAAACTGAATACATATCTAGATGTACTCTTTCTATCATCTGTTGAACCTGCAAAATCACTATCGGTATATCCAATCAATTTAAAATTTGAGTTAGATGTATACTGGATACCAAAATTTGTTGTTCCAACAATATATCTCAGAATCCTCTTTTCAGCTTGCCACTGGGTGTTCTTTGGGGACTCCATAAATCTCGAAATCATACTTACTACAAATACTATATCAGATCTTGTTACATTCAAGTACATGAGACTTCCTACAAGTCTCTTATACAACGTTGGATCAACTTTTGACCCATCATCCTCCTTACTGAGTTTTGTACTAGTTGCAATTGGTGTTACAGCTGGCTTACAATTCATCATTCTGAACCTTTTCAGTACATCATTTGCATACTTAGTTTTATTTATAAAAATACCATCCTCATATTGAGTTACTTCAATACCAAGAAAATATTTCATCATTCCTAAATCAGTCATTCAGTCATCTCAAATTCAGTTTTCATGGCTTTCTTAAACTCATCTACTGAAAGATCTCTAGTGAAGATCAAATCATCAACATATAAGCAAACAATCAGTATTTTACCTTCTTGGTTTACCTTTGTATACAAGGTTGGCTCACTTGGACTTCTGCTGAATCCTTCACTATTCAAATATTCATCAATCCTACTGTACCATACTCTAGGTGCCTGGTTCAATCCATACAATGCTTTCTTTAATCTGTAAAATTTGTCATCCTGTCCATCAATTTCATATCTACGAGGTTGTCTCACTTAAACCTCTTCTTCTTAAGATCCATTCAAAAACGCAGACATTACATCCGTTTGATATACATACCATTTATTATGAGCAGCAATAGCTAATACCATCCTTACTGTATCAAGTCTGGATACAGGTGCAAATGTCTCATTATAATCAATACTAGGTTGTTGACTAAACCCCTGAGCTACAAGTCTTGCTTTGTATTTTTCAACTTCACCATCAGCATTTAACTTAGTCTTATAAATCCATTTGACACCAATACAATTTTTATTATCAGACAGATCTACAAGATCCCAAGTATTATTTCTTTCTATGGCATCAATTTCTTCATCCATTTCTTTTATCCAAACATCCTTTTTAATTGCTTCATCAAAACATATAGGATCACATGCTATCAATGTAAAATTTGAAACTTGATCTACTTCTTCATTCTGCTCATACAATTCTCTTAAACTTCTATTCTTCTGACCTCTAACTCTGTTTCTTAATGAAGCTAATGTAGGATTTGATTCATTACTCACCTCTGATCATGTTCCTTTCCATCCATCAACACTTGATGGTTCACCATGTTCTTGAGTTCTGAGCATTCTAGCAGGTGTCCTTACTGCTGGTGTAGGAATTTGTGGAGTTACCTATCTTCCATGTATGCCCTTCTCATCACCTTCATCTTCTGCGTGAGATGTAACAGCATCCTCTGCAACCAACTTATCTATATTGCCATCCCATGCTTCTTCTTCCTTAAATACTACATCTATGCTGATGAAATACTTCTTGGTGATGGGATTATAGAGTCTATATGCATTATATTCTTCACTATATCCAACAAAAATACATTTCTGACTTCTGTCATCTAATTTTCTCCTCATCTCTTCAGGTACATGTGCATAAGATACACAACCAAAAATTATTAAATGAGATATGTTGTTGTACTTACCACTCCATGCTTGTTGAGGAACTCGATCCTTCATGCTCTTAGTTGGGCTTCTGTTCAAAATGTACACTGCATAGGTAATAGCGTCTCCCCAATATTCATTTGAAAGATGCTTCTCCTTCATCATACTTCGATCCATGTTCATAATGGTTCGATTCTTTCTTTCTGCTACTCCATTTTACTGTGGAGTGTAGCGAGCAGTAAACTGTCTTTTAATTCCATGATATTTACGAAATTCCACAAACTCATTCAACATATACTCACCTCCTCTATATGATCTCAAGACTTTAATACATCTGTCACTCTCCTTTTCAACCATAGCTTTAAAACTTTTAAACACATTAAAAGCTTGAGATTTCTGTTTCGGCAAATACACCCAAGTTTTTTGACTCAAATTATCAATGAAAGTCATAAAATAAACATTACCAGTCAAGGAAGGTGTTTGCATCGGTCCACACAAATCTGTGTGTACCAGCTCCAACAGTGCTTTTCCTCTGTATGAAACTCCAGATATGAATTTTTCTCTATGATGCTTTCCCAATATGTAGCTCTCACATGAGCTTGCTGGCTGCTGGATACTAGGAAACCCTTTTACCATCTACTTCTTCTGTAGCAAATCTAAGCCACCAAAATCTAAACGGGCATACCCCAAATACCATAACCATGGTTGATCTAAACTCTTAGTTTTATAAGTCTTCAAAGAGTTAGTCAAATCATTCTTCATAATTAGTGGAAACATTCTATTCTTTGTCATCTCTACACTGTATATAACCTGCTTACTTGGATAGTTGTCATAAATAGTACATACCTTGTTCTTAAAGAACACTCTGTACTTCTTCTCCAATAGTTCTCCCACACTCAATAAATTACACGTTAAACTACGAACATAATAAACATCATGACTTGTTCTTCTTTTACCATTCTTGGCATATACAGCAATGACACCTTTACCATTAACTTTTACCTTACTGTCATTACCTAGCTTCACTTCAAACTGAATGCTTGTATCTAGATTTAGAAATAGCTCCTTATTTCCAGTCATGTGATTGCTGCATGCATTGTCCAAGAACCATATATCCTTTGAACTTTCGTGGGTGAGATTACAAGTCAGGAACATTGGCTTCTCTTCATTTTCAGCCTCCTTTGTAATGTGTATAGACAACTTACTAGAATCTACTTGCTTCTTCCAACACTTGTTATCAAAATGCCCAAATCTCTTGCAATAGAAACATTGAACTTTAGATCTATCATACCTTTGATTTCTTGGCTACCATGTTCTGCTGCTACTCCCCCTTATGCTAGGAGTATTCTGCTGTGACTTCTCTTTAGATTCTGAATCATTTCTGCTGTCACTATGATCAATAGTTCGACCTCTTCTTCCTCTTTTACTAGATCTTCCTCTTCCTCTACCTCTAGTAACATGTAACTGAGATTTAAAAGCATTTTCTAATGGAGTATCATCATACCTGTTCATTCTTGATTCATGAGCAATCAAAGAACCAATCAGCTCATCAACGTGCATTTGACTGAGATGTTTAAACTCTTCAATGGGTACAACCACTGCTTCAAACTTCTTTGGAAAACATATCAGCGATTTCTCAATCACACGCTGATCTAAGAGGTATTCACCATACTGTCTCAGCTGGTTTACAATGTTCATGACTTGAGTCATAAAATTATCAACAGTCTCACTGTCCTTCATCTTCAGATTCTCAAAGTCCCTTCTCAAGTTTGCAACTTAACATTTTTCACCTTGGTCACACCTTGATAGAAAGTTTCAAGAGTGTCCCAAGCTTTCTTCAAAGACTCAGCACTTGATAACTTCAGAAATATGTATTCACTTAGGCCTCGCTAAATAAGGCCAAGAGCTTTGTTGTCCTTCTTCGTATTCTCCTTCAACAGAACATGCTCGACATTTGATAGAGCCAATTCAGCAGCTTGATCAACTAGCTTTCGATAACCAATCATAACAAACTCCCAAAGATCCTGAGCACGCGGGATAGTTCTCATCTTAATAAACCATGTGTCATAATTCCTTTCAGTCAACATAGGAATTTGTGGCTGCACTACACTGTTGTTAGTAGCCATCTGAAATTAAATTCCAAATCACTCTAAAAAAAAAAAAACTAAAAAAAAAACTAACTGACTAACTAACTTAACCAGGCTCTGATACCACTATGGGAAGGAAGGGGGGGTGTTTCTCTTACTTTCAACAACACACACTTATCTCCAAACTCATACAATTCACCAACAGGACAGTCGCAGTTGTGTTGTAGTGTCTGTTTCAACTAACAGTCACCTACAGGATTGTTGCAGCTATGTTGCAACTGACTGTTACAGCTACATTATGACGACCCCTGCATTCATAAATTTAACCAATATTCTTCTTCAACATTTAAACACATTTAACACACAAAATAACACTAAACTCCTCACTTGCTACAACAAAAAATAACTTCAAAATAATTATGAGTTTACAAACTCATAAAGTAGAGCATAACAGAAACACAGAAAAAATTATGGGTTTAACATAAACTTCTAATTGTATTCAACTATGTCTGCTTGAATCATGATTACAATGGTAAGTATTTATAGTGCTTTAGGGTAATCATACATTAAATTCATTTAACCCTTCAATACAAAAGGTATCAGTGCATAAATAAATACTCTATTATAGACTAACAAATAAAAAACTGCGTTGGCCCTTCAGAACAGTAATGATTGACATGCGGATGTTGGCCCAATTCTGTAAAGACAAAATGAATTAATGGTAATGGATATTCTCAGTTTAATCATCTGATTTGCGTCAGTGAATGCCTCTTCAAATATTTAAGTGACTAAGGTGGTGTGGCGGTGGCAACTCTTCAAGATAATTTGACGGTTACTATTCTGGGGGGTGTTTCCTTTCCAAAATTTTGGCGGACATCCACACAGTGGTGGATTAATTAACCTGTTTCTAACACTACATTATTCCACTGAATTCTACAACGAGTCACTTCTAGAATTCAAATAGTAAGATCATTAACTTGGATGTTCATACAATGATCATCCCTCATATATTTTTGAACATGATTACAAAACTGTTGTAAGACATTTTTTAATCATCATGATTCATATTGAAATGAATTTCCACAGCATATGTTGTTATTTAGGAATACATCTTGGACATAAATAATGTTCAAATTACAACAAGAGAATGAAATAGGATAGAGTTCACTCTATACTTAATTAAAGCTTAAAAACGTTGGTTACATGATTTCAACATTTTGCAGTCATAATTCACTAATGAATAAGAAGAAACATATCCATCGGGTATATGACTGAATCCTAGCAAACATGATACTAATCTATGAAAAAAACTATCTTCGCAAAGAATCTATCCATTCCATGTTTCGGCCATGAAATCTATTAACTAGAACATTCATCTAGTAATCATCCTGTATATCTCTTAATCATGATATCAACATTCATGTATTACATTTAGTCTTCACTTATTTTTATTTGAGTTTAAGCTTCTCTATTGCAAATTATTATAGTGGAGCACTTATTGGACATAGTTACTCTCATTTCCAAAAAGTGAATAAATAGAGCAAGTTGGCCTACACCTACTCTTGACTTAAAATCGATAGCTACAACCATTTACTTATGTTCCTCCTTCCTAAACAACACTAAAGAACCTTTTTTATTTGATTTAAGAGTGGATAAGAGGTTGATCTCTCATTCCCACGCATTTGGGCAACATATACCCATATTCAAAACTTAAACGATTAATAACTACTGTTGCAATCCATAATATTGCCAACAATCCAGACAAACTCACAGTGCAAAGCATGTTGATCTAGATTGACTTCCATCATGAAAAGATAACACCCTCAAGGATGGAATACTCTCCACACATTAAACAAAAAGGTTTGACTTCAAGGGAAAAAACAATGCCCATCCAATGTTCTTATGCTAAATAAATCCAAATTACCAGAACCACAATGCCCTCAAGGAAACAATCTTTTAAGGGAGGAAAGATGCTCAATTTATTAGACCCATTAGCAAAGTTAATATATATAATATAATACAATAACATCATGTAACCAATTGCAAAGAAAAAGAATTTAAGTTGAGCATTGTTAATCACACAATGGTAAATGTAAACTCAACATGAAATTGCATTCCCCTTCTCACCCATTTAATAATAAACAATAATATTTCAAACCAAGAGAATTAAGAGTGCACCCTCCATGAAAATTGCCCTCTCATGGATTGAAAATGTGTAATAGTAGAAAACTACACCCTGTTTCACCCATGATTTGATATAAATTCGATATTCTCACTCAGTCATTTCATCAAACTCTTTGGGTGCAAACTTATATATAACAAACTTTCAATGGAAAACATCTTTCCATCATAGTAATTTCATCTTACTTCTAAGAAACTACCGTAACAATAATGAATGGGTTAGATGCCTATAGGCACCACTCCAGTATTGTAACTGGCAATTTAAAAATATGGTGACATTCTACAGCCATGTCAATTAAATAATGGTAACTTCCAACTTCCAAACACTAGTGCAGAATGGTATTATGTCCTCTTAAGAAAATATTTTTCGTAATTTAATTTACAAACTATGTAATTTCATACATTTGTACAAATGTTTGATAGATAAGGCCAATTTAAATTTATAGTGCATAATTATTTAACATAAAAAATTACACTGAAACCATAATTCTAAGCCAATGCAATTGATGCATATGAAAATGTTTTATTTGGCACATTTTTGCAAACAAATAATGTCCAAAGTCTATAAAACACATTTCCAACAACAATTTAAAGGCATAAGCCAATAATTTCCAACTCATAATTTAAATATAAATCTTTACAAATTAAATAGTATTTCTTTGTTGAAAATTAAAAAACATTTCATAAGAAAAATTCGAATTAATGTTTCCATGGGAAAATACTTATCTGGATGATTGAAGATAGAAAGTGCACAACAGACAGTGTGGAAGGCACTCACAACCCAACCAAATGCCACCTTGTTCATATAATTCTCAACAAGGCACTAACCCCATCCTGATACCATGAATCATGCACCACCCAACCAAAGGCCACCTTGTTCATATAATGCTCAACAATACACTACCCCCATGCTAAGACCATTAATCCATGAGGAGGAAACACATTCCCATTTGAATTATGTCTTCAAATTCCTCTTCTAGAATTAGACAACCCATGCCATCGAACATCAAAGATAATGGCCAACCATCCTTAATGGTAATTCATTTCCATGGATTCTAACTTTCTTTGGCCAACTAGCCACAAGGAATAAGTAGGGTTAAATGTGATGGCGTGAGGAACCAAATTTTTCTCTCTTCGAATAGTCAAATTACTCACTGTGGGAATATTTTTGCCAAAGTGAATCCCCTCGTTAATGATTGAACTAATTTGTAACATGCTTACACATGCATAGCCACGTGGTGTCTCAAGAATCGCATACAATCCCATTAATACATGATTAGTATATAATCATAATTAAAGTATAATCATGTTTTTTAAACGTTAATTAACAAGGTAAGAGGGTTTATAAAAGTATTAATGTTTATAAATAGGGTACCTTGGATACCTTAGGTTAGGAATAGGGTTATGAGATAAAAACCTCTCTAGGATTATCTACCATGCTGCTCTTTTAGTTCGTCTCATTTCCCACTCATGGGTTCATGGTCCCCCATTCTTTCTACATTCACCTCCACCATAGTCTGTTACATTTATTTATTATTAATAATTTAGTGTCCAGTACATATTACATCACACTTTTCTCTGATAGCCAACATGGTTTTTAAAAAAAAGGTGGCATCTTTAGGGGTGATACATCCCCCTCCCCTTTAGAAAAACACCATCCTCAGTGTCCTAGCAGTAATGGACACATATAATATTCACATAGATCAAAATTTAGAAAATGTTGTAGGTGCTTCTCCTATATTAAATCTTTCAAAATGTCTCTTCAAAGCTGGAATAGGTCCATCATACCTCGCCATGCTACTCTGAATCACTTGGCCTTCAAGCTCTTGTTATAGACTGGTTACTATATGAATCTCTCATTCACCTATCATCTTCCTTTTTACCCCTACTTGGGTACATTTTGGGATCTCTAACTTATCTGAAACATTTATTTAGAAATGTTGACAGAAATTTGGCCAGTTGACATCTTTAATTTGTGTCTTTCTCACTTTGTTTTAACAATTTTATGATAACAATTTTATGATAGTAGCAAAAACTTCCAAATGAAAGTTTTCTTGTGCAAGCAATCACCATGAATTGATCGAGACGTCATAGTAATAATTCATGCCATCCTTTTTATGAATATACCAACGATATCATTCTTTTCTCACAATACTTTATACAAATCATGCATTTTATGCTTGCATATGCTTATGCATATAGATGTCTTCTATCATCATTTTTCGTCTCTTCATACAAAGATTCATATATTTCAACTTATATTACTATTTTAGCATGCATTGCTTATTTCAACATAAATAACTACAACAAATGTCAGTTGTAACATGCATTTCAAACATTATATGTTCCTAGAAAGTAAAACATAAGTAAAATACAAGGGTAGGAATTACCCCTCTTTTATCAAACCCATTCGGATCTCCACCGTGCCCATGGATTTCTTTTTGTTCCTTGGTATCTTTCTCTTTTCTTTAAACTCACGAGTATACAACCTACACCAATTTTATAGATTTACAACTAGAGGAACTTGGTCACCACTAATTCCACATTAAACCCCCAAACACAGGGTTTCATAATTAGGCTACAACTAGTTCAACCAACAACACTAGCTACATCCAGTTCAATCAACAACATTGGATACACCCAGTTCAATCCACGACACTTGATACAACTAATTTAACCAATATCACTAGTTGAATGCACTTGTCAAGACAAATATTCTTGTTCAGGAACATTATTCCTTCCAAACTAGATCTCCCACCTACATTTGGACTAGGCCTTTCCTCAAGAAAATCATGCCTACAAGACTAGATCTCCCACCAACATTCGAGCTAGGCCTTTCCAATTTAATTGACACCCCCTTGGGAAAATCCACCCAATCTAAATGAGATCTACCACCTAATCCGAGCCAAGGAATTTTGCAAGAAAAATATGGTCTTCAACATGCAAGATCTCGTCTTGCATCGCCTTTGTCTTCAACATGCAAGAGCTCGTCTTGCATTGCCTTTGTCTTCAACATGCAAGAGCTCGTCTTGCATCGCCTTTATCTTCAACATGCAAGAGCTCATCTTGCATCTATGTCTTCAACATGCAAAATCTCATCTTGCATTCTCCTTTGTCTTCAATTAGTGGAAAACACATCCTCAATGCAAGTTCTTGACTTGCATAGTATTCATCTTTGGATTTACTCCCTAACCTCACTTCCCTTCCCTTCTTCAATATGCAAGCACCAACTTGCATATTTATTTACCTAACAATAACATTATCACCAGTAAATATTCATTAGTATCACAATAAAATGATATCATTCTTAAACTTATTACCATGACACTGAACCACTTTACTTCTTAACGCTCAGAAACTACCTGATTTCCATCCTCTCCACTTGGAAACAAGATCAAGAATGTGTCCATTCCCTTTTTGGTGCTATTAGTTCGCATAATAAGGTTGCAATCATATGCTTCCTAGGTTAAGAACATTAAGTGCTCTTTGACTTCAAGATTATCAAAATATAAATACTTTTAAATAAGAACTCCTCAAAATGAAACTAAGGTTTGGGTAAAGAGTCTTCCCTTATTTTCTTGCATCCAGAGCTAGTTTTCATCTGCTTTTCTCTCTCCATCCTTCCATCGCAACCATGAATCAACCATTCAAGCACCATGACATCAACAAACACCATGCTTAACACATGGATTTTCTGAGGCTTCCAAG
Organism: Larix kaempferi; assembly: GCA_027924585.1. Classification (NCBI taxonomy): domain Eukaryota; kingdom Viridiplantae; phylum Streptophyta; class Pinopsida; order Pinales; family Pinaceae; genus Larix; species Larix kaempferi. Next base: position 7,512,535 of record BSBM01000502.1, read on the forward strand.
AGAATTATAATATTGCATTCCCATTCTCAGTTAGCATTCTCTGCTATTTCAAGAGGATTTTTATATTGCATGCTCATTCTCTAGAGAAGAATTTTTCTATCGCAGTCTCGTTCTCTGCAATACTTCAAATCATATCTTTAAATAGAAAAAATATATTCTATATCATATAAAATTAGTTAACAAATTATAACAAGTTATAATTAGCTAACAACAACTAACAAATTTATAATCATCTATACATTATATTAAATAAGCATAGTTAGCAATTCTTAAGATAGCATCAATTAGTATTTCAATTTGTTGCAACTAACAATATATCAAATTTCATAAATTTGGAAAATTTTAATGATTAAGCTTTCAATTCATACATACACAATGAACAAGCATCAATCATCTATAGCCACACTGAAATATAAAAATTCAACTAAATTCAAACATTTACCATTGTTTCGAACTTCAATGCAAACTAACCATTTTCAGATATATCTATCTTGGTGATCACACCGATGGTCATCAAAGAACAACAATTCATCAATACATATATACAACACCATTATTATATAGATGGATTGAATCCTCAATCCATCCAAGAGTTTAATTAAGATTCCATAATGGACATCTACCATCGGACTCGAACACAAACCAAGCACAAGGTTCAAATAGTCCCTAAGGAATCAAACATAATAAATAACATACCGTCACCAAGGACTAAGACATGAGCAATGCACAAGACACAAATAATCATCAAAAACTCAAATACAAGCCAATTTAACTATGTTCTAATATGATTTATAGGTTACAAGAATGAATCAATGTAAAACCCCATTTTGCCCTTGATAATTATTGGCTTCGATGTAAATACTGTGTATACGGAGTGTGTGTATTTTCCCTAATGTGGAGCTCAAGGCCAAGGCCCCAGTAGTGGATGTTTAAGGTTATTGCTTAGGCAAGTATTTGAATAGTTTGATTATTCATGGGCTATTAAGCCATGAAGAAATGTAAATGATGTAATTATTATTAATGAATCAAATAACCAAGAAGCTAGCTAAGGAGGCAACTAATGAGAAGGGGGCCACGTGTATCCACTAGGGAGAGGTGAGGGGGTTATGGGATTGGTTTCCCATGTTTCCACATGTCCGAATGTGAACCCATTTGAACCCCCTACAGACATTAATGTGATTGTAGAGGGTGGTTGAAAACCCTACTATTGACGTTGATGGAGTATGGGGCATGCCTACGATTTCCGTATGGCAGAGCACAACTATGGTTTCTTGTTTGAAAAGACAATCAATGCCTAAACACTCTTAGAACCGGTTTTGACTACCCGTTATGGAAGAAAAATAGACATTCATTCATTCATCATGGATTCACACAATTGCCACTCACGATCCATCGACCCATAGAGAGAAACTTGCTCATACATTTTCGCATACACTGAGTCAATCCGAGAGTGAAACCTGATGATAATCATGTTTTCCTGTGTAATAGAAAATGCCAGAGAGTGATGGCCATAGAATCCGTATGTGCGAATTGAGTCTATAGGTAATAGAGTGGTAACAACCCGTGAGGAAAATGCAAACCTGAATAGTGCAGAGAAACTGTGAGAACTTGGGATTGGATCGCAGAGGATAGATTTCAGAGCAGATCCCTACTTGCGAGTCAGAAACGAGTCAGATGTTGAACTGTGGAAGAAGTTTGGGTTTCTTGATAAACCCAGTGAAGGCTTCAATCTCATGGAACTAGCAACTATACATTTCTATACCCATCCTGGAATAGTACTGGAAGGGAAGGGGCCTTGAGGGACTGTGTAGCAGAGAAGAGGGTCTTCCTTGTGTTGGATGTGGTAGGTAATATGGTTGATAGGTCTGTTGAGTGTTGAGATGCCTGCAGCTCTGTGGTTGAGCTCACTGGCTTAGCAATTCCTCCCTTTCCGTCCTTGCTTGCCTCATAAGCCCACTACAGATCGGCTTACCATGATCAGCTTGTCTGGCTTGCTTGATAAACCCAACTGTATGTTGGCTTGGCATGACTCTACTATTGGTATGCTTGAAAAACCTAACTGGAAGTTTTCTTAGTATGACCAATATGTCCCTGAATGTTTTATAAACCCACTGTAGGTTGGCTTAGCATGGGTAGGTTCCCTGGAATGCTTGATAAACCAAACTATAGATTAGCTTAGCATTGGGATGGAACTTTGACCATGAGAGAACTTGGCAACCCTCCTTAGTGGATACACATCCCAACTCGGGCGTGATCTCTCAGCTAAAAGAGTACATGTTGGAAGAGATCTAAGGTTGGGTGGAACGTTGCTCTCACTTAGCCAGCTACTTGGCAGCTTCGTAAGTTAAAAGATAAGTACTTCTTGTTATGTTAAATGAAGGTGTTTCATTGTTATGAAATGGTTTCTTATGTTCAGTTTTGAAATGGCGGAATGCATGTTTATACAAATTTGATTGACATGAAGTCATGTGCAAGCCTAAGTAAGGGGATAAGTTCATTGTTATATGTATATCATGGTATTGCATGAGTTTAATGCATTATAAGTCTCGCATGTGATAGATGTGTTGTTAGGTCTAACGTAACGCATTTTACATGTTATGATATGTATGATTAACCCTATGAATGAGTTATTTTCTTACATATGATCCTTAGGAAGAAGGGGAAGGCCCTGGAGATGTTTCAGAACCCCTATGTGGGTCAGGTGCAAGGGGAGACCATGCCAAGAAGAAGGTGAAAATCTTTAAGTGGAAGTTATGCACAGAGATTCAGTGGAAAATTTGACATGCTAGCAGTACTCAGATGGGATAGAGATTTAAGCATTGGGTAGAGCTCTCCAAGAGCTTTCCAACGGTACTGACCTTGTCTTATTTGGACCAAAGGTGAGAAAGTTTTGCCCCTCATAAGATCGTGTGGAAGTTACCATTGCAGGGGTATGGTTCTTCATGCCCACATCCACAATGCAGATTGCAGATTGCAGAAACATAGAGGTCGAAGTTATGTTTTGTACTTTCGCACTTCCGCATCAGCAGTTGTGGATTGCGGATTGCGGAAGTGACCTTTGTCGGAAGTCAGAGTTCGACATTCCGCACTTCCACATCCGCAATTTTGGATTGCGGATCCGCTATTGCGGGTTGCGGGTTGCGGGGAGGTAAGATTTCCGGTTATAAAGTCTTGCACTTCCGCATTGGTAGTTGCATATTTCAGATTGTGGATCCTCTATTGTGGATTGCGGATTTGCAGTTGCGGATTGTGGATAGTGGGTTGCGGATTGTGGATTGCGGATCCAGACCATTTCGACTATGTGTGTGTTCAGTCGGTTTTGAAAAAAATATGTGTATCGGGGTTCCCTGTGGCCTAAGGAGTTCAATGGGGACGTGACCGAGTGGTATCAGAGCCTCAATTGCAATACTGGGAGCTGTTTGGGATGGATCACGCACGAATTGTTGGTCAAAAGATGCGCCTATGGCGTGGTTTTGATGAACTTATTTGATTAACTGATTGTTCAAGTGATTAGTTCCAGGTTTGAATGGGTATAATAGAATTCCATTGCATGCTTGTGGTGTCTAATAGATGGATTTGATATGCACAGTGATAGCGGTGGCTATGAGACGCATCGTATCACAGGACAACACAAGGAAAGGTGTAAGATTGGTCATTTTAAATGATGCACAGGACTCGTTTGGAACAGAAGATGATGTGTTGGGTGAGAATGTGCAAGAACCACATACAGAGGCCGAGTCTGATGGAAGAAGGGAGCAAGTGATGCCCCCAAACTTGGCTGAGACTATCGTAAGATTTAACAAGCAGATGATGAAAGCACAAGAAGAGCAACATCAATTCAATGCTGCCAGTTTGCAGAGTCTTACGGACTTGCAATAAAGAAAAAATGGTGGTTCTAACCCAAGCCACAAAGGCCGAGAGGAAAGGAATGTAGAAAGTCAGTCTAGGGGTCGTTCTAAGAGAAGAACTCCAACTCCTAGAAGGGGTTCTGTGAGTAGAAAGCACATGACACCCTCTCCTAATTTTTCCTCTAGCAAGTCAAATGATTATGAGGGTTCTCAGGGGGCCCAAGACACACTTTGAGCAAGAGTAAGGGCAGAAAGAATCCCAGAGGTATTCCATAGGGTGAATTTAGGAAGGCGAGACCTCCCACTTTTGATGGTGAAAGCAAAGAAGGTCAAGAAGCAGAGGCATGGCTCCTTGGAATAAAGAAGTAATTCAGAATGCATGTGTATTCAGAGAATGAAAAGGCTAGGGTTTCTATCTACAACCTTAGTGGAAGAGATTCTATTTGGTGTGATCACCTCATGCAAGTGAAGGGAATCATCGAAAGAAGAGTCAGCTGGGAAAGGTTTCACAAATACTTCCAGGAGAAGTACCTATCAGCTAGTTACTATGATAGAAAATGAAAAGAGTTCAATGAACTCAAACCAGGATAGAACACCATGGATGAGCATGTTCATAAGTTTTTGGAACTATTGAGGTATGTGGACTACGTCATGGATGAAAGGGTGAAGATCCAATGCTTCCTTGGTAGTCTACCACAAAACTACAGAGATAGCATAGAGTTTGTAAATACACCAAGCTTGGATGAAGCCATTAGAATGGCAGAGCATTGCTACGAGGAGAGTAAAGGTAAAGCGGAGGCACAACTAGCGTGGAAAGGTAAACCCAAGGGAAGGTTTGATCAAAAGAAAGGTGAATTCAAACCACCATTCAGAAATCAGCCTAAAAGGTTTCCCAAGACCAGCAAGCAAGAAGATAATTCAAGCCAACTATAGCAGCATATAGAACATCAAAGGGGCCACTTCAGTGTTCAGGTTGTCGGGAAAACCAAATGCTCAGATATTTCCCAACTGCAAAGAAGAACCCCAAGAACTTGCATAACATTAAAGGAGCAACTACAGTAGGGGATATGGAAAGAGAAACACCTAGGATTTACGCAACACTAGATGACCATCAAGCAGACCATCAATCAGTAGTGGTAGAGGTTGCAGGTAAGATTGTTGAGCGACCTATTTCTATTTTGATTGATCTAGGATCCACTCATAGTTATGTGTCTCCTAAGGTAGTTGAAAATTGTTTTCTTGGTAAAGTAAAGCATGATAAGGCTTGGCTAGTTCAATTAGCCACTGGTACCAAGAGAAAGGTAAGTGAAGTAGTTAAGGAGTGTCCTATAGAATTGAATGGACTCCTCACACATGCAAAATTAAATGTCTTACCATTGGGATCATATGATGCCCTAATTGGCATGGATTGGTTGGAAAGGCATAGAACCAAGGTGGATTGTTATGGGAAAGCACTGGAATGCCTTCATGATGTAGGAAAGCCAAGGTTGGTTAAAGGAATTCCGAAGCATGTTTCAGTAAGGAATATTTCAGCCCTGCAATTAAGGAAGTTGTATAAAAAGGGTTGTTAGTTATATGCTATGCATATATCAGATTCAGCAGAGGACAAAGGACCTAGGATATAAGACTTCCAGATATTGCAAGAGTTTTAGGATGTGTTTCCAGATGAAGTTCCAGGATTGTCACCAAAGAGAAACATTGAATTTTCCATTAATCTTGTGCCAGGATCAGCGCCCATCTCCAAAGATCCTTATAGAATGAGCAGACCATAGTTTGTAGAATTGAAGATGCAGCTGCAGGAATATATCAGACTGAGTGTATCCCCATGGGGTGCACCACTGTTGTTTGGTAAGAAGAAGGATGGAACATTGAGGCTGTGTATTGATTACAGGCAGCTCAATAAAGTGACAATTAAGAACAAGTATCCCTTTCCAAGGATTCATGACTTGTTTGATCAAATGAAGGAAGCTAGGGTGTTTTCAAAGATTAACTTCAGGCTTGGGTACCATCAAGTAAGAATAAAGGAAGAGGACATTCATAAGACAACCTTCAGGACTAGGTATAGTCATTATGAATTTACAGTGGTCCCATTTGGTCTTACCAATGCACTCGCTACATTCATGTGTCTCATGAACAATGTCTTCAACAAGTACTTGGATAAGTCCGTGATTGTGTTCTTGGATGATATCCTTGTATATTAAAAGAATAGAGAAGAACATGATGAGCATTTGAAAATGGTATTGCAAGTCCTTAGGGAGCACCAGTTGTATGCTAAGCTGAGTAAATGTAACTTCTATCAAGAGAAGGTGCAGCATTTGGGTCATATTATATCAGCAGAGGGCATTGTAGTGGATCCGGAGAAGATTGAAGCCATCATGGATTGGCCCACTCCAAGGAATGTAGTAGATGTTAGATATTTTATGGGCCCTATTGGTTACTACAGAAGGTTCATTGAAGGATTCTCCAAGATATCCCATCCAATTAATTCATTGTAGAGGAAAGACATCAAATTAAAATGGTCTGAAAAATGTGAAAGAAGTTTCTAGCAGTTAAAGGAGTTGCTTACTAGTGCACCTGTTTTGAAGATTGCAGATCCGAATAAGGATTTTGTGGTATGCATGGATGCTTATATTGAAAGACTCGGTGGAGTGCTAATGCAAGAAGGGTCGGTAATTTGTTATGAGTCGAGGAAGTTGAAGGAGCATGAAAGGAACTATGCCACCCATGACTTAGAGCTAGCATCCATAGTACATACTCTCAAGAGATGGAGACATTATCTCTTGGGAAGAAGATTCGAGCTCAAAATTGATCATATGAGTTTGAAATACTTCTTTGACCAGCCAAATATGAATGCAAGGAAAACTAAATGGATGGAGTTTCTTTGTGAGTTCGATTTGGAAATTAAGCATGTCAAGGGTAAGGAGAATAAGGTTGTTGATGCACTCAGTAGAAAATTCCATATTGCAGCAATAAGTAGGTGTGAATCAGATTTGAAGGAAAGAATTTTAGAGGCTCAAGATAGTGATGAGGTATACCTTTAGATCAAAGAGAAATTGCAGCAGAATGTTATAGAAGAGAAGCATGCAAGATATCAACTAGGTGAGGGCAATGTTCTCATCTATCAGGACACCAGACTGTACATCCCAAACAGTGCAGATTTGAAGAAGTTGGTGATGGATGATATACATCAGAGACCATACTCGGGACATTAAGGATATCATAATACTATAACAACAGTAAGGAAGAAGTACTTTTGGAATGGTCTGAAGAAAGACATAGCTGAGTACATTGATAGATGTTAGAAGTGTCAACAGGTCAAGGTAGAGCACCAACATCCAGTAGGATTGTTGTAGCCATTTCTCATTCCATAATGGAAGTGGGAAGTGATCTCTATAGATTTTATAACAGGATTTCCAATCATACTGAAGAAGCATGATTCAATCATGGTGGTAGTGGAAAAGCTATCAAAGGTAGCTCATTTCATTCCAGTCAAGTCCACCCACAAGGCTAATAAAATTGTAGATATCTTCATGAGAGAGATATCCAGATTGCACGGATTTCCCTAGGCAATAATTTTAGACCATGATAGAAAGTTCACATCCAATTTTTGGAAAGGATTGTTCCAAGAGTTGGGAACTCAGTTGAAGTTTAGCATAGCCTACCATCCTCAGAAAGATGGTCAGACTGAGAGAGTAAACCAGATCCTTGAAGATATGTTAAGGATGTATGTGATGGACAAGCCATCCAAGTGGGAAGACTATTTACACTTGGTAGAATTTGCTTACAACAATGGACATCAGGCATCATTGAAAATGAGTCCTTTTGAAGTGTTGTATGGAAAGAAATGCAGGACTCTAGTGAGCTAAGACAGTCCAGTGAACAGATTAGTGCTTGGACCTGAGATGATTGGGGAGATGGAGCAGCAGAATGTGAAGATCAAGCAGAATTTGAAGGTAGCACAGGACAGGAAGAAGAGTTATGCAGATCTGAAAATAATGCACAAGAAATTTCAGATTGGGGATCATTTCTACTTAAGAGTCAAACCTAGGAAGAGTTCCATGAAGTTGGGAAGTTGTGCCAAGTTGGCACCAAGATATTGTGGGTCATTTGAAGTACTTGATAGGATAGGGCCAGTTGCATATAGGATTGCATTTCCTGCTAACATGAAATCTCATAATGTTTTCCATGTATCGTTGCTTAAGAAATATGTACACGATCTTAATCATATCATTGATTGGCATGTGATATAGGTGGAACCAAAGGGAGAGTTCCAAGTGGAGCCTATATGCATCCTCGACAGGAAAGTCACCTTGCTATGGAACAGGGCCATAAGGTAGGTAAAGTTGAAATGGAGGCACCGTAGCCTAGAAGAGGCCACGTGGGAGCTGGACGATGCCATGAAAGAGGCATTCCCCTTTTTTTTCAGTTTTGATAACACTGAGGACGATGTTATTTTAAGGGAGAGGGAGTTGTAATGCCCCATTTTTCCCTTGAAAATTATTGGCTTCGATGTAAATGATGTGTATACGCAGTGAGTGTGTTTTCCCTAGTCTGGAGATCAAGGTGAAGGCTCCACTAGTGGATGTTTAAGGTTATTGCTTAGGAAATTATTTAGATAGTTTGATTATTCATGGGCTATTAATCCATGAAGAAATGTAAATGATGTAATTATTATTAATGAATAAAATAACCAAGAAGCTAGCTAAGGAGGAAACTAATGAGAATGGGGCCACGTGTATCCAACAGGGAGAGGTGAGGGAGTTATGGGATTCGTTTCCCGTGTTGCCACATGTATGAATGTGAACCCATTTGAAACCCCTTATGACATTAATGTGAGTGCAGAGGGTGGTTGAGAACCCTGCTACTAAAGCCGATGGGGGGCATGCCTGCGATTTCCTTATGGCAAATCACAACTCAGGTTTCTTGTTCGAAAAGACACTCAACGCCTAAACACTCGGAAAACCGGTTTTGACTACCCATTGTGGAAGAAAAATAGACATTCATTCATTCATCACTGACTCACACATTTGCCACTTACGATCCATTGAACCACAAAGAGAAACTTGCTCATACATTTTTGCATACACCAAGTCAATCCAGGATTGAAACCTGATGATAATCATGTTTTCCTATGTAATAGAAAATACCAGAGAGTGATGTCCATAGAATCCGTATGTGCGAACTGAGTCTACTGGTAACAAACTGGTAAGAACCCGTGAGGAAACTGCAAGCCTGAACAGTGCAGAGAAACCGTGAGAACCTAGGATTGGATTGCACAGGATAGATTGCGGAGCAGATCCCTGCTCGTGAGTTGGAAACGAGTCAGCTATTGAACTGTGGAAGAAGGTTGGGTTTCTTAGTAAACCCATTGAAGGCTGTAGTCTCATAGAACTAGTGACTGGACCTTTCTATACCCATCCTGGAATAACACTGGAAGGGAAGAGGCCTTGAGGGACTATGCAACAAAGAAGAGGTTCTTCCTTGCATTGGATGTAGTAGGTAATGTGGGTGATAGGTCTGTCGATTGTTGATATTCCTGCAGCTCTGTGGTTGAGCTCACTTTATTAGCAATGCCTCACTTGCCATCCTTGTTTGCCTCATAAACCCACTGCAGATTGGCTTAGCATGATCAACTTGTCTAGCTTGCTTGAAAAACCCAACTGTATGCTGGCTTCGCATGACCCTAGTATTGGTATGCTTGAAAAACCCAACTGGAAGTTGTCTTAGAATGACAAATATGTCCCTGAATGTTTGATAAACCCACTGTAGGTTTGCTTAGCATGGGTAGGTGTCGTGGAATGCCTTATAATCCCAACTGCAGATTGGCTTAGCATTGGGATGGAGCTTTGACCATGAGAGAACCTGGAAACCCTCCTTAGTGGATACATAGCCCATCTCAGGGGTGATCTCTCAGCTGAAAGAGTACATGATGGACAGAGATCTAAGGTTGGGTGGAACGTTGCTCTCACTTAGCAAGTTGCTTGGCAACTTCAGAAGTTAAAAGATAAGTACTTCTTGTTATGTTAAATGAAGGTGTTTCATTGTTATGAAATGGTTGCTTATGTTTAGTTGTGAAATGGTGGAATGAGTGTTTATACAAATTTGATTGACATGAAGTAATGTGCAGGCCTGAGTAAGGGGCTAATTTCATTGTTATATGTATATCATGGTATTGCCTGAGCTTAATGCATTATAAGTCTCGCATGTGATATATGTGTTGTGAGGTCTAACTTAATGCATTTTACATGTTATGATATGTATGATTAACCCTGTGAATGAGTTCAATGCTTACATCTGATCCTTGGGAAGAAGGGGAAGGCCCTGAAGATGTTTCAGAACCCCTCCATGGGTTAGGTGGAAGGGGAGACCATGGCAAGAAGAAGGTGAAAATATTTAGGTGTAAGTTATGGACAGATATTTAGTGGAAAAGTTGACATGGTAGGAGTACTCAGATGGGGTAGGGATTTCACCATTGGGTAGATCTCTCCAAGAGCTTTCCAACAGTACTGACCTTGTCTCATTTGTACCAAAGGGGATAAAGTTATGCCCCTCAGAAGATCGTGTGGAAGTTACCATTGTAGGGGTATGGTTCCACATGCTCGCATCCACAATGCGGATTGCAGATTGCATAAATGTAGAGCTCAAAGTTATGTTTTGGACATCTGCACTTCCACATCCGCAGCTTCGGAAGTGAGCTTTGTCGGAGGTCGAAGTTCGACGTTCCATAGTTCCGCATCCACAATTGCATATTGCGGATTGTGGATCTGTCATTGTGGGTTACAGGGAAGTAATCTTTTTGGTTATGAAGTCTTGCACTTCCACATTTGTAATTATAGATTACGGATTACAGATTGTGGATCCACCACTGTGGATTGCGGATTGTAGATAGTAGATTGCAGGTTCGCAAATGTGGGTTGTGGATTGCGGATCCAAACCATTTCGACTATGTGTGTGTTCAGTCGGTTTTGAAAAAAAATTGTATCAAGGTTCCCCATGGCCGAAGGAGGTCAGTGGGGACATGACAATCAAAAAATCAAGTTTTCCAAACTAGCATGTAGCTCAAGGTCTCAGCGAGTCTGGTCATCCTCAATACCTTCCTCACACAATACCAAGTAGGTACCTAATCTTTGTACCATCAATCTCTTAGGTGTGACCCCTCCTCCAGGTGCTCTTCAATGTGAGAAGAAGTTAGTAGTCCAGATCCTATTATCCTCTTAAGAGGTACCAAAATTTTAGTTTTACTACTCGCTTATATTGAACTTTGCTCTTATGAATAAATACCAGCCTGTTTGTCACAATATAACCAACATGACAAGAACCATCCTATCAAATAACATACAACATTCTACATTCAACATAACATTCAATAATCCATACATAGAAAAAATAAAAATAAAATTAGCCAAAGATACCATTCTGAATACACATAGTGCTTTGCACTCATGCTCAACAAAGTTAGAATGAATACCACTCTGGTATTAACATTATTTAACAAGGCTCAGTTAGTGCCAATGCTAAAAAAAATCACTTCTTAGAAGTATATGTTCAATATAGTAACATTATCGTAATTTTAACAATAATTGAAATAACATGTAGTGCAGACAAAATAAATATTGCATTTTGCAACACCCATCAGAATCACTACACAACTTTGATACAACTCCTAACTAGAGCCAGAGAACACTAGTAAAGAGTAACTACGATACTGAATTTATTCACTCCCATAAGCAAACAATATAATTCAATAACAGAAACAATCAATCAAATACCAGGTTTGCCTAGCATAGACCTTGGTCAACAATTGATTATAATATTCTTCCATAAACATTAGCTCACTTGGCACAACGGGAGTCTACTTTCTCTCCATACTCAAGCATCATCATTCCCTACACAATTTTGAGCATCCACATCCTCCATGGATTCAAACACATAAACAAAAAGGCTACTAAACCATCCATATCCAATGAAACTAAGCACTTACAAAATAACCATAACAAATTGTGTTGCCACTTCCTCATCTTCAATTCCCATAGTACAACCATGGACATCCCCTTCAGAATCAGTCCCTCGGGCCACCATGGTCCAAGCTCCAAAATTCCACTGATTTAAATGCATACACCATGCACTAGTATGAGATATTAATCTGATATTAATAAACATAGAACATTAATCTCTCGTGCAAGCTTCAACTTACACACAAATCCATCCAAAGATGACTATTCCACTATCGACTTAATTAATTCTATAGAATGAACATATAAGACTTAATACTAGCATAATTCCCATTGGTTACAATCAACCATGTAATGGATTCCCGGAATTAAATACAACATGATTACACATATACGAATAACAACAATTAGTATACAAAACCATAAACCAAATCTAAGTACATAGCTTGGCCCGAGAGAAACAAATACTCATGAGGATACATCAACATCCAACATACAAAAACCATAATCAAATGCTTATCATATAGCTCAGAATGATAAGGTCTCAATGCTCATGTGAGAATTTATTCTACTTGGAGAAACAACCTTCAGAGATTTACTCTGCAAGATGCAAACAATAAGCTTCCTTAAGCTTATGGATTGCACACATAACAACTCAATTATCACTTGAGAATTCACTAGTTAACCACAATTAACTATGAAGATATACTCCCTCCAAAAAACAATAGACATAAAAAACCAAACTGGATCAACAATTTTAGGCACCACTTAGCATTGTTAGTCTCCCGATATAATCATGTATAAATAATAGAAAATGCCTAAAACATTCAACAAGAATTCAAGCACCTGCTTGATCTTGGCTAACAAAAATTTCTATTTACAAAATGGAATTTCAAAAAATTACCATTTAGTATAAAATCAACCAATATCATGCTTGATCAAAATCCAACCCGTGACATCCAGTCAATGAAATTCCAGAAGGATACCCAATTTTTTTCAGCGAATCAAATGGATAGAAGCCAAGCGTTGAAAGAATTGCTTTGATGCCAATTTGTAACATACCCTTACATTACTAAACTCACAAAATACACCTATAATTATATTTTTGTATACCACGGTTAAGTAAGATAAATATTTTTAAATGCATAGGAATGTTTACCACCTATCCCATACACAATTCTACTTACCATTGCAAATTCTACGATTTGGTAACAACCCATTCAAACTAAAATCAGAAGTGCTACTGAATTGTAGAGAGTTTGATAGCTTTAATAAGGGAAAACAAGGCCTCTACTAAATTGCGAATAATTCTGTAGCAATTCTCACAAAAAGGAAAACATAGGTGCTACAAAATTTGATAAAATTATGCAACATTTCCTTCCCAAAAGGAGAACCATGGTCCTATATAATTCCAGCAAATTCTAGAGTGAGTCACTTCCAAAATTCAAACACTAAGATCATTAAATGGGATGTTCATACAATGATCTTCCCTCATATATTTTTGAACATGATTAAAGAACTGTTGTAAGGAATCTATTACTCAACATGATTAATACTCAAAAGAATTTTTGCGGCATATTCTCTTGTTTAGGAATACAACCTGAACGTAAATAACGTTCAAATTACAGGAAGTGAATGAAATAGGACATAGTTCAGTATGTACTTAATTAAAGCTTAAAACGCTCGTTATAGTATTTCAATATTTTGCAGTCATAATGCACTACTGAATAAGAAGAATCCTATCCACCATGTATATGCCTGAATCCTAGGAAAACAATATTCTAATCTATGAAAAACAACTATCTTATAAAAGAATCTATCCCTTCCACGTTTTGGCCACGAAAACTATTAACTCGAACATTCATCCAGTAGTCACCCCTTATATCTCTTACGCATGATATCAACATTCCTTTATGACATCTAGTCTTCCACTTATTTTTATTTGAGTATAAGGTTCTACAACATAAATTATTATAGAGGAGTACTTATCGAACATAGTTAATATTAATTTCTAAAAACTGAATAAGCAAAGCAAGTCTACCCTGCACTTACTCCTAACTTAAAACCAATATCTAGAGGCATGTACTTATGTCCCTCGTTTCTAAAAAACACTACAAAACCTTTTTATTTGATTTAAGAGAAGAGAATAAGTTTCTCTCTCATTCCATGCATATGGAAAACACATCCCCATATTCCAAACTTAAACGATTAATAATTACTGCTACAATCCATAATATCTCCAAAAATCCAAACAAAGTCACAGCTTAAAGCATGTTAATCTAAATTGACTTCCATCATGAAAAAATAACACCATCAAGGCTTGACTACTCTCCAAACATTAAGAAAAAAGGTTCGACTCCAAGGGAAAAAACAATGCCCTTCCAATATTCTTATGCTAACAAATAAATGAAAATTACCCGAACCACAATGCCCTCTAGGAACAATCCATTAAGGGAGGAAATACACTCAACATTTAGGCCCCACTAGCAGAGTTAATACATATAATATAATACAATGATATCCTATAACCAGTTGCAAAGAGAAAGAATTTAAGTTGAGCGTTCTTCATCACACAATGGTAAATGTAATCTGAACATGAAATTCCATGCCCCTTTTCACCAATTTAATAATAAATAGTCATATTTCAAACCAAGAGAATTAAGGGTGTGCCCTCCAAAAATAATGCCCTCTCATGGATTCTGGAGGAATGAACGTGCAACAGTAGGAAACTACGCCCCCTTTACCCATCATTTGAGATAAATTCCATATTCTTATTGAGACAATTTATCGAACACTTTGGGTGCAAACTTATATATAACAAGATTTCAATGGAAAACACGTTGCCAACACAGTAATTTAATCTCACTTCTAATAAATTTTCATAACAATAATGAATGGGTTAGAGGCTTATAGGCATCACTCCAGTATTGCAATTGGAAATTAAAAAATACGGTGGCATTATACAGCCATGTCAATTAAATAATAGTTTCCAACTTACAAATTCGGCTGCATAATGGCATTCTGTCCTCTCGAAAATAGTTTTCAAAATTTCACTTACAAATTGTGTAATTTCATACATTTGTACAAATGTTTGACAGATATGGCCAATTTAAATTTATATTGAAAAATTATTTAACATAAACAACTACATTCAAACCGTAATTCTAAACCCATGCAAATGACAATGTTTTCTTTGGCGCATTTTTGCAAACGCATAATGTGCAAAGTCTGTAAAATGCATTTCTACCAACAATTTAAAGATATAAGCCAATACTTTCCAACTCATAATTTAAATATAAATGTTTACAAATTAAACAGTATTTCTTTGCTATAAATTAGCAAACATTTCATAATCCAAACCTAAATTAAAGTTTCCACAGAAAATACTTATCTGGATGACTAAAGGTATAAATTGCACAACTGACACTCATGTGGAAGCCATACACCACCCGACCAAAGGAAACCTTGTTCATATAATGCTAAACATGGAGCCACCACCATGATGAGACCATGAATCCATGATGAAGAAAAACATTGCCATTTGAATTATGTCTTCGAATTACTCTTCCAGAATTAGACAACCCACGCCATGAACCAACAAAGATAATGACCAACGATCTATAATGGTAATTCATTGCCATGGATTCTCGGGGTATTTGGCCTACTAGGCACAAGGAATAAGAATGTATAAATGAGAGGGGGTGATGAACGAAAGTATGCTCTCTACGAATAGTCGAATTAATCACTATGTGAATATTTTTTCCAATGTCAATCCCCTCCTTAATGATTGAACTAATTTGTAATGTGCTTACACATGAACATCCACGCGGTCTTCCAAGACTCACATCCCATCCCCTTAGTTCCATGATTAATATATAAACATAAGTTAAAATATAATCATGTTTTTTAAAATCCAATTAACAAGGTAAGAGGGTTTATAAAAGTATTAAGGTTTAAAACTAGGGTACCTTTTGATACCTTAGGTTAGGAATAGAGTTATGAGATAAAAAAATCTTTAGGATTATCTACCGTCCCCCTCCTTTACTCCATGTCATTTCTCACTCATGAGTTCCGTGTCCCCAATTATTTTGCGTTCACCTCCGCCATAGTCAACAACATTTATTGTCCATTACATATTACATCACACTTTTGGCCTATAGCAAAATTGGGTTTTAAATAAAACAACGAGGTAGCTCTAGGGGTGTTACATATTTTCTTTCCTTTCCTTTCCTAGCCAAGGGGCTATCATTCAAAAATATTGACCAATGTTGTTGCTTCCTTCCAACCCATTGCTTGCTCAAACACATCAGATGTTAAAAGCTTGCGGTCCGCTTCTTATGTCACACAAATGGTTGTTGAGGAAAATAGTGTAAGGGCTCCTATGGATGTTGAAGAATTGATATATTATTATCAAAATCAAACTGGGTATATCTCTAGCATTCCTTATACCTATCCTCGCTACTGGGGACCATATCCGCATAAATGATTGATGCTTGGGGTTCGCCGATGTAGCAACTAAGATTCAACTACAAGCTATAAATATATAGTCATCTAGAGCTCTTCGTTATGGATACTTCATTCAAGCACAAGTTTAGGAAATCATTGGAGCACTATGTTAGCCAAGGACTGACCAAAGGGATGACTTGTTTCACGATGCTTTCATAAGAAGAAATAAGAGCATCACAAGTAGCTTTGATTTATGGGATAAAATATGGTGTTCTCTTTTTCCCTCTTATTCTCAATTGGGTGATGTTTATTTTGGCTGGTCCCTTACCCACCAAGGGCCTTTACTAGTGGAACTGAGAAAAGAAAGCCGTAAGAATTCATCGATTCAAGGAAAACCAAGGATGGGACTAGTTATGAAGCAACATAAAATAAGTTTTTGGGAAGCCTACTAAGTTGACGTATAGGGCAAAGGAAAACACACAATATTTGAGAAGGTAAGTTGGTTTTCATTTTTCTATTCATTGCATACATTTTTTATATCAACCTTATAATGCTAGAAAAATTGCAACATAAATATTGCAAATAGAGATTGCATGCAGTTGAAGTGAATAAAAAGTTACAACAAATAAAAAATGCTAATTCAAATTCTCATTCAGTTTCATTCGTCATAATTATTCAAGTAATCTGTTGCTAAAATATAGTCATAGCATACTTCCATTTCTAGGGTGCCATAAGGAAGCCATTGTGGACGAAATATGCAAGGGATATAAAGGAATATTTGATGTGATGCACCAAAGCCATTTTCAACAACTCGGTCTCTCTAAAGAAATCTACCGAGGCTTGATGGCCTCCTGTCTATATTGCACATGAAGAAACGAAGGCGACGATGGTGGTATCCTGGAAGGTAATAAGATAGTGATGGTGGAAATTCTAGCATATGACTGCGAGAATAGCTTGAGAGTATCCCATTCATTAAATGGCTAGGCAGTTCTGACATAAGGCTATGAGAATAACTGGTTCATTAAATTGATGACTTTACATCTTTCATTAAATGGTGGAGGCTCAAACATATGAATTTAAAATGATATCAATATATATATATATATATATATATATTGTTGGAAACATAGTCCAATGGGTTAGTTCAAATGGTTGAGTGTTGTAATCACAAGCAAAAGGTCTTGAAGTCAAATCCCCGGGTGGCTATGCAGGGTCTCATTTGATGTCTCCACTGAGTTAACTCACTTTAAAAAAATACATAAATTTGAATATCATAACATAAATTAATGCAAGAAACATGAAAATTTATAAAAATGGATCATATGGCATAGGAAGGGACTAATAAGATTGAAAAAGAAATGATCTAAAAAGAAAAATAGAAATGAAAAGAGAAACATAAACAACTGAAAAAGGATGAGGGCATGACAATGATTTCATAGTAAATTTTAGATATGACATTGATTTGATAGTAAATAAAACCATAATTGAAATATTGAATTTGATTATTTGTATTTTTAATTCCCTTTCTCAAATTTCATTGGAAAGTTGTCACGATACATTCATAAACATTTTTTTGCTTTCGTGAATTCAAATTCTTCAAGTATTAGTCTTCATCATTTTTGCATTCATGAATTGAATTTCTTAAAGTATCACTCTCATTTATGTTATTTATTTATTTATTTTTAAATAAAAATATTATTTAATTAATTTTTTACGTTATTCTTAAAGTTTTAGTCTCATATATGTTATCTTTTATTTTATTCTTAAAATAACAATCTTATTTAATTTATTTTTTACTTTAGTCTTAAATTACGAGTCTTAATATTATTAAGTGTTTTGCCAATTAATTCATAGTGCATATTTGGAATTTAGGTAGTTCCACAAAACTAGACTTGAGAAAGAGTGTTTATCTTTACTACATGCTACAGTGTGTTGATTTGAGATCATATGAGTGGCTTTTGAAAATCAATTTCATTCATGTTTCTCATGATCGATTTATTAGAGTATTTTTATTTATTTGTATGGTTTAGTTTTAATTTATCATTCAATGGACCACTCCTCTGACACTGCCTAGATATTGGCAAGTTTTTGTTTGTAATCTCCTTTTTATTATTATTCCTTTATCCTCCTCCTTTATCATTGTTTTTGTTTGTAATTTATTCATTTCTCCTCCTCCTTTATCATTGTTTGGACAAATTTTTGGTTGGAGCACTCATTCTTGAATGCTTTAGTTCCCGTGACAAGACAAGAGGAATGAATGCACCATCACTTCGTCCTCGCAACTGCCTTGATTGCCACATCACATGTTAGTTACTCACAGAACTTACTAGACTGTGTTGATGTGGTGAAGATGAGAGACTAATTAACAAAATCCAAAATAGATGAAAATATTCCTCCTTGCAGTCACGTTGTTAGTTTTGTAAAGCTTTGCAAAAGATTAGTAAAAAATGTCTAAATCTGTTTATTTGATTGTGCACTATGTGTTGTTGGATTAGAATAAAATACTTTTGTGTAAATCTATTTGGGCGTAGAGGTAGCTAAGCATTAACTAATTGAAAATCACAAGAGAGCAGGTTCATATTTTTCTTATCATTTTCTTGAATCTCAACTCTATGGTGGTAAATCATTATCGAATGTTATCCTACATGATTAAAGATATCCGTATAGCAAGTTGGAAACCTTGAACCAGGGATAGAACTTCGAGCAAACCTAACTGTGCGAGGGAATACATCTGCGAGCAAGGCGAAGGGGAAGATATTCAAGGTAGGTAGAGGAGAGGGCCAGAGGAATATGGTTCATCCTCCATGGTGCATTAAAGGATGAACCCATGTTGTATGATCAATTAAAGCATTCATGAATATATATGCAAAGGGATGGTGCCATATGTAACCTACTTATTCCAAACTGTAGAAGGCCAATGAAAAATAGTTGCATGAAACATGCTTGGCACCTGGGATTTTATACCAATAAGCATAAAAAAAAGTGTGTTCTAATCCAACTCCACCTAAATTCAATGACTTGAGATTCAATCTCCAAACACACATACAATATGTTAATGCTTTCTTGAACCCATATCTACAACACACTTACTTCCTATGTTGGGTGAAACTGTTTTTTTTTAAGGAAATACATTGCATTCAAGTGAGAACAATAGGAATATAGAGTTCAACACAAAAAGAAACACATTTGATTCAAGCTTGTATAGCACACTTACTTTCTGTGTTGGGTGGAATTGTTGTTTTTTAAGGAAATACATTACATTCAACTGGGAACAATAGGAATATAGAGTTTGAACAACAAAAAAAGAAACACATTTGATTCAAGCTTGTACAACACACTTACTTTCTGTGTTGGGTGGAACTGTTGTTTTTTAAGGAAATACATTACATTCAAGTGGGAACAGTAGGAAAATGAAGTTCAACAAAGAAAGAAACACATTTTATTCAAGCAGCTCAAGCAAGAAAATGGAGCTCATCACAAAATAATAAAGAATGGTCCATGAAATTTTTGTAAAACCATACATTCAAGTGAAATCTAAAACCTTCATAATAACCCAAAACTTTTCCTCTTTGATTTTTTTAACAAAAGTGCAAAGATATTTACAAGAGAAAACTATATATATATATATATAAGATTTGAGGAGTAGCTCAGTTGACATCACAATATCGAGTTCAAGGGTTCAATTCTATAGGTTCTTCGAGATTACACATGAAAGTAATGCCATCAAGGGTGAGGCACCTTCATGTGGCCCCTTCATCTTGGATCTGTGGACATAACATATTACCCTATTTTTTAATACAACACTATTTTTTTTTCTATAGCTTTTCAATAAAACACATATTTTAAACATCCTTTACCATTTCCAAAACATTTCAACTTATGAAAGAAAAAATATTTTCTAGAACAAAAGAAGGATAATATAATATTGATCTTAATATATGTGTAGCATGCTAATTAGTTGAACAACATTTTTCTGAATTTTATGTAGGAACATGAAATTGGTCTAGGAAACAATCCTTCAACCGAAGCAAATCAATAACTAGGTTATCAATCAAAGTAAATGGAACTGGCATAAATCTCTTCCTCATCTTCGACCTAAAATGACAAAGGATAGAGGTAATATAATCTCATAACTACGCATTCCATCTAAATTTGAAATGTTTTACGTTAATGATATCAAATATTTTAGGTGATAAGAGTTGTCAAGCATGACTACTCGTGATGCACATCAGGGATATCAAGTTTATATACACTAGCATAATCACTTAACTTGTGGCTAGTGAACACCGATATGCCACAAGTTAAGTGTCATAAATAAGTAATAAGTTATATATTACTTGTTTCCTGCCACAAAGCCCCTTATCTATGCATCAACTAAGAGTTATCCATGCATTAGCTACTAGTTACCCATGCATCACCTATTAGTTTTTTATATTATTTTTTTCTTTCAGAACTGTTTATTTTGAATTTTAAACTAATGCCATAATATCAATCTAGACACTACACTTGTCTCATCCTCATGCAATCTAGAAAAAGCATATATGCTAGTCCACCCCAAATTATAAGATATAAACACCTATCGGTGTAATTATATATAAATATACTTACACCTCACACAAACTAGAGCTAGATCTAATAACATAGGTCCTATCCACACAACGATGAATGAAGGAGTCGAACAATTGTTTCATATTTCCCCACGGCTAGCCTACTCTCAATAAGAAAACTTGCTTTCCCATACTAGAGAAAAAACTTCATCCTAGTGGAATGCATGCATATTTGTTCAATACTATGCTTCCCCTACAAGGCAACTGCAATATTAGATTAAATATGGAGCACTAAAATAATGCGTTGAGATCAATACAAGTGCAGACAATTTTGAAGCAAAAGGAACCTAGAATTTATTAAAATATTGGAATGGGATATCAAAGCCACAAGTGTGAGCAATATAGCTACACACTAGTTGAATTGGATTTGTACTAGAGCATATGCATTGGGGCTATGGTAGGTTTAGACAACATCCAAACTGAGCTATATCCTATATCCATGTGCTCCAACATTATTCAATGGATCTATGTATATTGATGTATTCTATCTGTTTAACCTATCTCCTATATCCACGTTTAAGCGTAGATAGACACTTTTACCACACAATTTTTATTATTTTTAAGTTACTGGAAATTACTACGTAGAATTAATGTGCTATGTTTACTGCATGAACTTTACTTTCATGCGCACTTTACATTCACTCTGCACAAATGATTATTTTCCCACTAACTCAAATTTTGATAAAAGAAACTTTATAAAAGTTATTTCACTTTTCTGGTAACAAATGATATTTACTGCACACATCCAAAAGCAAATACTTTTCATGTGTGATATTTTATGAGCCCAAAAACTTACAACTTAGTGCATGATATTTTAGGACACTATCATAAATTTGTGCGCAGTGATTTTGCAATCTTTCACTTTTCACTCGCAGGAAACTTAACTCATATATTTTTCATTCTTTATAAAGAAATCATTCAAGCATTCACCAAGGAAAACACAAATTATATTTTACCAAGCAAAATAACTGTGACCGGGTTTTACATAGAGCTTGTGCTCCCAAGCTTTAACAAACTTGTCTTTCACGATTGCTAAAACTTAATTTACCTAAAAATTTGAATTCTAAACTACTATATGCAACTGCTTAAATATGGTAAGACATGAGATCCATACCCTGGCATACTGACTAACATTATAGACTCGCAGATTTACTGACTAAATGACTGACTGAGCCAACGCAAACTAGATATGCAATCAACTCATAATTAATATTTCCAATATTTGGATTGATGGACTTCAATGCCCATAAAATACCTCATAAACCCCAAATCAGTCATTTCAAATTCATTCTCCACGTCTGATTTAAAATTTTCTATGCCAAAATCACCAATAAAGATTAAATCATAAACATATAAGCACACAATCAATATGTTACCTTCTCTGTTGACTTTGGTGTACATTGTTGGTTCACA
The DNA here is from genome assembly GCA_027924585.1 of Larix kaempferi. NCBI lineage: Eukaryota > Viridiplantae > Streptophyta > Pinopsida > Pinales > Pinaceae > Larix > Larix kaempferi. The sequence goes on from BSBM01000502.1 coordinate 7,534,801, forward strand.
TTTGCTTCTGCAAAATCAATTTTGAATGAGATAGGAATCAATGCGACTGTACCAAGATCTAGGAGCTTGCTTCAATCCAAGTTCCTTTTTTAGTCTATATACTTTATCTTCTTGTCATGGAACCTCATATCCTTGTGGTTGCTCCACTTACACCTCCTCTTCTAAATAACCATTTAAAACTAAAGTCTTAACATTCATTTGATAGACATACCATTTTTTGTGTGCAACTATGGCCAAAATTGCTCTGATTATATCCATGCACACAATAGGCGCATATGTTTCATTAAAATCTATGTCAGGTTGTTGTGTGAACCCTCTTGCAACTAATCTTTCCTTGTGCTTCTGTGCATTACCATCAACATCTTCCTTGGTTTTATAAATCCATTTGACACTTATCACATCCTTATCTTTTTATACCTCTACCGATTCCCATGTCTAATTCTTTTCAATGCATTCCATTTTTTCATCCATGGCTTGTTCCCATACATAATCCTTTACAGCTTCTTCAAAAGCTAGTGGATTATCTATTTGACAAAATAATGCAAAAATAGAAAATGAGTTTGTTGTATCAGCATCATATATTTCGCGTAGACTTCTTGTTCTTCGTGGATTCAAGCTTGATAAAGTTGGATATGGGGATGAAGAATTCCTTGAGTTTCTTGCTAAAGTATGTTGCACTCTTGATGTGCTTTCTGGTGTAGATTGAATTGTTGTTGGTGTCGTGGTAGCTTGAGATGTGACATGTTGCGCAGTCTTGGGGGTGGATTGTACTACGACATGTTGAGCTCCTTGTGGTGTATGAACCATATCTTCTCTCATATCATCATGTGTGGAAGGATTCACAATTTTTACTGTCTTTTCTATGCTTCCATCCCATGCTTCATTCTCCACAAATTTAACATCTCTACTGAATATGACCTTCCTTGTGATAGGATCATACAATCTGTATTCTTCTGTATCTTCTTAATAACCAACAAATATGCATTTATGTCCTTTTTTATCTAATTTATTTCTTATCTCACCTGGGATATGCACATATGCTACACAACCAAAACCTTTTAAATGAGAAACACTATGTTTCATACCTTTCCATGCTTCTTGGGGAATTTTTTTCTTCACACTCTTCGTTGGGAACCTATTACTGATGTATACAGTAGTTTCTACTGTCTCATCCAAATATTCATTTGGAAAATGCTTGGTTTCAATCATACTGTGATTTCTCCATGATGATTTTGTTTTTCCTCTCTGCAACATCATTTTGCTAAGGTGTATACCAAAAAGTAAATTGCTTATGTATGCCATGAGATTTACAAAATATTATAGAATCATTTGAGACATACTAACCACCCTTTTCCATCCTTAATACTTTGATGAAGTGACTACTTTGCTTCTCCACAAGTGACTTAAATTGCTGAAAACATCCAAATGCATTAGATTTGTGTTTCAGAAAATAAATCCATGCTTTTCTTGTGAAATCATCAATGAATATAAGAAAATAATTGCATCCTCCTATGGATTGTTTTCATTGGTATGCAAATATCAGAGTGCACAATTCAAGTGGTGTGTGTGCATTATATGACTTTCCCATTGGAAAGGATTCTCTATGCTACTTTCCAAAAATGTAGCCTTCACATATCCTCTCTAGTTTTTTGATTAATGGAAAATATTACACCATATTTTGTTGACCAACGAGACTGCAGTCGACAGGGGTTCCACTTCACTGTCAACTCATGCCGCAGTCTTCTTGGGTAGTGGCCCAGACAGGTTTTATCCCGCCCAGCAACACCTGCAGAGTAGATGAGGTCTCACTCGAGGCGTCCATGAAGAGCAGATGGAACCATGTTTCCACCAAGGAAGGAGGATGGTTGTGGCTATATGAACTAACTTTATTGCAACACTAAACAGGAATCTTAAATAACCACATTATTCAATTGCAACATTCATTATCACAGCGGGTAACAACAGTAAAGCAACATTGCATCAAGGAAACATAGCATTATTCATGAAGTGTGACATTGCATTACCACAAATAAACAGAAAGAACCCAGGAATTGCACCAGAACAGTTTCATCATATCATATTATTACTGCAAAAACCTTAGATACAATATCTCCTCAAGATCAGGTCTCGGCAATATCTCACAGATGTGCAGAAACAACCAAAACATGCTCTTCTTTTCACCTCGATTCCACTCCTATCTCTCTGTCTCCCCTTTTTCTCTATGATACACAATACCTACGACTCTTATCTATATATAGGCTTCCGCCATTACAATGCTTTTCCACTTACTAACAATTTTCTAACCGACATTTGGACAAGTAACCCAATATCTAACTTAACTTGGTACAAAACCAACCCAAAACCCGCATTCTGCGGTATAACTGACTCAACATTACATAATATGTGGTCCAAATAACCCAAAACCCACATTCCGCGGTAGAATTGACCCAAAATATATAACTAATCTTTTGCTCCTCGCCATTCACGTCATCTTCTCGCCATTCGCACCATCTTTTGCCTTGTTGCAGCATTGGAGATACTGCGATAGCACTCTACCAAACCGTCTGCCAACATATTCTTCAAATGCAGTAGCTTCATCCCACCAAAGTTCAGATGTAAAAATCTGAAATTCTATAGCCAATATTCATCCTGAACCTCTGATTGAATTGTTGATTGTATCTCTGTACTACTGTCATTTTCTTCTTTCGCACAGAGCACGACTGTCTCTTTGCTTTTTTCCTTGAATGCAGCTCCAAATTTCTCTTCTTTTTCTTCATGAACAACTTGAGTTGTCATTCCCTTATTATTAGGCCTTGTCCTCAAAGGAAACAAGTGATTACTTGTCATTTGCACCTTGGCTATCAATTGATTACTTGGATACTTGTCCAAGATCAAGCAGTGATTGTTTTGTTGATGTATATGTAACTTCGGAATGTATTTCATCTGTGTATTTTATATATATTTATTGTACCCTTATAAGAGATGTGTCATTCCTTTATAAGGAAGTGTCGTCATGTGGATTGACAAGTGTCGCAAGTGTGTGTACTTTCCGATGGGTTATTAGACCACCATGTGTGGGGTCGGCCCTGAAACATATATTATAATGTGGATGTACCTAGCTAGACAAGTCGGCCCCATAAGGTCATTGGGCAAACAGGTTAGTATAAATAGAGATTAGGTGATCTCTATTTAGATCATTCAGAAAAGTACATCTCTCTCACTCAGAAAGTGGCGCACTAGTGAGGAGGAGGATTATCTGCTACAAGGAGACTATCTCAGTGTATTTTGGTTGTACTTTGGTTGAGCCATTGCTCTCTCTATCTCTGAGGAAGTTGTGGGGTTTTTCACCTTACGGTTTTCCCCACAGAAACTCTGTGTCTCTTGTCTCTTATGCTTCTTGTGATGCTTGTCATGCTTATTGTGATTGTCATGCATTGATATACTGTATATGTTATTCTCTCTGTAAAGATCCTAGAGTATTGTGAATTAATGCTCAAAATCTAACATGGTATCAGAGCTAACCTGAGAAGAAGACATTTTGCAATGACGGAAACTTGAGTTTCTTGTTTATTGGGTTTCTCTCCACAGATTTTGGAAACGCAGTATCGTAGATTGATTCTACTCATCAAGGTGCATCTATCTGTCGAATCAGAATTCAATTCTGAGATTTTTCAGATTTGGCCCTAAAAATTAGGATTTCCACAAAAATAGGAATTTTTGAAATCTGAAGACATAGCTGGAAGCTCCTTGCAAAAATCGAAGTTTAGAGCTTTGGATCGAGATTTTTGGCTAGGTAGATCTCCGGGAAACTCAAACCCTGATTCAGGGCTCTCCCTAGTGAACCCGGGAGGACAAAAAGACAAATCTGAAGGGTAAAGCTTTGTTGATCTTAAATTCTGAATGCACCAGGCTGATCAGCTCATCAAGGTGCATCTTTTTATCCTTTCAAAAATTTGAAACTCGCATTTTGAATTTTTAGGGTTTTTTCGACAAACCCTAATCCAGGACCAGATCCAGTTTTCAGCATTTCAAGTGGTAAGACCTAAATCTTTTCTATTTCCATTTGAACTACTCTTTAAGATGTCTCACCACACCAAGCTTGAGGATAAGATTGAAGGGGTTGGTAACTTCCGAGCTTGGAAGTATAGGATTTGGTTAATCCTAGAAGAGAATGAGTTAGACTCATATATAAAAGAAGACATCCCTATCCCGGAGGATGAAGAGGCTAAAGTATTGCATAAGAAGAACTTGGTTAAGGCAAAGAGAATCATTGTTGATTCTATCAAACACCATCTCATACCCCATGTGTCTTCACTAAAGACACCCAAAGAGATGTTTGACTCTTTGACCAAGCTATTTGAAGGGAAGAACATAAATCGGAAGATGACCCTGTGGAACCAATTGAAAGGGGTAAAGTTTCAGAATGGAGAAACCATTCAATATTATTTTTCAAGAGTCTCCCAGATCAAGGAACAACTAGAAGCAGTGGATGAAATGGTAGAGAATGGTGAAGTTGTCATGACCACTTTGAATGGCATACCTAGGTCATGGGACTCCTTCATTCAAGGAATCTGTGCAAGAAAGAAGTTGATTTCCTTCAGTAGACTATGGGAAGAATGCTCACAAGAGGAAGCAAGGCTTGTGGCACGAGAAGAAAAGATGGGGAATGAAGATCAATCTCTCACAGCTCACACCAAGAAAGGGAAGTCCAAGAGAGAGCCATCTCAATCCAAGAAATCTTCACATCACTTCGAAGAAAGAAGAATATGCTTCACCTATAATGAGAAAGGACATATTGCCATAAATTGTCCCAAGAACAAGAAGGATAACAACAACTCCAACAAGAAGAAGAAGGGCAGCAAAAGAAGGTTTCATGCTCATGCTGCCAAGGATGATGAACCACCCAAGAAGAAGGCTAGGGAAGAAAGTGATGATAACTCATCAAGTGAAGAAGAGTATGTTCTGATCTTTGCTCTCACAGGTACCATCTCCCATGGTTGTAATGATTGGTTGATTGATAGTGGGGCTTCCAAACACATGACTGGGTTTAAGGAATCTTTTGTGAATCTATCTGAACATGAATCACCCCATAAGGTGAAACTTGGGGATGATTATCAATACCCAATCAAAGGAAGTGGTGAAGCCTCCTACAACCTAGATTCTGGAAAATCTTTGAAGATGAAAGAAGTTCTTTATGTACCTAGACTCAAGAAGATCTTACTCTCCATCTCTGCATTGGATGCAAAAGGCATGAGGGTTGCATTTGTGGATGGCCAAGTCCTAATGTGTCCAAAGGGAAAGAACATAGATGATGCAGTAGTGATTGGAGAGCAAGAGGGAGGTTTGTATAAATTGAAGGGACAACCTGAGCATGCCATGGTACATGAATCCATGGAGCCAAGTGAAATTTGGCATAGAAGACTTGCTCATATGCACTATAGAGCACATCCAATTGCAAGCAAGGCTGTAGAGGGTCTTCCTGAAATCAAGACCAAACATGAAGGTGTTTGCAAAGGATGTGCAAAAGGTAAGAACATTAAGAAGGCTTTCCCAAGTAGTGAAAGTAAGGCAAAAGACATCCTGGAAATCATCCACTCAGATGTATGTGGTCGTATGTCATCCAGTTCTCTAAGTGGGTATGTTTACTATGTCTCATTTATTGATGACTTCTCCAGGAAGACTTGGGTATACTTCTTGAAGAACAAAGATGAGGTGTTTGATAAGTTTAAGGAATTCAAAACCTTGATGGAGAATCAAACTGACAAGAAGATCAAAACATTCAGATCCGACAATGGTGGAGAATTCAGCTCAGGTGACTTCAATAAGCTTTGCAGTGATTCAAGGATTAAGAGGGAGTTGACTGCTCCTTACAATGCACAACAGAATGGAGTTGCAGAAAGGAAGAACAGAAAAATCATCGAAGCAACAAGAGCAATGCTCCATGACCAGGATCTTCCTATGCATCTATGGGCAGAAGCAGCTAGAACAATTGTATATGTGCAGAACAGAACACCCCACAAGATATTGGACAACAAGAAACCAGAAGAGATCTTTTCTGGTAAGAAACCTGAAGTCAACCATCTCAGAATATTTGGTTGTCCAGTATTCACTCATGTCCCAAAGGAAAAGAGGACCAAACTAGATCCTTCAAGAAAGAAGGGTATCTTTGTGGGTTACACTGAAAGCTCGAAGGATTACAGAATATACTTTCTAGGGTTCAAGAAGATTGATGTCAGTAGGGATGTGACATTTGATGAGAACTCAGCATTCATCAAATCAAGGAAGGCACCTATCGAAGTTTATGAAGAACCTAAGGAAACTAGATTTCAAGACACTACCATGACTGAAGCAGTTCCAGAAGTTGTTCGTGAGTTTGAAGATCCGTAAGAACCTGTAGATCCACCCCGTGAGGATAACTCTCACAAGAGGAAACCTGCATGGGCTAGAGAGCTCATTCAAGAAGCAGAAAGATTTGGCATTCCAGAAGAGGAACACAGAGCAAAGAAGAGAACCAGATCACATACCAACTATGTTGCTTTACTCTGTGACATTATGAACAAAGAGCCTTCCAGTTATGAAGAAGCAGTGGAAAAGAAAGAATGGAAGGATGCCGTGGTTGAGGAATATCAATCAATAATGAAGAATGATGTTTGGGATGTTGTCCCAAGACCTAAAGAGAAGTCTGTTGTGACTTCCAAATGGATTTACAAAATCAAGCATACTGCAGATGGAAGTGTGGAGAAATACAAGGCAAGATTCGTAGCTCGTGGCTTCTCTCAGAAAGAGGGAATAGATTATGAAGAAACTTTTGCACCTGTAGCCAGGTATACTTCCATCAGAATAGTACTTGCCCTGGCTGCAGCGATGAAATGGAAAATACACCAGATGGATGTCAAGACTGCTTTCTTGAATGGTGTAGTTGAACAGGAAGTATATGTGGAGCAGCCACTCGGTTTTGAAATACATGACAGGGAGTCATATGTGTGCACATTGAAGAAAGCCTTGTACGGCTTGAAGCAAGCTCCCAGAACTTGGTATGGTAGGATGGATAGTTTCCTATCTAGTTTGGGCTTTACCAAGAGTAAAGCGGATTCCAACCTTTACTACAAGGTTGAGAAAGGGAATCCTATGGTTCTACTCCTGTATGTGGATGACTTATTTGTAATAGGAGATGACAAATTGATTGTAGATACTAAGAGGAAGCTTGCTGCTGAGTTCGATATGAAAGATTTGGGAATGATGCATTATTTCCTAGGTATGGAGGTGTGGTAGAGTGCAGGTGGGATCTTCCTTGGTCAAGGGAAGTACACAATAGATATCTTGAAGAGATTCGGGATGATGGATTGCAAGGCCGTGGCCACACCTATGGCATCGAATCTGAAGCTTCTATGTGATGCTTCATCTGAGTCAGTTGATGTCTCTATGTATCGTCAGATGATTGGGTCCTTGATGTACCTGACGAACATGAGACCAGACATTTGCTCTGCTGTGAACACATTGATCGAGTTCTTGATGAATCCGAGGAGTGTTCAACTAGTTGTTGTAAAGCATGTTCTGAGGTACCTGAAGGGTACAGTGGATTATGGGCTCAAGTATGAAGCGAATCAAAAGTTTAACCTGCAGGGTTATGTTGATTCAGATTGGGATGGTAGTGCTGCAGATAGGAAGAGCACATCTGGGTGTTGCTTCAGTATGGGATCAGGTGTGATCTCTTGTTTTAGCAGGAAGCAGTCCTGCGTAGCACTGAGTACAGCTGAGGTAGAGTATGTTGCAGCCTGTTCAGCTAGTTGTGAGGCAGTATGGCTATGGAAGCTACTGTCTGAGTTATTTGATCTCCCGTTGGATGCTACTGGTATCTTCTGTGATAACCAAAGTTGTGTGAATATGTTCGAGAATCCAGTGTTTCATGACAGGTCGAAACACATAGAGATCAAATATCACTATATCAGGGATATGGTGCAGAGAGGAGATGTGAATCTCCTGTATGTTGCGACGGACGAGCAGATTGCAGATGTGCTAACAAAGCCACTAGCTAAGGTGAAGTTCGAGTACTTCAGGGAGAGGCTTAGTGTTCTTCAGATCGAGGACACTTCAAGGAAGAAGTGATGGACACATTTGCTGAACCCATTCCAAGCATGTTGGAAGGAGGATCCTTCACATGGCTGTGGATGTAAGAGCTGGATGATGAGCATTAGGATGATGTTCTAGTTTCTGCTTTGTATGATCAGTTGGATCATTTATATGTATATGTATGTACACATCATGTTGGATGCTAGATATGATCAGTTGGATCATTTTTATGTATGTACGCATCATGTTGGATGCTGGATATGATTGGTTGGATCATTTGTATGTATTTTGTATATGCATCATGTTGGATGCTTGGACCATGTATATGTATATGTATCAGGTGGATACATTGTATGATCAGGTAGATCATGTATGTTGATGGATACATAGTGTGGATCACGTATCTATGTATAAGATGGATACACTATGTATGATGATATGTATCAGGTAAATACTTGGTGTGCATCAGATGGATGCATTGCATGATCAGGGTGATCATGGATGACGAGCTTCTCTAGATGACATGCAGCAGGATGTTACAGTGATGATGATTAGGATGATCATGTGTACATCAGGATGATGTATGATGAGTATCAGATGATACTTTGTGGCCGTGGATTGGGTTGTGCAGATGAGCATGTCTGGGAGATCCTATAGGTCAAAGTTGCATACCCATAACAGCCTGGGATGCTCTTTCGAGACATTGCTCTAGGAGGACATGTAATTTGTGCCCTGGGAGATCTTCAGGTCGGAGTTTTGTACCCGTAACATCCTGAGATGCTCTTGCGAGGTTTTATCCTATGGCATGCAATTTGCTCCTGGGAGATCTGGACAGGATGAAAAAGGCCTCAGATGCTTCAGCCAGGTTTTGCCATGACCACATGTAATTTGCTCCTGGGAGATCTGGATAGGATGAAAAAGGCCTCAGATGCTTCAGCCAGGTTTTGCCATGACCAAATGTAATTTGGTCCTGGGAGATATGGATAGGATGAAAAAGGCCTCAGATGCTTCAGCCAGGTTTTGTGGTGAACCACATGTAATGTGCTCCTGGGAGATCCGACAGGTAAAGCTGTGTGCTCATAACAGCCTGGGATGCTTCAGCCAGGTTTTGTGGTGAGATCACATGTAATGTGCTCCTGGGAGATCCGACAGGTAGAGCTGTGTGCTCGTAACAGCCTGGGATGCTTCAGCCAGGTTTTGTGATGGGTCACATGTAATGTGCTCCTGGGAGATCCTACAGGTAGAGCTGTGTGCTCGTAATAGCCTGGGATGCTACAACCAGGTTTTGTGGCGCACGTAATAAGTCCTGAGAATTCCACAGCATGGCCAGTGATGATGAAGACCTGTAGGAGGTGGGCTACATCCAGTATGAAAAAGGACTGGCTCTGTAGAACTTCCTATGACAAGTAGATTCAGAGATTGGTTGAGATAGTAGCAGCAGTGACGATGATGATGACAATGCATCGATGACGATGATCCCGAGAAGAAGACTTGTCTAGAAGATCTGTGTCGAGAAATACCTTCCTAGTTAAGAGGGAGCGTTGATGTATATGTAACTTCGGAATGTATTTCATCTGTGTATTTTATATATATTTATTGTACCCTTATAAGAGATGTTTCATTCCTCTATAAGGAAGTGTCGTCATGTGGATTGACAAGTGTTGCAAGTGTGTGTACTTGCCGATGGGTTATTAGACCACCATGTGTGGGGTCAGCCCTGAAATATATATTATAATGTGGATGTACCTAGCTAGACAAGTCCGCCCCATAAGGTCACCGGGCAAACAGGTTAGTATAAATAGAGATCAGGTGATCTCTATTTAGATCATTCGGAAAAGTACATCTCTCTCACTCAGAAAGTAGCGCACTAGTGAGGAGGATAATTATCTGCTATTAGGAGACTATCTCAGTGTATTTTGGTTGTACTTTGGTTGAGCCATTGCTCTCTCTATCTCTGAGGAAGTTGTGGGATTTTTCACCTTAGGGTTCTCCCCACGAAAACTCTGTGTCTCTTGTCTCTTATGCTTCTTGTGATGCTTGTCATACTTATTGTGATTGTCATGCATTGATATACTGTATATGTTATTCTCTCAGTAAATATCCTAGAGTATTGTGAATTAATGCTCAAAATATAACATGTTTTCCATGTAGACTCCGTAGCCCTTTTGTAACAACTATCCAATCCTCATTAAATTATGTTTTAGAACTTTGACATAATAAACATCAGGCATAGTTTCATGCTCCCCCTGTTTGGATAGAATACCAATAGTGCCTTCCCTAAAACAGTGACTTGGATATTGTTTCCAAGTGTAACATCAGTTTGAAGTGATTTATCTAAACTCGAAAAGAAATCTAAATTTTCAGATATAGGATTGTTGTATCCTAAATCTAAATACCATATATCACATGGGATTTCTTGAACAAAATTACATTCAAGTGGGGATACACATGCCAAAAACATTGTGCTAGTGGAAGAGTTAGTGTTACCTGACTGACTTTGACCTTGATTTCTTTGGTCATGTTGTTTCTTCCTGCGTTCATAAGCATAATGACCAAATTTCTTGCAATAATGACACTGTATTTTTTATTTATCAAATATTTGGCCACTCGGTTCCAAAATTCTAATTTTGACTTCTACTAGTAACATTTGCAGGGGTGCTGTTGCGTCCTCCTCTAGAAGAAATTCTTCCTATGCCTCTGAAATTTGATCTTCATTTTCCTCTTTCATGACTCTGCTACAAATGCATCTTCCAATGATGTGTTTGATCTTTTTTTATATATTTCATGATTGGTGAGAGAGGATTGCAACTCATCAATGCTAAACTGACTCAAATATTTATTTTCCGCTAAGGTCACAACTACGGACTCAAATTTGGGGGGAATACTTCTCAACACCTTCTCGACAACTTTCCTATCATCTATCACTTCTCTTTGATATTTCATTTGATTTATCAGTCCAATGGCTTGGGTATAGAATGATTCTACTGATTTTGTATCTTTCATTGACATAGATTCAAAATCTCTTCTAAGAATATGCAATTTTACAGGATTCACTTTGTCCAAGGGCCTTGGTATGCACTTTGCATAGTATCCCATGCTTATTTGGTTGTCTTTGCTGCTACTACTCTTAGGATTATGCTTTCATGAATCGCTTGATGTATGTAAAACGAAGTTTTTCCATCCTTCTTCCTTTGTTCCTTCAAGATATCTTTCTCATCTTGTGTGAGAGCATTGAGTGTTTCCTGATTTGTTGGTTCAACATAGCTATTTTCAACTATCTCCCATACATCTTGACCTCTCAACAGAGCCTTAATGGTAAGAGACCAATACTCATAATTATTTCCTATAAAGCTTGGAGTCTGGAGACTTGCACTAGAAGTGGAGGCCATTATTTAATTTTTTGAATCACCTTCTTGTAGAAACAAAGTTGTTGATTTTATTAAACCAAAATTTTGGTAACCTACTCTCATAGAGAAAATAGTGAAACCTGCTTTGATACCAGATCAAGAGAAAACTGCGCAGATAGATACTTTTACCGCGCAATTTTTATTGTTTTCAACTTACTAGAAATTACTACGCAGAATTACTGTGCTATGTTTACTGCGCGGATTAATATTTCCAGTGCACATCGAAAAGTAAATACTTTTCATATGTGTTCTTTTACAAAAATTACAACTTAGTGTGCCATATTTTAGGACACTATCCTAAATTTGTGTGTGGTGATGTCACAATCTTTCACTTTTCACTTTTCAGGTTGCAATAAACTTAACTCATATATTTTTCATTCTTTATAAAAGAAATCATTCAAACATTCATGCTCCAAAAAATATGGGCGACATATGAAGTAAAGCTTGTGCTCCCAACCTTTAAAAAACTTCTCTTCATGAGCTTGAGCTCCTCAACTTTCATGACTACTAAAACTTACTTCGGCTTCCACCTTCTTCTTCTTGCCACTCTCTTCATGAACTCCATATCCTGACATATGAATGACATTACAGAATGACAGATTGACTGACTAAATGACTCACTGAGATAGATACACAATCAACTCATAATTAATATTTCCAACACACTGCATGCTTCAACATGATTCAATGGATCTATTTATTGATGTATACTGATTGTTAGGGAAATTTGAAAGTAATTGATATATATAATTGATGAGCTAGGATTAATGCTTCGAATGTGCAACATTAACATTAATGAAATTAAAGTTTGACGTGTGGAACATTAGCATTAATGAAATTATTATCAATAGAATCCTTGTAACAATTGTCATATAATTTCAATTTTTATGCAAATTGTTAAAGCTAGAGCTTTATTTTAATATTTGTAATTTTTTTGAGACCTACCTCCTTCTATTTCTTAAACTTTATAATTTAATTTTGGAATTTATAGTTTTATTTTTTCATCTAGTCATATTTTCTACACATTATCAAGTTCTGATTGTTTGTTTGCTTCAGCATTTTGTTTACTAGAACTTTTTCTCCATTTTATATCTCTTGTCAAATAGTTTACGAGAACATTAAAATGGTTAAGATTTTATTGGTTTGCTCCTCGAAGTTTGATCAACCCACTATTGAAATTCAATCATTGCACTGCTTACACTTGTACAGCTTAAATCATGCTATGCCTACATATATTTCTTCATATACAAATTTTTGTATTAAATTGGAAAGCATTTCACACACACACACATCTTCCTAATCCGATAATCCGGGTCTTCCTAAATTGATTACCACCTATGTTTTCAATTCAACCTAAAAAAATGGAATGCACTACACTTTGTTGGATCCACTTTGTGGACAAGCTATAATCCCTTGGGTGAAAATAAAAAAGATTATTGTACCATATTTTTCCAGTGCACCAGTTGACATAGACATCATTCCTTCCTTGTCAGTTTGCATATGTTTATATGCAACTAATCATATATACAAAGCTACTTTAAATAAATATATATAAGTAAAAACGGGTAAGTAATTCTTCCTTGAGCAGATGAAATTACAATTCTTATTAACCCATGCTTTTTTTCATCCAAAAAAATAGCTATATTTCTATTAATAAAAATATATGTAAAATTGTCCATACATTCCTCCAAATATGAGATAGCCCATAACTGTCCGCCATAAACCAGACAAGTAAACAACATATCACCAAGAATCCACACCACAACCAAAAATACAAATGGAATCCAAAAGAGTGACAACATATGAGACACAGTTCTCTAACCAGAAGGAACAAGAACCAAAAATACAGAGAACAAAAGCTAATAGAAATAAGGAAAGAAAAAGATACTAAGAAGAAGAAACAACCGCAAAAAAAGTTAAGCCCCAGTTACCAGCTTGTGGAAGCCGATAGGGGAAGACATCCACATGAACTGAGAACATAGTGAGACCAAAACTCAAAATGAATACATCCACCCTCTGCCGGAAGAGCCCGTTTTGACAAAATATCAGCGTGTAGGTTGTGCTCGCCATATAAGTGATTGATTGATAACATATGGAAGTCCTTTAGTAGAGATTCCACCATAGACACCCATGAAGAGAGATCCAAAGTGTGCAACGAGCTGTGTCCACGTGCCCAGTCAATGATAGTTAGGGAATCCCCAACAATCTGCTTTAATGGGATACCTTTCCGATTTGCAAAAAATAGAGCCCACCAAAGAGCGAGAAGTTCGCCACGAGAATTAGTACCCATGGCAGCATTCATCCAGACATGAAAAACTTGTTGCTGGTTAATCAAAATGACTGCTCCAACGCCACATGAAGCACCCCCATGCTGCGAGGCCCCATCAAAAAGGCCAAAAGATCATTCCTTAGGGGGATTGAAGCCCGAATTTTATCAATATTTACAAAAACTAGTAATAATAGTAGCCGAGGAGGCCAAAAAGGAAGCAGCCACCTTTCGCACAAGTCATTCAGGAGAAATACGTTTTCCTTCAAAGATGAGAAGATTCAGAGAAATACACAGTTCCCATAAGATATATACCGCAAACGGGATACGATTGTGGTTATTCTTGATCCAGTTCTGCATACAAATGTGAATAGAATCTCCATTCCAAACGCCAAGATTAGTGACAATGGACCGAACAACAGTCCATGGGAGAGCAACAAGGGAACAGTAAACGAAAATGTGATTGATTGATTCGGCATCCATTCCACATAAAACACATGAATTTGGACCTATAAACCCCCGCTTGAGTAGATTATCCCAAGTTAACAGCTTGTTTTCCATAATTAGCCATATGAAAATTTTCAGTTTAAGAGGCACCGACCATTTCCAGCATTCAGTATACCACCAGCATGTCTTTCCCTTTGTAGATGCCATGATAGATTCATATGCATGTTTTTATGTCACCAAGCCATCATGGGTATTCTAGGACCACAGTAACAAATATTATTCCTCCAATAATCTCACACATCCGTGGTTAGGACCATCCAGAAAGGCCGACCATTCCACAACCATGGCGCCCGATAACCGCAAGTGCTTCGCATTTAGCCAAGTTGTAGGTCCACATACAATAAGAGTAGAGATTGAAATATGATACAATGAGAAATAACCATTGGCCCGCAGGAGAGATAAAATAAAATGGGATAATTGGAAGATTTTTGGACCACCAATGGTCGAATCCTCCCCTAGGATTATTGAATGGTTGTTTCCTAGTTTCCAGAAAATCCAATGAGTGATGATAGGTAGAGCCGCGACCAAACCCAACTAGGTAGAAGAGCCACCCTTACATCTACCTCTAGTAGAGCGAATCCATTGAACAATAGACAATTTTTTAAAATATTTGTCTCTAATGATGGAACACCATAAATAATCAACAGGGACTTGGCTCTAAGAGCATCAGCAAACACAAAAATATTCTTCAGAGACAACCCCCACAAATATTTTGGTGAAGAGATCCACTGCCAATTGCTCAGATGAATCTTTGACTTATCAGTATCAGCCCATATAAAATTTATAATTTTTCTCTTGATACCTGTAAGGATGGACTTCGGGACCCTGCATAGCGAAATCTAATACACAGCCAAATTTTGAAGGAATGACTTTGCCAATGTAACTCTTCCCCCTATTGAAAGCCACTTCCAGCTCCACAGATGAATCCTCTTGTCAAACCGCCGAAGAAGCCAATACCAATCACTGGTTCGATAATTATTTGTTTTTAGTCGATAACCCAAATAGATAGTTCCCTCGTTCAATTCTTTCACCTGCATAGGAAAACAACGAACAATTTCCTCAAGAGTGTGCTTCTCAATGTTATGTTGAAAAATGATAGATTTTGATATGTTGATAAACATCCTAGTGGCACTACAGAATAGGTTAAGAAGATTTTTGATGGCTCTCCATTCATCCAGAGATTTATTTCCATAAAGCATGACATCATCTACGAAGAGATAATGTGTAATCTGAGTGTTTTTTGATACCCTTACACCAGTAATCTCATCATTCCTTAAAGCTTTCTTTAGAATCCTGCTTAAACCCTCCATAACAATAAGGAACAATAGTGGGGATAGTGGACACCCTTGCTGGAGGCCACAGGAGCTTTTAATAAAATCCATCAGAGATCCATTAATGATAACACCATAATGAACAAAATAGACACAAGCCATTATCCACTTCATAGTATTCCACGACAGACCAATTTGGATGAGGGCTAACCTGAGAAAACCCCAATGAACCTTATCATATGCTCTTGTCAAGTCCAACTGGAGAGAAATGCCTTATAAATTCTTAACCTTGATGCTGTGAAAATTTTCTCGTGCCACACTAATTGCATTGAGGATCTGTCGGTTCTCCAAGAATCTCGATTGCTCAACAAAGATACACCTCGAGATGATGGGCCTTAACCGGTTGGCAAGAAATTTTGCGATGATTTTATATACCAAATTACAGAGTGCTATGGGATGAAAGTGATCAAAAGATTCTGGCATAGAATATTTTGGTATTAACATTATAAAGGTAGAATTTAAGGCCACCGAGAACTTACTAGTAAGTCTAGTTTCTTCTGCCATTGCCAAAATTTCAGATCCTATAATGTCAAATAAAGCCAAAAACAGCTCCGTAGTCTAGACATCTAGACTGGGGCTCTTATCTCTTGCAAACCCCAACAAAATTTTATGTATTTCCTCCAATGACACCGGGTTAAAAGTGTCATTTTCTTCTAATTCAGAGAAAAAATGAGGGAGCTCTCTTATAACCTGGAATTGGTCATGGATAGAAACCTTCTTGTCTTCATTATAATATGCTTGGAAATGATTGATCGCTGCCAAAGTTAAATCCTTTTGAGATCCAATGAGCAAACCATCCCCCTTCTTAACTGACCAAATGGAGTTGTTAACCCCCTTGATGTCTGCAAATCTATGAAAGAAATTGTTGTTCTGGTCGCACATAGCTATCCAAATCGTGCGGCTTTTTAAACGCCATTTTTCCACATCCTATTTTAATAAAATTAATCTACTTTTTTCCAAAACTTGGAATGCACTGCGCTGTTGAGCTGAAATATTTCCAGCCAGGTTGGCATAATGTATAGATTCCATATGAGAAATAATCTTATCCAAATCTACTCTGCTTTTTCTCTTTTTTTGACGCTCCCATAATAGAACATGCCTCTTCAGATTACTCAATTTCTTAAGTAGTCTGTGCGAAGGAGAATCATTAGGATCTGAAGAATCTGCCAACCAGACCGATTTAATAAAAGCTCGAAAGTTTTCAATTTGTAGTCAACTATGATTGAATTTGAAAGGAAATGTATTTTTCCCCCGCACAAAATCTATCTCTAAATAGATAGGTAGATGATCTGAGATTGGGTTATATTCCACCCAAGATCTATATCTTGAAAGAGAGTTCCTCATATGATCCTCCATCATAAACCTGTCAAGACGTTTAGCAACTGCCTTGTCACCGGCACGACCATTTTTCCAAGTTGCCTCCAAAATAACATGGGCAATATCTATTAATCCAGTAGCTGAGAAAGTGTGCTGAAAGAAGTTGCTAAGAGGGTCTAATTTACCGGTCACCCCCCAAACTTCTGAATTGTTTAGAACAATATTAAAGTCTCCAGCAATAAGAAGGTTTTTTTGAAAAAAATGACTGTCATCCATAACCTGTAGCCAAAACTGCGTTCTATTCTCATACGGGGCATAAACATTGATCAAATGAACTTTCTCAAGGAAGCCACATATATGGCCAGCCAATAATATCCCCATTGAAATATGATGAGCCTCCAGAGAAAAAACCCAAGGGTTCCAGGCACATAGTAAACCCCCTAACTTCCCAACATCATCCACAGAACAAATAACCCAATCCTTTTTTAGGCTCATGAAGAAGAGACGGGATTTCTTAGCTGAAGATATGGTTTCCTGTAAAAAAACTAAATCCGAATTCCTGACTTTTAGTAATCTTTTGAGGGAAGATCTTTTCTTAGGTCCCCCAATCCCTCTGATATTTAGGGAGAGAATGATCATTTCTTAACCCTTGCAAGGGCTTTCATGCCTCTAAGCGCCCTCTATTTTGAAGAAGAACTGACTGGGAGTGTCTCCTTAGAGATATCAGATGGTAAGGGAACAAGCTTAAGTTTTCGAGCACTTCTAGTTTTTAAGGGCGAGAAATCCTCTGCCAAACCCCCCATATGACCACCCTTTGAAATTTTCACTTGCATTGATTTTTTGTTACCCAAGAGATGCTCATCTTCTGACTCTTCAACCGAACAAGGCCCGTTACCAATATACTGGTATACCTTGTATATTGGTGATGGCCTAGCACTATTATGGTTGTCAATGTGTGGATGAGATAATATTGGAGAGATGCTTTATGCTGTAGCAACCAAAACAATATCTAGCATTGCACTTGCAATCGTTTTTTAATACCTAAAATTAAATTTTCGAAAATGCATATCCTGAATAGAACAATAAAAGAAATTATATACATTGCATTAATTCCTATGACAAGAAAAAATTGGAGTAGTGCGTAATTGTACTTCTTAATAAATCAATGGTCTACATGTTTTAATTTCAAGCATTTCATTCTTGTAATTAAATCAACAAAAAATAATATAAACTCATTTATTTATCAAACATCAAGACAATTAAATATTTATCAAACCTCAAGACAATTAAATATTTTCATATTCATTGAAACTTAAATCAATTTATTTATCAAACATCAAGACAATTAAATATTTTCATATTCATTGAAACTTAAATCAATTTAAACTTGTGGACATTGAAAGCATTGACTTGAATAAGAAGAATTTTGAAACATGGTATAACTAAACTCAAGTTCTTTTATTTAAAATACAAATTCATTAGTAATAAAATATTAAATTAATTATTAATATCATATTATATTAAATATTATATATTAAATACATATTAAATATTCATAAATATTAAATTAATTATTAAAATAATATTATATTAAGTAATATATAATCAGTAGGGACTAGCCATGTGGCATATCCCTTGTTTATTTAGTTTATCTTTATCTTTATTCTTAAAGTATGAGCCTTATTAGTCCCTGCTTTCACGCTGGTAGGGACGCTAGGGATGGCCTTGCCTTTATTTTCGATTAAATGACACTAATTTAAAAAAAATTACCGTATGTTTGCTATTACCTTTCATTTCCTCAACCAATCATATCATAGAGACGCTTTATTAACATATAAGCAGATTTCACCTCTTATTTGGCCTCTTAACCAGTCGAGGGGAAATCCAAGGGCAAGTTATTTGGCCTCTTAATGAGGTGAGGGGGAAATCCAAGGGAAAGTTAATGCAGTTTTTAGTTTAAAAGATAGACAACATTTCTAAAACATATTGGAAGATCAATTAATGTTAATTAGAACATTAACATTACCTCTCCAACAGTAAATTTTTAGATGACGTTCAACGACCTTGGAAATCACCATGTTATTCATGCTTGAAGTTACACATGGTCACCATGGCTCTTATTGTGGCCGTTGGCATGATGGCCATCTATATAAACATCTATCACTGCACCACCATAGGTCAACAGTGCCTCTGTCATAAGAACTCATCTTCTTTAGCTGCAACTTTGGTTTGGAGCAAGAGATGTAACCACAAGATTTCCTGAGAGCAAAAGAGCATGAAGCAAGATGCAAGTAGCTGGAATCATCTGAGAGCAGGGAGCAAGACATGCAAGCAAAATGAGTAAATGCAACACTTAATGACTGTCATTGTTGAATAATTAAATGCCTTTACTTTTACCTCTATCTTTGCTAAGTGAGTAAATTCATGTTTTTTCAAGTTCATATACAGGATCCTTCTTGTAGTTTTGTCTTCAAATTTAAAAGTAGTACCTATATCAGAAAAAATTCAAGTTTTTCTTTCAAAGAAATGCATTTACTAGTTCATAGACATGATCTTTTTTACTTGTGAATTGTCTTCAAATAGCGAAAATCCACATGCATCAATTGGATCACCCCTTGTACATGAGTTAGAACTTCATCACTTGGGTCGCCTGAAGGGATTTTTTGTTTTTCTGTCCATGATTTCAAATACAGGGCTCACAACATCCATGCGCTTGATTAAATCCAGACAGACAACCAGCGTCTCTACTGTGCCCAAGCCAGTGACTATGAAAATGATGAATGTTTTCATCAGAGACCCAAATGATGCTTCAAAGTGCTTCATGAGAGTGAAGGCATACCATAGGGGAAAACCATAGGAGCTGAACATGGAGAATCCTGCTAATTGCCTATGCATGAAAGCTTTTCTCTATGGAAGAATCCTGCTAATCCGTAGAAGAATCCTGCTATTTGCCTGCGCATAAAAGCTTTTCTCCGTCGCTCCTCTAGTTCTCTATTGAACATGTCGTTTATTATAGACCACAAAAAGGGGGCATAACCGAATATGTATGCTTCTTTTCCTACACATATATGTACGTTCTATGTGCCAACAACATTATTTTATTCTCTTCCCCTTAAACAAGCATAAAGGATCTTACCGTAACACTAGCACATGACCTTCTCCAGGGCCGACCAGTTAGGTCGGGCGGGCTGGGATAACCTTAAGAGAGAGCCTTAGAATGACTATTCAATATTCATGCCTCTGTTGGATCTCCACTTATGCAACAAGAATTGTCTCTTTCAAGGAAGTCCATCATGCTACGGACGAGCCCTATCAATCGAAAAAAGTGATCAACTTGTGTCAACAAGCAGCTTTGCTAAGGATGAAAGACAGAAAAAAAAAAATCAAGATTGAGTGCAAAAGAACAAGCAGAACTCATGTCAAATTTGTATGATAACCAAGTTCAGAGCTTCACATGCAACTGGACCCAACTAAAGTATCACTCCAATCGAACACACAACAATGGGCATACATTTCTCTCATCATTTCTATGGGTTCCATAGAGCTTCAAGACTTATACAATAGCAATAGCTATATCACATGCATACACAAAACATGTTGATAGATGTAGGCATTGGTCATATTGCAACTTCCTTGACATCTGATCTAGGAACTGCCAGGTTAAAGTAACAGATTTGACCCTCTTTGGATATCTCCCTTCATGTTGGGTCCTCATAGTGTAGGATATATCTATGTTGGCAGGCGGTTGGGGTCACCATCGCAGCACCGCGAGTGCTGCAATACCGCGGAAGGTGGAAATTCAAGCATGAATAAGAATATTTTATGTAAGTGTTGGTCAATTGAACCGCAGTATGCGGGTTTTTGGGCATTTGGACCACGAGAGATAGATGTTGGGTCATTTGTTTTGAACTGTCGGTTAGGAAGTAGTTATAAAGTGGACAAGCATTGTAAAGGTGCAAGCATATAAATAGAGATAGATTTGTAAGTGTTAAGTAGTCTTATCTAGTAGAGCAATTGAGATATCTCGCTTTGAGAACGCTGTCACCTGAGAGATCTTGATCCAATGCTGAAGACTAAATATTTGTTGTATCTGGGTTTTGCAGAATTAATATGATGTGGATCTTTTGAGTAGAATCTCTGTGTTGTCTGTTTCACCTATGGTAATGCATTTTTGTGATATGAATATTGTGAATGATGCGATATCTATTTACTGCGATTAATGCATTACTGTTGCAATTATGATTTGTTTCTGTTTGATGATGTCACTAGTATGTTCAATGCCTGAGTTAAATGTTTAGATCTAATTTTGAATGTTGCAATAAGTTGAATGTTTGATGCACAATATCCTCCTACATTCGACGGAAACATGGCTCCATCGACTCTCCCTTGAACATCTCGGGTGAGACCTCATCTACTCCGTAGGTGTTGCTGGACAGGGTAAAACCTGTCTAGGCCGATGCTCAGGGAGATCGCAATCGGTTGGTGTCGACAGTGATGGGAACCCTGAACTGTCATCAACCTACGACATTGTGCCCACCCTGCAATAGAATTCTGATGTGTCTCCCACCAATGTGCTGGAGCAACCTTTAGTGCTTCTTCCAAAGCTAGCAATCACTGGGGTTCTGAAACCTTTTCTTTGAATGCCATCAGAAAATCAGACAAGCCGGGAAGCCCTTCATATATTGGTAGTGCAATAACCTTGGTCGCAACCCGACATAATGACTTAGTGACTAACCCACACTTGCGGAGTGACACTTCATGCAAGCGATTTTGCCAATTTTCTAACGCATCATTAGAGTCGGATGATGCAGAGCTAAAGCTGCACCACTCAAGCTCACCGTTGGCAATCGGGTGAACATAATCTTCAGAAATATTGTATTCCTGGTCCCATCCACGGAGATCATCGTCCTTTACTAGTTCAATATGTCTGCGGCCCTCAGCCGGATCAAACGGAGCAATGAATCGGAGGTCGCAGTTTTCAAAAGTCATCATCCGCCTCTTAAAGTCGATGAATGCTGCACTGTCATTATCCCACCCAATCCCGAGCAATGCAGGATATGAGCTTCCTCCTTCAACTACCTCAATAACGTTGAAATCCGCATATGTGTGCATACCTTCAGTGTCCACTACTAAGTGTGGAACTCTTCCGATTGGGGTCACCTTGGCCTGATTAGCCATATTAACAAGCTCACCCAGTTTCCAACTAATTTCAGCATGATCCAACTATTATCATTCACTAAATAAATAAAAGATAAAGTGGATTGATAAGATGGTACTAGACCTAACATACTTTTACCGTAAGAACTATAATGAGCTCGATGTACATATAATTGATTTGAAAATTTATGAAGGGTTATGTTAAAGTGCTATCCCCAAAGTTAAAAAAACTGTCTATATAGATCACATAAGTTTTCACTAGGCTAACCTTTGGAGTTTCATCGCGCTATGCAATTAGAATACTTTGGGAGTGAGCAATCCATTCATTTTGCCGAACGTAAAGAAAAAAAAAAAACAAAAAATGCTAATCAAATGATAAACATAAAGGCTAAGTTCAATGAGCATATGTGGTCCTATTCCTTTTCCAAGCATGTGTGTTTCCTTGCTTTAGTTAATCCTTTGCTACTTGCATCAATGACTGATCCTTTTCCATGCATGCATGTTTCCTAGATAAAGTTAAAATCACAGAGAAAATTTTGACTTTCAAGGACATATTTAAAATCACCATAATATCATTCTCTAACACTATATGCCTCAGAATATTTTGATATGGAATATCTAGGACTATATGGCACATAATATTTGAACAACTTTGTGGATATGCACTAGCTATAGATTATAGCGCAGGGACTTGCTACTATGCAGCTAGTCTTGTTTAGTTTTTTTTTTTTTTTACTTGTTTTGTGTTATTTAGAAATTATTGAGGTTTCTAATATTGGATTTCCCACGTCAATTTTACTTCTATTTGTTTTTTCAAAAAAAAAAATACGAGTTACTACACAAAATAATTTGGTTAAGAGGATCATTGATATTGTTAATGAAGAATGGAAATATAAAGAGCGAAAGAATAACACGGGAATAAGGTAAAAAAGAGTTACTTCATAAAATAATTAGAATATCATTGTTATTGTTAGTAAAAAATGGAAATATAAGGAGGCAAAGTGAATACAAAAATAAGGTTGAGAAGGAAATGATTGAAAAAGAAGATTAGGAACCAAAGGAGAAACATAAACAACTTAAAAAGGATGAGCACATAGTGTAGAGAATTGGATTCCATATATTTAACTTTTTCACTACAAAGTATGTTTTCTCAAAAAGTCTCTAAAGTTAATAACTATGATTGTTTATATGTTTGGATATGACATTCACTTGACAGTTAACAAAACTATAATTGGAATGGTGAATTTGATTGCTTAATTATATTTTATTTGAAAAGTATTGAAAGATGATAGCTATGATTATTTATGTCTTTGGATATGAGTAAAAGGAAAGATGTTTGTTAGTACCTCATTTTTTTATTGAGAAAAATCATTCACAAGGATCTTGCCGATAGCACTTTTTGTGGTAGTTTCAACCCCGAAGGGATAAGAAATCGTTAGGAATGACCGACGGTATACTAATGGAACCTACAACTGAAAACCATGGGCCAATATTTGGGAGCTAATATAAAAGGGAGGCCATGTCATGTTCCTATTTTGTTAGCACCATGAAGCAGATCAAACCCCATGGATCCTAATGACAGATTGGAATTAATTAATTAATGAGGGGTTAATTTTGAATTACAGGCATTTAGTTAATTAGGAGTGTGGATTAATTTTTATCCAAAGTTTATTATGCACTTAGGAATATTTAATTTTCATGCATTTAATAATTTTATGTTAAATAAATGAGGATAATGCTCCACTAGGGTGCATTAGTGGATGAGGTTGACTTGGAGATGGCTTGAAGAAGAAGTTAAGGAGAAAGCACCTAAATCTAGAAAATCGGGAAAAAAAGAAAGAAAGATGCAGAAAATCAGAAAAACAACAAAACCTCAAGAAAAGAAGCATAAAGAAGAAAGCGGCATAAAAGTAGAAAGCGGGATAAATCAGAATAGCCAGAAAAAGTAGAAAAAGCTAAAGCGGAAAATGGAAAAGCAAATGGAAAAGGAAAAAGAAAGAAAGCAAAGCAAAAAGGAAAGAGGACGTAAATCTAGATTTCCTTATCCACTCATGGAGGGCGAATTAGATAAGGAGACTTGCTCCACAAGTAATCCTCTCTCTATAAATGAACCTGTGCACCTCACATTCACTTCTTTTGTTAGTTTGATGTTTGGATTGAGATCAATTGTGCCTCAGAGACTTCTAAGATGTGTCCCTAGTCCAAGTTGGGTGATGTGCCCTTGATTTCTGTGAGGGGATGATGGAATTCAGCCATTTTCATTGAGTTTATTTGCAGGTCCTGTAGTTGAACAAAGCCTGGGTCAAATTTTAGAAATCGTCAAAAAGTCTGTGGATCGAATCTCAGAGCTTCTCAGTGATTTCTAGTGTTTTATTATTGAGTAGAATAGGAGAGGAGTTTTGTAATTATTTGAGTAGCCTCATGGATCTGATACGATGTAATAACAATAAATAGTAATCTTTGATATCATTAAGTACGTTTTATATTGCAGAAGTCTGATAATTTCTTCATTTTCTCCACCCCCTCTAGAATTTCCTAGATTTTAACTAGTTTTAAGAATGCGTGTGGTAGATGAACGAGAATAGATTCAAATGAGCGCATTTATGTTCCTGATGTTATTTAACATGATTTATGATCCAATCCATGTCCTAGAAGAGGAATTCATGAGCCTTCCTTCCATGTTTGGAAGTTGCTGAATTTTACTAGCTATGCAATGATAGAATGTTATTTTACTTGTCTTTTTGTAATTATTTCTCAGATATTCCTTAAAATTGATGGATTTATACGTGACTGTAAATTGAATGATATTTCATGTTTCTTAGCCTACCTAAATTATAAACTTTCATTCACATCCTTCAGTCAAAACATAGAGTAATACTAGTATGCATATACTAGGGTTCCTAGGAGCATTGCAGTAGATTTAAACCTTCTTGATTTCGACCCATCAATGTTCCCAATACTTTGTGCATATGTATTAACTTCTATCCCAACCTTCCTTCCACCCATAGCTTCTGATCCTATCCCCCTACCGTCAAACTAGCTCACCAAAACATTGTTTTTAATTGATTCTTTGAGAAATTGAGTTTTTGTATCACTAATCCTAGTTGGTACATTATAGTGCTATCAAAGCACTTTCCTTGGCTTAGCCCAGGGAAAGTAAATCTCAGATGAAGAAATATCTCAAAACTATTTTAAAGTTGCAGCTATAAAAATAGATACAGTCATGGAAGATGAAGGCTTTGAGTTATATCAGGAAGAAGAAATGATTTACATTGATGGAGGCCTACCAAGATATGATGATGGTTACATTTGTGACAAGATGTACAAAGATCAATGGGATGAACCACCGATGGCTAATCCTAAGAAGGATTTAGCAAAGAAGGTATCTACAGGTGAAAATTTTCCTTGCCACTACCAGGAGTATCTGGCTTTGAGAGAAGAGATTTGTAAAGCCATTTCATTCAAAGATTATTTTTATCGCAGATTTGGATTTGAGATCAAGGATGAATATTTGGATTTAATAGAGAGCATAAAAACCACCCATAGAGGAAACAAGTTGTTCCACCTCTATGAGTAAAGAATAAGCAAGAGGAATCGAAAGTGAAGCCTCATTGGATTGCATTGTTTTTAACATGAAGAGAATTTCTGGATTCTCTTCAAACAAAGTCTCCAATAATACTGCTTCTAAGGTTACCAAATTGCAAGATGCATCGGCTAGCTTGAAGGAGAAACAACAAAGTAACAATCAGCCATCAAAGGAGAGGAGCAACAATCTTCCAAGAGAAGAGCCATGTGTTTCCTCTAATGAATGCATTGAGCAAGAGCAAGAGGACTTCAAACTAAGGAAGGAAGGTAAATCTGATCTTGGTAGCATCAATTCTTTTTTTATCAATATGAAGAATATCCCACTAAGTTAATCACCAAAGAGAAAGGATCAACCCTTCAAGCATTCTTAGAACATCCTTATGGAGAAAAATACAACCACACTCTAGTTGAGAGTGAACCTGGAGATTTGGAGGGGCAACATGCAATCACAACTCCACATCATGAGGAGATAGAGGTGTCACAAAGGTATTACAACCATTCTGATTTTTGCATTCACCAAATTCCTTTGTTTCATCTTGATATGGAAGCCATTTCTAGTGATAAGGTTGGAAGAAAATCATCCTTCTAGTACTGAGATCCAATTTTTTTAGAAGACTAAATTTTTAAAAGAGAGTTTGCATGATTCTAAAGAGTGGCATGAACATACATGTGATCATATGTGTGTCTCTAATAGTACACATGAAATTATGGAGCAACATCATTTCCAAGGTAAACATAAGGAGTCCTCAGATTTACAAGTGCTTCAAGAACGCATTGACTTGCAGGATGATGGCCAGGCACCTGTTTCACTTTAGAGAGATTATGAGCCTCGTTCATGTAAGGAAAAATTATCCTTGATGAATATGGATGATTACATTCCATTGGTATCAGCAAGAAAACCTATTGATCATTGAATTGGATGGATAGCTACATCACTGAGATGGAGACTCAAGATTGTGCAAGACTATCTCACATGGGTAAGAGTTATTTTTACATTAGTAATGGATCTATTGTTTCCTTCAAATATGTTATGATCAATGAGTAGCATGCAAGGAATATATGGCTGCAATATGATGCTTGCCATACATTTCCATTCATACCTGGGAGGAAATATTACATAGCAGATCAAGAGTTATCCCATGGCATTATATTCATAGTAAAGCATGGTGACATTGTAGGGGCTACTTAGGGCCTCGCCACCATTCAAGGCACAAGTATGGACTACTTACATTAGATTGAGTTCATATGGAAGTCACTACAACAACATGAGAAGGTTCTTGAATACCACCCATTGGGTAGACCACCTGACAGGGTGAAGAAACATGAGGCTGAATTGATGATGGATGTTCAAACCATCAATATATTTCATTACAAGCAATTGAAAAGCTTCAAGGAAGAAAATGAAAGGGACCTCAAGAGTTTCTTTGAATGGTGACACATAAAACCAAGTCCTCTTGAATTTCTTATGGGCCTAGTGAATATGAAGGTCAGAATATAGTACATGTGCATAAGCAACAAATTCCTTAACATGGAGAAGATTCAAAAAGCAAATACTACAAACCAAGGTAAATTTTTACATGTGCTTTCTAACAAAGATTATTTGCATGATCTTCCTCATATGTTGCAGGAAGAATAATTGAAGGATGATGAATATATTTTAAAGCTCAATGATGATTTGATATCCACCCAAGATTCTTTGAGAAGCACTCAAAGTGCCCTCTTGGAATCCAAGATGGATATACAACAGTTTCACCAAGGATTGCAGAAATCACATACTCCCTCCTACATTCAAATCAGCGATCCTCTTTCGGTTGATGACATTCATAGTTCTATGGAGGAACCTCATGATATGGTGGTTGTTGAGGCCTCGGATATGCAGGGTATGCAAAGTGCTGGAATAAGGTTCCTAAGCTCTCAACAGAGGGTGAAAACCCAGACTGAAAGGATTCAAAATGACCTACGCAAGGAAAGTTCTATCTCCATCCTATTTGGTGTGGTGATATCCCAGGGATATTTGGCCTCCGTTGGAACTCTAAGAGTTGATAGATTTTGATCTAAAGGATCAATCTTGAAATAAATGGAAATCCTAAGAGTATAAGCCTATTAAAGCTAAACTACTGAAAGGAACCTAAGTTTAGTTAATTCTATTCTGAAGAAGTATTTTGGAATAGATGCACACCAGCTTTGATGTATAAATGAACAAGATCATGTATCAATCATACATAAATGTATTAACGGTTTAGTGATTTGTTCAGCCCAAATTTCTATTAACTAATGAAAATTAAATAATGGCAAGCTGAGTTTATCAAATACTCAAGGCTTAATCTGAAACTATATGTTAATTTAAAAATTCACACCTTTTGTAACTTTACTGAAATAATCATTTGCAGAATTTAGACAAAAGATTTTACAAGAATAAACTCTTAAAAAATTGTATAAACACATAAATCATGAGTTATGATCAACCATAACTATGAATTGATATGTTTGATATATTGCAACAAATTAAAACAGTATCAAATAACTTGGAAGAAAAATCACATCCATCAAATAAACTTGATAAATTGACAAAAGTGAAATTAAAAAATAACATCCATAAAATAAACTTGATAAATTGACAAAAGTGAATTTGACAAATGACTTTACTGTATTCAGTAACCAGTTTGTAAGAAACTACAAGCTCACATCAACACAGAGCATCTCCAATCTCTCCTGTATATCTGATCTCCAAGTTCCATCCTTGGCACCTTGGCAGCGCCTCCTCAGTCTACTCAGAACTTTGAAAGAGAAACCTTTCCCAGCTCTGTCGAGCGCTCTCCCCTCTAGGCAGTCGAGTTCTTCCTGCTTTTATATGCCCCCAGATACAAATAACAACCTCTGCTTTTAAAGATGTTCTAGTCTATCCTCTTTTGGTGGAACTGATAAGTCGAAATCCTTTATTTTCTCCACAATTTGAGTTCGAAATCTTTGGACGCAAGAAATCCCGATCTCCGAGGTTTAAAGAAGTGGAAAAAGTATACAGCGCTAATAGCATCATCATGGATCTAGGGACCACGAAATATTCGGGAAATATCTTCTTCCTTTATGAGTGCGGGTGTGCTACTCTCATTTAAGACCACGAAACTTTTTGAGAAAATGGAGCCTTCAAATTTGTAATCTTGAGTGACTCATAACACATCTTTTCCATGGGGATAATCTCTATTGGGAGTAAGTCGTCATTTTCCTTCCCGTGACAACACAGTGGCAATTGTTTATTGTTATGCCATTCCAGTTCAACCATTCATTTATTCGTAGAAAAAAGAGAAAAGCTAATGTCCATGATACTTTGTCAAAGTGGATTCATGCAATAACTACATAAAATAAAAGTTTATTAAAGTATTCATATATTGGCACAATTAAACCTTTATTTTATTCATATTCAAAGGTATACTAGCCATAAAGAACTAAGTGAAATATATTAACTGCAATTGTTAAAGTGATTATGTGAAAATAATTGAATACCTCCGAACCAAATTATTTTAGATAGAAAATGACAAAATTTGGAAATCAAATTTTATGCGTAGAAATAAAGTTATTTCTTTGTATATATATAAGATGGACCTTTCATATTAGTAACGTGTCTTTAGTTATGATATAAAAGCTAACTGTGTTAAATACATTATCAATATTGTCTTATAAATATTGAATATAATTGGACAATAAAAATAATTAATAAATCTTAACTTTTATTATATAGATATAATATTGTCTCATTGTTATTAGAAAAGGATAACATGGCTTGGAATATTTATCAAAAGAATAATATAGAAAAGTAAATATTTTCATATATATATATAAATATAATAAGTCATTAAATAAAGCATGAGACTTATTTATCAAAGAATAAAGACAACTTATATTTTGTAAGAAATAATACTTTATTTCAAAATGAACAATTTTGACTCTTTTAAGATATGAATGGAAAAATTTGAGATTGAGTCTTTAGTTAATTTGCCATGATCTGCCAAAATGCTCCTTCAAATTGTTTATGCATTAAAACTGAAGATCGGAGAGACTGTCGAAAGATGAGATCATTCAATCTAGACCAACCCAAAGCACGTGATTGACTTAAACAAAATTAGATCGGAGTATGGGAGAATGATTGAGAAATTCATACGCGAAGAAAATTGAACCACCAAAGTCACTGTAACATCATGAGAACCAAGCCCAGAAAGGTAGTGCAAAGAGCCAAGGATCCGAAGGAGATCATTCAACGACTAACTGAATCCAGCAAGCAAACCAAAGACTAAGTATTGACAAAATTTTACATGGGGGGGTCCCCTTTATTTTGCAAAATAAAAGGGGAGTTGTTGGGGTGCCAACAGTGGTTCATGGTATTCATGATGACATGCATGTGCTTGAGGATTTTAGATATACAGAGGATGATTTCCAAGCACATACTACCTTCCGGAGCCAAATTGGGCTTCTTCCTAGAGTGAGTCATTCCTCCAATGAGGATTCAGAAGAGCTCCTGCTTGATGAACCAGCCTTTGATGGAGTTGATGCATCCACATATTTGGTGGATACTTGTTGCAGAAACTTGGTTCATCTTTGGACCAATGGAAAAGAGTTGAGCCATTGGTAGCACTTCACATAGTTAAGCATCTTGCTTCCTAGTCGAAGCATTGGGTTGGAATGTCTTTTCTTATTGGATACATTTTACACTTTTTGTGAGAATCAAGGGCCTCCATGGACTTGTGATGATGCCTATCCTCTTTGTGACTGGACATGGGGCTTCCACCCTTGTCATTGGAACAACAATGTTTTAATATTTGGTACTTGTGTGCATTGGGCATATGAAGTACAATCTGATTTGCATGTTCTTGGGGAGTTTGAGGTTAAGGAGGCACATGATCTCCCTTAGGTTGATCCTACCATGATGGATGACTACTATAGAGACTTGATTTACCATTCTCCATCGAGATCACTAAGTTGGAGTATGCATTCATCCATTGATTAGGTGGATAGTTACATAAGGGATTTGAGTACCCCAAGAGGTAAGCTTGTTGATTGCATTAAGAGAAATATTATGGACACATCATCCATATTTTTTGATCAGTTGCATAGGCATTTATGGATGCTATGTGATGTATTAAGTATACTTGAATGGACATGGGATTTCCATCTATGTCTTAAGAATCAGTGCTAGTTTGCACATGGCTTATGAGGATATTCAATATTCCTTTAGGAGTGATGAACTTCCAATTTGGTGGATTATTCTATACATCCCCCATGGTGATATACTCTTTTTGTTGATACTGATGTTTGGGAGGATCAAGTTAAGACAATGGGACCCTATCATTCTTTGGGATGATAGTTTTGCACAAGCAACAATGCTATCGAGACACATGTAGCAATGACAGTGTGATCCAGGCATTAATGGGTCATTTCAGTTTTCCTTGATGTCTAGAGGAATGGAACATAAGCAGTGGGACCCTGAGATCAATCTTGAAGATCCAGATATAATCAGAGTGGTGTAGCAAAAACATGGTGGACTTTTGGTATTTAGCTTGGAATTGAGTATTTCAATTCTAGATAGCCAGCAACGTATTTTGAGGATTGAAGTCACTGGTTGGCTTCATAGATGGTTGGACTTGGTTTCTTGCTTAAGGACAAGCAATATTGGGAGGGGAGGATTGTCTTGTTCCTATTTTTTTAGCACCATGAAGCAGAAAAAACCCCATGGATTCTAATGACAAATTGGAATTAATTAATTAATGAGGAGTTAATTTTGAATTCCATGCATTTAATTAATTAGGAGCGTGGATTATTTTTTATCGAAAGTTTGTTATGCACTTGGAATATTTAATTTTCATGAATTTAATAATTTTAGCTTAAATACAGGAGGATAATGCTCCACTAGGGAGCATTAGTGGATGAGGTTGACTTGGATATGGCTTGAAGACAAAGATACGGAGAAAGCACCTAAATCTAGAAAATCAGGAAAAAGAAAAGAAAGATGGAGCAAATCAGAAAAGGAGCAAAAACTCAGGAAAAACAACATAAAGCAAAAAGCAGCATAAAAGTAGAAAGCAGGACAAATCATAAAAGAAGGAAAGTTCCGAAAAGTGGGATAAATCAGAGAAGATAGAAAAAACAGAAAAAGCTAAAGCAAAAAGTGGAAAAGCAAACAAAAAAGGAAAAAGAAGGAAAGCAAAGCAAAAAGGGAAAAGGAAGGAAGCTAGCTTTCCTTATCCACTCATGGAGTGCACATTAGCTAAGGAGACTTGCTCCAAAAGTAATCCTCTCTCTTTAAATGAACCAGTGCACACCACATTCACATATTTTGTCAATTTGATGTTTGGATTGAGAGCAATTGTGCCTCAGAGAGTTGGGAGATGTGCCCCTATTCCAAGTTGGCTGATGTGCCCCTGCTTTCTATGAGAGGATTATGGTATTCATCCATTTTCATTGAGTTTATTTTCAATTCCTATAGCTGAACAAAGTCTAGGTCAAATTTCATAAATATCCAAGAAGTCTATGGTTTGAATCTCAGAGCTTTGTAGTGATTTCTAGTGTTGTATTGTTGAGTAGAAGAGGAGAGGAGTTTTGTAATGATTTGAGAAGAATCATGGCTCTAATATGATTTAATAATTGTCAATAATAATCAATGATATCAGTCAGTACATTTTATATTGCAAAAGTCTGATACTTTTTTCATTTTCTCCACCCCTTCTAGAATTCCCTAGATTTTAACTAGTTTTCAAGATGCTTGTAGTAGATGAATGAGAATAGATCCAAATGAGATCATTTATGTTATTGATGTTAGTTAACATGATTGATGATACAATCCATGTCTGAGAAGAGGAATTAGTGAGACTTCCTTTCCTGTTTGGAAGCTCCTGAATTTTACAAGCTATGCAATCCTAGAATGCTATTTTACTTATATTTTTTTAATTCTTTCTCAGATATTCCTTAAAATTGATGGAGTTATATATGACTGTAAATTTACTTATATTTAATTTTGATTATCCTCCCTTATTTAGAAACACTTCATATCCTTTAGTCAAAACATAGAGTAATACTCATCTGCATATGTTGGGTTTCCGAGGAGCATTGCAGTATATTTAAGCCTTAATGATTTATACCCATCAATGGTACCATTACTTTGTAAAGAGGTATTAAATTCTATCCCAACCTTCCTTCCACCCAGAGCTTCTGATCCTATCCCCCTACAATCAAACTAGCTCCCCTAAACACTGTTCTTAATTGATTCTTTGAGAAATATAGTTTTTGTATCACTAATACTAGTTGGTACATTACAGGCCAGCCATCGGATATAGATATATATCAACGGCCGATAGATCAAGCTCGCTCATAAAAGCAGGAAGGATTTATTGGGAGTAGAGCGCGTGTAAGTTCATCACACATTGACTAAGATCAACAACTTAGATTAATTGGGCGTTGATAGGTTGCGCTCACTAGAAAAGGAGCTAAAGCATGCATTGTACTTAAAACTAACAAGGACATGTTCCCCATAGTAATTGGTTGGCGTCCTTGAAGTCATTTTTTCTAAACTGCTCAACTTCGACGCGTTACCACTCTGGAAAACCAAAATTGGTATCTGCCCAACATTGTAAATGAGTGCTTTACAACTCATATTATCCAGACACCCTGTCATTCTGTAAGCGAATCCATACTTTCCCTCTGTCAAAGGTGTCCCACCGCTCCCACCTGTCAACTCATGCACTGTATACTTGCCACCTATCATATGGGTCCCGCCTTCATGTTTTACCCTCCACCCTATGTTGGCTTACAATACTGATCTAGAGGTTTCCTATATAGACCCAGGTTATTCACAGTTTAACTTAACCAACAAAACCCCTTTTCACCGGCCCTTTCGGCAACAACCCACGAACAGATTGAGGTCTCACTCGAGACGAAGTTATGGGGGCACTACGGAATCAAGTTTCGATAGTGATGTGATGAGTTCTTCGGACAGGACTACTGCATAGCACGCTATTGGAATTGCGCTGCGAACTGAGGACTGCGCTATGATAGACTGCGTCGCGGTCCTTACATCTACATGCGAGGATACCTTCGCAACCAGTGCATCCACGGACTGCGTGGTTCAAACAAACTGCAAATAAGGGGACATCACAATTGACTTATATTCCTCCTCTACGGACTTGACCACTACAGAGACTTCACTTAGCACTTAACCATTCATCTCTGGCCTTAGATTATTTAGCTTTATAACATCTAGATGCAAGTAGATAAAACATGGAATACTGCGCACTTTTGGTGCTGCGCGTCAACAGGGTTACACAACCCAAATTCTACACATACTCGTGATTATTTAGTAAACTGATACTTTAAAAAACACGAGATACTGTGCATCCAACATTTATTCATTCACGTAACACTTAACATATTATTCCCATCTTTCTCCTATGGTGAATACATATAGAAGTATTAACACAACTACTGATAAATGAGAATAAGTGCAAGATGTAAACACACAAACAATCACACTACATAGGATTTAACGTGGTTCACCCCCCGAATGGAGGCTATGTCCACAAGAACTGTTGTTATATTAGTCTTTGGAAATGGTACAAAAGTTCTTGTTTGCGCACTCAATTGCATACTCTCTTCTCTCTCAATAGGCCTCTGCACACACAACTTGCAGAGCCTTTACAAAATGTTCCTCGAAAGAGATTTATAAAATCAATAACGAGAACAACACAAAATGAAGAGTAACCCTTTCCCATACAAAAATTCCTTATTTATAGATCATGCTCATATGTCACGTCTTTACAAATTCGAAGGAAAAACCATTAGGTTTACAAAACTGTCACGGTTTCCCCAAAATAGGACTTCTGGATTCTGGTAGCGAATATTCCACCGTGGCCGCCTTCATCGCATGTCTCACATTGCTATCAGCCTTCCTCTTGTGTGCATGCCAACAGGTCGCTTTCACCGAGCCGTTCTTCATCTAACGGTCTCATGCGACTGGTTCATGTAGTGGTATCTTTCGTGTGTATGACCAGTCGGTCTCTTCCTCTTTGCTCCTACCCACCACTTGGTACTCCTTGAGCATCTTTCCCAAAAATAGACCGTTGACGATCTAACCGGAATCTGTGCCTTCTTCTGTCCAACACTCTACTTTGCTGGATCCACGTCGGCTGGACACATCGTAGTGCTATCTCCTCGCAGCACTGATCTTCGCAGCTCCTCCGATGCTGAGCTGCACCCAACTTCGTAGCATACCAAAAACTTATACAAAAATATTCCAGCTGAACTGCACTCAGCTCCGCAATTCCAAAAATCCTTCTTACTCAAAATGCCCCACTTGGGTCAAGCCCAAAACCCTGGTTTCTGATGTGTAAAGTGCACCATTTCTCACCGAGTAAAATATTTTTAACCTACTTTCAATATTTTACTATCTTTTACGTCCAAGAAGCATGCTCCCTTGATAACCAGTGTACCAGGTCAACATTGCACTGACCATACCAGTCCAAGCCAACATCTATTAATCCAAGTCAACCTCCAGGTGTCAAATGAGTATTCCTCTACCACTTGAATTCACTTATGTTACTATAATCCTGGATTCTTTTATCAGTTTACTAAAGCCCTAGTTTTCAAAACGCCTTGACTTAGCTAGAATTCACCACCTATTTTTACCCTATTATCTTGAACCATTGAAAACAATGGCACCCAATTCCAAAGTCACTCTTCCAAACCCTCGTTTCTCAAGGGAGGAGCACATATATGACCATGAGTCCAATATCTTCGATACCATTATCTACAATTAAGACCTGATTGAGACCGTCAGAGAATCCAAAGATCTTGCATTTAATGACCAAGATAGATTTAACCATTGGAGCTCCAATTTTGCTCGTTCGGTATGGCCTAGATATGTTGTCTTCCCTAAATTCATTACTTAGTGCTCAAAACACCACTCCCCCACGACAAGGGCAGTCATATCTGCTGACATGTCCAAAAACTTGTTTTTCATTACCCTAGAAGCTCTAAGAAACATGCTATGTATACCCAATTCATTATCCCCTTACAATTTCAATGAAAAATTCCTAGAGAACCCAAGGTGGATAAGCCAGTCAAGCTCAGTGACTAGAGGGAAGAGGAACACATAGTGAAATTCAAGGAGTTTAACAAGCTTGACAAAATGGATTTCTACAAACAAACAAGTGACATGATGTGTACAGAGATAGTTAAATCTGAGAAAGAAAAAATAAATCTAAGGATGGACATTGAGAAGTTTGAGAAGTTGTATAAGATGGAAAAATGGAATACTAGGGGCAAACAAATTACTATTAATTCGTTGGAATCAAAACTGGTAGAGTTAGTAGTAGATCCCTCTTATGGATCTCCAATCAAGTCACTCATGGGTAAAACTGACAATGAAATAGCCACACTGAGCAAGAAGATGAAGATGCCCACAACTGACCTAGTGCAAACCGAGGAGTTGAAATAAGTACACTAAGAGAATGAAAAAATATATGCCAGCACAATAGAATTCCAATAGCTATCTGAGGAACGGAGGAGGAATATTGATGATCTGCATTGGTAGATTGCAAACTTGAAGATGATACCCCCCAAAATTTCTACCGAGGGAAATACTATTACTTCAACTCCTATGATTCAGGAAGAGACTCAACCAAGAATTCAAATCCCAACAGTCACAATGGAAATTCATCCCACTACTGGAGCAACAGAAGCAACATAAAGTCATCATGAAGCAGTAGGTATTTTAGGTGAGCCATAGGTTGATCCCCCATATACTATTGATCTAGATGCAGTGGAAGAGGACAATGCTAATTTGTGGTCAAGTCCTCAACCCATTGAGGAAGAGAATGACCTAAGTGCCAAGCTGGATGAAGCTAGAAATGAATTGGAAACCAAGGATAATAGGGTCATGGAATTAGAAAGTGAATTGAGTAAGAAAAAAGATGATATTTCAGAATTGGAGAGAGAAGTAGGAGACCTAAAAATTCAAATAACTTCTTTCCAAATAATTGTACAGGGAGAGTAGTTGCTAGGAAGAATTACTCAAGTTGTTTGGGATAAAATTGAAGAATGGTGCATGGACAAGGGGGACTATTTTGAATTCATCCAAAATGAGTTGGACATGGCCACTAAATCTATTACAGAGATAAAAAAAATTGAAAGACAATTAGGATATATGCCAAAATAGGTTGCATAAGTCATATATTATCTGAATAACATGACCAAGAAGTAGTTAGCTGAAAAGGACATAGACAACAAAACTCATATCATCAAAATTTCTAGGTATATGATTATGAATCAAACTTTTTTTTAAGGATGAAGGATAATGTCAAATAAATAAATGATGACATAGATTCCTTTAAAACTATGTTCAAGGAGGTGTTGAAATTGGGGATGCCTTCCCCATGGGATGGTCATGATGATGCTTACCTAAATAAACTTACCAAGAACATATCCAACAAAAGAAGGATGAATTTCCTCCAGAAAAACTGGAATAGGAAAGAGAAGGACAAAAGGAAGTTGACAGAATAACAAGTTGTTTTGAAATCTAGGTGGGACTGAAGAGCGTTGCCAAGAAATTGGGGCCCATTTCATATGAGAAACATACTAATGTTGATATTTATTTGGAATCTCTGAGAAATCATAGATATCCTTTGTGAAAAGAATGGAAAATGATTCTCCAATATCATGAACATATCTTTCCACGTAGATCAACAACTACACAACCTCAGGGACATTAATCAAGTCAAGCTTCGGGGGTACAGTTTGGTCAATCAAAAACATCTTCAGCATCTCAAGTGCAGGGTACATTTGCAAACCAACCACCTCCTATTTCATTTATGCCACCAGCATGCCCATTCAACATCCAGATGATGCATCAAATGAATTAAGCTGGAATCCCTCCAGTGGGACTCATAGGCCAGCCCTTTGGACAACCACATGTCTATATGAGGGGGAAGAAGACTTCCAACAGAAGAAATTAAATGTTAAGACTAGCATTATTTGCTAGAAAATAAATAGTGTAAAAATTGAATTTGGTTACTTATAAACTCTATATAAAGATAATTGTAATCCATTTTAAAAGGATGGCAATTTTAGTGAAGAGGCTCTCTGTCTAATTTTTGTAGGTTCGAGAAACAATTTTAGCCATGTAAGCTTGATTTTTTAAGATATTAAAGACATAGCCATATTTCATAGAGATGTTCTTCCTCTTTTCAGTAAATCCATTGTTATTCCATTTTGTTTTCTGCGTAAACATCCACATTATTAATATAAAGTTGATGTAGTTTTCAGTCCCATTGTGAGATCAATGATGTTCATGATGTTTTTGAGTTGAAAGATCTGTCAGAGATACATCATTGTATGCCTTTGTAATATTTTTAAAAGATCCGCATGTATTATTCAAGTATGTAAGGAGTTTCCTACTTATATTAGGTATGCTAAATCTGACTACATTCCTTTCATTCCTTGTGTTTTGCTTTGCAAATGTGTATGAATTGCTGAAATTCTTCACACAAAATCTTCAACAAATTCCAAATATCCCTAGATTCAAGAAATTTGTCATTCTTAGTCATTTCTTGAATACATCTAGACTTCCATTCGTTAAATTCCCTTCCATTTATTCATATGTTCTGAAATAAGATGTGAATTTCCTCTGCAAAAACACCTTTCATCTGTTAAATGTTGTGTATGACCTAATCCAGTTAAAAGTTTGCAAAAGAATAATTCAAACATTCTTTATAAAGATATAGCTCTTTTAACTTTAAATAAATGAGATTCTATCATGCTCGAGCATGAGTCGTTTCATCCTGATTTTCCTCTGAAGACTAACAGGAAAAATGGAAACCATACTAGGGAAGCAAGTGAAAGCAATCTTTCCCCTGTTAAAATTTGAAGATAGTCTAAGCTCTGTGTGGTGAAGCAGAACATACATTGTGGTTGAATTTTCACCTGGCGACTTCATCTGGATCAAGCTGGATCCTAGTAAGAGACACATAAGATCTAATCATCAGCCAAAGGAATTTTGGATCTTACTAAAGCCTCATACTCATTGGAGGAATATTCGTATGGCGCAAATTAGAGGTATTCCTCTATTTAATTCAAATTTGATATCTCCTATAGTATAAAATCGAGAAGTACCTAAAGATTTAAATATATTTCATAATCTCCACAACATTCCCGAAACTCCTTTAAATCAAGTTCTTGAACCCTAGTTCACTTCACCAATATCATCTGCAAGTATATCTAGACCTGATCATTCTTTTACTCCACCTCAAAGAAATTCACTCACTCCTCAAGTCCACAATATTATCCTAGAACATTTGAATATGTTTGGAAGGGGACAAGGAAATCCAGCTCATGTAGTAAATACATGGATAGCTAATAGGTTTGGTGATTTAAATTTTCCAAAAAATATTTATGATATGCCTAAGAAATATCTCAATATTTT
The DNA here is from genome assembly GCA_027924585.1 of Larix kaempferi. Classification (NCBI taxonomy): domain Eukaryota; kingdom Viridiplantae; phylum Streptophyta; class Pinopsida; order Pinales; family Pinaceae; genus Larix; species Larix kaempferi. The sequence continues at coordinate 7,573,900 of BSBM01000502.1, forward strand.
TCCTAAATATGATGGAGAAAATGATATTACAGTTGAAGAACACATTTCTAATTTTCAATATTTCACATATGAGCTTCTCATTGAGGAGGATGATGTATACATGAGACTGTTTGTACAATATTTAGGAGGAGAAGTCAATAAATGGTTTACATACCTACCTACAAATTTTTTAAATTCTTAGCTTGCCTTAGAGAAAGCATTCATGAGGTTGTGGGATGAAAAATGGATCATATATGTTATCTAACTGAATTTGCAAATTTAAATAAAAAGAATGGAGAAAATGTCAATGAATTTAATAAAAGGTTTAACAATATTTACAACAAGATTCCTCAAGATATTAAACCTTCATAAGCTACAGCTAAAGTAACATATGCAGGAACACATGAATATGAATTTGCTATGATTTTGAGAGGAAGGAGATACACTAATCCGTTGAATATGCAAGATGATTCTTTAGATGTGGAAGGAAACATGATGACCTTGGGTAAACTAAAACATAGACAAGATGTTGACAAAAACAAACCTAGAGATGAGGCAGGTACATTAGACAAAAATAGGGAAAATCAAGATGAAAATATCGAAGAGATGTCAAATATGATGAAGGGTCTGTCAAACAAACTCATTAGGCCTGAGGTGGATGGGCATAATCAATAAAGGAACCCTCAAGGCATGGGATAGATAAATACTAATTAGTAGAAGAGGCCTTTTAATCCACAAATTCTGAATAGAGTCAGGATAAATTAAGACCCTCCCATACAACCACCAGTAAGGACTAATGATGTTCAACATATAGTGCAAATACCCTTGGATGAGGAATATGATGAACCTATTGAAGATATCCTTTGGGTAAATTATGATGATGATATGATACATCTCACCGAGGAAGAGTATGAAAGGTCGTTGTAAGATGAGTTTTATCAGAATGGACCAGAAACAAAAAAAAATTATATAATCTAAGGCCAATAACTTTACCAGAAAATCACCCTAAGGTATTTGCTCCTAATAAATTGGTTAAGTTTCCAAAATATATGAAGTCTGTTGACAATCCTTCCTCTGTCTAAAATCCTTTTGCTGACAATGTAAAGCCTTGTACTTCATCATCTCCTGAAATTCAAATTATTCCTTCTCCTGCCCATAAGAAAGTTGATCTACATCCCATTGAAGCAAAAGAGATGGACAAATTTTCTCAAAATTTTGATTTTCAACATGAGCTTTCTAAAATTAAAATGTCCATTCCACTATTTGAGTTGGCTCAACACCCTGTCTATGCCAAAGAAATTGAAAAATTCATCGGGTTAAATCATGCAAATCCTCAATCAGACAGCTTGAACATTGCTGATGAAACCCCTACTATTGAAATTGGGCCAACGGTTGAAAAGGAAAACAATGAATATACACCTCCTTTTTATGTAAATTTGAGTCTACATGGCAATATACTGCACAATTGTATGCTATATTCAAGTGCCTCTCATAATTTGATGCCTAAAGTAATCATGGAATAATTCGGAGTGGAAATTACTAAGCCTTATTATGATTTGTACAAATTTGATTCAAAACCAATGAAATGTGTAGGAATGATAAAGGATTTTGTAGTAAATTTAACGCAATTACCTTCCAAAAGTATTATGCTTGATGTGGTGGTAGCCGATGTACCTCCAAGGTATGGTTTGTTACTATCTAGGACTTGTGCAAAGAGAATGGGAGGGACAATGCAAATGGTCATGAAATATGCTACTGTTCCACTATTTGCAGAGGAGACAAGAAGAATCTATAGAGAAACCAGGTATGCCTACATACTCAGTGAAGGGAGCAGTCCCATAAAATATCTTGTATACATCATAGAAGAAGATATGGGTTGTTGTATGTTATCTACAGGAGATAGTTACAAAGGAGAACCTATGAAATTAATGGCAGCATGGAATGTAATTTATGAACATGATCTTGTTTGGAAATTGTATTTCGATGGACCCTCTACAAAAGATGAAGCTGGAGTTGGGGTAATCCTTATTTCTCCAACCAAAGAAGAATTTCCACTATCCTTTAAATTAAATTTTGAGACCACAAACAACATGGCTGAATATGAGCATTGGTATTGGGACTAGAAACAACAAGAAAGATGGGGAAAAAACTTATTTATGTTTTTGGAGATTCATAATTAATAGTCAGCAGATAAAGGGAAAATATCATACTCAGCATGCCAAAATGAGATCTTACAGAAATCATGTATGGGATTTAATTGATAATTACTTTGAAGCTTTTAATAACACAAACATTCCTAGAGAAGTAAATCAAAGAGATGATTCATTGACCATACTAGCAAGTTTTTTTAAGCCCCGCATAGAAATTAAATTGAGACATGAAGTTGAGATGATCTATAGTCCATCCATCCATGACAATACCAAACATTGGCAAGTGTTTGAAGATGATGAAAGTATTAAAATATTTATAGAATTTATTGATGAATTTTCTAGTACTTACATTGATCAAGACCTAGAGATAGAAGAAGATGTAGACAGTCAAGAAGGAGTGAAAACAAATGATAAGGTGAATTACAAAATAAAAAATCATAAGATTGTCTAGTTGAAGAGTAACTTTATACCTAATGGTCTAGTCCCTTTAGAAAGATTATTTGACAAGAATTATGTTCCTCATAATCCTAAAATCTAGCCAAAAGAAGAGGATGATGAAGAGGTGAATATTGGCACTAAAGAAACACCCAAGAATATCAAGCTTTCAAAGTTGCTTCCTGTTGAATTGTTGTGAGAAAATATACCTATGGATAGGTAGATATCCCCTTGGGGTTAGGAAAGGCCCCTAGTTTCCTACCCAAGATAGAGAGGAAACAAATAGACACTATAGTCCTCCTAGATCTAGCTCACACATCAACTAACAAGTTATGGAAAGATAAAGCAAGTAGATGGCGTACCTTACTTTGATGGTTGTCCTTGCTGCTCCTAAGTTGCTCCAGCTCCAGCCTTTGATTATGGACTTATGAAATTGTTCAAAAAGGAAAGACAACATCTTGAAATCCAAATCAATATATGTATAAACAAATATCTAACTACAAAAACATAGACAATTTCATGCATTCATCATTAAAGATATGAAAATGAGAGGAATAGGCTAAGTTATTTTAATGATAAGAAATCCAAAAGATGCTGATTACAATGTTATACCTTGGTGTCCAAATTAGCATCACCTCCTTCCACTCTCTCCAACATCACCCTTGCAAGACTCATAGGATCATAAGTTTAGTGCTTCCAAGATCACCCCCTATAGCTCATGGATGGATATCTTTAAGTAGGATTTGGGAGGCCAACCACTAAGAGGAGATTATGGATCTAAGTGAGGAAGATGTGGATCAAGGACATAAACCATTCCAAGGAGGGAATGTAAGATTGGTTTCGAAGAGGTACCTCATCCCATGAAAATCTCCTCAAAATCCATGATCCAAAATCTAGGGATAATGGCTATTCAAGGATTTTTGCGCCTCGAAAATTGAGCAGAACACGAAAATGTTGTAATTTTTGCACCACCATACGCATGGAAAACGCGAAAATAAGGAATTTTTGCGCTTTGCACCACTAGAAGGGCGCAAGAATATCTCTAGGAGGCCCATAAGTGGGTTAGGTCAAGTGGTTTTCGACCCCTAAGTTGTTGGATTTGCTTGCAAGTGTTACTAGGGAAGGGACCAACATGATAACGAAGGGTCCTAACACCCTTAGGAGGAAAAAAAATCATGTTTCTTATGGTGATATGACATGAATACTCACAATGGTACAGAGTGTGACAATTAGAGGTATAACAGATGCCCCCTAAAGTGTGAGGTCAGAAGAAATCTGATGGCCAAAAAACTTTGCCAATAAGAATTATGCATGGATATCTAAAGGATAACTGGAGAAGAGATGCAAGAAAATATCAACAATATGACTAACTACCCCGAGGCGGGCATACCCATGCTCGGAACAACTGACTCAAAGCATGGATTTTGACCAATAAATTGCAGATCCATGATAGTATTGACTGAACAATGACTGGAGACGAATCATGCCTACTAGACTACAAGCATAAATCCATGATAAGACAATGATACAACCGCAACGAATACAATAGTGGATATGTGTGATAGTACATCAAAGAGGTCACCAACATAACGTCCATGTGGGAACCTACTCAAAAAATCACCATCACAACCTGGATGTGCTAAATAGACTTCAGAACCATCGAGGGTCTTCTACCTAATCCCAAATCACTATGAATCTAACCATGTGATTACAAGGTGTTGAAGTCGAACATGGTAGAAACCACTTGATTACCGGTCAATGATGTGAACCGTTAACAAGTGCGAGGGAAATCACCAATGATGACAATGAATCCCAAGGTATCATAGTAAATCTCGACGAAATGTGAATAGATGAGTTGAAGTTGAACATCTGTGAGATCCTTCTATCAGAGGTCAATAATGAAAACCTAATGTCGAACAGGAGGAAAACCTACCATTGAGGCATGTAGGTACCAAGGTCATTCCTATGTCTAATTCTTGGATGATGAGTTGAATTTGAAAGGAATAGAATCACCGCAGGAGGGCCATGATGAATCCCACATCAACGACACGAAACTGACATTGGAAAGTGATGTGAAGTAATGAGTTAGATGAGTATGTACTGACAAAAGGATGTAAAGGATAACAATATTGCAGAGGCTGACTAAGGTAAACGTCCCTTGAACATGGAATGGCACGACAACAATGACTTGCCAGCATTGAATCAACGAGGCAGGGACCAAGACATAATGCAACGATGACTGAGGCATTCTTCAGGTGACTTGAAGGAGTGGTATGACTCAGAGAAAAGCATATTACCCAACTGTATGATGAGACGCAAACAGGTTCCATGTTCAAGGCGACACAAGCTGCCGTGAAGCTTTCTAAAACAAACTTAACTTATTTCTCCCCAACCCCCATCATGCTTGATGAGTACCTCTTTGTTTTTTAAAGAGCTTGAGGAGGATAATAGATGCTTGATATAGCTCATCCTTTGGACGAGTCTAATCTCACATGTTCTACGAACCTAAGAAAGGAGAGCTTCGGTCCCAAAAGGGTCCTTCTATGTTTGATTTTACAAGTCCAAGGAAGGGAAACTCATCTTTCATGTTTAGGGAGTCTGAAATAATCCAAAGAAGACTCAAAAAAGGCCTTTTTCATAAAATTTAGTCTCCTCACCCGAAAAAAGGATAAAACAATGTGAGAGAGAACTCTCCTAATCATGATTGACTACAATGTTCCTTTTTTGTAAATAGTCTAAATGGTCTAAAAATGGGATAAAATACCACTAGATAGATGCCCTTTCAAATATTTTTACGAGCATAAAAGAAACAAGTTCACTCAACAATCTTTTCCTATTTTAGGGGTTTGAAAAGAGCTTAAAGAGGACTCCATGTACAACTTTTTCGTGGTTGGTGAGCGAGTACGACAAATGAAAAAGTAAACTCGGCACAGTTCCTTTTCCATAAGTAGTCTAGCAAGGCCGGATAAAGTGATAAACCTATACTCGTTAGACACACCTTTTTACTCAATTTTTAACGAGCACAACAATGGTATCAAAAGCACTCGAAATATTTTTCATATTTTGATCCAAAGCACGAAAAAGGAAAAAGTAAGCTCAAACCACTTTTCATGTTTTTAACCAGAGCACGAAAATGTGAAAAGTAAGCGCGACACCTCTTACTATTTTTAACGAGCTCAAAGAAAGGTTAGAAGAATGCTCATGGTATCTGCTTCATTTTTTAACGAGCTTGCAATAGAAAATGAACTATGCTCAGGACGATGGTTTCATTTTTTAGCGAGCTTGAAGTTGAAACTAAACTATGCTCAGAATGAGGTCCATTGATGGGTTAATTCCCAACATGATGTCCAGAGGTTGGAAAGTTTTCCCCTAGCATAAGAAGCTGATCACTAGTGGCTTAACTCTAGTATGATGTCTAGAGGCTAGAGACATGCCCCCCAAGATTCGTGTCGTCTACCTACTCTTCTTCTTCTCCCACTTAAATTCTATAGGGGTAGGAAGAATGAGGATAAAGTGACACAGGAATATGAAATGGAGGTTCAAGTCCTAAATATGGTGGGAGACTCGACTAAATGGGAGAGGAATCTATTTCATTTTTTAACGAGCTTGACATAGAAAGGGAACTATGCTCATGAGTGTTGGTTTCATTTTTATGCAAGCTTGAAAGCAAAGGTAAACTATGCTTGGAATTGGTTTCATTTTTACACAAGCTCGAAACCAAAGGTAAACTGTGCTTGTACGAGTCCTATCCAACATGATTTCCATAGGTTGGTAGTTTGCCCCCTAACATAAGAATTTGGGGGGGGGACTCCAACATGATTTTAAGGGGATGGAGAAATGCCCCCCATACCTAAGGGGTAGAAACGACTAAAACATGTGGAACATTTAGGGAAGTCTAATGACTAGTTGTCATGCGATGATTCATTGTCATAAAGGAAAGTTGATCAATGATCACGATCCTCCCGTCATAGGAAAAATACATCACTCGAAAGAATGTGGACACTACATCTTTCATAGCATAGCTACATAATCACATCCAAGGAGTATATTAAATCTAAGGGACCTTGGACTACCATAACAAAAATAAAGACAGTTTTCCCTCCTAAGGTGATAGATAATTGCGAAAGGATCCCTAAAGGTCCAGTAGGACATCTATTGAAAGCTATTATCTTGTCAGTGACTGGTACAAGCTAAAGAGACCCTATAGTTTTCCAAATAGTTGAGGATAAAATACTAACAAAATCTCCCTCGTCAACTATGGTGCAAAATATTTCCTTATCGGCAACTCCTACAAATATTTGGAAAGGAACATCTGAAGGAATATGGAATTCTACTAGGTTATTCCAATCAAAGGAAATGACCTCAATACTTGGAGGGGGATTTGTTGAAATGGGTGAAATGCCCCCTTGTCCAAAACAATTTGAACTGATAAAGAAAACATCAGTGGTTTTCGGTTCACTCTCAACTAGAAGAGCGGGATGAGATGAATATTGTGTCATGGTGACTACTTCAGTCTCAAATTTCTCCAATGAAAGAGTGGAATCGAGTGGAGATTGTGTCGACTCGTTTGCTTCAACTTCACTGTTCAAAGTAAAAGTGAGATGAACTACTTGTTCTCCACTCATTGATCAAGACCTAGAGATAGAAGAAGATGTAGACAGTCAAGAAGGAGGGAAAACATATGATAAGTTGAAATACAAAATAATAAATCATAATATTGTCCAGTTGAAGAGAAAATTCATCCATAAAGGTGTGGTCCCTTTAGAAATATTATTTGACAAGAATGATGTTCCTCGTAATCCTAAAATCTAGCAAAAAGAAGAGGATGTTGAAGAGGTGAATATTGGCACTAAAGAAACACCCAAGAATATCAAGATTTCAAAGTTGCTTCATGTTGAAGTAAAATAGAGGTACATAGATATTTTTAAGGAACACATAAATGTCTTTTCATGGAGCTATCAAGATATCAGAACCTATGATACATCAATAATCGATCATAAGATTCCTTTGAATCCTGGAACAAATCCCTTAGATAGAAACTCAGGCAAACAAATCCTATTTTTTTTTCCCATTATTGAAAGGGAAGTGAGGAAGCTATTACATGCCAAAATAATAATTCCTCTTAGATACTCTGAATGGGTTTCAAATTTGGTCCCTATTAGAAAAAAAGTGGAGACATCAGGTTGTGTGTTGACTCTAGGAATCTCAACAGATTCTCACTCAAAGACAATTATCCTTTGTCCAAAATGGATCAAATTTTGGAGAAAGTTGTTGGAGTAGACAAAATATATATGATTGATGGATTTTTAGGGTACAACCAAGTGGCCATGAGTAAAGAAGATAGGGAGAAGACAACTTTTACCTATCCATGAGGGACTTTTATATATGATAAAATGCCATTCAGATTAATGAATGTAGGTGCCACTTTCCAGTGTGCCATGGACATAGAGTTTATTGGAGAAAGGGACAAATTCATAGTTATATATCTAGATTATATGACTATGTTCTCCAAACCTGATTGGGAACATTTATCACACTTAAAGCAAACTTCCAGAAAGTGTAGAAAGTATTTCCTTTATTTAAACCCCAAGAAGTCTAAGTTTTATTTAAGAGAAGGTAAGTTGTCAGGGAATATAGTATCTAAAGATGGAGTGAAAATAGATATTGAAAGAGTGGCAACTATATAAGCTCTTGAAGTCCCCATAAATAAAAAAGAAGTACAATCATTCATTGGCAAGATAAATTTCTTGGGAAGATTCATTCCTAATCTTGCTGAAATGATTAAAATCATTACCAACATGATCAAAACATGTAATGATGTAAAATGGAATAAAGTGGTAAAAGAGGCATTTAAAGCGTAGAAGAAAGCCATTAGGGAGACACCAGTGCTGATTAGTCCTGATATACAAATCCTTTCTTGATATTTTATTTTTCTTGCTCTCATTAAATTGTAGTCGTGCTTTTGAAAAATAACTGTGATGGACATGAACAACCCATAGCATTTTTCAGTAAATCTCTAAGAGATACCGAATTGAAGTACAATATCATGGAGAAACAATCTTATGCCATGGTTAAAGCTTTGAAGTCCTTTAGATGTCATGTTTTACATTCTTAGATAATTGTGTATGTTCCCCATAGCAAAGTCAAAGATACTTTTTTTCAGACTAATAATGAAGGTAGAAGAGGCAACTAGATTTCTAAAATTCAGGAGTATGGTCTAGAAATCAAACCCACCAAGCTAGGTAAGGGCCAGGGATTGGCCAAGTTGTTGGTTGAGTCAAATTATGAAGCATTGGACTTGAATTTGATTTCAAAATTGACAGAAGAAGAGAAACTAAGAGAAATCCAAGATTCTCAGGATGATACAATGAAGGTAAACAAAAAAATTGAAGAATTTGAGTGGTATGGAAACATTGTTTACTTTTTGATAAATTTAAAATGTCCTGAATATCTAACAAAATCAAAAGAAAGGTCACTTAAATTACAGGTAGTTAAATATTGCATATTGGATGAATATTTGTACTGTAAATATCCTCAAGGGATACTATTGAATTGTGTAATTGAGGAAGAAACATAAGGCATCCTCACAGAGTTACATAAAGGAGTTTGTGGAGGTCATCATGCTTGGAGAGCCACATCATACACAGTTTTGAGGGATGGGTATTATTGGCCAAGACTATTTGTTTATACTAATCATATTGTGAGGGCATGTGTAGAATGACAAATGTTTATAGGAAAACATTAATTAAGACATCATCCCCTAAGGCCTGTTATTACATCAACTCTTTTTCAGCAGTGGGGTTTGGATTTTGATTGGAGAGATAAATCCTAATTCCAACAACCAACACTGGTTTATTTTCACTACTATAGATTATTTTACAAAGTGGGTGGAAACTATTCCCACTAGATTAGAAAATTAAAATGTGATAATGAAATTTTTGGAAGAAAAAATATTCTCAAGGTTCGAATGCCCAAGGAAAATCATCACTGACAATGCTCCTACTTTAAGATATGTTAAAATGGCGGAGTTCTGCCTAAAATATAATGTTGATTTGGGTCATTCAAATTCCTATTAACCTCGGGGAAATGGCTTGGCCAAGTCATCCCACAAAATCTTGCTGAGGATTATAAAAAAGATGTTGACAGAAAACAAAAAACGATTGGGATGTAAACCTTAGATATGTCTTATGGGATGATATAATAAGTGTCAAAAGATCAGTTGGCACATCTCCTTTTTAGTTGGTATATGTAAGATAAGAAGTCATGCCTATTTAGTTGGGATTACTAGTACTCAAGCTCATTCAACATGAAACAGAGGAACCAAACAACATGTTAAGGAGGATATATGAATAAATAGAGCTTCAACATGAAAGAGAACATGTGAATTTAAAATTACAAGAACATTAGAGAAGGGTGAAAAATACCTTTGATAAGAGAGCTTTGGAAAGAGATCTCCACTTAGGTGTTTTAGTCCTGAAATGGAATGCATGAAGAGAAGATAAAGGAAAGCATGGCAAGTTTAAAAATCTATGGATAGGCCCATACATCATTGCTCAAGTGCTGGAAAACAACACCTACAAGATTTATGAACTGGAAGGAGAATTGATAGAGGGTGCTGTATATAGAAGGCTTCTGAAGAGGTTTTTTCTATACTAAGTCCATATTCCAAAAAGTCTATGGTACATAGTAGAGTAGTGGTCGATTATGTCATTTTCTCCAATTTACAATTTCTTCTTTTATTCCTATCATTTCCATCTCAATGTAAATAAATACATGATTTAGAGTTAAACAATTATGCTTCAATGTGATAAAAACCTTTCCAAAGGGAATACGACATAACCCAATGGAAAATAGAACCATCCTACTATTCTAAATGTCCTACAGAGTATTCCTCTACCCCTGTGGAGCCGATGTTAGTACCTGATATTTGTCTTGAGAAAAATCATTCACGAGAATCTTGCAGATAACACTTATTATGGTAGTTTTAGCCTTGGAGAGCTAAGAAATCCTTAGGAATGACTGATAGGATACTAATGGAACCTACAACTGAGAACTGTAGGCCAATGTTTTAGATCTAACATAAAAGGGAAGCTAACAGTCGGATCTAGAGATACATCAATGGCCCAGAGATTAAGCACGCACATAAAATCAGGAAGCGTAATTAGTAGCAACATGTGTACAAGTTCAACGCACCTTGACTAAGATCAACGAATCATATTGATTGCATGTTGATAAGTTCCACCCAGCATAAATGGAGCTCAGAATGCATTGTAATTTAAAATGACAAGGACACGTGCCCCACAGTAACTGGTTGTTCCTCCTTGAAGGTCGTTTTTCAAAACCGCTCAACATCGTCGTGTTACCATCTCGGGAAACTAGAAGTGGTATCTTCCCAACATTGTAAATGAGTTCTTTACACTTGATCTTATCCCAACACCCCATCATTCTGTAATTGAATCCCTGTCTGCCATTTATCAAAGGTGTCCTGTCACTTGCACTTGTCAAATCAACTACTATATGCTTGCAACCTATCATATGGGTCCCGCCTTCATGTTTTAGCCTCCACCTTGGTTTCTGATAGGTAAAGTGCACCATTTCTCACAAAGTAAAAGGTTTTTAACCTATTTTTAATATTTTACGATATTTTACTTCCAAGAAGCATGCTCCCCCAACAACCAGTGTACCATGTCGATGTTTCAGTAACCATACCAATCCAAGTCAACATCTATCAATCTGAGTTGTTAGGATATTTAGACACTTAGGAGTTAGTTAAGATCAACTTGTGTAATATATCTGTTAGGGATAGTGTGTTTCTTTAGTATGCATTAGTATGCATTTGTAAATACTTAATCCGATGGTCACGATATGTTCCCGACATGGAGTGATCCGACGGCTCAACTTCTCTTAGATCAAACCTAACCTTGATCCGTGGCTTAACACCTGATTGGTCCATGATCTCTATTTAAAGAGCTTGGAGGGTCATTGTTTAGTTGATCGATTATGAGAGGCTCATTTGTAACTTTCTTTCTTTGCATAATAAATTGTCCCGTAGAAGCTATTTGGCCGGGGCCGTGGAGTGTTTCCCTCAAGAGGGTTTAAACCACGTCAAAACATCGGTGTGTTGATCTGTGATCTGTTTACGTGAAGTGGTTGCTCTTGGTGTTCGGTCCTTTGGTAGTACCCTATGTACCCGAACATGGTATCAGAGCTTTTATGAAGTGCCGCTTCCGGTTATGATCTAGATCTTGAACTGTTGTTGCCGAAACTTGAAAGGGTTTCTAGTTCTAGTATTTCTGTGCATTTCTGGCCTATGGGAGGTGTTCCGTTGCGTCCGGAGTGTCATTTCCATTGGGAAATAGTATTTTTTTTATCGAAAACGGTTCCCAGTTGCTCCAGAAACGCGCATTTCATCAGATATGAAGGTATAATGTTACAGTGATGCATTTTTTTATTTTTTGTTTTTAAAAAGAAAAAAATCTCATATTTCATCATTTTTTACAGTTAGATTTTTTTTGAGTTCGGATTGTTGGTTTCCCGTCTGCGTATGCTCTTTGCCGTGCACCTTAAGCGATCTCGGCAAATCAGAAACAGAAAGGGAAAGGGTTTTTCTCGGCTGCGTATGCTCTTTGCCGTACACCTTGCGCGATCTCGGCAAATCAGAAACAGAGAGAAAACGTAGACTTTCCAGGAAAGCTAACAAGATCTAACTCCACAAGTGTGGAAAAGTTTTTTTTGTTTCGATTTGTGGTTTGTTTTGTAGGAAAAAGGGCAAGCATGCAAACCGAGCAATAAGAGTGAAAAAAAACCCCCCTTACTCATTCCCATATTTTACATACCTTTTAATCTAACTCACTTGGTTCAAAGTTGCTTTATTCCTTAATAGGTCTTGAGTTCAAGTCTTAGGAAGTTACTTTTAAAAGAAAAAGTGCATGCAATTTCTATTTTCAAGTTATTTTATTGTAAAAGTGCATCTCACTTAAATAATAAAAAATAAAAATACAAGTGAATCACTTAAGTTTTTTTTATTGTTGCACTATTTAAAAGTAATATCATTGTAAAAGTGAAATCACTTATTTTACAAAAGTGGTTCACTTAAAGCAACTTTCTTGTAAAGTGATTGTCAAAAGGTTCATCTTGGGAAGAGGGGGGTTCTTTTTTTTGCTGGACATTCTCTAGCTGCCACATCACTATTGGGGACATCTTCAACAGTTTCTTTGTTCAAGCATAACTTCATCATACAGAGTCAGTTTTCAGTGCCGTTTTTTTTAAACCACCTATTTTTTCAAGCTCTTGACATCCAGACTATTAGTTTCTGCTTTTACAGCCATTAATTTACAAATATGGCCGCCCCTTGTGATATTCTACTTAACAGTTCTAATTATTTCTCATGGAAATCTCGTATGGAGAATGTTCTACGAAGTAGAGGACTTTTCAGAATTACAACATGGAAAAAAAATTAACCCACTGATGATCGAAAGTCTACTGCAGGTTATGTTTTCAGTCTGGGATCTGGACCTATTACTTGGGCTTGTAAGAAACAACAAGCTCTTGCTCTTTCTTCAGCAGAGGCAGAATATCGAGTAGCAGTTAATGCCAGTCAGGAAGCTTTATGGCTTCGACAGATCCTTTCAGAGTTTGGATTCGAGCAGCAACAGCCTACTCCACTTTGGTGCGACAATCAAAGTGCCATCAAGCTTGCCAAAGATCCAGTTCTACATCAACGCAGCAAATACATTGAGCTACATATGCACTTCATCAGAAATCTTGTTCATGATCGTGTTCTTGAAGTGCTCTTTTTCCCTACAGATGATCAAGTTGCAGACATCTTCACCAAGTCTCTTACAGAAGTGAAGTTTTCTAAACTTCGATCTATGTTAGGAGTTCATGAACTTGTCATTAACGAGGGATAGGCTCTAATTCCTCCTTCCTTCTCCTAATAGTGTCACTTTTGTAAATCCTTCAATCCTATCCCAAGTTGTTCTTAAGGGGGATGTTAGGATATTTAGACACTTAGGAGTTAGTTAAGATCAACTTGTGTAATATATCCGTTAGGGATAGTGTGTTTCTTTAGTATGCATTTGTAAATACTTAATCCGACGGTCACGATATGTTCCCGACATAGAGTGATCCGACGGCTCAACTTCTCTTAGATCAAACCTAACCTTGATCCGTGGCTTAACACCCGATTGGTCCATGATCTCTATTTAAAGAGCATGGAGGGTCATTGTTTAGTTGATCGATTATGAGAAGCTCATTTGTAACTTTCTTTCTTTGCATAATAAATTGTCCCGTAGAAGCTATTTGGCCGGGTCCATGGAGTGTTTCCCTCAAGAGGGTTTAAACCACGTCAAAACATCGGTGTGTTGATCTGTGATCTGTTTGTGTGAAGTGGTTGCTCTTGGTGTTCGGTCCTTTGGTAGTACCCTGTGTACCCGAACTGTTAGGATATTTAGACACTTAGGAGTTAGTTAAGATCAACTTGTGTAATATATCCGTTAGGGATAGTGTGTTTCTTTAGTATGCATTAGTATGCATTTGTAAATACTTAATCTGACAGTCACGATATGTTCCCGACATGGAGTGATCCGACGGCTCAACTTCTCTTAGATCAAACCTAACCTTGATCCGTGGCTTAACACCCGATTGGTCCATGCGATCACTCTATGTCGAGAACATATCGTGACCGTCGGATAAAGTATTTACAAATGCATACTAATGCATACTAAAGAAACACACTATCCCTAATGGATATATTATACAAGTTGATCTTAACTAACTCCTAAGTGTCTAAATATCCTAACATCCCCCCTTAAGAATAACTTGGGATATGATTGAAGGATGTACAAAAGTGACACTATTAGGAGAAGGAAGGAGGCATTAGAGCCTATCCCCCCTTAATGACAAGTTCCTAAACTCCTAACATAGATCGAAGTTTAGAAAACTTCACTTCTGTAAGAGACTTGGTGAAGATGTCTGCAACTTGATCATCTGTAGGGAAAAAGAGCACTTCAAGAACACGATCATGAACAAGATTTCTGATGAAGTGCATATGTAGCTCAATGTGTTTGCTGCGTTGATGTAGAACTGGATCTTTGGCAAGCTTGATGGCACTTTGATTGTCGCACCAAAGTGGAGTAGGCTGCTGCTGCTCGAATCCAAACTCTGAAAGGATCTGTCGAAGCCATAAAGCTTCCTAATTGGCATTAACTGCTGCTCGATATTCTGCCTCTGTTGAAGAAAGAGAAAGAGCTTGTTGTTTCTTACAAGCCCAAGTAATAGGTCCAGATCCCAGACTGAAAACATAACCTGCAGTAGACTTTCGATCATCAGGATCACCGGCCCAATCTGAATCAGTGAAACCAACCAGCAAAGGTTTCCCCCCTGTACTGTAATGAATCCCAAACTGAACTGTACCTCGAATATATTGAAGTATTCTTTTAGCTGCTTTCCAGTGACTTTCATGAGGTGTCTGCATATAACGGGCAACATGACCAACGGAAAAGGAAAGGTTAGGACGAGAATGAGTCAAGTATAAGAGACTACCAACAAGCTGACGATATAAGGTGGCATCAACTTCAGGTGAAGTACAAGTGGCAGAAAGTTTGACTCCAGAATGGAAGGGAGAAGGGGCTAGTGTACAATCTTCCATGTGAAAGCGACGAAGAAGGTCACAAGCATACTTAGATTGACAAAGAAAGATTCCTTCTTTGGTTTGCAGGACTTGGAGACCAAGAAAATAATGCAAATGTCCTAATTCTGACATTTCAAAATTTTGTTTAAGACTTGATTTCACATGGGTTATAAGCTTAAGGTCACTACCAGTAAGAATAAGGTCATCAACATATAGAACACTTATGATGAGATGGTTTCCTACTTTCTTGGTATAGACATTGGGGTCAGAATGACATCTAGAAAAACCAGTGTCAAGGAGAAAGTTATCCATTTTGGCATACCAAGCTCTAGGAGCTTGCTTAAGGCCATATAAGGATTTCTTAAGGCAGTAGACAAGGCTAGAGTTATTCTGAACATATCCAGGAGGTTGTTCCATATAAATTTCCTCCTGTAAATCACCATGTAAGAAGGCAGACTTGACATCCATTTGATGGACTTTCCAGTTATGTAAGGCTGCAAGGGAAAGAACAAGGCGGATGGAGTTCATTTTTGCAACAGGAGAAAAGGTTTCATTGTAGTCAATCTCTTCAACTTGGGAAAAACCTTTGGCAACTAACCTTTCCTTAAGTCTTTCAACACTTCCATCTGATGCATACTTAGTTCTGTAGACCCATTTACATCTGACAAGTTTTCTTCCTTTTGGAAGAGGTACAAGATCCCAAGTATCATTTGCCATTAAGGAACGATATTCTTCATACATGGCTGCATCCCAATCTGGATTCCCAGAAGCTTCTGCAAAAGTTTCTGGATCATGATTATCGAAAACTTGAGCCAAAAGAGAAGAGGCTCGATGAAACTGAGAACGTTTTCGACGTTGATCTCTAGGATCACCGACAAGATCACCAGCTGCTTCACATGTTGAACGGACCCATCGAGGAAGCACTTGTGCTGGTGCAACTCGAGGAACATGAGCATGTGGAGGTGGATTTTCATCTTCACTGTCATTATCAGAAACTAGAGTTGGAAACCTGTCAAGGAAGTTGGAAGAAGAAGAAGAATGCACAAACGCCGAATCAGGCTCGCAGGCCAAAGATGGCACAATCGTCAAGTTAGGCTCGCAGGCCAAGAGATTTTCATCAAATTTAACATCTCTTCTAATGATTATATCATGATAATGTGGTTGAAAAAGGCTATAACCTTTTACATCTTTAGAATATCCAACAAATATGCACTTTTCACTTTTAGGCTGCAATGCTTTCTGTTTTTCATCCGGAATGTGAGCCCATGCTTCACTACCAAACACACGGAAGTGACTTACATCAGGTTTAGTTTTACTCCATGCTTCTTCCGGTGTTATACCTTGTAATGCTTTAGTGGGGGTGCGATTAACTATGTAATTTGCACAATTAATGGCTTCAGCCCAAAATTGAAGACTTAGTCCCTTAGATTGGATCATACAATTAGCCATTTCTTTTAAAGTGCGGTTCTTTCGCTAAGCTACACCATTTTGTTGTGGTGTATATGGAGCAGTGTGTTGTTGTTGGATGCCTTGTTCAGTGCAGAAAGTAGTGAACTGTTTGTTAACATATTCTCCTCCATTGTCAGATCTTAACTTAATAATTTGATGACCAGATTGTTTTTCAACAAGGGCCTTGTAGGCCAAGAATATGTTAAATACTTCGCTCTTAAGTTTTAGGAAATAAACCCAAGTGCATCTGGTGTAATCATCAATGAAAGTTAAGAAATATTTGAAACCAGAAAAGGAAGCAGATGGAAGAAGACCACACAAGTCACTATGCACAAGCTCTAAGGGAACCGAGGTGTGCCAAGAGGCACGTTTGTCAAAACTGTCCCGATGATGTTTTCCGAGTACACAACCGGAGCAAACACCATCCCTGCAAGATACCATCGAAAGACCTGTCACCATATTTTCTTTACATAGTTGTTGCAATGAGCGATAATTTAAGTGACCAAATCACTCATGCCAAAGTTTGCTCAAGTTATCACTATGAGCAACAAAAACTGAAGGGAAAGGTGATGACCCAAAGTTGTTAAACTTGTACAACCTGGTAATATCATCAACAATTCCGGTAGCTAGGACCTGTTGAGGATCTTTAAAATCCTTTATTACAACTTGGTGAGGTGTAAAGGTCACAGTTTTACCTTCACCGGAATGAGTGATCTGATAGACTGATAACAAACTGCAGGAAATTCTTGAAACACATAGTACATCACTAAAATGACCATTATCTACTGGAACTGTTCCATCTCCTACAACACTTAGAGATCTATCATCACCAACAAATATTTATTTGGTATTACATTCATGCATAGTAGAAAAGATGGCTTGATCCTTAGCCATATGATAAGATGCTTCAGAATCAATGAGCCATTCATTTGAAGTAGAAGAAGAAGATGCATTATAAGAATAACCAAAAGCACAAAGTGCATGTCCATGAGAGGCAGATTCTGAAGACGAGTCTAGGCTGATGTGGTGCTTCTTCATTGCTACTTCCAAGGCTGCCATCTTCTTGAAACACTTAGATTCATCATGATTATCTTTTCCGCAATAGTTGCAATGACGCTTAGTATTCTTGCCTTTTGGCTTGTATCCTTTGTCATTTTTTAAAGAAGGAGCTGACTGAGAGGGTTTGGGACCCTTGTTTGACTTGTTATTGTGAAAATTTTGTTTATTGGGAGGCTTGGAATTTTCTTTCTGTTGAGACAATAAGGCTTTCCCAGATGTATCTGCATTGTTGATTATTCCAAGATGAATGAGTTTATCTTGTTCTCTAATCAAGGAATCACAAAAGGATTCAAGACTAGGCTCTTAATAGCTAGCTGCATTCAATGATGCTTTCATGGAGTAAAATGTAGATACAAAAACAGAATATGCAGGTCCAAGTTTGGAAAGAATATGATAAATGCATTTTTTGTCTTCCCTCTCAATCTTGCATTCTGCACATGAGAGTTTAAGAGTTTTGTACTTAGATAAATAATCTTGAATGCATGAAAAGTCACTTGGATTTAAAGAAATCAACTCATTTTCGAGTTGGTGACCTCGAATTTCATTGTGTTTACCAAACACAGATTTCAACTTGTCCCAAGCAGCATTAGGTTTATCAATTCCAGATATGTGGAATCACAAATCACTAGAGATTAACATCCCAATCAATCCATGAGCTTCATCACATCTATTTGCCCATTTTATTTTCTTATCATCATCAGTGGGGTCTTTTTCTTTCCCTGTTGTAATTCTGAAAAGTCCCCTACTTCATAGAACATCCTCCATATGAGATTTCCATGAGAAATAGTTGGAACTGTTAAGTAGAATATCACAAGGGGCGGCCATATTTATAAATTAATTGCTGTAAAAGCAGAAACTAATAGTCTGGATGTCAAGAGCTCGAAAAAATAGGTGGTTTAAAAAAAACGGCACTGAAAACTGACTTTGTATGATGAAGTTATGCTTGAACAAAGAAACTGTTGAAGATGTCCCCAATAGTGACGTGGCAGCTAGAGAATGTCCAGCAAAAAAAAGAACCCCCCTCTTCCCAAGATGAACCTTTTGACAATGACTTTACAAGAAAGTTGCTTTAAGTGAACCACTTTTGTAAAATAAGTGATTTCACTTTTACAATGATATTACTTTTAAATAGTGCAACAATAAAAAAAACTTAACTGATTCACTTGTATTTTTATTTTTGATTATTTAAGTGAGATGCACTTTTACAATAAAATAACTTGAAAATAGAAATTGCATGCACTTTTTCTTTTAAAAGTAACTTCCTAAGATTTGAACTCAAGACCTATTAAGGAATAAAGCAACTTTGAACCAAGTGAGCTAGATTAAAACGTATGTAAAATATGGGAATGAGGAAGGGTTTTTTTTTTTTTTTTTTTTTTTAACTCTTCCTGCTCGGTTTGCGTGCTTGCCCTTTTTTCTGCAAAACAAACCACAAATCGAAACAAAAAAAACTTTTCCACACTTGTGGAGTTAGATCTTGTTAGCTTGCCTGAAAATTCTTTGATTTCTCTCTGTTTCTGATTTGCCGAGATCGCGCAAGGTGCACAGCAAAGAGCATACGTAGCCGAGAAAAACCCTTTCCCTTTCTGTTTCTGATTTGCCGAGATCACTCAAGGTGCACGGCAAAGAGCATACGCAGACGGGAAAGCGACAATCCGAACTCAAAAAAAATATAACAGTAAAAAATGATGAAATATGAGATTTTTTTCTTTTTAAAAATAAAAAATAAAAAAATGCGTCACTGTAACATTATACCTTCAGATCTGATGAAATACGCGTTTCTGGAGCAACCGGGAACCGTTTTCGATCAAACGAAAACTATTTACCAATGGAAACGATGCTCCAGACGCAATGGAACACCTCCCACATCCCAGAAATGCACAGAAATACTAGAACTAGAAACCCTTTCGAGTTTCGACAACATCAGTTCAAGATATAGATCATAACCGGAAGCGGCACTTCATAAAAGCTCTGATACTGTACCAACAACCAGTGTACCATGTCGATGTTTCAGTAACCATACCAATCCAACAACCAATGTACCATGTCAATGTTTCAGTAACCATACCAATCCAAGTCAACATCTATCAATCTGAGTTAGCATCAAGGTGTCAAATGGGTATTCCTTTGCCACATGCCTTCACTTCTATTACTCTAATCATGGATTCTTTTATCAGTTTATTGAATCCCTAATTTTTCAGAAATCCCTAAATTAGTCGAAATTCACCACCTATTTTTATGCTATTATCTTGAACGAGTGAAACAAATGGCACCCAAATCCAAAGTCACTCTTCCAAACCCCTATTTCTTAGGGGAGGAGCATGTATATTACCATGAGGATGATATTTTCGATACCATTATCTACAATTCACACCTAATTGAGACCGTTAGAAAAGCCATAGATCTCTCATTTAATGACCAAGACAAACTTAAGCTCTGGAGCTCTAATTTTTCTCATTTGCTATGCCATAGATCCATTTTCTTCCCTGTATTCATTACTTGGTGTTCAAAACACTAATTCCCCATGAAAAGGGCATTCTTATCTGTTGACATGTCCAAGAACCTATTTTTCATTAACCCATAATCTCTAAGAAACATGTTTTGTATACCCGAGTCATTATCCCCTTACAATTTCAATAAAAAATCTCTATTTTTCATGTCCAAGAAGAGAAGGAGAAAATATATGCCATCATGATAGAATTCCAACAGCTGTCTGAGGAAAGGAGTAAGATTGATGATCTGCATTGGAAGATTTAAAACTTGAAGATGTTAGCCACCAAAATTTCTACTGAGGGGAATAATACTACTTCAACTGCTGTGATTCAGGAAAAGAGTCAACAAAGAATGCAAATCCCAACAGTCACAATGGAATGTCATCTAACTATAGGAGCAACAAAAGCAACCGAATTTCATCTTGATGCAACAAGGATATCAAGTAAGCCATAGGTTGATCCCCCATATATATTATTCTAGATGTAATGGAATAGGACCATGCTAATTTGAGGTCAAGTCTGGAACCCATTAAAGAAGACAATGACCTAATTGCCAAGATGGATGAAGCTAGAAAAGAACTAGAAACCAAGGATAATAGGGTCCTGGAATTAGAAAGTGAAGTCAGTAAGAAAGAACATGAGATTTTAGAATTGGAGAGAGAATTAGGAGACCTAAAAGGTCAAATAAATTCTCTCCAAATAAATGTTTAGGAAGAGCAGTTGCCAAGAAGAATTAATCGAGCTATTTGGGATAAAATTGAAGAATGGTACATGAATAAGTGGTACTATTTTGAAGTCATCCAAGATGAGTTGGACATGGCCACTGGAGCTATGACAAAGATAAAATCAGTTGAAATACAATTAGGAGATATGCCAAAACATGCTATAGAATTCATAGATTATCTGAACAACGGGACCAAGAAGCAGTTAGCTGAAAAGGACATAAACAACGAAACTCAAATCATCAAAATTGTCAAGTCAGTGATTATGAAACAAACTTATGTTTTAAGGATGAAGGATAATGTTAAACAATTAAATGATGAAATAATTTCCTTTAAAACTTTGTTCAAGGTGGTTTTGAAATTGGATATGCCTTCTCCATGGGATGGTCATGATGATGCTTACCACAAAGAAACTTACCAAGAACATCTACAACAAAAGAAGGATGAATTTCCTCTAGAACCATTGCAAGGGGAAATAGAAGGAAAACAAGCAGTTGATAGAATACAAATTTGTTTTGAAATCTGGGTGGGACTGAAGATCATTTCAAAGAAATTGGGGCCCATTTCATATGAGAAACATACTAATGCCGATATTTCTTTGGAATCTCTAAGAAATCACAAACATCTTTTGGGAAAAGAATGGAAAATGGTTCCCCAATATCATAAACATGTCTTTCCACCTAGATCAACAACTACACAACCTCAGGGATAATCATCCATTCAAGCTTCATGGGTATATATTGGTAAATCAGTAACATATTCAACAACTTGGGTGCTAATTACACTTGCAAACCAGCTACCTCCTATTTCATTTATGCCAACAACAAGCCCAATCGACATCTAGGTTATGCATGAAATGAATCAAGTTGGAATCCCTCCAGTGGAACCCATATGCCAACTCTATGGAAAACTACATGTCTATATGAGGGGAAAGAAGAATACCTCCAGCATAAGAAATTAAATGTTAAGACTAACATTATTTGCTGGAAAAGAAAGATTGTAAAATCATTTGTAAAAAAATAAATTGATTTTCACTTACTTTTTTGTTAGAGTGTAAGAATCTAAATTTGGTTAGTTACAAACTCTTTATAAAGAGGATTGTAATCCATTTTAAAAGGATGACAATTTTAGTGGAGAGGTTTTCTATCTAATTTTTGTAGAGCCGAGAAGCAGTTTTAGCCATGCAAGCTTGGTTTTTTAAGAGATTAAAGACATAGCCATATTTCATAGATATTTATTCCTTTTTTCAGTAAATCCATTGTTATATTCCATTCTTTTTTCTATGTAAAGATCCACATGATTAATAGAAAGTTGATGAAGTTTTCAGCCCCATTGTTAGAACAACGATGTTCATGATGTTTTTGAGTTGGAATATCTGATAGAGATTCATCATTGTATGCCTCTGTAATATCTTTTAAAATATTCTCATGTATGATTCAATGTTGTAAGGAGTTTCCTACGTGTATTATGTATGCTAAATCTAACTGCATTACTTTCATTCCTTGTGTTTTGCTTTGCAAATGTGTATGAATTTCTGAAAATTTTTCATGTGGATCAGTATGTTCCAAATATCCCTATATTCATCTATCAAATGTTCTGTATGACCTAATCCATCTAAAAGTTTGCAAAATAATAATTCAAACATTATGTATTAATATTTCGCTCTGTTATATTTAAATAAATGAGCTTCTATCATGCCCGAGCCTGAGTCATTTCATCCTGATTTTCCTCAGGGGCTAACAATGTTGAAGAAGTAAGTGAGATGGAAATTTGTTCAAATGAGCCCGAGTTGAAGAAAAAAACACTAGAATGTGGTTCACAAATCATTTCATTGTCCTAATCTAACATAGAAGTATATCATGAAGGGTTATATATTGAAGTGAGTACTCTTGTACAAGAACTGGATCTCTCAAATAGTCATGAGCAAGTAGTCAAAGTACCTCCAACTACTACTCCCATGTCTCAAGAGTTTTTGAAAATAGAGGGCATAAAACAATTGAATTCTTATCAAGTTTTGCAACAATTTTTGAATGATTTTATGATCTAGAGGTTTCTTTCCTTGACAGATAATATAAAAAAAATAATATGTTCATCCTTTATTAGATAGATCAATCCTTAAGGAAGAATGAATATGAGACTATTATTCTACATGTTGATTTGAATCAAGTAAATGCAATATAAATTTTTGAATGGTGTAGGAAAACATTAAAACTGGTGTCCAACAAGTTGATTTAATCCATAATGAATGTTAAAAACTTGTCAAATTAGGTTGTGAAATTGGATAAGCAGTTGAAACATGAAAGAATATTTATCAAGTCCAAAAAAATGAGAGGAAAGGATATTGAGGGTATCATTTCTACCTTAGCAAGTGCCTCAAACAAATAGAAAATGTGACTATTCTATTAGACTCAAATGACACATAATTAAAATTCTAAAATCGAAACTCGAGATCCCATAATCCGAGCATGATGAATCTATGGAGATCATTGTTTCTCATAAAGAAAAAGGGGGCACTGCCTTTGAAAATGAAAATTGAAAGATCGAAATCCTCTTCCTACATTCAATATTCAAGATTTAATGAAAGAAACTGACAAGATGAAATAAACCATGTAGAGGAAGGTCAAATTATAACAAGAACTTATTGAAAATTGGTCTCAAAATAGACCTTTGTTTGAGTTATTTCAAATACATGACATTTTGGACGTTGATGAAAAACTAATTGATATCTCAAGAAATGAGGACAATGTTGATTTCATGTTAGAAAAACTCATCTATTACAAATCTTAGTTACTAAGCTATCTACAACTATTCAATTGCTGAAAACAAAGAGATGATTATAGAAGAAAATGTGGTGGATTTACATGAAGTATTAAAAGGACGGGATAATGCTAAGCAACAAATTCCCCAAAAGAGAATGAAAAGAGCATAAAGAGACTATAAAGAGTAATCCATGGCTTAATAATGAAGAAATGAGATGAATAGAAATCATTTGAGAGGGGGAACCCTCCTTATACAATGTACAAAGTACATAAGAAAAGATGATTTGATTCAAATGAAAAGGTATCCTTCCTATATATATGAGACAAAGCGGTACAATTACAACTAATGGACCCAAGCAAACATAACTAATATAATAATATTAATGACAATTACCACTAATAGACCCAAGATGACATCAATAATATCTAATGAGCCAAGATATAGGGGGTAATGTGCCAACATTTAGGCTTTAACATGCCCCTTCCCTTCAGAAAAGTGTTGTCCTCAACACTTGATTAGTTGTGGATGATTTTGTATGAAGGAATCATATTCCCATGTTGAAACTTCAATAGGTAAGTTCTTCCACTTGATGAGGTACCCAATAATATCCCGATTGCATACTTTTTTGGTCCTTGTTTCTATGGTTTGTTCAGGTTCCAATATTAATTTTCGTTCTTCATCAGGCTCATACAAGATAGTTTGAATTGGGATGTTGTTTCTGTTAATTTTTTAATCTTTAATTCTAAAATGCAATAGTACTTCAAATCAAATAGAAATCATACACATAATCAATCACATACGACACATTAATTTACCCTGGGGAAACCCTCTACGACTTGAGGGAGAAAAACCCAGAAAAACCTTCCTTAGTATATTGATAGATAGCAGAGAATGTATTTTACATCAATGTAACATCCCAAAATCCTTGTCACTTTCAAGAGGAAATGGGGAGAATTTTGTTTGTTTGTTTTTAATTAACATACTCTGACAATTGTACAATCATCAATTCACCTACCATCAGTGAATAACATCAAGACAATCAGGTACCATATAGTCCTCATGTTCTCTTTCCCTCTAGGTAAGCGCCATATCTACATTGCATTCATTACTTTTCATGAATTTAGAGTTTTCTTATAAAAAATTGTGCCACCCGCGGGTCTCTATTAGCACATTCGTGCATAACCATCAAGTGGAGATCACTCCACCCGTGGTTATTTTGCATACCCGCGACTTCAATAGAGCCTACCCACGGGTATGCAGAATCTAATTTTAAACTAAAAATTAAACTTCAAAACACCATAAAAAATCTTTAAAAAACCATAAAAACTACAAAGCAAAGGTATGACTGTTACCTGCAAGCGACGAAATCAGAAATAGTCCTCTGTATTGATCATATGCAATGCACAAAATTTTAGGTTTTTTTGCTTTCCTAGAATGGTAAAATGGTAAATATGGGTTAATTTTGTTTTTGTTACTATTTATAGTAAATTTATTTTGGTGTTTAACCTCTTTTTTGTCATATTTTCTTAATCTTAATGCTTAACTGATTTATTTTGACTCGGTAATGTTAAAAAAGGCACTTTTTGTTTTACAAATATGTCCACATTGGTTCTCTTTAAAAGACTTGGATTCTCATGGCATGTCGATTAGGTCTTTGCGTTGCATGTATACCTCGTCATTGTTTAAGCCATAGGATCTCCTTTTTCACCATGGTCTGCGATTTTAACCACCCATTTTACCCTCCATGGTCGTTTTTCTTCCATGGTTAGGAAATTCCTTAACATGGGTCACCCTAGATAGGAAACTATTTCATACTCGTGCCCATGTCATTGTTTTCTACTTTGGGAAATTCACTTACCATGCATAACGTTGCTAACCATTTTGATCAAGTTCCCATTCCTATGGAGTTTCTTCATGCTCTTGTGAGACTCCTTAAAATTGACAAGATTTCCTAGTATACTTGTCCCTTTTCAGACTCGTTAAATGATTTGAATGGACATCCACTTTGGTATAAGTTTACCCCTTTTATGGATCTTAGTGGATTATTTATGAAAAAGGTATACTCGAGTTCATTACTGACTAGAAGAGTTCTATCTCGTGTACTTGTATACTTTTTTGGGCGAGGAGACTAACTTTATGAAAAAGTACCTTATGAAGTTCTTGTTTAAGTTTTTCAAACTCCTTAAATATGAAAAAACCGGTGAGCATATACCAACTCGAGCTCGATATTAAAATCCACGAGCAGGTGTATGGAGTTTTTGTTTAAGTTTTTCAAACTTCTTAAATATGAAAACACTGGCGAGCATGAACAGACTCGGGCTTGATATTAAAATCCATGGATTAATAACTTATCGAGTATTAGTCTATCTATTCTCCAAACTTCTTAAAAAATGAAGAAAGTCTTGAGTTTCCCTCCCATGGAATCCTTAAATTACACATGGTTGGACCTTTATCAAGCATTCTTCTCTCTCTTCTTCGTGCTTGTACAAAATGAAGAATTTTTTTTTGTTTCATTTCTTGGAATCGTTACAATTTAACATGAAAGAAACTATCGAGTTTCCTTTTTAATCTTTTCATGCTCGTTAAAAAATAAAGAGACACCTAAAAAGAGAAGGGAAAAGAAAATCTCTGTCATTCATTTATCACATGGAAGCATGTCTAATCCTTCCTTGAACATTGCACTTCTGTTAAGTCAATGGGTCTTAGTTTTGGCTTTAGGATTTAACCTCATTCCAAAGTTGTTTACTCCTTCGATCGGTTACTCTTCCGATCATATGGAGAGTTTGTTATGTATCCTACATAGGAATCTTATATCATGTTTCATGTCTATCCAATATGCCTAACTCACTTTCTTATGGTGCTCAATGTTCAAGGATTACCCATGTGTCAGCCGCTCTCGAGTTCATCTTGACTCCTCATGTCGGCCATCTCTTATATCAGTATTTTATCAGTCTTATTTCAACTCAAACTCCTAGTGTTCCTCATGTGAGATGATGAAGTATATCTTAATGCCATCCTTCTCACGGGTCTCTTCCTATTGACATCAACACATTTTTCTCTAGGAAGTAGACTTAGAGTCCGAGATAGTACCTTGATATTTACAGTCATTAGTGGCATATCATCTCACTATTGAGTTATGAGAATACAACAATGTCTATTACTCAATAGATTCTTCTATTGTTCGACTTCAAGACCTCTTAGTCAAACTTGCAATGATGTACTAAGTACCTTGGACCGCATTTTGATTATTGGTGGGTGTCCTCGTGTTTGTTAACGGTTTTCATCTTTGACTGGTAATCAAATGAAATGCTCCATGTTCGACGTCAATTCCTTTATTCACATGGTCTAGGGTTTGTACTTTGTATCGATGGTTGGTTTGAAGACCTTGGGCCTATAATAATACTTCTTTGTTATTTCCCAAGTATCACCTACCCAAATTTCTGAACATTATTATTTATTTGCAAAAATACTTTATGTTAAATTTAATTACAAGTTTTGTAATTATGATCAGTTTTGATCATGGATGAATGTAATTACTGAATATTATTATTTAAATAAATTAATTAGGAGACAAACACTCAGGAGGATTGTTGAATGAGTGTTCACTGACCCACTAGGAGGAATGGAAGCTGTTGGAAGGTATGGGACACATGGTAGCAGTTACATCACACCACTAACTATTGGTTATGGGACAACTTCCCCTTAAATAGGGCATTATACCCTAGGTGGAGGGAGTGAGCAGGCAGCTCATTTAATGACCCAGTAACATCTAAAAAGGCCTAGGCAGCCTTTAAAGGCAAATTCGAATTGGGCAGGAAACTCTTAATCAACATTTCTACAGAATGTTTTCCTCTTGCAAATCAGGTGATTTCAAGAGAGATTCGAATAAGGGAGATTAGTGGTGATTGAAAACTGATTTTTTGCTTATTATTGAAGAGAAACAGAGTTGTAGGAGCAAGTATTTTGGACTGCTACCTATTGAAGATTCAGAAGATTACTACAACAAGAAGAAGTCCATATTCCTGAAGCTTCTTCCTCCTGGTGGTTCAGTGAACATGATTGGGGGTCCTAAGATAGTATTTGACTGTTTTCAGGAGTTTGGTTGGGTGGAACTGTCTTCATGAGTTTTTTTTTTCCCTACAAGTTTTATTTAGGCTCTACAATTTCTTACTTATTTAATTTCTGTTATGTTTAAACAGTATTTTCTGTGTTTCTATTTTTGAAAGAAAAATCTGATCCTAGAATTGTTCTAAGTTTGAAAGTTTAAGTTTAATGTCGAAGATGAATTGATAAATCAATATCCCCATTTTTCCACATGCTATTTGGCAGCATCGTACTCTAGTAGAGATATGAAAATTAAAATAGATTAGAAGATAGGCAAAAATTGCCATTGAATTCGATAGCTAGATAGTAATCGTGTATGCATCAGTTTTCTGTTCTTAAGTTAAATAATTGTAGAAGGTCAGTATAATATTTAGTATATATAATATTTCCTCATTTATATAATAATCAGACAATTAAATAATTCTTATGCAATCATCCTACAAAACATATAAATTATGTCCATGAAAGGTAGATGAATTACACACTGTACATTGTTTTGAGACTACTAATATTGAATAAAATATTCTTTATAATAAGCTGGAAAACAATAGTTTTTCACACAGATATCATATGCATATATTTCACTCACACACAGTTTCATTGCAATTATTACACCTGCATTATATGTATAGGAAATTAAATTATAGATAGAATTATAGTTTACACAGTCTTCATGAATTTCTGCACTAAGCACTGACATTGCTTTCTTTTTCTATAGTACTATTGTATTATCTAGAAATTTAACAAATGATAAGAATTTACTAAATACAATTATTATTACCATGTATTTATTCTTTCTTTGGATCTGCTAACATTGGTTGCGATTATTGTAACTCTGAGTTTCATATCGAAAGAAAAACCCTAGCTAGATTCATATTTTCTCTTTTATTAATTCATAACAAAACTTCACATTCTTTTCAAAACATGAGATCGAAACCGATCCAATAACTTTAACAAATGATCAGATTATCATCTTCAACAAAACAAGAATTAGGGTTTGATCCTATTCGTTCTCCTTGCAAAATATTATGGAGTTATTAGTTCAAAACTTCTACTCTACTTAAATTGCCAATATCAACAAATAAGGTTACACATTATCAATCTACAGTATTAGAACAAACCATACAGACTTATGCGAAGGGCTTAGCATATATTCCCTCTTAAGGTAGAAGTTAAATTACACACAGAACCTTATCATCAACGATAACTTCAAAACCCTAATCTAGCTCAAAGGACATTGTAGTAACCTTTAGTATGAAAACGATTTACAACATCAACTTATAGTTTCTAGGCGAACAAACCAAATATCTTTACAACATTTTAAACATACGATGTATTACTAAAAGGAGTATTATTCTTACACACAGATTGAGCCCTCGGCTCTTTGTCTTACAGTCATAAACGATTTCGAAAAACAAATCGAATCTCATAGAACCTCAACATCACAACAGAATAATCTTTAAAAACAAAGACGAAGCTCTCAAGCAACATTTACAATATGTTTTGAAGGGAAGAAGTTACACAGGGTTTTACCCAAAATTTCATTAAGCAGAGGAGCTCGAATATTCAAAATCGACAAGTTATATCTCTAGTCGACAAACAACAAGTTTGCAAAATATAATACCCAAGTATCACTGTTAACAATCGTGTTTCGAAGATTTCCCAAAACCATCTTCAATGGCATAGACGAAGGGCACTACGAGGGTATGGAAGACCCGAAGCTTACTGGTGTAAGAGTGCATGGTTTTCCTTTCTCCATACCCTAGCCAGAAATGCTTTTTACACCTTGCAACTGACATCAAACCGGAGTTAGATATCTGATATTTTCATAAACCGGATTTTTGAAATGCAAATACCTTTGTTAAATGAAAAACTTACCTTCATAGCTTTGACAAGAACATTTGTCACGAATGACACCAAGGAGCCATTATCCTTGCCCAAACTCTGTACTTTCTCTCATTTCACTCTTGCTTATCTCAGGGATATTAAAGCATAAAAACTATAACCTTTCGAACCAGAGAACCTAACCCTTCAAAACCACTTCATCTTCACAGTAGTAAAACCTGTAACGTCAACTCCTTTTGAATGTCTCGGGTTTGAAACCCTTGCAAACTTCCTACCCAGACTTCGGTAGCCTGTCGGCCACCACAGCCGAAACAATAGCACAGTGAACCACTTTTCCATGTCTTAACTCTTTTCCACGATAGATGTTAGGGTTTTTCATCCGACAGTTTAGGTTCATCACCATCGACAGTCTCCACATTTCCAGCAAACTAAGCTTTGGTACAAACAACGTCCACAATAAATACCAAACCTACCTTACACGTTGACAACGCCACCATGGCACACAGTGGAGCATGCACAACTAACAAGTGGTGCAGTTTTCTTACACATCGACAAGTTTGGAGACATTCATGTCTACATGGATCAATGGACATTCAACTCGGCAGGGATATGGCATCGAGCCTTTAATGTAGGATCAATGCATGATCTCTACCGCAGCTCGAGACTAGCGCCATTAATTGAACCAACAAATTGTCATGTTTCGATTTAAATGCCTGTCAGCTCTCTCGACGTGACTAAACCCTGCATTATCCATGTTAATATAACTTATTAGATTCCACATAGTATTTTTAACAATGTGCAAAGACTTCATTTTATTGTTGCCCTATATTATTATAGTTTCCACGTAATACAATATGATGACAATTACAAACTATTTATATAGTTTAGTAATAATCAATTGTTTGCTTGTTATTACCTTAAGTTCCGATATGAACATATAATGCCGGTATTAAATCAAGAAATCGATATAGCTACATAACTATATATATAGGACTTGAATAGACCACAATATAGGATAATAGTTAAATAGTTCAAAGTTTTATTTTGCAAAATAGTTAATCTATGTGTGTAATTGTTTATTATTCAATTACTATGAATGCCTAGTCTTTGATTACTTAAGACCTAAATAATTATAGTAGTGAACATGAATGATGAACCATAAGATTTAAAGCTAATCAAAAGTGTTGTATAAAACTCACATGCAATTATGCTATCACATATGGTTTGGTAATTTGGAACAATAAGTCCTCCAGATTCCTAACCACTTCATTCTTATGATACAATGGTACTGTACTATCCTAGTACTACTAATTAAATGACGGAAACAAGTCAACTATTACAATGACGACGACAAAAACCAACTAGCACAAGGACGACAACAGAACCAGCTAGTATGATGACGATTATAGTGACAATGTTTACTTAAGTTGATACAAGACGAACCTTGGAAAGTTTAAGAGTAAGCACGTAAACCATACCTGTATGCTTTTACATTAGCAATGGTCTTTGATTATTCTATTTTATTTTCATACGATGAAGTTGAACTCATGCGATGTGGAATTTACTGCAATCATGAAACTTCTTACGTGTTGTCTGCACATAGAACAGGTCCAATGTTTTAGCATTAAAGCTAAGTAAGCTTCGGGGTCCCTCATAGGACTCCCTTAGACAACAAAGAAGCAAACTGTCAGTATCGTCTCAAAGAAAAAGTACCATATCATACTTCTAACCTGGCATTTCATTATTACATCATTCATACATTGCATTGCTTAAGAAAATGTCCCATCAAAAGTCTAATCTAACCATGCATTTGACTATCTTAATGGTAGAGGTTACGAATGTAATTAAGTTGTCACTGTCACATTAGTTTCATCAAAAATATATTTGTGTTTAATACAAACAGTTGTTAGTTAACAATGTTACATTCAACAATTATTATTTTCTGCAATTATAAATTATCATAAATTAAGCTATTATTGTCGTTAACAAAAAATTTTAAATTTTACGAAATTAAGGGATGTTACACCAAGCTGCACAATACTGAGCCCTACTCATTTTGGCTCCTCATGAGACATAGATCCAGTTTGTTTTTATGGCTATGTTCTCTCTTTTGACATGGATCCATGCTTGTATTTCAGTGGCCATGCTATATACATCTGTTCTCCATATCTATCGGAGATCATGTTCTATCATTCTGAACATGTCCTTATGTCAAGATTGTAATTGTATGGTGACCTTGTTTTGTTTCAGGTACTGATTGAAACTTTGTTCCTGTGGCTCTCATGCTCCTGCACTTCTTTGTTTGTAATGCATGTCAACCATCATTACGCTTCCGACCTCATATATTAGGGGGAACATATTATTAGTTAGAATGATACTTCTCCATCTGTGACGACACTGTAACGATCTGTTTTTTCAACAGATCCCTATGTCATGTTCTATGTATTAAGCTTACCCTAAGCTAGTTCAAAAATTTTCCAAAGAATTTTTATGTTCAATTGAAATTTAGTATACATTTATGATAAATTAATTGTTGTTCAAATGAAAATTTTCTAACAAGTTCCACTCCAGTATAATCATTTTCTTGTTTTGTTCATTAACATACATACATATGTAAAAATAAACTAACATGTTAGGATTTGATTTCATGTATATTTCAGCATAAGAGTATTTTTCAGCATGATAATCAAATAAATAACAAGGAGAATACCTTATGCTTTTGATGGTATATTGTAGTAGGTTCTGTATCTGCTTTGCTAGCCAACCAAAATGATGTGTCCACCCTGCCGACTAGCTACTATCTTGCTGGCCCTTGGAAATCAAAGGATTTCCAAGCCCCCGAGCTCACAAACTGGTAATCTTGTGAGTAGTAATTCCCCTGATCTCCACTCCTTTCTTCACTTAGATCTCTTTTCTGCTAACTTCAAATTTCCTCCCAATATCATCTCCCAAAAATACAACCCCCTATCCTCCCTTCACTCTTCCCTGTATACCTTCCCTTCCTCGAAAAGACTTTGGGCTTACTCCACTACCCCAAACTCCCTCTCTCGACTCAATCATTTAATCCCCTCACTTAGCTCATTCATACAAGTTACATTATAAAAATATATTTTCACACTCAATGTAGCGAACAATCAATTATACTCACGGTAAATTTATTGGACTTTGACTGTTGGTTGTAAGTATTTATTATGGTAGGAATTATTACCCAAAGGTTATATATTCGAGACATAGTTTATTAACTATTAGTCTATTCACCACACTTGTATTTAGTGTTATTAGGATAAAATAATAAAATAATATATATATAGTTGACCTTTTAAATTGGGACAAGGTGTGTCTTAATGGTTTACCTCATCCGTCAAGATAACTTATCTTGTAATTTAAAGTCTAAGACTCATATTGAATAAATAAATAGTATTTAAACCATGTTCCATCACATCACATCCATTCAAGAATTATTATCCTATTATGTCTAACTTAGTAATGTAAATAATCGCACACTAATAATTTATTAATCAATATTTTAAATTTTACCTATATTGCAATTGTTACGACAGGGATATTAATATTATTAGAATAACATTAATTAAGTAATAATATTAATTAAATCACCATGAAGCAATAATAAATGGTGAATTAATAAGAATGTTTTTAAATCATTTGTTTATCACATGAGTACCCTAACATCAACATAGTATCCTTGTTCTTCTAAACAAAGCACCCTTAAGGGCTTAAACAATCTTACTAATTAATTAGACAGTACCATTACCTTATTCACAACAATTCTCATATGACAATGTTAACTGACGACACTTGTCTCAATTGTTTATTACAATGTTTACCTACAATTAATACATAGATTAGCTAACTTGTTTTACACATATTCAATAACTTTATATTCATTATTTGAATTCGATCAATGCATGATTAACATATCTACTTATGACAACTTATACACTTATTAAATATGTTAAGAGTTTATATATCGATACTAGCATACATGTGCAAAGTGTGCATTCATGGCCAGCATATGCACAGATCATAAATGTACTATAGACAAACAACTTCCCACCTATACATACCTACTAACTAATTAATAGTAATCTCCCCCAAACATGCAAAGCAAGCACATATATACTCTTACATCCTGAGTTGTTTAACAATTAATCCTTTAAGATTTCACATCATTATCTTTATGTTTACATTAGTTTAATCGATTAAGTACAAGGAAGAATTCCTACTACCACTAACTCAGAATCAAGGTAAACCCAACCCTCAATAGTACTAACTAACATATCCTCCCATCCTAACCTATGTCTGCATCCTCCCTATCCTTCCTCTGCTAGTACAAAAGTGGATGTCGAACTCATCGACCTGACCACATAGAACCTGAGAGCGATAGCGTCATTTGAACAACGGACCTATCCTCTCCTAGCAGGAATCTGACCATCGTCATCACAACAACATGGGGATCATGTCTCAGCACGGCCCTCCCACAACCTCGGTATCATGGAAACATAGGGTGGAAAACACATCCATCCCTCTCAACATACTGGGCCTAAGCCTTTATCAACTCATACATTGCTCCTATCGAGATTATCAGTTTGCGTCATCATATCATCATTTTGGCTGCTAAGGTTTTTTGTATGAACAAGTTCTTATCGCATAAATAAGATCAAGTAACTAGCTATCCCATAGCCTTTATGTCCTGTAGGTTAGTATTTCGCAAAATACCCATTTTATAGAAAGTATTTCCCATCGATCAACAATTGATCCATATTATTAACATCATTTTATTTCTTGTAACAGTTTTAGTTTATCATGGATGCATATGACATATAAAGCTTCAATAAATCATATCATAAGATGGTATCCACGTACTGTATCATATATTTCACATCTTATTAATGAAAACATACAAAGATATACTGTAATCGTAAAACAAGGGAGTCCTATGAAAATCATGACATCATAACCACATAACGTAATAACATCATAATCATAGTGGAATCATAAAACACAGTAACATAATATAATCGGGTCCATCATGTCGTAATAAAGTTTACTCAGTCGAGCTGAGTTCAACAATTAATAAGCAAATAAAGTACAATGTGTCTAACTGATAAATACACCTAATCAAAATATGGGGCGTTACATACACCCACCCTTTGGGAAACTTCGTCCCGAAGTTATGGTCAAAATAGTAAGGGAAAATCTTGATGCATGGTCTCCGCATCCTACCAGGTAGCAAACCCTGGGCTATACTTGTCCCACTGGACCTTAACTTGGTCCACATGGAGACTACGGAGCTGTTGAACCCTACCATCAAGTATATGTAATGGTTTGACTTTGAAGGTTCCCTCATCTGAGACCTGCAATTCCTTCCAATGACGTTTGTGAGTCTCATCCGCTATGTAATGTTGTAATACAGAAACATGAAATACATTATGAGTTTTATGCAAGTAAGGTGGCAGCGCAAGACGATAAGCAACTGGTCTGATTTTCTCAAGAATTTCAAATGGCCCTAGAAAGCGAGGTGACAACTTGGTACCCTTCCCAAACAAAATGGTACTTTTATTTGGTCCTATGCGAATAAATACACGATCCCCTACTTCGTAACTTCTGTTTGATCTGTGTGCATCAACGTAACTCTTTTTCCTATCCTGCGCTTCCTTGAACCACTGCCTAATATGTACCACTTGTTCCTCCATTTCATGAATCAATTCAGGCCCAATTAAAACTTGATCCTCTAACCTGTCCCAACTGAGTGGTGTCTTGCATGGTCTCTGATATAGTGCCTGAAATGGAGGCATACCAATGGAGCTGTGATGACTATTGTTGTATGCAAACTCCAGTAAAGGAAGATATTGCTCCCACGGAATTGTTGATCCATAACATACATCCTAAGCATGTCCTCCTTCACTTGATTCACCCTTTATGTATGTCCATCTGTCTCGGGGTGATACGCTGAGCTTAAGTTCAACTGTGTCCCTAATGCTGACTGCATGCTTGTCCAAAATCTAGAGGTGAACTTAGGGTCTCTGTCAGAGATTATCTTTTTAGGAACTCCATGAAGACGTACAATCTCATTTATTAATACCCTTGCCACATTTGTCACATCATAGGTGTCTCTGACTAGAATGAAGTGAGCGCTTTTCGTCATTTTTTTTACTACCACCAAAATAACATTATGTCTCATAGATGTGAGTGGTAATCCTACAACAAAGTCCATGGAAATGACTTCCCATTTAGTCATAGGAATTTCATGAGGTTGTAAAATACCTACCGGCTGGGTGATGATGATCTACTTTAAACTGTTGGCACTCCAGGCACTTCGAGACAAAATAGGCTACATCCCCCTTCATACCTGGCTAGAAGAAGAGTTTCTTCATGTCAACATACATCTTATTCACCCCTGGGTGCGCACATAAATGTGATCTATGGGCCTCTCTAAGGATTGTTTCCCTGATATCACCTTCCTTAGGAACATACATCCTCCCCTCATACCACAACAAACCATCTTCCTCAAGATGGTACCCATCATACTTCGATTCCTGTTCCTTTCCATTCTGAATAGCTGAGGTTATTTTTAGATACCAATTGTCCCCCAAAAGTTGTCCTAGTATTCTTTTCCTCAAGTCAACCTTCAAGGGAATTAAGGAGAAAAGTCTCGGTCTTCGGCTTAGAGCGCCTACCACCACATTCTCCTTCCCTCTGATGTAAGAGATACCAACGTCATACTCACTCATGAAATCCCTCCATCGCCTCTACCTAGCATTCAAATCCCTTTGGGTAAAGATGTACTGCAAGCTCTGATGGTCTATTTTATGGGTGAAGCTTCTACAAACTAGGTAGTGCCTCCATAATTTTAGTTCCAACATTACTGCTACCAATTGTAGATCATGTGTGGCATATTTCTCCTCATGAGGTTTCAACTTATGGGATGCATAAACTATTACCCCACCTTCCTGCATAAGCTATTACCCCACCTAGTCCTTGCTTTGAGGCGTCAGTACATACCATGAAATCTTTATCCATGTCTGGTACCCACAAGATTGGTGCACTTGTCAACAATCTCTTTAACTCTGTAAAAGCGGCATCGCATTCATTGGTCCATTCATACCGAATTCCCTTGCATTGCAAGGTGGTAATAGGTTTTGCAATTTTATAACATCCCTCCACAAACCTTCGGTAATAGCCTAATAACCCCATGAAGCTGCACATCTCATGAGCATTCTTAGGAATTGTCCAATCTTCGATGGCTTTCACCTTCTCCGGGTCTACTGAGATTCCTTCACCTGAGATGATGTGCCCTAAGTAGTGAATCTCTTTTTGGAAGAAGGAACACTTTGACAATTTACCATATAGTTTATGTTCCCTTAAGCATGTAAAGAATAATCGCAAGTGTTCCTCATGCTCCATCTCATTCTTAGAATAGATAAAAATATCATCTAAGAAGACATGAACAAAGCGGTCCAAGTATTTTCGGAAGACACCATTCATGAGGCTCATGAATACAGCTGGAGAATTGGTCAAACCAAATGGTACCACTACGAACTCGTAATGCCCAAATCGAGTCTGAAAGGAAGTCTTAGGAATGTCACCTTCTTTGATCATCAACTGGTGATATGCTGATCATAAATCAATCTTCGAGATTACTGACGCACCTTTCATTTGATCAAAGAGGTCATCAATTCTTGGTATGGGATACTTGTTCTTCACTGTGGCTTTCTTCAAATCTCTGTAATCTATGCATAGTCGTAGAGATCCATCCTTCTTCTTAATGAAGATCACTGGTGCTCCCCCCGGTGAGATACTAGGTCTAATTAGTCCCAAATATAGCATCTCTGGAGTTGTCATTCTATAAGGAGTCTTTGAGATAGGCTCCACAACAGGTTTTATTTTGATCATGAAATCGATCTCTCTTTCTGGAGGTAATCTTGGAAATTCCTTCGGAAAGACATCCATGAACTCGGAAAGTACTGGGTAAGAATTTAAGGAAGGTCCTTAATGTCACCCACGGCCTCCACTACGAACAATTGGCATCCCTATCTTAGGCACCGCTTAGCTTTCATCATAGAGATGAAATGGAGGGACACCTTCCTCTTCAAGCCTTGGATTTGAATTGTTCTTGCCTTGTCATCGAGGCACAATACCTTCTTTGCATAACAATCTAAGAAAGATCTATGGCCTTCTAACCAATACATGCCAATAATGAGGTCATAAGTCCCCAAATTGGTTACATAAGCATCCAACTTAGTGGTGCACACTCCTATGTCAACCTCACAACTCCTCACTTTAAGATCTA
Organism: Larix kaempferi; assembly: GCA_027924585.1. Lineage (NCBI taxonomy): Eukaryota > Viridiplantae > Streptophyta > Pinopsida > Pinales > Pinaceae > Larix > Larix kaempferi. The sequence goes on from BSBM01000502.1 coordinate 7,611,837, forward strand.
CAGTTTGCTTAGCTCCCGAAGCCATTTCAACCAGTTTGAATTCATTGTGCTGATAGGCTGCCAACCCACATTTATCTAATGCAAATGGTGAAATAAAACTATCAGTTGCGCCTAGATCAAATAAAATTGTAAGTTTGACATTGTTTACTTTACCAGTGGAGTCTACTATGATAGACTGCTGTTCTGCTCAGTGGTTATGAACCGCTGCATGAATCCGATGACTATTACCCGAACTATCCACGGGTGCCTTTCCTTCCCTGTGCCTACTACTTGACTGACCCTTAGGACACTCCTGCTCGAAATGAGGACCTCCGCATCCCCAACATGAGATATTGAGAGGGTCTTGCATGTTGCTCGGAGGAGTCCTCTGAGATGAGTTCCTTCCCCTGGATCCTCTAAAACCCCTTCATCCTCTATAGGAACTTCCCTGTGTATGTCCCTGGCTTTGGTGGGTTGCGGACGATGCCTACAAGACCGAGTTAACTGAAGCATTAACCCTCGGTGTGAACCTGTTGTCGTAAGGAGGAGGTATAGATTTTCCTCCACTGAACTGAGGACATGAGGCCTTCCATGAAACATACTGATTGGTTCCTGTCAACTTAATTCCCCCTTTTCCATCTGACATATCTACTACATAAGGAGCATACTCAACTGCCATGGAAACTAAATTTGGTTTCCACATCCGCACAACATCCCTAATCTTGTAGTTAAGTCCATACACAAAACGCTCTACCCGACAATCATCTACATCTAGGTAAGGAACATATTTTACTAGTTCCATAAACCAAGATTCATACTCCTCCACTGTCTTGTCTCCATGTAATAAGGCATGGAGTGCACCTGCCTATTCTTCCTTGTAATAATTTGGCAAATACTTCTTGTGGAACCTCTCCTCAAATAATTCCCAAGAAGTCGTAAGAGGAGTAACGTGCAACTGCTTCTCGAGATCTAACCACCAATTTAGAGCATCACCCTTAAGCTGAAAGATGGCCATCCTTCCCTTGGAAGTGGATGTATATGCATTCAATGCGAAGCATCTTTTCATGCCTTACATCCATGCTTCGGCATGCTTACCGAGTCGTCCTCCTAAAAACTCTGGAACCTTTATCTTTTGCAACTCCTTCGATATGTCCTGAAGTAGTTCCTGTCTTGGGCCGTGTGCCCTTTCAGAGTTCTCTTGACTCACTTGAATGGTTTCCACCTTGACGACCCTTTCCGACTTCATGTTCATCGTGGTCATAATAGCCTCCAAAGACCTCATTATGATCTACATTTCTTGTGTTGAGGTTGATCATGGTGGTGTTTGCAGTGATGACGGTGGCAGAGGTGGTGGTGACGGTGGTCGACCTTGACCCCGACCTTGACCTCTGCTTGTTAGTACCATGATTGATCCTGGTTCATGGAGTAAAACATCACATCATTAGTTTCTAAGGAGCGTGTTAGTTGATTTTCAAATAGATGCGCTTCAGAAAATCAACTATAGTTCAGTGCATTTCGATTAGGCCATCTTGAGGCCACGCGGTACTAAGTCTACTTAACAAGGCTTGCATGGTAGATCGTTTAAGTAGTACTAACCTCGTATGGCTAGATCATTCATCGACTATCAATTTCTAAATTGATAAACCTACTCTTTAAATTCACTTTGAGTTTATGCATTGATCCTATGTAATTCCTATAGAGTTTAAATTTTGGGTCCTAGTCAAATTTTAATTTAAGTATATTAATATTAACCTAATTTACACTTAGATTAATATTTTGATATAACATTTTATGTCATGCTAACACTTTTGTTTTCCTCTAACCATTTTTTTTATATTAAATGCTAACATTTATTGTTAACCTAAACTATATTTACACTTTAAACATTTAAAAGATAAAGAATTTTAATTTTAATTTGGATATTACAATGAATAAATAAAATAATAATAAAAAATAAACTACGAATGAAGTATTTAAAATTTTAATGGATTTTATATTAACTTAATATGATATAAAATTTATTTGTTATAACCATTATATATATAAGTGAACTAATTTATTTATACTTATAACCTAATTATAACAATTAATAAATATTAAACGTTACTAGCCTGAAGGCCATGCAATCCACCACAAACCCTACCTAGGCATGAAGACCACGTGGCCCCTCATGGGAGCCCACTGCCATGCGAAAGAGGGAAAACCCTAAATAGGGTCAATCCCCAAGGCCTGGTCATTTCTGGCCCTTTTCCTTATAATTTTTAGCTCTGCAACACTATGCGAGTGTTTTAAGCGGAAAGAAGCTTTTGTTCCGGATCAGTGGCACTATGGTAGAAGCATTGGGCATAAGCTCGATGATGTGGTTATAGGTATTTTGTAATTTGTCTGGCATTTGCATGTTTGCTAGTATTGTAGCCTCTACGCTAGTTACATGTTTGCCAATATTTGTTTGAAGGCTTAACTGTTGTCCTCTATAGAGTAGGATTTGTTGATTTAAACTAGGGTTGGCGCATGAAGGTGAAGAAGCTATTATACATGTATATTTGGACTACCTCACATGTTTTCCCAGGAGAGCGAGTGTTCTTCCATATTCTGCATTCGGGGACTGCTTCTTTCGATGTCTAGGTTCGTAGGACTCTACTTGGCTCGTATTTTTTTTTTTTATCCTACCTTTACGGGCTTCACGGTGGATATCATGATGATAGATATCTATACCCTTCTTTCGAGTTTTCTCTGCCATCCCAAGAATGCCTCTTGTAGCCAAGGATACCTTTAGAAGATAATAAAGAAATTGCTACAAGAAGGTAATTCGTGTGCCCATTGTCCAGCCGGCTTGGAAGTGTAGTGCCTCAGCCTTAGCTATAGGTACCAATGCCCGAATCAAACTAGCTGGAATAGGAGCATGAAAACTCCTTAGGAGCGTGCCTCTGGATTAGCTAGAGGGTTAACTGTAGGTCGGTGGTGGCTACTTAACAAAAATCTGTAGGATTTAATGCTCAGCCAACTGATTTCTCTTTCGAAATTGTATTTTGCTTTTGTTTACAGCTTAGTGGTATTTTTGTTTTTTTTTAGAGCACACAGGCCAACACAGAGAGAGCACACCTCCCCTCAGAGAGGGCACAGCTAAACCCAGAGGGAGCGCAACTCAGCTCGGAATGGGCACAGCCCAGAGAGCGCCCCTTTGTTAGATTTCTAGCTCCGACCGCAGAATGCTACAGTGGTATCACAATATCAACGTAATAGAAGGAATCTATTGAAACTTAAATGCAAACTATATATATATATATTTTTTTTTACTCCTTTAGAGGTAATAGTCCTGCTTTAATAATGGTTGAGCTCATATCGCCTGTACGTTCTGGCTTAGCCCGCTAGCTCCCTTCTTGACTCTGTTGACCAGGCCCACCACCACGCTGGACCAGTTGGAGGTTTAAAAAAAAATTTGATCGTCATTTTCCTCGCCAAGCGGCTCAATTATCTAGGCTCCGCCCCTCCACCCTGACCCCTCCCGTGAAAGCCCCCCTTCTGTAACATCCCAAAATTTTATAAAAATTTAAAATTTTTAAACGTAACATTTAATGCTTGAATTGCAATTTGCGGAAACAAAACAATTGTTAAACCACTTAACTAAACAGCTTAACAGTAATGACACTTCGCAATTCTTAAACAAATTATGACAATAGTTCACTTGTACTAAATTGTAAATCTGTAAATAGTAATGAAATTCTCTTGTGATACAGTTTTTGTGATAATTACTGACAGTTATGCTTTTGAATGTTGATGAAGGGTTCCTACGGCGTACCGTGAGGTTTACTTAGCTATGATAGCTAAAGCATTTGAACCTATTTATTTTTCGCAGAATCGCAGGTAAGAGTTAATACGATGATTCAAGTACTTCAAGTAATTCTAAAAGTGTTTCAGCTAGCTATCAATGCATTAAGATAATTATATGTAATTTTGTGCATGAAAACTATTGATGGTATGAATCTTTAGTTTTTAGTTCAACAATGCTATCTTAACTTATTCATACAAATTGCAAAAGTCATTGCTATCAGTATCTGCACTAGACTTTTTATTGAAATAACTGAGAGGAAATACATACTATGTAAACTCTTAATTACGTGCTAGTTTACAATGTATAAATGCTATGAAGATCATATTATCAATTCCATTTGCAAAAGTAACATTTCAAGAATATTAATATGTGGATGTTCTGACTATATGTTGATCCATAACATAGATGTATGAGTCGCCTTTAATAATTAAATACCTATAATAGTTCGAGTCATCAACATATCTAAGATAGCTTTTACATTTCAATATGTATAAGTACATGGGATTTTTATGATCATAACAAGGTTTGATATAGTGTAACTCTCTAAATAGATGATGTTATATCGTAAAAATGGTGAAACTATAGGATGGGGATATCTCTATGTTTAATATTCATACTATTTGTTAACATAGTATGTTAATGTATTTAGGGTAGCGATAACATTAAGTTGCGATGAGCATGTATTGATGTCTAACCTATATAACGAATACCACATCCTCTACACAAATGCAACCTATGCTAAATGAGAAATGTGCATCATGTATATGTTAACTATGCATTTATTAACTATATACTGGAAATGTTACGAAACAATGCAAATGCAAAACCGTAGATGCCATACTATGCAATCAAACGGAGATAAACTTTGATAATGTAAGGTTTACACTATGCAATACACGTCGATGCATTGATAATGGTTGCTGACTGGTAATTAATTTCTCTACAGTCGAAACGCTGGTAGGTTTTAGGTGTCAGAATTGAGCATTTAAGCTCCCATCTAATCCCTTTGGTGGAATGTCCTGCTGGCTGTCGATGTAGTAGATTTCATGTGAAGATCTTGTGTAACATGCCGAGCTGTGCGATAATACTTGGTAAGTTGACTCCGAGCTGGAATCTGCGTTGGTAGGGTTATTACTAAGGTTTTGAACGTACCAATGTTTTGAAATCCATGGAGCTCCGCTAGCTCAATCGCATCCGTTGATTTGGATTGTCCTCGGGTTTGGGTCTTAACCCTAACTGCTTATACTACATCTTTGTGGTTTTTGTTCTTTTGCATTCATTTGGTAATACCGAGCTTGGAGAGAGGTCGACCATCTACGTAGTTGTAGGGTTGGATAGCTGAATGTCTAAGGACTCCTTCCTCAGATTCGATGGTGAGATATTCGGTTGAACTTGGTGATTTTCAGGTCTTAAATGGGGTTTGAGTGTCGTTTCACACAGTAACATTCGTTGTGCAATCAGAGAAAAGGTTCTCGGGGTTTTCTGATATGTTCAGGGTTCAGACTTGAACCAGAGGTCTTCAAGTCTGGAGTGAAAGAAATAGATGAATTCATGGTGTCTAATCCTTCCTCGTTTGTGGCTGTTAGGAGTTCTAACCTCATTGCTATCGGTGTCCCCATCTCCATTTTCTTGATGCAAAGGTAATATGCCTAAATCGAAAAGAGAGTCATTTCTAATTCTTTTGAGTTGAATCCTGCGCGTTTTCTCTTTTTCTAAAAAAATGTTTTAACCTCTCGACGTTTCTATGGCAGGTGTTGACAGTGTTTGAATGTTTGCAATGTTGGATGCTTGGTGGGAAGATGCTTGCTCGCTTCACTCGGTAATCCTCGGTGGTTCAACTCCCTGTAGGTTCTCCTGGCATAGTTTTCCAATGTCTGTTGCTCGTCAAGAGCTTGATGCTTGGTCCTGAGCATCGTTTTGGCCATAAAGTAATGTTTGAGGACAAAGGATGAATCCTTAGCTTTTCCTACTAACCGGCTTAGTCATGTTTTGTTTTAGAGTTTGATTAATTGCATCGAACTAAGGGATGAACCCTCTGATATATTTATGATAATACAGTGTTGCAAATTTAAATACAGTGATGGTGTGATTTCTATGTTTAACTTATAATGTAGTTTGTCTTATAATTACAGCATTGATAATAGCCAAGAGCCAGAGGCTATCTCGTTTTCAAAAAGTAGAGAAAATATTTCAGTGTTAATAATATCTACGATTCTAATCTCTGCGTTGTTTGATGTTTATATTTGAAGTTTTAAATATGTAAAATAAAACCAAGTGGCTTGTCCACTCGTTTCGATAGTTGTTCAGACTTGCATTTGTTTTGAGTGAAGAATGCTATCGATGGGTGTTTTAATTCTACAACCATAATATAAAACAATGATTCTGGTTTCTTTTTTTATAAATCAATGGGTTCAAACCCTAATGAAGGGGTTAATTTCGGCATTGATTTTCTTTGAATACTTGCAAAATAAATTTTCCGCTGAGAGGGTAGCAACCCTTGGTCATTTGACCATAAAACAAATGTGATTTTCACAATTCTAGATTCTGTTTATAAATGCCTTGAAATAGCTCTGTTATGTATATGATATTAAAAATCGTATGTTGGTGAAATGATTGTTAAGTGTTAGGGTTTCTCTCAAGTATTTCGAATGATGACAGAACTGTCTTAAACTATGTTTATAAGGTTCTAATAATATGTTATGAGTTGACCAGTTCTTGTTTCTCCATTTAAATTGTTAAACATTACGAAATGGAAGTTAGTAATTACATTTGTCATTACAAATAAATTATTGTACAAGAAATGAAAATAGAAGTTGTCGTAAGAGTTAGAAAGAAAACATGGAAAACATAAAATCCTAGATTAATCTATCACTATCAGAATAGAACTATAGTAAAATGCTTATTGATACTATTTAATTTGCAGCTGTTATAATTTCCTGAATATTGTGTAGCAGAAAAATAATTTCAACACTTGGATATGAAATGTTATTTATAAATCCAGAGTCTAAACATATATTTCGCAATATTGAGTAAAGTTGTTCATAAATATAAATGAATTACAAAAACATTAATCTATCCAATCATTTGGCATTCTGCCCATCATTCATCTATTTAATCTCCTTCTCTGTACTAGAGTACGATGCCGAAAAGATAGCATGGGAAAAAATGCAGAGAAATATATTTATTCAATTCATCATACCAAATCAATATTATGCAGCATTCTAATTAGATCAGAAAAACTAAAATAACTGCATCTGAATAATGATAGCCTATAAACACTTAAATCAATAACTGTAGATAGAAATTTTAACTATTTAGAATTAGAAAAGACAAATAGAACCTATAAAGTGTACATAAGACCGACAAACACCTAAGGAGGCATGTTCCTCCCAAGCTTCTCCAGAAGGAGCAGCCAAGCTACTTGCTTCCTTTGGACCTCCGAGCTTGCTTACTGAACCACTAAGTAGATGAACTCTATGTAGAAGCAAGGCACTCAGTAATATAACTTCTGCACTCAATAGTATAACTTCTGCACTCAGCAATGTAACTTCTGCACTCAGCAATGTAACTTCTGCACTCAGTAGTATAACAGGAAGACTTACACCATGATCATAAACTCAACATATCCCCTCATCGAATCTCTTGGGTGCAAGCACAACAAAACCCCAAGGTAAATTTCCTCATCAAGAAAAGTGATGAACCTTAGTTCATAATTCAATGGCTCTTATATAGACTGCCTAGGTCTTTAGTGGTCAGTTTTTTAATAAATGAGCCTCAAGCTCCAATCCCACCTTCCAAGGCACTATGACCACATTTCAAGGGAGTTGTCCCATAACAACAGCTAGTTAGTTGCATCATGATGCTGCCACTTGTCCATTGCCTTCTACCCTAGATTCCATTCCACTTAGTGGGTCAGTAAACACTCTTTCAACAGTCTCCTTAGGTGTTTGTCTCCCATATAATTTATTTAATAATAAAATATTGTGAAAATTGCAATCATCCTTGGACACTTGTCCAATATTAAACTTTACAATAAAATTTAACATAATGTTTCCAACATAAATGTTTTTTAGCAAAAAGGGGTATGTTACACCTTCACTGCTCATATCCTTTTCTTTTGTCTTTTTCATTGTAACTCTAGGATGTAACTCTGCGGGCGACCGGATATCAAGCCCCCTTCACTGCTCATATCCTCTATTTTTTACTTTTTCACTGTAACCTTGAGCCATAACTCTGCGGGCAACCGGATATTAAGCCCCCTTCACTGCTCATATCCTTTGTTTTTGTCTTTTTCACTGTAACTCTGAGCAGTAACTTTGCGGGCGACTGGATATCAAGCCCCCTTCACTGCTCATATCTTCTGTTTTTGTCTTTTCCACTGTAACTCGAAGCCGTAACTCTACGGGCGACTGGATATCAACCTTCAACTCTGCAGGAGACTGGATAGCAACTTCATCACCAACTGAAGTTCACTGTGAAGTACACAACGTAAGTTTAAATATGAACCCTTCACTCTACCGGTTCCATGGCTTGTCTGTGGTGGTTGTACATGGATCTATTGATTTACTTGAATACATAATGCATTGACCTACTGTGATGAAAATACATGTAATGTGTGAAGAATTAATAACATTAGAATCAGAGTAAAGGTCGACATTTCTGGTTAAAATAAATAAGGGTATAGTTTCTTATTCGACCGATTCTGTTATTGAAGAATGACATGTTAAATTTTACTAAATCCTACTCTTAAATATGCAAACCAGAGAAAGGAAAGGGGAAAGTAATCTCAAAGTTCTGATATTAAATGAATTTTGTGTGATTAATTTTATGAATTTGTAGCTATCAATTACATATTTAACTGTTAACCGCATCCAGTAGGGAAAAAAAATGTCTGAAGTTTTTCTCTTAGCAGTTCGGTTGGGACATCACATTTGTAGCATACACCTAGCACAAACTGATATTTCTATGAAACTGCCATATCCGCATCTGCTTTAGCCAAGCATGTTGGTTCTCCAACATCAAGTTACAATAAGGAGCAGAAACATGGACAACGTGCTTAGGGGCTAAAGGATCCTAGCTTTATTTAGACATAAAAATCCCACTGAATCTGTTGCCTTGTTTGTTTTATCTCCAAAAGAATCACCATGATTTGAGAGGCTCCATTTTAAGGATAAAATTGTTCAACACTAAAAAGAAGTTTCACATCCCTGGTGCCACATATTCAATGCACGTTGAATATAGTTAACCTGCCATTCAAGACCAGATTATGCACTTATTTTACCAAAAATAAGCTCTGCACAGTTTATCTAGTCTTAATTGCTTATTTCCGTGCAATGAAACTAACTTCTCTCTACCTATAGTCTGTCAAAATCATATGGCACTAGGAAAGATCCAATAGTTATATCCTTATGAGATAAGAGCTACAAAAGTCTAAACCTAAAAAAACCAACATTGTAACTACTAACACCAATAATGGATTTGATGCAACATCAACACTTTTCCCTTTAGTTTGCTTGTGTATTGCACACACAGAATTCTAGCGTCTTGATTTTTCTCTCTTCATTTTAACAATAATGATAGAGAGGAACAATACTTATCACCTAACTTGGTATTTTATGCCATATAAATGTAGCCTCCTAATATGTACAAAAGAATCAATGCATCACTCAATTTATATTACAGCACATTGCCTAAAACTTTAAAAGCACGTCCAGTAATGTTTGCATCTTCTCAAGGTGTTTTGTAATATCTTCAATGTTCTTCATGCAAGTCTCAGCAGACATTTGATGATCACTCTTAGTAAAATATTTAGCCTCCCTAGGATGTCTGAGCAATTTCCTACTTAAGGTTGTACATATATCCTGAGACTCAGAAATAGATTGTTCTAACATGGTGATTGTGTAATCTATGTTTTTTCTTGAAATTTTGTCACGTCCCCACCCATTAGGCCGGTGCAATGGAGGGGATCGTGATACTAAAACTGGGCAATTAGCCCTATATTCACTAATTAAAAATGTCCACATAACATAAAAGACAGGCATGCAAAAGTGGAAATCTAAGGTAACACAGCGGAAGTAAAACATGTGCAGAATTAACACACACCCAACATTTTCATGAAAGAATAAACATTCATATGGAGTGAATATGGACATATGGGATAGCATAGATATTTGCAACACACAGTAGGGTTAGAAATCTATCACACGTCCATCATGCATTCAAGACATTCAAGCTGTTCATGTCATAGGCATATTGTAATTAATCATAGCAGAATTAAAGTCGTGTTACTATCTAGCATACACCTAGCATTTCATGATAGCCATTAAGTATAGACATTGCAGAAATAGAAAATGAGAGTACTTATCTCAAAACAAAGTAGTCCCAAGCAACTGGCTATGCAACTGCAACGTTCCACCCAACCATAGGCCAGTTGTGCTTATCAACCTCTTGATACAACTGCCACCCCTGAGCTGGGCATGATTTCTACAAGGAACCAGGGAATAGCAGACTCACACATAGCCAAGCATACACCAAGATGAGCCAAGCCAATCTACAATTGGGTTTATCAGGCTACTAGGAAATGGAAAGGAGGAATTTCTAAGCTAGTGAGCTCAACCATAGAGCTAAGGGTACCCCTCCCAGATCTATTCAACTTGGCACTCACATTGCCTACACACCCAACACAAGGAATTATTCTCTTCACTGCCACACATTCCCTCAAGCCATACCTTCCTTTCTAGTGATCTCAGGGTGTGCATAGAAAAGTAGCCAAAGCACTCCTGATCTTTTTGAGAGGTTACTCCCTCCACTAGGTTTATCAAGCCAATTCTGTCCCCAACCAGTCCAAGTTTCTTGCTCATAGGTTCAAATCAAAACGGGATGCACTTAACAACAAAGCCACAATTGCTAGGCATGAGGAAAATGTTTTCCACAGTGGGATGCATGAGATGGGGTTTCAACTAACTCAGAAAAACGTGGGAACACACAAAAACGAAATTGGAAGATGGGGAACAACCTTGGGAAGCCAAATCCGTTTTTAGAAAAACGTCCTTGGACATTCGGGGGCAAAAACGACCTCCATACAGTCCCCAAATCGTGGCCCTTCTCTCCCAAGCTACTGTATATGCAAAAACGAACTCCCAGGCATGGAAAAATGCAGGATTTGGATGAAAAACGTGTAGGGAAAGACCCAGCTAGCTCCAACTGCGTGAGTGAGAGAAGACTGCCTGTTCAGAATGGATTTGGGCACCATTTTGTGGGTGTTTTCTTGCCCAACAAGCAAAAACATGAATTTCCAGGTTGATGGCTTGCCCATGCACAAAATTGGCTGCCATACTTCTTCATTCCCAAGGCATTAACTGCCTTAACCAATTTCTTGGAAGAATTAAATGATTGGGTCCATAACCCAAAATGGGTAGTTGGTGGTTTATGGGCTTTCTCATTGACACATGGATTAAGACCATTGGCTCAAGGGTTTGGATAATTTCCCCCCTATTCCTTGTAGAACCATGGCCCCATCTCTTTGTTGCATTGCATAGCTAGTTGTGGGTATTTTTCATTAATTCATATTTACATGCTGTCTTATTTACATCGTGCCTTTCTAGCACAAGAACCATAGGCATCTATTTCTTTAATCGCCGATACATAAAATGCTAAGTCAATGGTGGGGCCTTGGCCTTGAGCTTCTCACCATGATCAAATTACAATATTTACATCATTTACAATTTAATACAAAGGGGGTCAAAATGGGGATGTGACAACTTTCCACATTGGAATTGGAGGGCATGCATGAGACACAGCCAATGATGCTTCTCTGCCTAAACCTGTCTAGTGTAATAATGTAATGTCCCTAAAATAGTAAAAATAAAAAAAAATTCCTTTACTGTATTGAAAACCTAAATATACATGAAGTGATTATAAAATTAACTTCAACACTGGAAATTGCATCAATACTTGATTGTGTTCGGAAGAGTTTATGGTTTCTTAAATAAGGTAGTCTTACTAATGTTAATGTGGAAGCGATGAGGTTTAGAATAGATGATGTGATTTCATGATATGTTTGTAAAACCTATAGTAATGAATAAAATCCTCCTTGATATCAGAATTTGCAGATGCATAATAAGTTTGTAAGCTGTTTAACTGTTACCTCCAGGCATGATGGACTTTGTTGAGGTAGTTGAGACCTTGGGTTAACTAACGTTTGAAACACATAGCACCGACAAATCTACCGAGAGGTAAGGGTAGACTATGGGCATCCTGGCTTACTTAGCAAATTGCTAATTCATTGCAATGTAAATTGTCTTTTAGTTTTGAAAATGATGGTGTCTTCCTAAGTTACTCCAATCTAGTGTTTTGGTCGAAGAATAAAAGTGCTTAAGGGTGAATAATTGGACACAAGGTCTAGAACCATGGGATGAGGCATTAGTGGCAAAATATTTGTTACCCAAAAAAAAGATTTCTAACTATAGCGCTTGTGCAAATACGTTTCAAATATCAAAGTGCTGGTTGTAAACTTAAATGTTGCCATTTGTGGTCACGTGGCTTGGGTAACCAGCTGGATGGGGGGGTTAATGCTTCGGTTCTCCTCCCTACGTTACCATTCTTTCATAGTGTTTGTGGCTGTGAGGGTTCGCTGCTGCACTGGTTTCGTTGGTGCTCGTGACCTGAGCTTGGCTCATGATCAGAGCACTGGGTGGTGAGGTGAAAGGGCATCTTCGAAAATTAGACATGTAATGTAAGTCGTGCCTCTCAGATCTTTGCTATATTTACTGCACATTTATATTTATCACTGTATATTTTTAATCCATGGCTTCCCTATTTGTAGGTTTGGTAGGTAGGACTCATGGTGCTGAGCATTGGTGGTTTCAGGTGGCAACTCATGGTTCCGGCCTCCATTAGTAAGTCCAGGTTTCGAAACCCAGCCTCACCCTTTCCTGTCATAGCTTTGGGGCAGAGTATCACATCTTTTATGTATAAGGAGCCCTGTGATTCTTTTGGCTCACTTATAATGCTCTAGGGGTTTCCTTGGAGTTGCCTTTATGGATGGAACTGCGTGAATATGATGTAACTATTATTTTTGTATTGATGGGGATATACCCCTGAGGGTTTTGTTTGGTAGAATGGTGGTATGTTGACCCTGTGAAAACTTTGTAAACTAAATCTATGGGAGTTTTGTTTAATTTTCGCATCAGAAGGGGGTTTTTGAAAGTATCGTTGGACATGGTTTCGTTTTCATATTTGACAATAGCTAAATCGATTTCGTCCTGTTGCAAATGATACCTTTGTCAATTTATTTTTGCATTTGGTAATTAGACTAAGAAGGACTGGATGTACCCACTATTCCCAGCCTTTTGCGTTTCCATTTTCTAGTTCTAAGTTGTGTTTATTTGGTTTCTGGTGCCTAAACATAATGTATGTCTGGGTAAGATTATGGTTGTTTGCAATGATGTCCAACATAACCCTGCGTTTTCTTTAGCATTGTTGCTGCTTGTTTAAAAGAATGGGGTTGAGATTATATATCTATCTCACTTGACGTTTTAGTTATAAGAGGCCTAAGCGTCTGCATTGCTTGCAAGGAAATGATAATATGACGTGAGTTTATACATTTGATGAGAAAGAAAATGTTAGTCGTTTTAATGAATGGTAGCTAAAACTTGGACTTATAAAGCCTTCAGCATTTAATCTGAAAGAATGTTTTAAATCGTGGCCATACTGTTGGGTACTTGTGTGGTTGATGAAAAAGATAGCCTTGACGATTTTAAATGATAGCAAGGGTTTCAAATAAACAAATAGTAGAGGGTATTGATCTTCTGACCTGCGTTTCAATGTAATGAACATAATGTAATTGAAAGCTAAGTATCGATCCCGTTTGGGATGGATTCAATTCGTAGATGGAGTAGCTGTCCATTTCAGGGTTTGAATAAAATATGAAAACGTCAGATAGAGTACAGAACGTCTAAATCTAGGATAGCAAAATCGTGTTTTTTGTTTGTATATTTTACTATGGTAGAAGCAAAAGATATGGTAACTTGATGATTCGTTTTACTTCTGGCACTAAAGGTAGGGGAACGTGTTGTGCATATACTCTTTCGTTTGAAGGCAGAGACTAGCACTGTGCATTAGAAAATGTAGTAATAGCTTAATATTAAATCGTTGGAATAAAATCCTATTTACTATATAAGATGTTTTTTTTCACTAATGTGGATTGTATTCGATAAGACTTGGGAAATATCACGGAAATGTAATTTCTTCAAAAAGAAAGATCTCCAAACCTGAGTGCATTTTTTTTTCTAGGTTTATAAGAGTGATAGAAACTGAAAACATAAATATAAGTAGGGATGCAATTTAAATACATATTGCTGATGAGGAAATTCAGTTGTCTATATTTATAAAGAATGGAGTCTAGGTTTTCGAGTATATGGTCGTATAGCACACGATAGTTGCGCTAGACCTGCTAGACCTTCTACGAGTTTTTAAATCAAAAAAAAATTGAGTTAGTAAGGTTTCAGGTTAAAGGGATTTGCTCCTATATTAAAACCTGACAACCCATGCCTCAAAGGCCCTTGCTCTATGGGGAGACTAATAATGAAACAAGTAAAAAAAAAAGAAACAAAACATTGTTGTAATATCTAATTTATGCTAAATGCTTAACTTCTATTACAACTTGAAAAGGGAGTTTAATAATTCATACCTGGTTTCCTTGTGACTTGCCCCTCTAATGTAGAAACTTGTACACTCAAATAGGAATTAGTGTAGAAACTTCTAAGCTTAGATGACCTGATAAATTGATCCCTTAGTTGGATAAATTTGGGGCTACCGTGTTCCTCCCAACCATGACCCTTAGACCATTCCTGGTTCTAACTGGATCCCTTTGAGATGGTTCCAACATGCAATAATAGATAGAGGCCCTAGGTTCACTGTTGGTTCAGATCTAGAAATTTATATGGGACTGCTTCAGATCTTGGAGCAGAAAGTTCTCTCTAATTACCATAAGAGAATGATAATAAAGAAAGATGATGATCCCCACTCTAGGGATCTGCCCTCTTTATGTAAGGGAGTCTTGAATTATGACTGTTGAATATTTATTCAGTTTCTTTAAACTAAATAATTAATATTTAAAAGATATTATCACTAAAAAATATCTTGTCCTCTTTGAACTAGCACTTTTCATTTGTTTTAACTATAAGTCATTTTAACTTAATATTTTCATAATAATAATAATAATAATAATAATTATTATTATTATATTTCAACCTAAATATTAATACATTACTAATAATATTTAATAATGTGGTAGTCCACTATGCATAAACTATGTGCCATAAATATATTTTATAAATAAACAATAACATCATTATTATTAAAGTTCTTAATAATAATATTTAGCCTTTGCGACCTTTATGCACTTTGTTCATATAAGACTATTCTTAGTCAAACCATAGTTTAAGTTATGGTAATTATATTTTATTTAATTATGTATTTTCACATGATAGTTCTTTTAAACATTAAGGAAAGGTCCAATTCTTTGGACAGTCTTTTCGTAAGCTTGGATAGGAACCTCTAGTCTCTCTCTTGTATGTTGGATTCCCTCATTTAACATGGTAGTTCCTGCGGTACTTGATGATAGATAGAAAAATATTTATTTAACCAATTCGAATAAATGTGATGAAAAGTAGAAGTGCTATTCAGATTCGTCTTGACTCAACAATTTGAGACTTAGTAACCCCGAGTGCTCTTCAGAGCTTCTAACTCAACACTCTCACATGGGCATTACGTTTTGCAATTTCAGAGCCTCCTGCTCCACACTAGTACTAGAATGTGGTTGTGAGGCACATCTATACTATTTAAATGGCCTCGGATCCGGTATTCATTTATCAAGCTTGGAGTGCTCCAGGGCTTATGCCCAACTCTCAATGTACATCAGGGCTTACTCCCACTAAATAAACATTCTTCTAGTTACATCGGGGCTTATGCCCAGTATGTACTTCATCTATGTGTTTCTGAGTCCACGCTCAACACACTACATAAGTCAATCATGTAAAATCACAGCTCTGCATAGTAAGTAACAAAACGATCGTCTCAGTATATTAGGGTTTTGTACCCACATCATATGACAAGAAACATGAATCACAACATTAGGGATTCCTTGCCCAGTATATAATCAAATAATGAAATCAGTCAAGGTCCATGCCCAACATGTTAGTCTATAAACAATAAATCATGTGCACTAGGGCTTATACCCAATGATAAAAATAAATCATAAGTGCTGGGGTCATGGTCCAATATAACATCAGAAAATAGTCAGTCCAAAATTAGGGATATTACATCCCTCCCTGCTTAGAAACAACACCGTCCCGGTGTTTCTAGGGACTTGAAATGAAGTCATGAAACAAGGAGGGGTATGCCTCTTTCATGGTTGCTTCATTTTCCCAAGTAGACTCCTCTGGTCCGAAGTGCCTCCATTGCACTTTTAGCTGGGTAGTGGTCCTTCTCCTAAGCTGCACTTCTCTCTTGTCCAGAATGTGGAGTGGTTTTTGCCTGAACTCCCCTTACGGCTCCACCTGTAATAAGGACCAACCAATTACATGTTTAGTATCGTATACATATTTCTTTAATAATGATGCATGAAAAAAATTATGAACTTTTACATGAGCTGGTAAGGTTAACTCATACGCCAATGGGCCCTTCTTGGCCAGTATTTCAAAAGGTCCACAAAACCTAGGGCTAGTTTCCCGCAACGACCCAAGATCAAAGAGCTTCATTTTTCCTTCACTTTTAGGAAAACATGCTCGCCGACTTGATAGTCTTTGTCTTTTCTTTTCTTGTCTGCATAACTCTTTTGGAGGTCCTATGCTTCTTTCAAGTTTAGTTGTACCTTGGAGACTAGTTGTTCCAAGTCCTATAGTAGGTCGGGTCCTAACATAATTCTGTCTATCGGACTGTCTCAAGTCACGGATGTCTGACATTTCTTGCCATAGAGTATCTCGAAAGGGCTCATTTGGGTTGAGGTTTGATAACCGTTGTTGTACGCAAACTCTGCGAGGTGCAAATAGTCTTCCCACTTAGTGGGGTTGTTCATGACGTACATTCTCAACATGTCCTCAAGAATGTGGTTTACTTGTTCCATTTGTCCATCGGTTTGGGGGTGGTACGGGGTACTGAACTGTAGTTGTGTCTCCAACCCGGAGAACAATGCTCTCCAAAATTTGCTAGTGAACTTCGTGTCTCGATCTGAAATGATTTCCTTGGGTACCCCATGCAAGCGAAAGATCTCTTTTAAGAAGATGTCTGCGATGTGTACTGCTTTGTAGGTAGACTTCACTGGTGTGAAATGGGATGCTTTAGACAGCTTATCTACCACTGCAAAGATGGAATCGTTCTATCTCTTACTCTTGGGTAGGCCCGTAATGAAGTCCATGTTTATTACCTCCGACTTCCATTCCGGGATGGGTAAAGGTTGTAGTAAACCGGAGGGGTGTTGGTGTTCTGCTTTGACCAGTTGGCACTCCTGACATTTCGCGATGAACATGGCGATGTCAGCTTTCATTTTAGGCCAAAAGTAATGTTTCTTTACTGCCAATATCATCTTTTGATATACGGGATGTCCTTAATAGGGTTTCTGATGAAATTCTGTGAGAATGTTTGATCTAATGTCCCCACTCTTTGCGTCGTAAAGCCTCTCTTTCGACCACGATAGTCCCGACTCATCTATCTTATACTCATTTTGTTGTTGGAATAACCTATCTTACTATATCTTCGCAAGGATCTCAGTGTAGTAACAGTCACTCTTACTTTCCGTTCGAATTCTGTGGTGCAAGTCTGAGTCGGTTTGGCTTACCGTGACCTCATAAATCATATGTGCTCGTCGACTCAAATCGTCTTCTATCTTGTTTTCTTTGCCTTTTATGTGTTTTATTTTGAAATGGTACTCGCTAAGGAAGGCTAACCACCTGGCCTGTCTAGTGTTTAGGACGGGTAAGTTGAAAAGATACTTCAAACTCATGTTGTATGTCATTAGTAGGAATTTCTATCCCATGAGGTAGTGTCGCCACATATTTAACGCGTGGATGATGGTGGCTAGCTCTAGATTGTGCGTAGGGTAGTTTTGCTCATGTTGTTTCAATTTCCTCAATTCGTAGCATATGAAATTTTTTTTTTGCATAAGGACTCCCCCAAGTCCTTCCTTGCTTGCGTTTGTGCAAACAACAAAGTCCCCATTGGGATCCGCAATTCGTAGAATCGGTGCACTAATCAATAATTGATTCAGCTTCTGATACCTATCTTCGCACTTAGATATCCAGATGAACTTATTTTCCTTATTCTATAAGGACTTCATGGGGCATGCAATCCGCGAGAAGTTCTCAATGAACTTTCGGTAGTAGTCGGCTAAACCTAAAAATGATCTTCTATCGAACATGCACATAGGTGTGGGCCATTCTTCGATAGCTTTGACCTTTTCGAGGTCAACTACTATTCCCTTTTAGGAAATGATATGTCCTAAGTATTGAATCTGGGGCTTGTAGAAATCGCACTTACTAAACTTGGCGTACAGTTGGTGTTCCCGTAGTATTCATAAAATAATTCGGAGGTGTTCCTCATGTTCTACTTCGTTCTTGGAGTACATCAAAATGTCATCAATAATGACTAGAATGAACTTATCGAGGTATTTACTAAAGATGTTGTTCATCATACACATAAAGTTGTCTAGTGCGTTTGTCAACCCAAAGGGAATCACTATGAACTTGTAGTGGCCATAACGGGTCCGAAAAGAGGTTTTTTTTATATCCTCATTATGGATTCTCACCTGATGGTATCTAGATCGTAAGCCGATATTTGAGAAGATCTTTGCTCCTTTGAATTGGTCAAACAAGTCGTCGATTCTAGGGAGTGGGTAGCGGTTCTTAATGGTCATTTTATTGAGTTGGCGATAGTTGATGCACATCCACATTATTCTGTATTTCTTTTTGACAAAAAGTATCGGTGCTCCCCAAGGGGACACAGATGGCCGGCTGTACCCTTTGTCGATCAGTTCTTGTAACTAAATTTTGAGCTCCACCAATTCCAGTGTGCTCATGCAGTAAGGAGCTTTGGAAGCTGGTACTGACCCAGGTGTTAGTTCAATGGAAAATTCTAAGTCTCATTTGGGTGGTAATCCTGATATTTCCTCGAGAAATATGTCTTTGAATTCTATGAGGACTGGGAAGTCCTCGATGTAGGGACACCCTCTTCGGGGTCACCAAAAAGAAACAACTTCCAGTACGATTTTTTTTTTTTTCCAGAAGAAGATATAGAAGCCACAGATCTAGTTCTATCTATTGTAGTACATGAATGTCAATATATAAAACTAAATACTCAGATTTATTCATTCTAAAAAATATTTAGCAAAATAAATAAAATAAAAATACTTCAAACCTGTTTTCGACGGTTGGTCCAACGAATCGGTGGAGTCCTTGAAGTGGTTTCTGCATGATCCAATCCGATCTCCTGACGAAGTACCGAGTGCCCCCTCGGTTGAACACCCTACCGTATCGAGGCTACTCTTCTTCACCT
The DNA here is from genome assembly GCA_027924585.1 of Larix kaempferi. NCBI lineage: Eukaryota > Viridiplantae > Streptophyta > Pinopsida > Pinales > Pinaceae > Larix > Larix kaempferi. The sequence continues at coordinate 7,631,197 of BSBM01000502.1, forward strand.
CGAACCCTCGCACTAATGGGATCATAAGAACACACAAGCTATCCTCACGAAAGGATCTCCCAATCCCTGTTCCGGCTAATCCCAACTCCAAGGATCATAACATAATTCGAGATTATGATGACCATCCAGCATTAGGGAGTAAGAGATGTCCTTCTCTCCTTTTCCTCCCTCATTATATATAATCAAAGCCTATGTGCCATGTGTTTGTCCATGCACATATTTAATTTAATTTAATATTTCAATTTCCAATATTCTCAAATACATATGTCTTTTTAATGTCTTTAATGTGCACCTAAATCCCTAGATCAATGGGAGTTAGGTGTAGAAGAGTTCTACTTCTCTTTTGGTTCTCATTTAGTTTACTTATCAATCTTTTAGTTAGACTTATTGCTTTCTACTTTTCTTTCTTTCCCTAATATTAAGATTAAATTAAAAGATGATTCCTTTTACTAAAAGTATAATCTATTTTAAATTTCCTCTTTATAAAATAATTTAAATGAATAATAAAAATTAATTAAAGTAAAATCTTGAATAATAATAAAACAAAAACAATTCTTTTATTAATGACCTATTTCAATTCTTTCTCAAAATAATGAAGTCAATTATATAGAATTTTTAATAGAATGATTTAAAATAATAAAATCCATAAAATTAAAATCTTTGAATAAAAATAATTCTCTCATTATTAATCTTTTTCAATCAGCATAATTAATCAAATTTAATATCGAAAAAAATCAATCTCTTCAATTATTTTTCAAGTTAATAAAATCAATTCAAATGAATAATTCAAATTAATGAAATCAATTAAAAATAAAATCTTAAATCGAATTATTCAAATCAATAAAATAGAACAAAATGAAATAAAGTATTTCTTAAATTTTATGTGAAGTTTTCATTTATACCATTGATTAATTTTCTTCCTCTCGTTCTTGTCTAGGTACCTCTTCGGTGGGCCCTCCCGACAGTTTCATTTCTTCCTTCTTATGGGGAGTACTGCGTAGCGACTGAGAACCGTTACCGCGATCTCTCAACTACACTCCTTGGAGACTAAGGGATGTTGAGGGATAAGGATATCCTTATTGTGTTTCCCTCAACTCATCGTATGCGACAAAATCATTATGGCCTTGCCCGTATGGCATACACTTCCCCGGGTGAGCTGAAACGGCTTCACCCGTACGTGGATTGCTAGTCCAAGGTTGATAGTTAGTCGTCATACCCCTATATGTTCTTTCCGTTCTTATGACCCCTATAATTCCATTATGGGTCAGTCGGTAAATCATCTTACCTGCCACTGCACACACACACTCAAGCGCACATTAGTAGTGCTGCACTATGAAATATTTCATCATCCATCATAATATCTCAGTCAGTCGAGCATATATTTCATTCACCCTTTTCTCTCAATCAGTAAATCATATCTATCATTCATCTTTCTATCTCAATCAGTCGAGCATATGTAACATTCAGTCATCCTATCTCAATCAGTCGAGCATATCTAACATTTAGTCATTCTATCTCAATTAGTCGAGCATATCTAACATTTAGTCGTTCTGTCTCAATCAGTCGAGCATATGTAACATTCAGTCATCCTATCTCAATCAGCTGAGCATATCTAACATTTAGTCATTCTATCTCGATCAATCGAGCATATCTAACATTCAGTCGTTCTGTCTCAATCAGTCGAGCATACGTAACATTTAGTCATCCTATCTCAATCAGTTGAGTATATCTAACATTCAGTCATTCTATCTCAATGAGTCGAGTATATCTAGCATTTAGTCATTCTATCTCAATGAGTCGAGCATATCTAACATTAAGTCATTCTATCTCAATTAGTCGAGCATGTCTAACATTTAGTCATTCTATCTCAATCAGTTGAGCATATCCAACATTCAATCATTCTATCTCAATCAGTCGAGCATATGTAACATTTAGTCATCCTATCTCAATCAGTCGAGCATATCTAACATTCAGTCATTCTATCTCAATGAGTCGAGTATATCTAGCATTCAGTCATTCTATCTCAATGAGTCGAGCGTATCTAACATTAAGTCATTCTATCTCAATTAGTCAAGCATGTCTAACATTTAGTCATTCTATCTCAATCAGTCGAGCATATCCAACATTCAGTCATTCTATCTCAATCAGTCGAGCATATCTAACATTTAGTCATTCTATCTCATCCAGTCAAGCATATCTAACATTTAGTAAAGTAACAGTTTCTGTAACTGTGATTCAAGCATTTTCAAAGTAAATTCAAATGGTTCATGTTTTACTTAGCCGGTTCATTTCAAAACTAATACTTCATTATTCTAAACAGTTAAGGTACCTAGGCGGGAATTACATACACCCCCTCTTATTAAAACTTCGTCCCGAAGATAAGTCTCATGTGCTTCCACGGTGAGTTTTCACTTCCTTTTCACATTCATTTGTTCAATATATCCACAATCGATAATAAAATTTCATTTCTTGTTTTCTACCCTCATATAAGTAGAAGCCACATAATTGGTAATATAACTAAATCGTACCTTTCGTAGTGTAGTAATCCCCACAATAGTTCTCTTTTGACTCACTAATTGTAACGAGGGTTGAAATCGTCTACAACAAATTCTTTCAATTCAACAAAACTATGAGTATATCATTTACGAAAATACTGAAAAAACTGACATATTTCAACATAAGGGATAAAATATTCAATTCCAACTTCTCCCTTTTCTATAATTACATATAACTATCACATGTTCAAAACAATGTCCGAAATTTTAAAAATAAGAATTTACCCTTCCCAATTCTGTTCTTCAACACATTCCTTAACCATTACTAAACTAATCTTACATGCAACCTCTCTCTTCTCATACTCCAAAGTATAATTAAATACTAGAGTGCCATTTACTTAGTATAGCTAAAAGTATAATCTCAAATTTTTATAAACAAAGTCATGTAAGGTTTTCTTCTCTTCCTAACTTAAGCACAGTTAAGATTCTATAATTCAGGTAAGTTTAACTTCTCTCTTTTCACATTTCAAAGCACGATTACAAACTAGTAGTGCATACTTGTTCGAGAAGCTGGAAGTGTCCATGCCGAGAGCAAAGAAGTAAAATCCACAGCTCTGATTTTTCTACGTCGATCTTCATGCATCACCGACGAACACCTGAGTAATGTAGAGACCTGTTTCTCGAAGTTTTTTTTTTTTTTTTTGGCTAACATCAAAAATGTTTATTGAGCTATGATTTATAATTCAAGGTCTCATATAAATATTTCCTAGCTCTAATTTCTTCTTTTCCACCATGCTCAACTTTCATAATTCAATAAAGAAACTAAATGAATTCTTCCTTAGATAATATTAAATTTCGACAATATTTCAGGACACTTCTTTCATAATATACATGTACAAATTATCTTTCAATCTTAGCTACTAGTTATTAATAAGTCGAATGTAATAAACCACCAATGTGAATGCAATGATACTCATATTATCTTAGCTACTTTTAGAACAATAACACACACACTATCTTTTGGCATAACTATTATCAGTCACTTTACCATGTTACTATTTTTATACAAAAACACATTCCACCATCAATCTAAAAGAACCTTTCCCATGCCACAAGTATTCCAATTATACATTAATATCAATCCTTTCTACCATTATCTATTAAATTCACAGTAATTAGCATTCGCAATTTATTCTCCATATATAATTTTCACAAGGATTTGATATTTAATATTTAGTCTAAATAACCGTCAAAGTGAGAACTTGTTATCATGATCTTTTGAATTCCCAAGTAATGGATAATAGAGATTACAACTAGCTTTCACTATAACCCTAATTCAATAATCAAATAATAAACTCTCCCTATTACATTGGTTCCTTTATAGTGCTTCACTTCATCCTACCCTTGGCACACAAATCTCAACAAGAGTGATATTTAATCAATTTACCCTATTCCAAATGTATGGCTACTTGTCCAATTTTTCAATGTCAATACTTGTTCATCATACTACATGTCAACCATTTGATCTCCCCCCCCTAGTCCTAATGGATCCAATACTTAATCAAATCTCTTAGTCATAATCTCTAAACTTATGACAAGATTTCCTAATATTTGTATATCTTATTCTCAATTGGCTTTCCTCTTATAAATATGAACGACGGGATAATATGTTTATTCCCCTTTTTCATTTAACATGATCATCCCTACTTATTTAATTTCTAATAACTTTTCTCACACAAAGTAGTGTAACTAAGTATTATATAAATTCAATCATTGATTTGAACCAATTAATTTAAGATGCCAAATACTATATAATGACATAAGGATGCTTCTATAATAATAATAATAAGATAGGTAAACCATTATACTTGTGCATTTATTCTATAATATTTATAAAACAATTTCCTTTATCTTTTCTTTTTTTCATTACAATCCTCTATACACAATTATGCAATTCTAGTCAAAATTCAAAACTCCCAAATCAGTGACCATTCCGTATACTTACTTTAAAATTTACTTAGTTCAACTAAAGATACACAAGTAAAGATAATAAAACATATAAATAAATATTCTCAATTTATGAAATTCGTACAAAAAGTTCCTAAATTAAAAAGTACTTGAATTAAATATCTATACACTTTATTATGTGTTTATCTCAACCGAGGGTCTACAAATAATGGTAATGGGGCACATGCATATACTGCAAATAATATGCATGTAAGTCGTTTACTTCGGGACTTTGGAGGATTTACTTATTAATTTTACAAGTTATGGTTTCAATAAAAACATTCGATTAATACATAAGGGAGACTTAATATGTTAATGCATAAGAAGGCGTAACACAGATGTCTTAACAAGAATCATTGAGTCCGAATGGACAAGCCTGTCATGGCGATTCTCCCTCCGGGTGTAAAGACATGTTCTTCTTTCTCAAGGAAATGTAGTGTTTAAATGGGGTCTGTCAATCAAAATCATACCTTTCTCGGAAATGAACTTTAACCCGCACTCATAACCTGTGGACTCAGATGGCGCAACAATGAGGAGCTTGGTTTTTCATGGACAACGATCGATTCAGGGATCACTAACGGGAGTGGGTGAAAGCCTAGAATCGAACTGGAAAACGACGCTTCCTTCCACCAACAGGGATGGGTGCATTTAAAAGAGATCAATCAACTGGAATTTAACGTTTTTATAACAAAGATTCGATTAGGGGTTAACATCTTCAAAGAAGAGAAATAAAATTCAACTGGTCTTAAACAAGCAGAGATCCGATCTGGCGTTAATACTTTCAAATAAGAGAAAATAAAGAAGCTATGAAATCGTTTTCTTTCCAGGTTTAACCTAGATCTGAAAATAATTGTGAAATATTACTCAGAGAAACAAGTAGAGAAATCAAAACGCCAATACGCCACGGAGACGGGGATCTCGATAGAGATAGGATAGACATTTTTGCAGGGAGGAGCCACGGAGATCCAAGCGACCTTGTATGGATGAGTATAGAAAAACAGAGCAGGGCCAAATTTATTTTAACATCTGGAATACATACGATTATCACGATCGGTTTTAAGAAATTTTCATGAATTAAAGGCAGAGTTTTTAAAATAATTTTACAGAGTACCCAGATCTATCCCAGGGGTTTCTGTACGAATCGTCGGCGTTTTACGCCCATAAAACGTGGAGGTTGGGATCTTGTTGGGGCTGAACCATCAATGGAGGTAAGGGGGACCACACCAGCTGGGCATCCTGGCATTTCGGCAGTTTATAACTTGAGTAGATGGAAGAGATTGACGGTGCTACAAACAGGTAGGAGCAATATTGAATGATACAGAGTTCAGTTGTAACGCAAATCGAGTCTCTACAGAGATCTTAAAAGATGGGCAACTCTGAGATTTATATTGGGGATGGTTTCATGTAACAGGGTCAATAATCACCTCAGGGCTTCGAAATCGAAGGTGTTCATACGTCTGAGGATGAATTGGTATGACATTTTTTGGATGTGAAGAGAAAGAAAAAGAACAAAGTTTTTATTTTCACGATTGGGGTTATTTTAATAACACATAAATCTTTAAAGAATTACTCAACAACACCTGCGCCATCGAACTGGGATTCGAGGTTTTAAAAATTCGAAAGGAACAGAGTTTCATAATGCAAACATTTATATATTTCGAAATGAAGACTGCGATCTACAGCTACAAATAAATCCAAGTTTTATAATGTAAACACCTATGCATTCCGAGAAGATGACCGAGAACCCTTCCCGGATAACCTGTAATCTTAAATTGTTGAGTGGAACAGAGTCAAGGAAATAAATTAATACAGAGTATAATTGTATGAAACCAGAATTTAAATTTACATAATTACAGAGATTGCAATATAACAGAGATCTAGGTCAGGTGCATGGTACGACTGCAATTAAAATACAACTTTCATTTTTCTCTAGAAACAGGCAGTAATCTAACATTCCCAAAAATTACAATTCGACTCATGATTCCAGCAATTTAATTTCCAATAGCATGATAACGGTAAGAATATAATTCTTCTCTTGAATAAAGCAGTTAACAAAAATAATATTGATTAAGCCTGAGATATACAGCGTGCATATATCTATTTTCACATGAGACTCAAGATTAGTAATGTCTAATTAAAAAAAAAGACAAAGAAATATATATAAAACATTCTAGTAAGTAAGAACCTGTAGGAGCGACTACTTCGGTCGAAGATGTAGCTCCCCGAAGATTGTAACTCCAATCTGCTTCTTGACGATTTACCACAAACCCCTAAAGAATATGAGTCCGGTGCCTTCAAGGCTCGATCGGCTCTGATACCAAATGTAGGGACCCCCTCTTCGGCGTTCCCAAAAAGAAACAATTTCCAATACGATTCTTTTTTTTTTTCCAGAAGAAGATATAGAAGCCATAGATCTAGTTCTATCTATTGTAGTACATGAATGTCAATATATAAAACTATATACTCAGATTTATTCATTCTCAAAAAGATTTAGCAAAATAAATAAAATAAAAATACTTCAAACCTGTTTTCGACGGTTGGTCCAGCGAATCGGTGGAGTCCTTGAAGTGGTTTCCGCACGATCCAATCCGATCTCCTAATGAAGTACCGAGTGACCCCTCGATTGACCACCCTACCGTATCGAGGCTACTCTTCTTCACCTCGAACCCCCGACCTAATGGGGTCGTAAGAACACACAAGCTAGCCTTCCGAAAGGATCTCCTAATCCCCGTTCTGGCTAATCCCAACTCCAAAGATCATAACGTAATCCGAGATTATGATAACCATCCAGCATTAGGAAGCAAGAGATGTCCCTCTCTCCTTCTCCTCCCTCATTATATATAGTAAAAGCCTGTGTGCCATGTGTCTGTCCATGCACATATTTAATTTAATTTAATATTTTAATTTCCAATATTTTCAACTACATGTGTCTTCTTAATGTCTTTAATGTGCACCTAAATCCCTAGATCAGTGGGAGTTAGGTGTAGAAGAGTTCTACTTCTCTTTTGGTTCTCATGTAGTTTACTTATCAATCTTTTAGTTAGACTTATTGCTTTCTACTTTTCTTTCTTTTCTTAATATTAAGATTAAATTAAAAGATGATTCCTTTTACTAAAAGTATAATCTATTTTAAATTTCCTCTTTATAAAATAATTTAAATGAATAATAAAAATTAATTACAGTAAAATCTTGAATAATAATAAAAGAAAAAACAATTCTTTTATTAACGACCTATTTCAATTCTTTCTCAAAATAATGAAGTCAATTAAATATAATTTTTAATAGAATGATTTAAAATAATAAAATCCATAAAATTAAAATCTTTGAATAAAAATAATTCTCTCATTATTAATCTTTTTCAATCAACATAATTAATCAAATTTAATATTGAAAAAATCAATCTCTTCAATTCTTTTTCAAGTTAATAAAATGAATTCAAATTAATGAAATCAATTAAAAATAAAATCTTAAATAGAATTATACAAATCAATAAAATAGAACAAAATGAAATAAATAATTTCTTAAATCTTATGTGAAGTTTTCATTTATACCATTGATTAATTTTCTTCCTCTCGTTCTTGTCTAGGTACCTCTTCGGCGGGCCCTCCTAACAGTTTCATTTCTTCCTTCTTATGGGGAGTACTGCATAGCGACCGGGAACCGTTACCGCATTCTCTCAACTACGCTCCTTGGAGACTAAGAGATGTTGATGGATAAGGCTCTCCTTATTGTGTGCCCCTCAACTCATCGTACGCAACAAAATCATTATGGCCTTGCCCGTACAGCATATGCTTCCCCGGGTGAGCTAAAACGGCTTCACCCGCGCGTGGATTGCTAGTCCAGGGTCGACAGTCAGTCGTCATACCCCTATGTGTTCTTTCCGTTCTTACGACCCCTATAATTCCATTGTTGGTTAGTCGGTAAATCATCTTACCTGCCACTGCCCACACACACTCAAGCGCACATTAGTAGTGCTGCACTATGAAATATTTCATCATCCATCATAATATCTTAGTCAGTTGAGCATATATTTCATTCACCCTTTTCTCTCAATCAGTAAATCATATCTATCATTCATCTTTCTATCTCAATTAGTCGAGCATATGTAACATTCAGTCATCCTATCTCAATCAGCTGAGCATATCTAACATTTAGTCATTCTATCTTGATCAGTCGAGCATATCTAACATTCAGTCGTTCTGTCTGAATCAGTCAAGCATATGTAACATTCAGTCATCCTATCTCAATCAGTGGAGTATATCTAATATTTAGTCATTCTATCTCAATCAGTCGAGCATATCTAACATTCAGTCGTTCTGTCTCAATCAGTCGAACACATGTAACATTCAGTCATCCTATCTCAATCAGTCGAGCATATCTAACATTCAATTATTCTATTTCAATGAGTCGAGTATATCTAGCATTCAATCATTCTATCTCAATGAGTCGAGCATATCTAACATTAAGTCATTCTATCTCAATTAGTCGAGCATGTCTAACATTTAGTCATTCTATCTCAATCAGTCGAGCATATCCAACATTCAGTCATCCTATCTCAATCGGTCAAGCATATGTAACATTCAGTCATCCTATCTCAATCAGTCGAGCTTATCTAACATTCAATCATTCTATCTCAATGAGTCAAGTATATCTAGCATTCAGTCATTCTATCTCAATGAGTCAAGCATATCTAACATTAAGTCATTCTATCTCAATTAGTCAAGCATGTCTAACATTTAGTCATTCTATATCAATCAGTCGACCATATCCAACATTCAGTCATTCTATCTCAATCAGTCGAGCATATCTAACATTTAGTCATTCTATCTCAATCAGTCGAGCATATCTAACATTTAGTAAAGTAATAGTTTCTATAACTATCGTTCAAACATTTTCAAAGTAAATTCAAATGGTTTGTGTTTTACTTAGCCAATTCATTTCAAAACTAGTACTTCATTATTCTAAATAGTTAAGGTACCTAGGCAGGCATTACACTTGATCTTCTTTTCCCTATCTGTCTCTATGTTTTGGATATTTACGGCAAAGAGCTTACAACCCTTTCTGATACATTTCTTTGCTTGCAAGGCAGAGATTTATCTTACAGACACTTTCTTAGGGATACCGTGAATCGTCTTTTGATTCCCTTGGTCATCCTTGCAGAGTAAGGACTTGTTTAAGCAGTCAAGTAGGACATGGTGTTCTTCTAACCAATCCATGTCGATAAGTACATAATATAATCCTAGGGGTAGAATGCTTACTTCCAACCTAGCTGGAAAACTTTTTAAGTCTATCTCAAATGTTTTAACTAACTTGGAGACCTTTCGTTTGGTACCAGTGGCTAGTTGTACCAACCACGGTTTCTCGCGGTGCTCTCGGTTTAAGTTACAAGTGTCCACTATCTTAGGGGAGATATAACTTTGGCATGCGCTGGGATTTATTAAAACTGAAACGGTTGTGTTTGAGATCTTACCCTAAATTTCAACCATGGTGGCCTGGTGATCCGCTTGTCAGCCATTAAGAGCGGCATAAATACTGGGTGTTCTTGCCATGTCTCCTATGGGAGAGTCTGCTTGGATGTTGTGTAAAAATCCATCCGTTTTGCTGGGGCAGTCTCTAAGTAGTGGGGTCCTTGGAATTTCCAACAAGAAACAGTTGGAGGGACAACTTTTTCCCCTTTGTTGAAAGTTGTCGTATTGACATGTGGTGGGGATGCATTTGGTCATGCTTGAGGTCGGTTGAAGCCTCTATTGGGTGGAAAACTGTTGTTTTGTTTTTGGTAAGGTGAAGGTCTAAAACCCGATACGCGGTTGTCCGAGAAGGTTCTGAACCTATATCTGTTTATGTTGATGTTATCATTCCTCGGTTTCTCGTGATCATAAGACAATCTTGCCTTATGTAAGGTCACATCTAAGGTTTTGGGCATGTCAAACTCTATCTTTTCTCTAAAGTTTGGTGGTAGACCTCCCAAGAAATGGTGTATCTTGACTTTTTCATCCTTTTTGTAAGGAACATAATGTGACATATCTAGAAATATGTTGATGAAAGATTTCATTATCAGAGAGCCCATTTTCAATTCATGGAATTCTTTGATCTTCTTGTCGAAGAATCATTCAGACATGTATTTGTCCTGAAAGTATTTCGCTGAAAGTATCCCAAGTTAGGTCTCTTAGTTCCTGTCCCTTACTGTGCTTCAAGTCCCGCCACCATCTGGTTGCTTTTCCATTCAAGTTGTAGATGGCTAGTCGGGCTTGCATTTCACCGGAATAGTTATGAACTTTGAAGTACTTATTCATTCCTAGCAGCCACTCTTCAGCCTTCTCCCCAGAGTTGATCTCTCTGTCATAAGTTGGGGCTCTTATCTTTCTGAATTCTCCTTGCAAATTGTCGTCACTCTTCCTCATTTTCTTGCAAGGAGATGGTGAACCATCATTGTTGGAAGAGATCTTACAGTCCTCTTCCATTGATTCCGGCATGTGTTCTTCCTGTTCTTCTCCCTTAGGACTGGTAGACTTCTTTGTGTGACAGTTTCCCATTTTAAAAGTGTTGACTGAGAGAGTAGGTTGTCCGTGGGGCTTTTCCCCTATCAAGATTTGAAGTAAAGCTTCATTTATAGCTTGCTGCTCTCTTCTTTCTTACATGTTATCATCTCTGAAACTTTGGAATTCTGCCTATAAATTTTGCATAGATTTCATCAAATCTGAGTTTAGTTCCACCACATTTCTTGCTCTCATGGTGGAGAGTTCATATTTCCATGTATGTTGCTGCCCTTTTCTGCACTCATTTTCAAATAATGATTGTACCTGCAATGTTATATAAGTGTCAAGAATCGAAAATCTATTAGTTCATTTTTTTTCACATAAAAATAAAAATTTCTAAATGTATGTTTCTGCTTACTTAGTATCGGCAACATATGTTCTTTTCGTAATGACCCCAATAGGTCACTTAGGTTTGTAACTGGGCTCTGATACCACTTGTAATGTCCCTAAAATAATAATAATAAAAAAAAACCTTTACTATATTGAAAACCTAAATATACATGAAGTGATTATAAAATTAACTTCAGCACTGGAAATTGCATCAGTACTTGATTGTGTTCGGAAGAGTTTATGGTTTCTTAAATAAGGTAGTCTTACTAATGTTAATGCGGAAGCAATGCGGTTTAGAATAGATGATGTGATTTCATGATATGTTTGTAAAAGCTATAGTAATGATTAAAATCCTCCTTGATATCAGAATTTGCAGATGCATAATAAGTTTGTAAACTATTTAACTGTTACCTCCAGGCATGATGGACTTTGTTGAGGCAGTTGAGACCTTGGGTTACCTGACATTTGAAACACATACCACTGGAAAAGCTGCCAAGAGGTAAGGGTAGACTATGGGCGCCCTGGCTTACTTAGAAAATTGCTAATGCATTGCAATGTAACTTGTCTTTCAGGTTTGAAAATGATGGTGTCTTCCTAAGTTACTCCAATCTAGCATTTGGTCGAAGCATAAAAGAGGTTAAGGTTGAAGAATTGGTCAGAAGGTCTAGAACCATGGGATGAGGCATTAGTGGAAAAATATTTGTTACCCAAAAAAACAAGTTCTAACTATAGCACTTGTGCAAATACGTTGCAAATATCAAAGTGGTGGTTGTAAACTTAAATGCTGCCAGTTGTGGTCACGTGGCTTGGGTAACCAGTTTGATGGGGGGGTTAATGTTTCATTTCTCCTCCCTATGTTACCATTCTTTCATAGTGTTTGTGGTTGTGAGGGTTCTCTAGTGCTACTCTGGTTTCGTTGGTGCTCGTGACCTGAGCTTGGATCATGGTCATAGCACTGGGTGGTGAGGTGAAAGGGCATCTTTGAAAATTAACCAGGTAATATAAGTCGTGCCTCTCATCTCTTTGCTATATTTCCTGCACATTTATATTTATCACTGTAGATTTTTAATCTGTGGCTTCCTTGTTTGCAAGTTTGGCAGGTAGGACTCGTGGGTGCTGAGCGTTGGTGGTTTCAGGTGGCAACTCGTGGTTCCAACATCCATTGGTAAGTCTAGGTTTCAAAACCTAGTCTCACCCTTTCCTATCATAGCTTCAGGGTAGAGTATCACATATTTTATGTATAAGGAGCCCCGTGATGCCTTTGGCTCACTTATAATGCTTTAGGGGCTTCCATGGAGTCTCCTTTATGGTTGGACTTATGTGAATATGATGTAACTATTATTTTTGTATTGATGGGGATAAGCCCCTGAGGGTTTTATTTGGTAGAATGGTGGTCTGTTGACCCTATGAAAACTTTGTAAACTAAATCTATGGGATTTTTGTTTAAGTTTCGCATCATAAGGGTGTTTTCGAAAGTATCAATGGACATGGTTTCGTTTTCAGATTTGACAATAGATAAATTGATTTCTTCCTATTGCAAATGATACCTCTGTCAATTTATTTATGCGTTTGGTAATTAGACTAAGGAGGACTGGATGTACCCACTATTCCCATCCTTCTACATTTCCAATATCTAGTTCCAAGTTGTGTTTATTTGGTTTCTGGTGCCTAAACATAATGTATTTCTGGGTAAGATTATGGTTGTTTGCAATGATGTCCAACATAACCCTGCATTTTCTTTAGCATTGTTGCTGCTTGTTTAAAAGAATGGGGTCGATATTATATCTCTGTCTCACTTGATGTTTCAGTTATAAGAGGCCTGAGCGTCTGCATTGCTTGCAAGGAAATGATAATACGACCTGCGTTTATAGATTTGTTGAGAAAGAAAATGTCAGTCATTTTAACGAATGGTAGCTAAAACATGGAATTATAAAGCCTTCAACATTTAATCTGAAAGAATGTTTTAAATCGTGGCCATACTGTTGTGTACTTGTGTGGTTGATGAAAAAGATAGCCTAGACAATTTTAAATGGTAGCAAGGGTTTCAAATAAACAAATAGTAGAGGGTATCGATCTTCTGACTTGTGTTTCAATGTAATGAATAGAATGTAATTGAAAGCTAAGTATTGATCCTGTTTGGGATGGATTCAATTCGTAGATGGAGTAGCCTTCAATTTCAGGGTTTGAATAAAATATGAAAGCATCTGATATAGTACAGAATGTCTGAATCTAGGATATGAAAATCATGTTTGTTGTTTGACTGTTTTACTGTGGTAGAAGCAAAAGAAATGGTAACTTGATGATTCATTTTAATTCTGGCACTAAATGTAGGGGAAACGTGTTCTGCATATACTCTTTCATTTGAAGGCAGAGACTAGCACTGTGCAGTAGAAAATGTAGTAATAGCTTAATATTAAATCATTGGAATAAAAGCCTATTTACTGTATAAGATGTTTTTTTTCCACTAATGTGGATTGTATTCGATAAGACCTGGGAAATATCATGGAAATGCAATTTCTTCAAAAGGAAAGATCTCCAAACCTGATTTCGTTTTTCTTTCTAGGTTTATAAGAGTGATAGAAACCGAAAACATAAATATAAGTAGGGATGCAATTTAAATACATACTGCTGGTGAGGAAATTCAGTTGTCTAAATTGATAAAGAATGGAGTCTAGGTTTTCGAGTATATGGTTGTCAAGCATAGCCTAGCTGGGCTAGACCTGCTAGACCTTCTACAAGTTTTTAAATCAGAAAAAAATTGATTTAGTAAGGTTTCTGGTTAAAGGGCTTTGCTCCTATATTAAAACCCAAGAACCTATGCCTCAAAGGCCCTTGCTCTATGGGGAGACTAATATTGAAACAAGTAAAAAAAAAAGAAACAAAATTTTGTTGTAATATCCGATTTATGCTAAATGTTTAACTGCTATTATAACTTGGAAAGGGAGTTTAATAATTCATACCTCGTTTCCTTGTGACTTTCCCCTCTGCTGTATAAGCCTGCACACTCAAACAAGAATTAGTGTAGAAACTTCTGAGCTTAGCTGACCTGATAAATTGATCCCTTAGTTGGATAAATTTAGGGCTACCATGTTCCTTACAACCATGACCCTTAGAACGTTCCTGGTTCTAACTGGATCCCCCCGATCTAGTTCCAACATGCAATAAGAGATAGAAGCCCTAGGTTCACTGCTGGTTCAGATCTGGAAATTTATATGGGACTACCTCAGATCTTGGAACATAAATTTCTCTCTGATTACCATAAGAGAATGATAATAAAAAAATATGATGATCCCCACTCTTGGGATCTGCCCTCTTTATGTAAGGGAGTCTTGAATTATGACTGTTGAATATTTATTCAGTTTGTTTAAATTAAATAATTAATATTTAAAAGATACTATCACTAAAAAATATCTAGTCGTTTTTGAACTAGGACTTTTCATTTGTTTTAACTATAAGTCATTTTAACTTAATATTTTCATAATAATAATAATAATAATTATTATATTTCAACCTAAATATTAATAAAATACTAATAGTATTTAATAATGTGGCAATCCACTATGCATAAACTATGTGCAATAAATATATTTTATAAATAAATAATATCATTATTATTAAAGTTCTTGATAATAATATTTAGTCTTTGAGACCTTTATGCACTTTGTTCATATAAGACTATTCTTAGTCAATCCATACTTTAAGTTATGGTAATTATCTTTTATATAATTATGTATCTTCACATGATACTTCTTTTAAACATTAAGGATAAGGTCCAATTCTTTGGATGGTCTTTTGGTAAGCTTGGATAGGAACCTCTATTCTCTCTCTTGCATGTTGGATTCCCTCGTTTAACATGGTAGTTCCTACAGTACTTGATGATAGATAGAAATAAATTATTTAACCAATTCAAATAAATGTGATGAAAAGTAGAAGTGTTATTCAGAGTCATCTTGACTCAAAATGTTGAGACTTAGTAACCCCGAGTGCTCTTTAGAGCTTCTAACTCAACACTCTCGCATGAGCGTTACGCTAGTGCAATTCCAGAGCCTCCTGCCCAATTATAGTGCTAGAATATGGTTGTGAGGAGCATCTAGAATATTTAAGTGGCCTCGGATCCGGTTTTCATTTATCAAGATTGGAGTGCTCCAGGGCTTATGCCCAACACTCAATGTACATCAGGGCTTACTCCCAATACATAAACATTCTTCTAGGTACATCGGGGCTTATGCCCAGTACGTAGTTCATCTATGTGTTTCTGAGTCCACGCTCAACACACCACATAATTCAATCATGTAAAATCATAGCTCTGCATAGTAAGTAACAAAAAGATAGTCTCAGTATATTAGGTTTTTGTACCCACATCATATGATAAGAAACATGAACCACAACATTAGGGCTTCCTTGTTCAGTATATAATCAAATAATGAAATGAGTCAAGGTCCATGCCCAATATGTTAGTTTATAAACAATAAATCATGTGCACTAGGGCTTATGCCCAATAATCAAAATAAATCATATGTGCTGGGGCCGTGGCCCAATATAACATCAGAAAATAGTCAGTCCAAAATTCAGGATATTACAAATAACCCCATCCAAGCTCCCACTTCCTGCACATCACATTAAACCATTTATTAAAAAGAAAACAAGATTTTGTAGTTATCAATAAAACTTATGTTGGAAACTTTACAAAAAAAACAAATGGCATTTCCTTTGGCGCTAGACTGTAATTAACAAAAACAAAAATTATAGAAGTGGCATAAATTTTAAATTTTTTTTACCAATATTATTGATTCGATCTATTGTAGCTTGACCTAATGAGCCTTGAAGCTAAAAAACTTGCAATATTCCTACAGTTATTCTACTAAGTGATTCAACTTCTGACTTGGAAAGAAGCACCAGATAATCCAGTTCTCCCTTTGTTGCCTCAATGTCCACCTACAGATAGTGATTTCACAAACAAAACAATAAAGAAGCTCAATTATCCAGATAATAAAACCTTGCATGTAACATACTGACCCAAGAAGTGAAACTTTGTTACTTTGGGGTTAGAAGTACAAAAGTAACAGAAAATATATTATCTCCTTAACAACTCCTCTTATGCAATGCACTACCCATTCACCCATACCAATGTCGATGTCATTCCCAGATATCACCATTCGAACATCAAGATCAACTCCACTATTACAAGCGACTGCTCACTTCAATATCCAGCCATGGTCCTGCATCAATCCATTTCTTTTTCCAGAAGAATCAAGAACCATATGACTGGAAAAGAAACCTTCTTCACAATTTGTGCTTGGATCCAACTGAGTGTTGCAGTTTACAGTTTCAGGCTTCAAGACCTGGAGTCCTTCGACACTCACCTACAACAATAGAAAGAGCTCATATAGTTTTTTCCATAGTAGCAATATTCAAGTATGAATACAAATACGGATATGATTCGGTACAGAAAAAATAAGTAAAGGAAATTTTTAGTACGACTAAAATATTGAAGTAGACATCTCATATATACAAAAACATGCATTATTAAATTTTAGAAAATTTAAAAATATACATATCAGTTCATAATTTAAAGTAAAAATAAAAAATAAAAAAATAAAAATCAAGGACCCGTGTGTAAAATGTTATCTCGATTCCTTTGGGATTTATGTTGAGCTAATGATTTATAGAAGGTAATAAGTTTATACTGTATGATGTCAATTTTTTTATTTTTCCAGTGTGGTTATATCTATTGAATATCCAAGTGCAAAAAATTCTCCATCTTCCTTCTATGGTTACAGTGCGATACCAAACCCTAATACAACTTTTTGTGATGTGTGATGAGAGTTTATTTCATAACCTGCAAATATTTCCTCTCGATTATTATAATGTTTTTTTTTAATTTTTATGTATTTTCCTTTTATAAGTGGTAATATGAACACTTTTAAGTGGTAATATTGATTATTTACAAACTAAATATGATATTAACAAAACATGTCACATGGATTTTGTTGGCAGATAACTATGGAGTGCCACTGGATATTGTGCATTTGCATATCATGTCGTCTGAATGCAAGCCAAGGGACGATAGCCTATTTTTTGTATGACAAAGTGCAAGACATAACCATAAAGAAAAGGAGGTCTATACATGGAGAGACCACAAACAACAATGCATATTACATTTCCTTAATTGAAGGGCTAGAAGTAGCTTTAGAAAATGGGGTGAATGAAATTGTTGTTTACATGAATTCAAAGCTTATTATTGACCAAATGACAGGGCATTGCAAAGTTACATCAACAAATCTTGTACCATTGTGTAATAGTGCCCGTGAACTTGCTCATAAATTCCTCTCATTTACCATGTATCATGATGAGATGGATGGAGATCATATGGATGCTAGTAGGATGTGTAAGGATCTTTTATTTGGGGTAATGTCATCCCTAGTAAAAAATGCTAATCAACACCAACATAGATCCCTTGTAGGACGGAGTGAATCAAAATGTGGTCGACATCAACGATGGATGTGTCATGCATGCATCTGGTTCATTTTTATTTTGTATGTTTTGCTTATTTTAATGCGGCATTTGATTTGACCACATAAAAATCACATGCCATAATGGATTTTGCATTCTATTTGAATGTTTATAATGGATATGTTATTAAGCACTTTTTGAATATCCACTTTCCTTCTGTTAACATGGCATTGGATTTGAGCACATGCATATACCATGCTACAATTGATATTATAATCTATATAACTATTATAATGAATATTGCTTCAAGCAGTTTTCAAATCTTTAATATCCAATTCATTCCACTAGTTTGTATACATTGTTTGGATCAATAGGTACTTGTAATGATCATTTATATTCTCATAAAATAAATTAGATGACACTTTGGTTATTTGTTAAAGCAAATAAAAATAGAAAATTACATAATTTGTTGTAGTCATTGTGCATACAAGGTTTCATCATCTTATTATGAATCCTTATGAACTCAACCTGCAAATGAAGCTCTAGACACAGATTTATATTCTAAGTTGCAAGAAGGATCTTCGCAGTTTTCGCATGAAAGTGTTGAAGTGGTTCAAAGCCTCTGCCTAATATTGCTGTCATAGAAACAGAGCACTAAGCTGAAAAATTCCTGGAAGATGTTGAAGAAGAAGATGTGCATATGTCTGCTCCAAGGAAACGCTATACTTGTTCAAACAAATCAGTTACAGGTCATGAGCTCCGAGTTATTCCATGTATCTTTAGAGCTTCTAGATTTGATGAGTTGTCCTCATAGTATCGATGTATAATCAAAGTAATAAGAATTCCAAGTTAAAATCTCAACTAGATTAGAATCCCTAAATTAGTGGATCTGAAAACAATTTTCTAATATCTTCTATTTTTTAGGGATTGTTACCATTTTATAAAAAATCCCGAATTGTAATTTTAGGATAAGGATCTGATGTAATTTCATAGCTATAAAATAAATCTCTATCTACTGTAGAGGAAGGGGGGAAGGTTCCAGCAAGGGGGGGATGTGAGGAGACTCTGAGGGGCCAAAGACATATCAGACTTATGATACAATTTGATTATATATGAGGATTTTATCTTTTATGAGTGATTTCTGATGTTTTTAGATATCGTTTTAAATTGTTCTTGATTGTGAGTTTTACTTCACTTTTGATTGTGATTTTTATAGTCATCTTATTTTTTTAGGGATAAAGCACCCACAAACTAATCACATTGCTTTGACATTTATGATTTATTTTCTTTATCAAGCAACAACAACCTCCACTAGTGCACATTCTGTAACATACCCTTTTTGCTGAAGAACACTTTTATGTTGGAAACATTATGTTAACTGTTATTGTAAAGTTGTATGTTGGACAAGTGTCCAAGGATGACTGTAATTTGCACAATATTTTATTATTTAATAAATAAAATAGGAGACAAACATCTAAGGGTATTGTTGAAAGAGTGTTTACTGATCCACTAGGTGGAATGGAATCTGGGGTAGAAGGCAATGGAGAAGTGGCAGCATCATGATGCAACTAACTAGCTATTGGTATGGGACAACTCCCTTGAAATGTGGTCATAGTGCCCTGGAAAGTGGGACTGGAGCTTGAGGCTCATTTATTCCAAACTGACCACTAAAGACCTAGGTAGTCTATATAATAGCCATCTAATTATGAACTGAGGTTCATCACTTTTCCTGACAAGGAAATTTACCTTGGGGTTTTGCTGTGTTTGGACCCAAGAGATTTTATGAGGGGATATGCTAAGTTGTTGATCATGTTGTGAGTCTACCAAACTCTATTGAGTTCAGGAGTTTGATGCTGAGTACTGAGGGCATATTGAGTGCCTTGCTTCTACACATATTCCATCTACTTAGTGGTTCAGTAAGCAGGCTCGGGGGTTCACAAGAAGCCAACAATTTGGATGCTTCTTCTGAAAAAGGTTGGGAGGAGCAGGCCTCCTTGGGTGTTTGTAGGGCCTATCATCATTTACAAGTTCCATTATCTTTTTCTAATTTCAAGCATCCAAAATTTCTAACGGCAAATGAATTTTACTGTTTTATTTTATAAGTTTATTTCAGTTTCTGATCAAGTTAAGATGTTGTATAGAAATGATTATGCAAAAATTAATTAAATAAAATAGCTCTTTGCATTTTTCCCCATGCAAGTGGATCTGCATCGTACTCTAGTATAAAGAATAGATTAAGTTAGATAAATCAATAGGCATATTTCCAAATGAATGAAAGGATCAATGCTGCTATAAATTATTAGTTTTTCTTATTATTAACAATCTGTAGGAAATAATATACTTCACTGTCCTACTTGTGTTATTCTTTAAACAGCTAAATATTTTACATATTACTGTAATTCTTGCATAGAATGTATTGAGGTGATTGCTACAGAAAACAGTTACTTCCTCTAAGCACATAGTTTTATTTCTGTATCAAACACATACATTATATGAGAACGAACAGTTTTTCTTTTCTACATTTTGAAAATAATTTTCTGTCTTACAGTATTTAGGAAAATGATATATCTGCAAATTGTAATAGTATCAATAAGAATTTTATCATATTTCAAATCTTACTACAGTTTTCTATTTGCAGCTAACAGTAATCATTATGAACAATATTCCTTCCTTTTGTTTTATTATTTAAAATTATAGTTTTTCCTTTACTCATTGTATGGGATTGAAAACCTAGCTTAGGTTTCTCTCAGTATTTTCTCTTTTGTGATTGTTTACACATAGAAATACCTTTATTCTAAAGAGAGTTTCCTTTTGTAGTTTCCACATTATCATTCAAAGATAGGAGACGAAAAGACATAACTGTAAACCCAGCCATCAATTCTCGGCATGCGGCTAGTTTGTTGTTTTAATTGTTGAAAAACCTTAAACATCAAATAACGTATTTTATTGCCATCAAACTAAGCACACAAACTTCATTCGTTTCTGTAGATCGAACTAGTCAACATTTCGGTATCATATCAAGGTTTTATTTTATCACATTGACGGTAGAAAAACTCTAAAACAAAAGTAACAATACAAGTTTGATGCCGAGATCATAACTTGAATAGAATCAAAAACATTTTTGTGTTTTTGAGTTACATAAAACTGTAGGTTAAATGTTAAACATCTTGACACAGAGTCAAACCCAAACCCTCTACGGATTTCACACAGGCCAAAACATTTCTCTAGATTTCAAAACATCTACCATTACTTCTTGAAAACATAGTATTTACATTATCCAAGATGTGAATAGGAAAACTTCTTCACGGAAATTACAACTTGTACATTGAAAATAAAAAACAACAGGGCTCATGCCTTTTAGGTCGAGGTTTATCCTCCCCAAGCCTTTAACATTTTATAAACCCTATTCGACGAAAAGACAAATTCTCAGACATAAGCACAAGACATCGAAACACATACATGAAGGCCATCACTTCCATCTAACCAGATATACAAGGTAGCCTCTGAGGCTTACCGGTCTATATAGCAGCAACCAACTATCAAAACCTAGACTGGAGAAGCCATCGAACTTTTAGACCTGTAATCATATATGAGATGTGGTCAAAACTAGGTTAAAAAGGATTCAGTATTGACAAAACAACAATTACTGCATTTACATTTGAGTATGGAAGTTACAGGGTTGGAGTTCGAAGAACATTACCTTCAAAACATGAACACCCAATGTGTGCAACTGCAACTTGTTTTACACCGTCGAATGCCCAGAAGGAGGAAACCCCTCTCATTTCTTTACCACTGCATTGATTTGGAAATCCGAGTATCATATCAACCACCCTGAATCTTTTAAAAACATCGGTTGCCATAAATCAACATGACTATATAAGCTCTCAGGCTATTCAGCTGGTCACGGGTTCGAGTCATGGGATCTCCACATAAAACTTGTTGACAGAACCCTGAAGGCTCTCGGCCTATCGACCTTCTCCTCAGAGCCACTATCACTGAATGACAAGGGAACAATTAACACAATAAACATAGTGGAGGTAGGGTTTATTCTCAACCATCGAAACCCTGCTAGATCAACGGTGGAGATCATCGGGGAAAATTTCACGTATACCAATCAATCAACCATATTAACTGATCCATCATTACCTCAGTTACGAAGGAGCCAGCTCAGTTAACCCTTGAACCAAACACTTACAGTTCATCGCAAGACTTGAAACGCCACTACAGTATCACGTGCTTAAGCCCACTACACTATCCACGATGGAACTCCACTGTCTCGATAGTTGTGAGTATTCAATGCCTAGGAAGCACCAATACCTACCAGCATGTTACATTTATTAACGTTCTCATCACACTTTTATTACATTACGCATGTTATATGGTGAATTCATGATACTTGACCTTGTAATAACATCTTATGGTGGGTTAAGGTGTATATAGTTGTATCGCTAGGAGTATGTATAGTGTTTTTATGGGGTCATGTGAATTGCACACACCTTGTAACCTATGACTTTATTTCATAGGATTTTTGTTTATACATTTATACATATTGCAATATATAACAAAGATAAAACATGGATTTGCACAACATCCATAAGTTAGCCAGTGATTATGGCATAGTTACAATAATTCCTAGAATAGAATAAATCAAATCTTGTATGAAATTCTTAGGCTCTATATAAGAGAACGTAAGTCATTATTCACCTTAAATGCTTTTAGCCACTACAATTTAGACTTGGGATATTGCTCACATTCTGCAATAAGAACCTTTCTTTTACAATAAAAGGTGTATAAAAGTAGAAATTTATGGATCCCATTCTTGACTAACTTAATAATAGATGGTACAGAGATTTTATTCAGTACTTATGAATTTGAATCTCTTATTCATTTATTAGGCTATTTGAAGATCTCACCTTTAGCACTTATCACTTAGGGACTTTTAATTCATTAAGACATAGGAGACACAGAAAACTGTTTTAGAACCTTTGAGTTAAATGTTGTAACCACCTTACCTGTAAACTGCAACAAAGAATGAATTCACATGCTCTAGCACGAATGCTAAGTAAGCCTCGGGATGTCCGTAGGACACCTTCATTATCAACAAAAGTACATTAGTTAAAAATAGTTAATTCATCAATTATAGCATCAAGATTAGAATCTTCATAAAAGACAGCCGAGTTTGAATAACATCAAAGCATAGATTTAAAAAACATCTAGTTGCAAACTTTGCATCTTAAAAACCAGCATGGTATTTAGAATAGCAGTACAACTTTATACATTAATATCTTCTACACAGTTAGAATAGACATTAATTGTTATGTTAAAAAAATTTTAAATTTTTGTGATTTTTTTTGGGATGTTACACATTTAGTGCCAAATGTGCTGGAAATATCCCTAAAGATGGCATTACCATGCTAGAAAGAACACCACAAAATACCCATGCATTTCATCTAAATAGTAATTATGTTTAAAAATTAAAATAATAATTTTATAACACATCAACATTCAAATGAATGAATGATTACAAAATTGTTTATTATCGAAGGGAAAAGACTTATTCTTCTGAACCAATAAATTCTGAGACTGAACCTTCATATTTACATATAAAGTTTGTAAACCAAAAATATAATCCTCTTAAAAGATGTTATAAAACACTATCAATCCTCTTCTAAGATGTTCTAAATTTGCAATGCTATAACATTTTCCTTTCACCATGGAAATGCTCTTCAAGCTTTGATATCCATTCTTCAAAGCCATCTGAAAAAGATGTAAGGAAGTATGGAAATGAGTATAACTTTTGCTAATTTTATCTAGCATTACAAACAATAAAAGCATTGAAGTCTTCGCATAGAAATGAAACTCCAAATCATGCATGTTTCAAGCTTAAAGTTTTTAAGAATAACCAAGTTTGCAAGTTTGAAATTCTCACCTTCACTATCTCGTCTAGCAGCTCTATCAAGTACATCATCAAATGTTTGTATCCTTCTAGTGCCTTATGTTGGGCGAGGAAAGTGTGCAGAACTAGATGATGTGTAAGAGCGCTTGTGAGTGACCATCCTTTCCAAAAAATCTTTCCCACATTGTAGGGTATTCCCAAATCCATCTTGCACTTGTTGGAAATATGGAGCAATCGGATGGTCCAACCCCAAAGTGGTAGATGAAAATGATGTTTTGAATTCATTGGCATCTTCTTCCATGCATTTCTCTAGGAAGCGAAGATGTGATTCTTCACTGGGAAACTACATAAGTGACTCGAAAATGTCTCGAATACGTTCTGAAACCCTTCCTTGGTCATGACTTGGATTTACATCAATGGAAGTAACCATCGAACCATTGACATTATTATCTACTTGGAAACAAAGAAAGAAAAATTCACATCAACATGAAAAGAGTGATAGAAAAATATGAAATAAACCAAGTTATGAAATTACTACCATGACAGGAAAATCCAAGTCATTTGCAACTCCAAATCCATCGTTTTCATCTATCTGGTAATGGCTACATTGCACCATATTAGACTACACCAACTACTATTTATGATCTAAAACATTTCTATTGATCTAAATATGCATTATGAAATACTAAAAGTCACCTGATATGGGATTGTTTCATCAATTCCTATTTCTAACTCTTCTTGTTCGAACCTGTTTTTTTCCCTCATCGTGGTAACCTTAATGACATGATTGCACAAATATCCATTATTTTTCCAACTGTAATCACACATATCAAAGTTTGGACCTAATTGCCATACCATATATCTTTTCTCAATATCATGTTGGCTTTGCACCCATGCTATCGAAGGATTGAAGTGGTGTAGTGTAACATTATCTTCTGGAATAGATTGTGCTCTTAGACAAGATTGAGCTTCTATTTTCTCCACTCTATAATTTCTATGAAAACCATTTTCCTTTCTGCATTCATGCCACCAATAAAAAATGTGAACCATTGTTACCAATTCATGCACTAACCAGTCTACTCGACGATGGGAAGTTGATCATATTGACCTTAAAAATATATTTTTTAGGTGTGAATAGTATGACTCGTGTTCGGATATCCACATCATCTATTTCAGGATACATCATCTATTTCAGGATCCTTCATGATCTATTTCAGGATATGCAGAATCTAGTGCAGCTGCATGCACTTGCATGCATCCCAGTCACCAGTTTGATGCCTCCAGCACCTTATCCACCTTCTTCTAGCACCCGGGAGCCACTTACCACATAGTTTTAGCCCTCCTAAGCTGAAAGGCGCCCTCTTCTCACCTACTGCCAGAGAAGGGCGCACTTGTTCACCTACCACTGCAGATTCACTCCAGTTACATTCAGTTAGCTCCGATTCTCCCTGATTTGAGGCTAGTTTCACTCCTGACTGACTGTTTCACCTCCGATTGACCTCCAGTTCGATTAGGTGACTTGTTCTGACTCCAGTTAGCCTCCCATGCGCCCCCATTGAGCCTCCAGATCCTATATCAGTGCTACACACTTCAGTTACATTTATTACACTCAGTTAGACTCAGTTTGACACCTGGATGACTGGTTGTTGTGATTTATGAGCACCACCGATGATTTATGAGGACTCCTAGACAGAGTCAAGCTACTCCATTCTGTGATTCGAATGACCTCCTTAGGCAATTCGAATTGCTAAGTCAGTGTGACAGTTTGTATTGTAATTCATTCACCCTTTCTGGGATAGAGAGCACTGCTGCATGTTTTGCACAGTTTTGCACCATATTTTCTATGTTCATCTGTTGTGATTGATTTACTTGTTCATTAGATCTGCTGTGACTAATTTTACATGGTATCAGAGCCATGACAGGGACAAGATTTCTTTTCTACAGGTGTTCTACATGAAGAGAGAGCAATCTTTGCTCACAAATATATTTCAGCAGCGGCATGCAAAATCTCATGTGCATTCGCTCATGTGCATGCAAGGATGAAAACATAGTGTTTGTTTGTGTGTGATTTGCAGGTTTCTTACTTCCTCCATGTGCATTCGCTAATGCAAAGATGGAGACTTCTTCTTCACAAAATATTCTTACTCCATTCAACTATGATGAATGGAAACCAAAGATGATTGCATTCTTGAAGACACAATGTCTTTTTGATATGTGCATTGGTAATACAAGAGTTTTTGATTCCGATGAAGAGGAGAATGATTGGCTCAATGATTGTGACAGAGCTTTTGGAGCAATATGTCTTGCTATGTCTCCTTGTATGCGCTACCTCAGTAATACTGCTGAAAATCCAAGTGATCTATGGGTCCAACTTGACAGAGAATTTGGAAAGCAGGAAGAAGAGGATCATGCTAGCCTTTTGGAGAACAAGCCCAGTGAGATATCCTTATGTGTTCTTTCCGATCATGTGTTGGCCTCAACAATTGTTCAAGATGAAGAAGAAACTGTAGATTCAACACTCATTCTCTCAAAGTCTTCTATTTCAAATTCTGAGCAAGATAAACAAGCTCATACTCTAGATTCCAAAGAGGTTCTTGAATCCTCTCTTTCACATGAGTTTGTCGGCATGCGGAATAATGATCTACTTGATGTTTTGGAGGTAAAATATGATTTTGGAGGTGAAGCATTCGCCTTCCTTGATTGCATGTCTTCTATAAACTTATGTTCTATCATTTGCAAAGTTTCTCAAAGTTTTGATGAAGATGAAGAGCACTACCATTCGCTTGAGTTCAATTCTCATGCACTTTTTGCTGATTTTGGTTTTGATCTCACCCTTGTTGGTTCAAAGGAGATCTCAAGAAACCATTCATCTATTTTTGGAGCTGATTTAACTTCTATTGATAAGAAGTTCAAGTTTCAAGATCTATTTGATCCGATTGGAGCTATTCCTACCTCACTTGGTTCGAATCACAGGTTCCAGGATCATCCTCATATTTTCAGATTTGTTCTCACCTTTTTCGGTATGAAGAGCAAGTTCTTAAAGTCTCCACATTCGCTTACATCCACTGATGGAGAATTCAAGCACATGTTTTTGGAGCATGATCCATTTACTCCCAAGAGTAAGATACCTCCAGACATATCTACTTGATTTTGGAGCAATTAATCTTTTGGTGTACTACAGTCTATTTTGAGGGGGGGTATTTTTCCCATGAGGTTTTCCCCATTTCCTCGGTTTATTGACTGTTATTAGTTTTTGGATTATTGTATTGGGGTGACCTTTGGTCTTAGTTACCAGGGCCCCACATTATTTTTGTTGGCACATCATAGTCTAGCTTGAGGGGGGGTGTTCGGATATCCACATCATCTATTTCGGGATACATCATCTATTTCAGGATCCTGCATGATCTATTTCAGGATATGCAGAATCTAGTGCAGCTGCATGCACTTGCATGCATCCTAGTCACCAGTTTGATGCCTCCAGCACCTTATCCACCTTCTTCTAGCACCCGGGAGCCACTTACCACAGAGTTTTAGCCCTCCTAAGCTGAAAGGCGCCCTCTTCTCACCTACTGCCAGAGAAGGGCGCACTTGTTCACCTACCACTGCAGATTCACTCCAGTTACATTCAGTTAGCTCCGATTCTCCCTGATTTGAGGCTAGTTTCACTCCTGACTGACTGTTTCACCTCCGATTGACCTCCAGTTCGATTAGGTGACTTGTTCTGACTCCAGTTAGCCTCCCATGCGCCCCCACTGAGCCTCCAGATCCTATATCAGTGCTACACACTTCACTTACATTTATTACACTCAGTTAGACTCAGTTTGACACCTGGATGACTGGTTGTTGTGATTGATGAGCACCACCGATGATTTATGAGGACTCCTAGACAGAGTCAAGCTACTCCATTCTGTGATTCGAATGAACTCCTTAGGCAATTCGAATTGCTAAGTCAGTGTGACAGTTTGTATTGTAATTCATTCACCCTTTCTGGGATAGAGAGCACTGCTGCATGTTTTGCACAGTTTTGCACCATATTTTCTATGTTCATCTGTTGTGATTGATTTACTTGTTCATTAGATCTGCTGTGACTAATTTTACAACTCGATGGCCCCATTTGTTTCTTGTCCAGCATGCTTTAAAGTGCGACAACATTTTTCCTACATTCCTGATGAACATCAAAGAATACCACTTAATAACTAGAAATCATGTTAATAGGTAAAATATAGTAGAAATATGAATTGAAATCTAGAAGTGTGTGAAATTCAAAAATATAGTAAAATTCTCATAGCACTTGGAGATTATGGATAGGCTAGTCATTAAATAAAAATATCTATGATATTATAATATGAAGGAAAACCTATTATGTCCAACCATTATGCTCGAAAGTACTCAACAAAGGCATTTTCTTCTTTGAATTCATTAAGAAATCTATTGGCTTCCTCAAGATCATAATCTCCATTTATTTGGTTGTGCATAATGTCACGTAAACGCTTAAACATGGAGCGCCTTGTAGTGTCATCTTTAACTTTCATCACAAGATTTTTTAGCCACGCCCTTCTGACATGCCAATTGCATAGGTAGACTTCACATTGAAATGTCTCCCTGTTGAATAAATATGTTATACACTGTTAAAAATATATGCCTATTTATATAATGTGTCTTTAATATTGTATGCAACGCTTAATTTCAAGAAATGGAAAAAACACACCCTATTAGCTATATGTACCTAATTGCACCAATATCTGCCGCTGCATCATCTACCATGAATGCATTCAATTTCCATTCCAACATACCCATGCGTATTTTAAGAAGTAGAGTTTCCATCCATCTCACAATATCTGAGGTCATAGATCTTGACATGATGACCCATGCAACTGGAACACCATTATGTTGGGAATCAAATACCAATAATGTATAAAGTTTGAACTTCATACAATTAAATAGGACATCAGTTACATGCTTGAATTATACTATAAATAACAAATGATAGTAAGAAAAAAAAATCTATGATATATAAACGTACCTTAAAGCGATTTGTTCCAAATGTAGAGTCAATTGCTAATATAATACCATGACCATATTTCCTCATCCATTCTAGCTGTAATGGTTTTTGTATGCCTAAAATGAATGGAATGTGACCCTCATCATCTATGGTTTTATCAAACTCAGAGTAGTAGAACACTTTATTAGGATTTACAGCTTGCCATATACGCACACTTTGGGAGTCATTCTTATCAAACATATATTGGGCATGTTTTAATTTTCTCTCTATATTGCCAATGTCATCACGTGAGAGAAAATCATTTCGATCAAACTCAAGTTCGAAAGAGGATACTTTCTCATGCACTAGTTCATGATGTTTTTGATGTACACATTTAACAGACATCCCCAAAAGCAAACATATTTCTACCCATTGAGATAGTTTTTTGCTAATATGAGGTGCATGGTATGCCCTTGTGCCTACAAAATCGTCAGTCTCTTGTCCATGACAAGGTTTACCACCAATATCTCTATGATTCATCTCACTATAAGTGATTAGGAAGAATTTTGGTGCCTTCTTGAGTATGCAGATGCTAAAATGACAAAGGCAACCATGTCTTATATGATTACGAGTTGGACAACTCCCCTTGCCATGCTTAGGCACTTTGTATACATCAACAGGTAGTTTATCAATCTTTATGTGGTCATTTGTCCCATACAAACACCAAAAGCTGCAAGCAACAACAAGATATTAACACTTCATACATCACAATATTTCAATGCATCAATTGTTCATGTTGCAGCTAATGCTTTAATATCAGCTGGTTTCTAGAAACTTGTATATAGAATGCGAATATAAGTAGTATTCTTTGCCCCGAGAGTTGTTTTTTATGGGTATTTTTTTATGTTTAAGGGCTGTTTTTTTATGGTAGTTCTTGGTATTTTTAAACCAACAACAATACTCTTCTACTTTCAACAAAATAAGATCCATCTAAGGGTGCCTACCCAACAGTAATTGAAGATTTCATGGGATTGGATTTATAACATCGAAAACCATTATAAGAAGCTCAAGAAGAGAACTGCTTTGACAACCCTATCAACACAATTGAAAGATGGTTTGGGACAAAAATGAGATCATCCTTAAAGCAAATAATTTTAGGCCTCCTCAAACACAAGCATAATCAGACTTCAATACTTGTTGCTTGTAGGTGTGGTTAGGCCCTTTATCCAATAATCATATTGTGGTTATCTTATTGAATATAAGAGAGTCAAGAAAAATAGAGAAAAACTCACATTATATACTCCTAGGTGTTGTCGATTCTATGCTTTTGATTTCTAGGATTTTCATTTTCATTTTGTGATTTGCTATTGTAACTATTTTGAAAGCTTGTTGGACACAATGGGTTATTGGTCTCCCCGATAATGAACTCTTTATACCTATTTGATTTGATCCAGGAAACAACATTCCCTTCAACCATATTCTAGTGTAAATCAGAAGCATAAAAGTTTATTTTTTCTGGGTCTTGCACCTCGAGAACTAGAAGTTGTTTCCATTTCAAAACCATCAAAAAGGCCAAAACAAGCATACAATCAGTGAAAGAGAAAACCAAAAATAAAAAAACAAAACAAGTTGTAGTTACATTCATACAGACATTGGGCACTAGTGACCATTGAAGACTAACCATCCACATCATACTAACTAAAGATACCCGAAAAATGGAAAAACAATGAAGCCCAGAGGAACTAGAAACCCGAATTAGAATTATTATTAGAATGCAGAGATGGGTGCACCCTATTAGAATTATGTTGGTTGTTATGTTGCAAAGAGGCCATGATCCTAATACAATCACATTGAGAACACTTATAGATGGACTATGCAAAGAAGGTAAGCTCCAAGAGGCCAAGAAACTACTATATGAGATGTTAAAAAAGGTTATAGTCCCAATGTCATTACATACAATACTCTGATTGATGGTCAATGCACTATTAGATGGGCTCTGCAAGGAAGGACAGTTACAAGAGGCCACCAAAATGCTTCATGAGATGTTGGATAAGGGGTATACTCCCAATGTGATCACATACAATGCTTTTATTGATGGTCTCTGCAAAGAAGGCAAGCTTCAACAAGCTCTTGGGTTGTTAGATGTTATGGTGCAAACAGGCCATTAGCCTAATGGAATCACATACAATACACTTATAAATGGGTTTTGCAAAGTTGGTAATCTGGAGAAGGCTGGGAGGCTCCTTCAGGACATGTTGGAGAAGGGTTGCAAGCCTAACCTAGTTAGCTATAATACATTTATAGATGGACAACGGATGGGATGAAGGTCTATGAATATCCAAGTGTCCCACTTGGGAGTTGATTTCCATTTACACAAAAGGGAGCTTCAACTCTCTTGAAGCTCAGTAG
This sequence comes from Larix kaempferi, assembly GCA_027924585.1. Classification (NCBI taxonomy): domain Eukaryota; kingdom Viridiplantae; phylum Streptophyta; class Pinopsida; order Pinales; family Pinaceae; genus Larix; species Larix kaempferi. Next base: position 7,662,304 of record BSBM01000502.1, read on the forward strand.
CTTTCAGAAATAGAACTGGTAACCTACAGAATGGGATGTTGTAATGTTGTAACTCCTCATTGGACAGTTCTAACTTCTAAGCAAAAAGACTTAATACATTATGTTACTCTACAACAATATCCTACATTCTCGTGGTTGCACATTATTTATTGGAGATACTATATTGCAAAGAGATTTTCTAAAATATGATAGTGCATAGGTTCTGTTGTTATGTATATAATTTTTTTTTTCATACAGTTGTTTACACTATGCAGCGATAATCTTTAGCATCGATAACTAATCTATGTACTAGCATTCAATGTTGTTTATAATAGGTGCATTAATAACACCTTCGTGAAGACTAAATATGAATAATAGTAATTAAAATGAAGACTTAAAATAAGATAGTAAGAATATAAACGTCTACCTCAGTTTTCCACAAAATGTTTTGGGCCTGCAATAAAAGTTAGCAAGCTATAAGATACTATAGATTTAGTAAAGAGCAACATGTAATCTGTACTCAAAACATGCATACATTGTCTGACTAGTTTAACTTTACTCACACAAAGGGGAGAGTGTGCCCATTGGATTTTTTGCTACATTCAGGTTCTTTCATATCCACGTCTTCAAAAAAATTCAAGGTAGATTATCTTTAAATAGTCTATTAAAAACCATTAACAAACAAATTAGGTATAGCTAAATGCCCTTGAAACTTTGCATATTAGACTTGTAGATTTGGATTTGAGAACATATTTATGGCTGATATAATGTAATGCATGCCAAAAGCTACATCAAAGGTTGGAAGTAAGCCTTAAAAGTGAACAGGAAAATATCCATCAAAATCTATATAATTTCAAATGGAAACCAGTAGTAATTATAATCAAGGAATCTACATAACTTCAAATGTTGCAACCAGTTTTAAAACATGAATACAATTTGGAAATAAGTCTTAAATCTGAACTCAAAAATATCCATCAACATCATTATGTCATTTTAAATGGAAACCAATAGTAATTATAATAAAGGAATCTACATTGATAACTTCAAATGCTGCAACCAGTTTAAAAACATGAATACATTTTACATGCATTATATTTAAACAAAACTCATAGAAGATCATAGAAGGCCAGAACATTTACACTAAGGGGAATGCTACATGCCCTAGTGAGCAAAAGACCTGATTTAAAGTATAATTTCAAAGTTCGAATGGTGATATCTGAGAATGACATCGGCATTGGTATGGGTGAATGGGTAGTGCATAGCATAAGAGGAGTTGTTAAGGAGACGGTATATTTTCTGTTACTTTTGTACTTCTAACCCTAGAGTAACAAAGTTTCACTTCTTGGGTCAATCTGTTACATGCAAGGTTTTATTATCTAGATAATTGAGCTTCTTTATTGTTTTGTTTGTGCAATCACTACCTGTAGGTGGACATTGAGGCAACAAAGGGAGGACTCGATTATTTGGTGCTTCTTTCCAAGTTAGAAGTTGAATCACTTAGCAGAATAATTTCAGGAATATTGCAAGTTTTGTAGCTTCAAGGCTCATTAGGTCAAACTACAAAAGATGAACTCAGTAATATTGGTAATTTTTTTTTAAAAATTTCTGCCACTTCTATAATTTTTTTTTTTGTTAATTACAGTCCAGTGCCAAAGGAAATACCATTTGTGTTTTTGGTAAAGTTTCTAACATAAGTTGTATTGATAGCTACAAAATCTTGTTTTCTTTTTAATAAATGGTTTAATGTGATGTGCAGGAAGTGGGAGCTTGGATGGGGTTATTACACCAGATAGGTTTAGGCAGAGAAGCAGCATTGGTAGTGTCTCATGCATGCCCTTTTATTCCAATGTGGAAAGTTCAGGAAAATCCCTAGATTACACAATCACCAGGTTAGAACAATCTATTTCGAAGTCTCAAGATATATGTACAACCTTAAGTAGGAAATTGCTCAGGCATCCTAGGGAGGCTGAATATTTTGTTGAGAGTGATCACAGAATGTCTGCTGAGACTTGCACGAAGAACATTGAAGATCTTACAAAACACCTTGAGAAGATGAAAACATTACTATCTAAGATATGAAATGAAGTTTAGTGGAGGTGCTTTTAATGTTTTAGGCAATGTGTTGTAATATAAATTGAGTGATGCATCGATTCTTTTGTACATATTAGGAGGCTACATTTAGATGGCATAAAATACCAAGTTAGGTGATAAGTACTATTCCTCTCTATCGTTATTGTTAAAATGAAGAGAGAAAAATCAAAGGCTAGAATTCTGTGTGTGCAGTACACAAGCAAACTAAAGGAAAAAGTGTCGATGGTGCATCAAATCCATTGTTGGTGTCAGTAGTTACAATGTTGGTTTTTCAGTTTTAGACTTTTGTCGCTCTCATCTCATAAGGATATAACTGCTGGATCTTTCCTAGTGCCATATGATTTTGACAGACTATAGGTAGAGAGAATTCAGTTTCATGGCACAGAAATAAGCGATTTAGACTAGATAAACTGTGCAAAGCTTATTTTTGGTAAAATAAGTGCATAATCCGGTCTTGACTAGGAGGTTAACTATATTCACCGTGCAATGAATAAGTGGCACCAAGGATGTGAAACTACTTTTTAGTGTTGAACAATTTTATCCTTAACATGGAGCCTCTCAAATCATGGTGATTATTTTGGAGATAAAACAAACAAGGAAACATATTTAGTGGGATTTTTATGTCTAAATAAAGCTAGGAGCCTTTAGTCCCTAAGCACGGTGTCCATGTTTCTGCTCCTTATTGTACCTTGATGTTGGAGAACCAACATGCTTGGTTAAAGCAGATGCGGATATGGCAGTTTCAAAGAAATATCAGTTTGTGCTAGGTGTATGCTACAAATGTGATGTCCCAACCGAATTGTTCAGAGCAAAACTTCAGACATTTTTTTTCCCTGCTGGATGCTGTTAACAGTTAAATATGTCATTGAGGGCTACAAATTCAATAAAATTAATCACAGGAATTTAATTTAATCTCAGAACATTGAGATTACCCGCCCCTTTCCTTTCTCTGGTTTGCAGGTTTAAGAGTAGGATTTAGTAAAATTTAACATGTCATTCTTCAATACCAGAATTGGTCGAATAAGCAACTATACCCTTATTTATTTTAACCAGAAATGTAGACCTTTACTCTGATTCTAATATTATTAATTCTCCACACATTACATGTATTTTCATCACAGTAGGTCAATGCATTCGGCATTCAAGTAAACCAATAGATCCATGTACAACCACCACAGACAAGCTGTTAAACCGGTGGAGTGAAGGGTTCAGATTTAAACTTACGCTGTGAAATTCACTATGAACTTCAGTTGGTGATGAGGTTGATATCTGGTCTCCCGCAGAGTTGGAGTTTGATATCCGGTCGCCCGCAGAGTTACGGCTTAGATTTACAGTGAAAAAGACAAAAACAGAGGATATGAGTAGTGAAGGGGGCTTGATATTCAGTCGCCCGCAGAGTTACGGCTCAAAGTTACAGTGAAAAAGACAAAAACCGAGGATATGAGCAGTGAAGGGGGCTTGATATCCAGTCACCCGCAGAGTTATGGCTTAGAGTTACAGTGAAAAAGGCAAAAAACGAGGATATGAGCATTGAAGGGGGCTTGATATCTGGTCTCCCGCAGTGTTATGGCTTAGAGTTACAGTGAAAAAGACAAAAACAGAGGATATGAGTAGTGAAGGGGGCTTGATATCTGGTCGCCCGCAGAGTTACGGCTCAGAGTTACAGTAAAAAAGACAAAACTAGAGGATATGAGCCATGAAGGGGTGCTTTCATGGGAGGGGCGAGGGCGGAGGGGCAAAGCCTAGATTATTGAGCCTCCTAGCGGGGAAAACTATGATCGTAATTTTTTTTAAACTTTTGACTGGGATGGCGTGGCGGTGAGCCCGGTCAACAAAGTTAAGAAGGGAGCTGGCGGGCTAATCTTGAACATATAGGTGAGATAAGCTCAACCTTTAATAATACCATAATAATAATATAGTGATAGAATGTGCTTTAATAATAATAAAATGAAATAATGTGGAAAACAAAATTTCATTGACAGGTATAATGTCACAAATAACGTTCAATTTCTTAATTTTGTAAACTATGTATAAATTTAATTGAAAGAATCGTGGCGGGTTTGCGACGTGGTATATACTTAAGAATTCGGTTTTGAAGCTGCGCTAGGGTTTGACCTTTTCTATTCTTTGCACAAGTTTTTTTTTTCATTATAGCTTGAGGCTCTTCTCCCCTACGAGAACCGAATTCTTCTTCTTAACATTTAGAAGGATTTCTCTAAAGGATTTCTATGAGTCTTCTAATGTCATCATTTCTATTTCCCGTGGCTTCAGCGCCAACCCTAAACTTTGAAGTCGAAGCTAAGCAAGCCTCACGTAGATGGCTAGTAGGGGCTGCCAAAAATGTGGCAGCCGCCTCCGGGGTTAGCATGTGCTGCACTTTCCTTAGTCCTGCTTGCATTATTGCGGACTTGATAAGTAAATCTATCTTCAGATACTGTCGCTAAATGTCTGATAACTGAGGAAAATAAATTCTCAATAAGAGACTTCAAATTCAATCATATGTAATCATCTTTCTGTTTTGATGATGATTCCCATGCCGTCAATGTTGGAAGGCAATGTTTTACTGTTTGAAGATAGACATATTCCTTTTACAATATTAACAAAAATGTGGAGGTTCCCTTCCCTTTTAGGGATGATTGTAGTGAATTCCAGTTTGAACGGCGCCGTAAATCTCTTGGCTCCTTTAGATAGAATAAAATGAAAACTACATAGTAAAAAGGTTCCTCCTATTGTTGTTTCGGACGAATTACCGTCAATTGAAAAGAAAACCATGCTATTCTATAGTAAACTGATGCTTGTGTATATATCCACATACACTGGTTGCTCCAATTATAAACAATTAAAGGAGCTTCTCAAAAGGAAGATTAAAAATTCACAAATTTGTTCTGTATTGAAATACTACAGAATAACTAAATGACTACTCTTCTTGGTAGTCTCCTTAAAACTGCAGAAAAAAAAAAAAAAAACATTTGTTCCCATTTTTTTATCTTGGTTGGTACTAAGTCATCCTTGATAGATAGTGGATTCCAAGTCTACAGTAGTATTCTAGCTCCTCGATCTCGGTTTGTCGAGAGGCCAAACCTGCCGGGAAGAGTTTGATGTGATTTTAGCTTTATAGGTTGATTGTTATGAATTCAAGTTGGAGGTCGTGGGTGAAGTTCCAAAGCCTCATTATCATTAATGATAGTTAGTTAAGAAATTTATCATTATCATGATAGTTAGTTAAGAAATGTAATATTTCACTTGGAGTTTGATGTCAACAAATGCCATCAATGATATGAAGAGAAGTGCTCAGAGGATTTCTTTGATATAATAAACTTTAAAATAAATTATATTTTTAAATTATAAATTTAACTAAATTTAAATTAGATATACAAAATATATAGACCATCAGTTAAATAACAACCATTTTTAATTATCTTATGAAATATTTTTATATATATGGTATTTTTAATTTTATATTATTTATTTAATATTTGGAAGTAAAACCCTAAAATAAATATCTACATTAAACTTATCTCATATAAAAAATATCTACATTAAACTTTTCTCATATTCTTGTAATTTAGGAAATATAAACACCAATAACTAAATTATAAATAACAACCATGTAGATAAAAGTAACCGATAATTATCTTAGGAAATATTTATATATATATATTATTTTTAATTTTATAATTATTTATTTAATATTTGAAAGTAAAACCCTAAAATAAATATCTACATTAAAGCTTTTTCATATTCCTGTAATTTAGGAAATATAAACACCAATAACTAAATTATAAATACCAACCATCTACATACAATGTAGAGAAGCGTAACTAGAGCTAAATCTGATTTACCTTTCATGTTTTTTCATTATTTATTTTCCTTTTATTTTCTTCAGCTTACAGATATCAACAATGAGCATGCGCGGAAGACAGCCACGAGCAGGGTGAGTGAATCTTTCTCCGGTATTCCATTATTTTGCATTGGCTTTGTTAGTCTGAACTGAATTTCATTTGCAGGGCCGATTTTGTGTATTCTTTATCATGAATAGGCCCGATTTTGTGTATTCTTTACCCTGAATAGGGTCGATTTTGTCATTTCTTTACTCTGAATGGATTTTTCAGAACGAAAGGATTTTAGTGAGAAGCCTGATGTCAAAACCATGTGACTCCTGCAGCGTCCTGCTAGAAAATATTCAGTCTCTTCAATTTTCGTTGTCAGCGAACCTGATTTTGGTGGAACCTTCCAGATTATACCGGTTAGGTCACTTTAGTGTAGTGAAGAAATTTAAATAATCAATCCCCATCCATTTTCCTTCCTGTGTATCTTTGTTCAGTAATGTCGGATTACTCCATTAACAACGCAATAATTTGCTGCATTTACAAGGTGAATATTGTATCTCTTTTATTGTACGCGAAAAAGAGGGATTTTTGTGGTTATGATGCTGATGTATTTCTTTACCTTTGGTTGCGTAATTTTTTAACGTTAGGTGGTTTTCGATAATGTAGTATTCCGTTTCTCAATTTTGAATGTCTGCAAGAGATAATTAGCAATCTTTTCATGGCTGAGATGCCGCAATGGTATGTTGCGTAGATGACTAGATTTCTGACAATTTTTTATTACTGGTGGATGGCCACAGACTGCGTCGAAAGAGGCTAACGCTGAGTGAAGCTTTGGGATATGTCAAGGAAGTCAAAGAGGAATTCAAGAATACTCCAGAGAAATATGACGAGTTTCTTGCGGTCATCAAAGCTTTACAGGCCCAAAGGTACCTCTTGTTATAAAGATTAGCAATATCAATCGGTTCTTTCCTTTTCTTCTCAACCAACTCTAAATTAATGACTATTCTTATGTCAATTCTGTCTGCAGGCTTGATAGAGCTGATGTTGTAGCTTGACTGAGATATTTATTTAAGGGACACCAATCTCTAGTTTTGGGTTTGGATACTTTCCTGCCCAAAGATTATGAAATTTCATTTCCTGCCGTGGAAAACCCAGAAGATCAAGAGCTAAACCATAACGAAGCCGACAAGTTTTTTAACAAGATCAAGGTATTGCATATGGCATATTAACGCTTTAACATTTGAAAGCTATGTTCTATTTAAGACTTAGGTAGGCCATTGATAGTTTGAAATTCAAAGCTATCTTGTTTAAGAATCTTTTCACTTGTAATTTATCATTTTCAGACACGGGCTAAAGACGCAACAGAATTCGAGACTTTTTTGCGTTTACTGGATGAGTATAAGATTGGAAGCAAGTCTTTGTGTGAATTTTATCTAGAGGTAATTTCATTGTTTTACAAAAATGGGAATACAAATGTTTATATTATTTTCATTCTCACACGCTGTTCATTTATATTTGTATTTGCAGTTGGAAGAATTGTTTAATTATCAGCCCGATCTAATAGAGGAATTTAGAGACCTTCTACCTTCTGGAACCCCATTCCTAAACCCCATTTCCAATGTGTCGGCTTCGGCGGGACCATTTTCTGGACGCATCGTTGGAGTAACTTCCGTTGGGCATTCACAGTTAGAAAACGTGTTGAAGGTATGTTATCATATTCTTTATGCTTAATTGCTTTGTGTTAATTACAAATTATGTAGGTTTCTCATATTGGCTGACCTCACATCTCTTTGGTTTTCCAACAGAAAGAAAAACCAGTTACCTCACAGAATAATTTGGTTCAGAGCATCATTGTTATTGGTAATGAAAAATGGAAATATAAAGGGATCAAGAATGAACACGGGATTAAAAAGGAGGGAAATGATCGAAAAAGAAAACTAGGAGTGAAAGGAGCAACGGAACATAAAAGCGCATAGTACAGATAGAGAATTGGATGTCATATATTTAATTTTTCTACTCTTAAATTGTGATTGTTTTCCCCGATGGATATGACATTGATTTATAAGAAATGGAAACATAATTGGAATGCTGAAATTTTTTACTCTTTATCGTTTGAGGCATGTTTGTTAATGTAATTACTTCAGTTAACATTAGTTTCTATTTTTGACATTCAGTCAATAAATGTAACAGCATGCTTTGCATGCATACAAAAGTTAGGTTAAAGCTTTTAGGGTTTTCTATAAGTGTTTAAATACACATTACCTTCTTGATTGTAACACATCAATTGATCTCCGCGTTTATGAATAAAGATTGAAGAGCAGTAGCTCATTCCGCATTATCTTTGTTCAGAAATGTACTTTGCCAAAAACTCTCCCAAATTTAATATGAGAGGAATTAGAAGTAGAAGTAATCAAATCCATCATTCCAACTATCAAATCAATGTCATATCCAAAGAGATACACAATCATAGTTATCATCTTTCTAGAATTTTTTCATAAAACATAATTAAGCAATCAAATTCATCATTCCAATCATAGTTTCAGATTAATATTTTATTTGCATTATAATTAATTAGCTAAATGCTTTCTTCTAAATTTTTGTTTTCAAATAACAATACAAATCAACCTTTGCATTTCCTCTCAAATATTTTCTTGTGAAAGGGTAGGTTTTTGGCTGGTGGTGGATAATATTATTCATGCCTTTTGTCTTGAGCAAAGGTCAACATGGAATAAATGTAAAATTTTGTATCAATATTTATAGATTTGTAGAGATTAAAATAATAGTTTTGAATCTAGTGCATAGAAATAATTGAAAATGAGAGAACCAATTACATGTATAGAGGTTACAAGAATTGAGAAACAAAGAGTAGTGGTGGTTTAAACATCACATCAAGACAAAAAGGATTTCATAATGTGGCTATCCACAAATCAAAGAAAGATCATAAGTAAAGGGAAAATATCAACATCCATTACTTGTTTTAAAACCTCAATGCCTTGATTCAAGATGTGGCTATCCACAAATCAACGAAAGATCATAAGTAAAAGAGGAAAGATATCAACATCCATTACTTGTTTTACAACCTCAATGCCTTGATTATAAGCATTAAGTAGCATGCATTGGTTGTATTGATTATGATGTATTTTTCTAGTTCACAATCATAATAGTCATTTCATTGAGAGATATTTATTATAAGTTGTTTTTTAACATATTTAATTATATCTACCATATCTATGTGTTCCTTTTTCTTATCATTATTAGTAAAATGTATTTATCCACATATTGACATTGTTAAAAGTAAGGTTGATTGTCAAAATCCACACATTAGTTTGAGATTTAATTTTATGTTTAGCTAAAACTACTTTCAAAATTTAGATTGAGCATCATACATTTCGATTTGAACATAGTTAATTTGTGATTGATTTAATGATCCAATTTAGTAATAATTGCTTTTTTGAATGTGAATTCGGTTATTGAATGTAAATTGAATTTTGTTTCATAAAGAAGAATATTCATATAAAAGGAAACGAGAATGAAGATCTATGAAATGATATTATGGAGGTGTCTAGAGAAGATCCATGAGTTGATATTATGAGGATATTAATATGGAGTTTTCCTCAACTTTCATGTTATTGTTTATATTATTTATATTAACTATAAATGGAATGGATTACTATCTTAACAGAAGAGACATTGCTATTTCACTTAGCAATAAAAAAACATATGGAGCTATATGTATGGAGAGTTAAAGCTCTAATGGTGAGAAGAAATAAGCTATAAGAATAATGTCATGGATTGGAGATTATTTCGAGTTTATTTCTATATAGCAAGGAAAAGATGCATAACACTTATTATTTAAAAGTGAGAAATTCATCGAAAAATAACTAATGCTTTAATAGATAATTAATAAATAAAAATAAATTGAACAAAATTATCATTCTTTTAAAAAGAAAAATAATATTTGGTACATCTTTTATAAAAAAATTAAAAAAATAATATTTGGCAAATCTTTTATTAAAAACATTATAAGTGAGATTAAATTTCATCTCATTAGCAATTTATTACAAGAATTTTGAACTAAATAGTCCGTGTCAATATAAACCACTAATAGAGTAGAAGAAATATCTTAGAGTCGAGATATAAATTAGGAATATTTGAAATTTTAGATATAAAAAAGATTTTAATAAGTAGTTATTATTACTTTAATTAAAGTAAGATAAGTAGTTATTATTAGTTTATTAACGTAATATTGACATAGAGAAGAAGCTTCATAAAATAAATATAATTATTTTATTGAGTATTAAATTAAATAAAAATAAGAAATTAAGTTAATAGGAGGATATGGAAATAAGTAAATTAGTCTTTGTTTTGTTTTCAAATTGTTTTTTATAATAAAAAGATTAGGATAGTAAACTATTAAAAATGAACAAAAGTTCCATCTAAAGTATGAACTTGCCTTTCAAATTTGATTATTGATAAAAATATGAGCAAGTTACCTTATCAACTTGTTGTATATACTCTATACTATGTTGTAAAACAATTTTCAAAGGTTCATTCACCTAATATGCTCATGTACTAAAGAAAAATTGTGTTGAACTCGAAGTGTGACTAAGATATATTCACTATTTGAAATTTATTTGAACCAAGCAGCATGGAAATACTTGATGAAGAGATTGCAATACTCAACTCATACATGGATCGGATCTCATTATTATGAATTCTATGGTGGGGAGTTGGATGAAATGATATAAGTTGTCAAACATGCACAAATGAAAATGGAAATATAACAAAAGGTAATGCACGAATTTTTTCAATGAATATGTTGGAAAGGGAACATGTACTCCTTGTTAATTTAGTAACATGTGTGCTCTCTAGGAATGCACACTTATTTATATTTAACTAGTTCCGAGCCTCATCAAACCTCCATGCACTCACAATGGATTCCTCCACATTGATTTTGATGTGGATTTTTTCTATGTGAAAGTTTGTGCGTGTGTTAGAAACATGTCTATGTTTTCAAAAGTATTGTGATGTTCTTTCATGTGGCCAAAGCACTAAAAATCTTAAAATGTATGCACAAAATAGAAATCTATTATCCTATTAGATGCATCTTGGAGAAATAGTAGAGAAATTAGTCGATGAAGAGACTTTCATGCTTCCTTATCCGCATAATGACTAAATTCTAGTGTCTATTTGACGCCGAGATAGACTGTTGGTACATTATACTCAATCTTGTAATCCCTCATTCATGTATCTCATTATAACAACATGAAACATTTAATGCTTGGGGAACCTCGCTACATACTATAATCTATTTTAAAACTATTTTGTCCATGTAATATAGTTATGAATACATTGAAGCAATTGCCTTTAACATCTTGATACACAAAGCAAGCATGTCTCTAAATAACGATGTTGAGTCCTATAAAATTATTGTAGCAAGATAAGAGAATAATATTGTTTGGCCTTAGGTGTTACTTCATTGTTTCCATTAGGATGCTTAAACCATAATTAGAAAACTACTTTTTGACATGATTATATCACACCCTATAACATGTTGTTTGCAATGGTTATGGTACAAATGCTATCCTTTCATTGTTTTATTGCACTAAGGGAAACGAGATGCATTTTACAACCCAATATTGAAGAGATTGTAAAATCCATCCTACCATTATATCAAATTTGTTGATATCAATGAGAATAAAACTAAATAATTAAAAATAACCGTTAAACAAAAGTATGGAGACTTAAAGACCCTCTTTGCTTAATGGTAGAGATGATAAATGAACAATGTAACCATTGATGCCAGAGTATCATATTCTCTTTTTTATAGTGGGCATTTTCATTATGTTTGTCCATATTTTTCGAGTGTTTCATGTTTATCATTGATTTTGTAAAATCCACCTATAAATTAATAATGTATACTCTCTTCCAAATTGCATTTACTTATCTTGATACATGATTTATGATATGTTGATAAGTAGTTTATGATATGATTCCACACAGTTTATGATAATGTGATATTTGATGTGGTACTTTATTGTATAATATATTGTTAATTCATGATCGTCTTTCCTAATATATTACTTTAGTAGAATGCTTGGTGATATCATGGACTCTTAGCTCAATTGATTTGGTAACCAGCATAGATCCTTCTTAACCCTGTATCTATCAAACACCTAGAGGGATCCAATTTCTCGAGGTGTATTTCTTTTTTTTAATTTAAACTCAAGAAATTTGATCTCTCTTGATTGATAGATCCGGGTTTAAGTTTTAAGTTTTTATTTTATAAACGAACATCTATTTTTTAATTACTTTTCATAATATTTTATTTTATGAACCAACATGGATTTTTTTTAAATACTTTTCATAATTTTTTATTTTATGACTAGACATTAATTTTTTTAATTATTTTCTTACAAAGATTATTTTGTTACAAACGTACATCACGTTACAACATCTTTCCCATACTGAGCTCTACGGGCTATAGAGCACCTAAATCATTCATGTTATCAAGCATATTATTCCATGACAATGAATTATGATACATTCTATTCCAAAATGCAACTTTTGATATCGCGTTCTTTATATTTGAGAGGTACTGATTTTTATGGAATAATTCTAGAAAAGTAATGGTGTAAATTGTGTTGGTATACCTATAAACCCTAACCCTTGACCCAATAGTATCATGGGAAGTTCCAAAAGTGTCTATTATTTTTTATTTTTTTTATAATTAAATACTATATATGAGTAAGTATGGGTTCCAATATTTAATTGGTTCTTAATTAAGTATTGCATTCTATATCGATACACATGAATATGTTTTCAATTAAATTATTTCCCTTACACCTAGAAGGACATATATTAATTTTTTTTGGTTTCTCCATCAAAAATATAGAAGAGTAACACACATACAAAAGAAAACAATTTTATTATTATGTATATTTCTTTTCAAAAATACATTTAATATGTACAACTAAATTAAGTAGTCTTTCATCATGTGTCAATAGAGAAGTTATAATACCGATTGGGAAAAAAAAAAATTTAATTTTGTTTTTACTATATTGCTATACCTACAACAACTCCCCCTTCATTTTTAGCAAAATAAAACTCATCCCCCACCCCCTTACCCATTTAGTTAGAAACTTCTACCTACTTTTATCATCCTATCATACTTTTCGTTTGAGGATTAAATAGATAACTATATTTTGAGGAGAATTTTGGTTGGTCTTATTGGGTTTAACTTTATCAATGATGGGATCTTATAGATCATGCCTTGGAATCCAAACCACTTGTATCTATTATTGATTGGCCTCTTCTTTGGTTACTAGTTTTAGGATTTTAGCTTGTATTTTTGTTGTATGAGCTTAGATTATTGATGCACATATATGGATCTTGCATGCCATTATTAATATATATTTTCTGTTCAATGGTGCATAATATTGATTCATTCTCTTTTTATTAATGATTTTCTTTTTATTAATGAATTTTATAAATGAATTTTATAAGGTTTTTATACTTTTGATTTCATCGTAGTGGTTTCATAGTGGTTTTGCTTTATTGGCCTCTCCAAAATAGGTCCTTTCATTTGCCACCTAAACATTTTCCGAACGTCATCGCCCAATAAGTTGAGACAAATTTGTTGCAGTAAATCACTCTAGTATGATAGTGTGAATTTCATCAATTCAAGAAATTCATGTGCCGAAAGATGTAACTTACCCAAAAATTCTCTGGTAGAGGACTCCTCCAAAGGAACTGGGAAGTCAATACACTAGTTCGGGTCCTTTGAGTGTACCGAGAAACCACAAGCAGAAGAATCCTCAGCTGCATCCATGTCTCCAAGATTATGCACCTTTTCACAATCCTCACACAGGTGCCTAATGCAATGGCATTTTAAAAATCTAAATGGTAGTCCCCAGTAGTCTAACTATTGAATAAAAACCCCCTCCGACCACCTAACTTCAATTTCAAAAGGGATCCCTTCATTGGCGTAGATCTTAACCAGCATCCTAGGATTGCGTCATCCTTTTTCCATTGAGGTATCATCTTTGATCAGGATAAATTGACCAATAGAATTGGCAAATGCCATGAACGCCTAAAGGTTCCAGCAGAAGAGTGGAAACCCTGGTAATTTAATCCACAAATGCCTCCTCTTTAACTTTTCCTTCCATGGATTGAACAAAGTGTGCCATCTGTTTAAAACAAGGGATTCAGAACTATCCAACCAAAACCGAGAAAGGATTAATTGAAATCATCATCCAAAAGAAATTGGAAGTAAATCCATCCATTCACTAGCATTATAACCCTAAGTACATAATGTATCAAGGGTTTCGAGGAACTGTTCATCCACTCGATGATCTCATATCTGTTCAATCTTATATATATTCGAATCTTCCAATAAGAGCTCTCGATGAAAGATTTTGGACCATGTCCATGGTTACGTCCTTCCCTAGGACGCAAAGATGTCTCTCTTTTTGGGCTTTCTCAGTTTTTACTCGCCTGCTAGACATTGCCTTATCACCCCGTAATCTGTGGTGTGGCTCCGGTTTAGATAGATCTTGCCTTCATTCACTATATAGATTAGAAACCAAAAAACCTTGTAGCGGCGAGAAAGAGAGTGGTTTTGAAGAATACTTGTCTTTTGGAATAGGTGAGTAATACACCACATTCTGATTGGAGTTAACCCTAACACAGTTCACGGTAGTAGTTTTAGGTTTAATCGCCGCCACATCACCCCGACCTGAATCCTTTGCAGGTGAACACGTGTGTAGACTCCATTATGAGGTAAGGCAAGTGCCCCAACTCAACCAAACCATTATAGTATCGATCAAAACAATGGGTCCCAGGATGTGAGTACCAAAAGCCTAGAAGAGCCTAACCCCAATCCTGAAAACGAGAACCAAGAGAACTAAAATAAAACTGGAGGAAAAAAATATTTATTCCCATTTTTTATCTTGGTTGGTACTAAGCCATTTTTGACGGATAGCGAATTCCAAGCCTGCACGAGAGGCCAAATTCTTCGGGAAGAGTTTGATGTGATTTTAGCTTTAGAGATTGATTGTTATGAATTGCAAGTTGGAGGTTGCTGGTAAAGTTCCAACATGTCATTGTCATTAATGACAGTTAGTTAAGAAATTTATCATTATTATTAATGATAGTTAGTTAAGAAATTTAATATTTCACTTAGAGTTTGATGTGAAAGTACCATCATTAAAATGAAGAGAAGTGATCGCACCATTTCTTTGATATAATCAACTTTAAAATAAATTAGATTTTTAAATTATAAATTAGCTTCTTATAGACCACAAGTTAAATGACAACCTTTTCTAATTATCTTATGAAATATTTTTATATATATTTTATTTTTAATTTTATAATTGTTTATTTAATATTTAAAAATAAAACCTAAAATAAATCTCTAAAGTAAACTTTTCTCATAGTCTCTTAGGAAATATAAACACCAATAACGAAATTATAAATACCAGCCATCTACGTATACCAGCCATCTACATAGTATGTAGATAAGCGTAACTCATGATTATCTTATGAAATATTTTTATATTATTTTAATTTTAATTTTATAGTTAATTATTTAATATTTGAAAACCCTAACATAAATATCTACCGCAAACTTTTCTCATATTCCCGTAATTTAGGAAATATAAACACTAATAACTAAATTATAAATACCAACCTTCTACCTGCAATGTAATGTAGATAAGCTTAACTAGAGCTAAATCTGATTTATCTTTCATGCTTCTTCATTATTTATTTTTCCTTTATTTTCTTCAGCTTACAGATCTCAACAATGAGCATGGGTGGAAGACAGCGACGAGCAGTGTGAGTGAATCTTTCTACCCTATTCCATTCTTTTGCATTGGCTTTGTTAGTCTGAACGGAATTTCATTTGCAGGGCCGATTTTGTGTTTTTTTTTATCATGAATAGGGCCGATTTTGTGTTTTCTTTATCCTGAATAGGGCCGATTTTGTGTTTTCTTTATCCTGAATAGAGCCGATTTTGTGTTTTCTTTATCCTGAATAGGGCCGATTTTGTGTTTTCTTTACCATGAATAGATGTTGTGTTTTCTTTACCCTGAATAGATTTTGCAGAACGAAAGGATTTTAGCGAGAAGCAGGATGTCAAAACCATGTGACTCCTGCAGCGCCCTGCTAGAAAATATCGTTGTCAGCGAACCTGATTTTGGTAGAACCTTCCTGATTTTAGCGGTTAGGTCACTTTAGTATAGTGAAGAAATTTAAATAATCAATCCCCATCCATTTTACTGCCTCTGAATCTCAATCAGAATGTCCAGAAATTCATTTTCTTTGTTCAGTAATGTCGGATTGCTCCATTAACAACGCAATAATTTGCTGTATTTACATGGTGAATATTGTATCTCTTTTATTGTCGTCGTTAATGCTCGACTATTATCGCATTAGATGCAATGGCTACGCGAAAAAGAGGGATTTCTGTGGTTATAAAGCTGATGTATTTCTTTACCTTTCGTTGCATAATTTTTAAACGTTAAGTGGTTTTCCATAATGTAGTATTCCGTTTCTCAATTTTGAATGTCTGCAAGAGATATTTAGCAATCTTTTTCCGGCTGAGATGCCCCAATGGTATGTTGGCTAGATTACTAGATTTCTTACAATTTTGTATTACTGGTGGATGGCCACAGACTGCGTCGACCTTCCGATGGATCAAAGAGGCTAACGCTTGGTGAAGCTTTGGGATATGTCAAGGAAGTCAAAGAGGAATTCAAGAATACTCCAGAGAAATATGACGAGTTTCTTGCGGTCATCAAAGCTTTACAGGCCCAAAGGTGTGTACCTCTTGTTATAAAGATTAGCAATATCAATCGGTTCTTTCCTTTTCTTGTCAACCAACTCTAAATTAATGACTATTCTTCTGTCAATTCTGCAGGCTTGATAGAGCTGATGTTGTAGCCCGACTGAGATATTTATTTAAGGGACACCAATCTCTACTTTTGGGTTTGAATACTTTCCTGCCCAAAGATTATGAAATTGCATTTCCCCCATTGGAGAACTCCGAAGCCACCAACTTTCACGAAACCATCAACTTTACTTGCAAGATCAAGGTATTGCATATGGCATATTAATGCTTCAACATTTGAAAGTTATGTTCTATTTAAGACTTGGGTAGGCCATTGATAGTTTGAAATTCAAAGCTATCTTGTTTAAGACTCTTTTCACTTTACTTGTAATTTATCATTTTCAGACACGGGTTAAAGACGCAACAGAATACAAGACTTTTTTGCGTTTACTGGATGAGTATAAGATGGGAAGCAAGTCTTTGCGTGAATTTTATCTAGAGGTAATTTTCATTGTTTTACAAAAATGGGAATACAAATGTTTATATTATTTCATTCTCCATTATCTTCAGCTTATAAGGTATTCATTTATATTTGTATTTGTAGGTGGAAGAACTGTTTAATTATCAGCCCGATATAGTAGAGGAATTTAGAGACCTTCTACCTTATGAAATCCCATTCCCAAACCTCATTCCCAATGTGCCAGCTTCCGCGGGACCATTTTCTGGACGCATCATTGGAGTAAGTTCCGTTGGGCTTTCACAGTTAGAAAACGTGTTAAAGGTATGTTATCATGTTCTTTATGCTTAATTGCTTTGTGTTAATTACAAATTATGTAGGTTTCTTATATTGGCTGACTTCAGTTCTCTTTGGTTTTCCAGCAGAAAGAAAAACCAGTTACTTCACAAAATAATTTGGTTCAGAGCATCATTGTTATTGGTAATGAAGAATGGAAGTATAAAGGGATAAAGAATGAACACGGGAATAAGGCTGAGAAGAAAGGAAATGATCGAGAAAAAAAACTAGGAGTAAAAGGAGAAACAGAAACAATTTAAAAGCACATAGTAGAGAGAGTGAATTAGATGTCATATATCTATTTTTTCTGCTATAAAATTATGTTTTTCCATTAAGTTTGGTAAGTTTGGAACCATGACAGTTGTGATTGTTTCCCTTTATGGATATGACATTGATTATAAAATTATGTTTTTTTAGTAAGTTTGGAACCATGATAGTTGTGATTGTTTCACTCTATGGATATGACATTGATTTGATAATGAATGGAAGAATTTTTTTACTTCACACCTAATAACTCTCTATAGAATTTCATTGAGGCAAGTTGTTATCACAAGACATTCAAGAACATTTTTTTTTCTTCATGAAATCAAATTCTTCTGGTATGAATCTTATTCAGTTTATGTTTTGTTTTATTCTTAAAGTGTCAGTCGTTTTTAGTTTATCTTTTGCTTTATTCATAGAATATCAATTTTATTTAGTTTATCTTTTGTTTTATTCTTAAATAATTAGAATTATTTAATTTATGTTTTGTTTTGTTTAATTTTTTAATGTTATTTAAAAATGATTCAAGTTTCTAATAATAACTTCCTCAAACTGATTTCACTTTGCTTTGGTTTTGTTTTGGATTTTCAATGGAAAGAAAAATCACTTACTTTATAAAATAATTTGATTAAAAAAATCATGGTTATTATTAGTGCAAAATGCAAATATAAAAGGGAAAAGAATAAACATATGAATAAGGTTGAAAATGAAATTATCTTACAAGAAAATTAGGAATTAAAGAAGAAACATAAACAACTTAAAAGGGATGAGCCCATAGTAGAGATAGATAATTGGATGCCATATGAAATAAGCTGAAACTTTGATTGGAATGATGAATTTGATTACTTAATTATGTTTTATGAAAAAAATATAGAAAGATGATAATTATGATTGTGTATCTCTTTGGGTATGACATTGATTTGATAGTTGGAATGATGGGTTTGATTACTTGTAGTTCTAATTCCTCTCATATCAAATTTGCGAGAGTTCTTGGCAAAGTACATTTATGAACATCTTTTTAGTTTTCTTTATTTTTAAAAGTTTAAATCTTAAAATGTAAAATAAATAAGGTCATTCACTCTTAGAAAGGTGATTATTTCATTAATTAGATTTTTTTCTCCTACCCATGTTGTGTTTCTTTCTAAAGATCAATATATATATATATAATATTTTATTTGCATTATAATTAATTAACTAAATTTTTTTTTTCTAAATTTTTGTTTTCAAAGCACCATATAAATCAACCTTTGCATTTCCTCTCCAAATATTTTCCTTCATTGTGAAAGGGTAGGTTTTTCGCTCGTGGTGGATAATATTATTCATGCATTTGGTCTTGATCAAAGGTCAACATATTTTCCTTCATTGTGAAAGGGTACATTTTTCGCTGGAGGTGGATAATATTATTCATGCATTTGGTCTTGAGCAAAAGTCAACATGGAATAAATGTAAAATTTTGTACCAATATTTATAGATTTGTGGAGATTAAAGATAATAGTTTTTGAATCTAGTGCATATAAATCAATGAAAATGAGAGAACCAAATATATAGAAATCATTAAAAATGAGAACCAATTACATGTATAGAGGTTACAAGAATTGAGAAAGAAAGAGTAGTGGTGATTTAGACATCACATGAAGACAAAAAGGATTTGAAGATGTGGCTATCCACAAATCAAAGAAAGATCATAAGTAAAAGGAAATATATCAACATTCATTACTTGTTTTACAACCTCAATGCCTTCATTCAAGATGTGGCTATCCACAGATCAAAGAAAGATCATAAATAAAAGGAAAGGTATCAACCTCCATTACTTGTTTTACAACCTCAATGCCTTGATTATAAGCATTAAGTAGCATGCATTGGTTTTACTGATTTTGATGTGTTTTTCTAGTTAACAACCATACTAGTCATTTCATTGAGAGATATTTATTATTAGTTGTTTTTTAACATCTTTAATTATATCTACCATATCCACCCATTCCTTTCTTCTACCACCACTAGTAAAATGTATTTATCCACATATTGGCATTGTTAAAAGTAAGGCTAATTGTCAAAATCCACACATAAGTTTGAGATTTAATTTTTAGTTTAGCTAAAACTACTTTCAAAATTTAAATTGAGCATCATACATTTCTATTTGAACATAGTTAATTTGTCATTTTGAAATTTAATTTTAAGTTTAGCTAAAAGTAATTTCAAACATTAGATTGAGCATCATACATTTCTATTTGAACATAGTTAATTTGCCATTGATTTAATGATCCAATCTAGTAATAATTCCCTTTTTAATGTGAATTCTGTTATTGAGTGTAAATTGAATTTGTTTTCATGAAAAAATTATCCATATAAAAGGAAATGAGAATGAAGATCCATGAAATGATATTATGGAGGTGTCTAGAGAAGATCCATGAGTTGATATTATGATGATATTATGGAGTTTTCCTTTACTATTGTTAATATTATTTGTATTAACTAAAAATGGAATGGGTACTATATTAACTAGAGACATTGCTATTTCATTTAGCAATAAAAGCCATATGGAGTTATATGTATGGAGAGTTAAAGATCTTGTTAACACCCAAATTAACCCCCAAGGTTGTGAGAGAAGGCAATTCGGGGTAACCACTAACCACTTTAGATCTATGCTACTGACCCAGCATAGTCTGAGAGGGCTCTCAAAAAATCTATAGAAGACTGGAAATATTCAATAAAATTGCAGCCACAAGGAATTCTCAGATTTGATAAAAGACTGAAAACAATTACTGATAAACACACAGCCGCTTCGATCAAGATATTCTATTACAGCATACACAGAAGATTAGATTTCTACTGGAAACAAAATGGTTAAAAATTATTTGGAGAAAAGATCATAAGGAAAAACTATTGGGCAATGGAGTCAAAACATGAAACATAAAACAAATAACAGTACTATTGCATGAGATATCCAAACATAGGCAAGAAGGCTACTATCTCACAGTCAAAGAGCTTTTGTTTGATGATTTAGAAGAATGAGTAAACAATCCACTAATGTAGGGCAAATAATTATGAATCCTATATCAGTTTTAGCACAAAATCTTGTGGATGCTTGAAATGAAAGAAACAAAGCATACATTCAAGAAATATGTTCCAGTGCAACACTTATCCAAGCATGAGAGAAAAAATAGCATGAATTTAACAAAGCAGGAAAAAATCACATAAGAAAAGCAGATAAACAGACTGTAAGACCAACAACACATGAATCTCAGTCGAAATCAACCTCAGACACTGCAAATGTATTAAAGAAAATGTTTCAAAACAGAGTCGAGCTCCCCCCGGCCTCAACCAAAATGATTTTCCAACCTATTCTTCTTCTATTACATTTCTTTTATAGATCTATTTGGCCCTAGGGTAGATTTGTCCCAATAGGAAGCTATTACAACTGTATGGACACCTGCACAAGAAGATTCAACAACCTAGGAGTCGGTTCCAATCATTTTTGCTCATTTCCGGCCGTTGACTGCTGAAACTGCCTTCGGTGCCCCAACGGTATAACCCAAACGAAGGCACCTATTAAGAAAATGAAATGGGTTTTTGTAGTTAGGCTCGCACTTGACAAAACCCATGTCCTCATTTTCCCCAATTCTCCTCCAGGTGGCCGGGATCTGGCTTTGAAGCTAATGACTCATACAATAAACGTAATTTTTGGAAAATTACCCTCTGAAGATCTCATTGATTCTCCCAAACTAAGACACCTGTGTAAATTATTAGAGAGGTTATTGTAGATGGGCCCATTATGGAGAAAAACCTCTCTCAGTTTCTTGAAATTCCTCCCGGTCGGGCAAAGACAGCTATTGTAAAATGATGACTAAAACAGTAATTTTTGGTGAAAACAAGCCCGCTTTCATACAAAAATTACATAGAGTTTAGAATTTGTTTCTCTTTGTCTGTCAAAAATCCGACTTCTTATGGACCGTGGATCCCCTTTGCTTGCTCATCTAGGTTGTCCATTCTTATTTCAATGTTGACCTTAGCATTATTCAGCATTGTTTTATCCCAGTCTTAGGGGCCAATGCTTAAAATTTGCCTGATTTTCATCCTCATTTGGCATGTGGCCTAAGAAAATGAGACTTTGTTCGTTTCTCCATAGGTCTGGACCCCTCCAAATGTTTAGCACAATTCTGGTGCTAACAACTGGCTCCAACTGGGGATGCTATCCTCCTTGTGAGGTAGCAAAGAACCCCCGTAGACCAAGTGCCTGATCCATTGGGCGGCTCCCAATTTTGAACTGAAAACTGTGCTCTGACCTACAATTGAAATCTGTAACCTACTAGGCCCTCCTGATCTTGCAACTGAGCTCATACTTCCACTGAAAAGTCTCTTCCACATGCTCTTGTAACAATTCGAGTCCCTCTTCTAGAAAACCCAGAAGAAAACTTCTCTGCATATGCTCTGAGTATTGTTTGAAAAATATTGAATAAATCTAACAATGTCCACTCCCTGGCTTGCACATTTTAAAACTTCTTCTTTTGTTTGAAAGCAAAATCTCGAGAATAGCAGTAGCAGGTACTGAGAGCCTGCTAGCTTGACATTTCTCTCACATACACAATTCAGCCTCTGCAAACCTAGAATGCACACAAGAGAACCGCCTCAATGGTTATTTAGAAATCCTTATTACTTTTACTGAACTTGGCGATGTATCTGAAGAAGCCATTATACATACCCACTGGTCCCCACAATCTAATCTTCTACAAGATTCAATAACAGGAGAGAACCTTCTCTTGGTTGCTCTCTTGTCTTAATAGATAGCAATGCTGATAAAATGCAGGATCTCTCTCTCTCAACGTACTTAAAGTGACTAAGAGCTATCTTGAGAGCTCATTATTCTGCTCAATTACTGGTACCTTTGAGAGATCAGGGCTATTGGCTGCTTCAACTCCAAGCAAATATTTAATGAGTTCTATGGGCAATAATTTCCCCATCCAAAGAGTAAGACGAAAACCATCACCATACAAAAAGGCCCCTCTGGGATCTGATCTCTCAACAGACAACTTGGTCAACACGCGTCAACCTTTAGTAGCATGAGCTTAAACCCTAAACGCTCATGGCGAATACGTTGCAGTCTAATTCCGAGCAGATTCTTGCTCTACTTCTGGCTCTTTTGAAGGAGACGAGAGGCAAATGGTGCAAAATATACTTGGGTGAAAAATAGTCACCAAGAGATGGCTTGGATATCAAAACTTCTTCAACTTTATGTTTATCCACGTTGGTCTCATCAGAGGAAAATGCTGGTCTCGAAACAAAATGGTGGAATCCCAACGACCCCAGCATTTGATGCAGCCCAACATTTTTAATTAGAGAAAGCTGACAATGTATTCAACAATTAAATTAGTTTCCACGTGATCGAATTGTCGGTGGACTGCTCTCCAAATGTTGACCCCACTTCACGCAGATTTTGCACCCATCGATTTTCTGCACAAGTAAGATTTGCACTAAAGATTGGAGCCGTGGATCACCTTCATGCCCAGATCTCCACCGTTGAAAGGTGAGGCCTGTACCAAAATCACGAAGATTTGAGAATTGTATTAATCTATGCAAGTTGTATCACCGCTAGCCATGGAAACCGTTGATCTTCCTCTCGTTCAGATCACATGGCCAACCCTATGGAGACTAACCTTCTGTATACTAGATACATCTATGTGCCCTCTTCAAAACTTTGCTTTCTTCATTCGTGTCTTTACTTGAAGCTCCCCAACGCATCATAAAATCCCCATCTCAATACAGCTTTGATCATGTACAAATTAATTAACCAATTCTTCAGCAATGGTTCGAATGCATCGAGAAAACACCACCTTACGACATGCCTGGACCGCTGATGCTAGAAGGTGGGTTACCTCTCTTTGAGGAAGTTGTAGAAAGTATGCTCATCGTTGCATATATTTCTAAAGAAATGGGCAAAAACTCAATAAAACCAAACGATAGAGTCCAACTTATCTGCTGACATCCCGTGCTCATTCTACAAATAGATTCTCCAACCCACACAGCTTCATAACTCCATATCTTCTAGACACCCGCGTAGTCACCTCTGTTGAGTTGGGGTTCTCAGGTATTGTGGAGACAATTCATAAGGTTGATTCTCTTCAATTTTGATTGCAAGTGTCATGCAGGCGATACCCAAAACCGGTAGCTGGACAAGTATCAAGTGTAGTTACCGACTAGACCAGTAGCAGCCATTTTTGGAAAGATACTTCAGGATTGCCGAGCAGTGGACATAGGAAAAACAGGAAGGCGACCACGCATGGGTTGTTAAGGAAAGCGACGTTTGGCACACAGAGAAGGTAAAACCGTTAAAGAGAAACGGTTCAGCAGAAGCAGCTTGTAGGCACGTGTGCGATAGGAAGGCCGATAGCGACAGAACGAGGACATGAAGATCTGCCATGATCAAGCAAACGCTACCAAGAGCCAGCAAGGCGGGTTGGAAAACCGGCGTAGTTTTGGAAAGCCTTAGGGTTTTGGGTTTTAGGTCTTCGACATTGTATAGACATGACCTTCGGGCATGATCTATTTAAGAAGACATTTTGTATGGGATGGGGGTTCTCAATGTTGCTATCCTTTTGGATTATTATTCTTTTGTAGTTGCTGAGAACTTAAGGAGATAATCTTTTCATATTGTAAAATCTCTCTGAGCTAAGAATAAGGTTGTAAAGGCTCTGTAGCTGTGTGCGCAAAGACCTAGCTGAGAGAAAGAAGAGTCTGGAGCTGAATGTGCAGACTAAGAATGGTTGCCCCATCCCTTTTGAAAGAAATATATTACCAACCATTCTTGTGGACGTAGCTTTCCATCCAGGGAAGTGAACCACGTTAAATCTTGTGTTATGTGATAATGTTTATGAATGAATGACTGTCTGTATTGTCTGTAGAATGAATGCTTGAATGTTTCCTTGCATGCTGTAATATGAGAACTTTGATATGCATTTACCAATAGGAGAAGTTTGGGTATGATATGCTAGGTTCTGCGGAAGTAGATGAATGGTGAACATTTCAATTCTATGTTAAGGCTGTGAATCAGTCATTTAAGTATAAATACTTTCTTAAACACAGTGAAGGAACGCAGCATAGTTAATCATGTTTATCATTTCAGTTCATGTTGTAATAATCCAAGTTCTTGATGAATGCTAGAAAGATAGCCAGTAAGTGCATGAATGAATGGATGAGTGATATTCATTTCAGTTCCTTAACGTTTCCGAGATTTTCCAAGTAGAGGATAATTGTGGGTGATTCGCAGTTCTAGTAGAATATTTGTAGCAGTAAGAAACCTTGGGTGTGGCCCGCAGTGTTGCCTACACTGCACGGTACTATTCGCAGCATAGATCTTGCTGCGTACCGCATCACTCTTCCCACAGCATCGCCTTTCTGTCCTGCGCTACGCAGCCTGTTCAGATAAACAACTCATCATTTACTATGGAAACCTGATTCCGTAGTACCCCATAGAGATACACCTCGGGTGAGACCTCAACCTGTTCACAGGTTGTTGCCGAAAGGGCCGGTGCGAAGGGGTTTTGTTGGTCAAAGGGAGAACCGCAAAGAACCTGGGTCTATTTGAAAACCTCTGGGTCAGTTTAAGCCAACAAATGGTTCCATTGCCACGCTAGAATCCATGATGAGTTGAAATGGTTCTGCTGAGTTGCAATTACGATGTGTGAAGAAGAATATCAGTTCCCTGAAGGATCTGACTATTGGCATCCTGAAAAGACAGAAATCCAAGCTTGGTGGGATAAGACCATAAGCGATTTTAACAGACAAGAAAATAGACATCCGCGTCTAAGCGACACACAGTGGTCAGATAGATATCTGTTGGACAACATTCACGAGATCTGTTGGGCATCGTTTCCAAACGAGCTGCATGCGTGGATCTTGCAGCTCACAGAGAAGAAAAACTGTTTCCAAGGAGGAGATCCTACGGAGTGGACTCCCGAGCTCACAATGCAGCTTAAAGCACTAGACAACCCGTTGTCACACTCAGTTGATTATTGGGTCGATCATATGCTAGAAGGCTTTGTAACTGAATTTGCTGTAGACACACTCAAATCCTACAGCCAAGTAGAAGAAAAAAATTTCAGAGGATTCCACGGCAAGTTTCTGAACAACCTTAGTCTATACATTAAGATGCTATTAGCTGAAAAAGGTGTTCTAAGAAT
The DNA here is from genome assembly GCA_027924585.1 of Larix kaempferi. Classification (NCBI taxonomy): domain Eukaryota; kingdom Viridiplantae; phylum Streptophyta; class Pinopsida; order Pinales; family Pinaceae; genus Larix; species Larix kaempferi. Next base: position 7,688,263 of record BSBM01000502.1, read on the forward strand.
GCAGTAAGATGCTTGAAGTTTGTCATGATAAACAGTACATATATTGATTTTGACGAAGAGACACAAACTCTTAGAAGTGGTAAGAGATAAAATAAATAAAGATCCAGAAGGCCCTAAACTTCATATAGATGCTAATATCCCCTGCGATCTTGATAGTGAAGTTGCACAACCATTTACCCCTGAGAATCCGTCGGTTGCACAAACCGCACCACCCTTATCGCAGAACCCACCCGCTACACAGCCCACTCCACAGAAGAATCGGCCTAGTCCATCTCTCTCGATAGTCCCATTTGTATTTACTGCAGAGATCCCTTTACAACAACCACGCACTAATCCCGGTGTCGCACCACCTAGGAGCGCAATGGCAAATGCTGATATGAAACTACCAATATTCAGAGGAGCTGGCCTAGAAGACCCTGATTAGCATTGGTTCCTTTGTGAAGCCATATGGAGTGTAAGACAAATCCAGGACGATGCTATGAAACAAGCACAACTCATCACCACTTTCAGGGATAGAGTGCTACATTGGTTTATGAAATACTCTACCGTACAGCCGAGAACTCTCGCAGAAATTAAAGTCACACTGGTGGCCGAATTCAAGAAAACTAAATCTGAGTCTCAGTGTATAACTGAGCCGAAGGAAATAAAGCAAAGACCAACTGAAACGGTGTGGGAATTTGATCAGAAATTTAAGACCTTACTAGACCAAGTAAGCTTTGTTATACCACCAGAACAGCATAAAGAATAGTTCATTGCTGTGCTGTTACCTCATATCAGATTACCATTGATGTAGCAGAAGGTTCTATCCCAGGCAGAGGCCTTGTAAATTGCAATGAAGATGGAAGCTTTGCCAATCAGTGATACTAGTTCTGGGATGTCTCAGATCTAGAACCAGCTGACTACCCTGACACTTGAACTACAAAGTATGAAAAATGGTAAAGAACAAAGATATGAACCTAGACAGGATGTCTGGTGTACAAGTTGTAAAGGAGAAGGTCATGACCGTGAGCATTTCCCTCTATTCCACGACTATATTAACAATGGTGCACCTAACCCATTAAATCAGAATCAGGCCCCATGGTGTGAAATTTGTAGAACCACAGGACACAGACCTGAAGACTGTTACCTCATCCAGAAATATGTGAAAACCCCTAAGAATTTATACTGCAATTTCTGTAAATCAGTTGGACATGATGAATCCAACTGCCGCGCATATGAATTAATGAATGAAAGAAAAAGGGATATGGACTCAATGCGAGGCGCTGGCTTGTACCGCGTACAAGAAGATACCCAACCAAAACAAGAAAATGCACAATATGACCAAGGAGGATACAGAGGTCATGGTGGTGGATACTGTGGCAGAGGAAGAAATGTTGGTCCGGCAAAAGGAAGAGGCCGCAGCCAAGTCATTTGTTATAACTGTGTCCAACCCGGGAACGTATCTAGAGATTGTGTTAACCCATGCACTACGTGCAATTATTGTAAATCGTTTGAGCATGTCATTGAAGATTGCCCAGTATTAGAGGTGGAAATGCAAAAGAGAAGACGAATAGATGCTCTGAATCCAAACGTCCAGTGGATCGCAGTAGAGAATAGACCAGTGGATCCAAGCATTAATGTGGTCATGCGGAGTGGCGCTGAGACAGGCCACGATAGAGGAGCGGAAGCTTCAACATCAGGAACAGCACATACGAAAAAGGATCCCCTTGAAACAATATGGATAAGGAAAGCTCCAGGAAAAGCACCCCCTTTGAACCTACAGAAGAACAAGGAGGTCTTCATTGACGCGTGAGATACCTTTAGAGAGCCAGCGGATAAGTCATCAAGGATCCTGCTGCGCAGTGAAACACCGCATGTTGAAGACATGCAAGTTACGTATGACAAAACAAGTACTGTGACAGATGTTCGTACTTATGTTGTGCAATTCTTGTGAAGCTGCATGAAATTACTATAAAGTGAAAAAGCCATAGTAGAGCTCCAGAAGCTTATCAGCGAGTATGAACCTCAGATCGCAATAGAGACTCCAGATAGCGCTGTACACCATATAAGGAAGCACAAAAGAACGGGCCGAGAAATGAGGCTTACTACGCAGATATGAGATTTTGAAATGGACGAATTCATCCTTGATCTGGAATCAGAAGTGAATGTCTTAACTAAGCAGACATGGCAGCAGATGGGTCGACCAAAGTTGCTCTGGTCACCTATCCAGTTACGAATGGCTAATCAAGAGAGGGTCATACCTTTTGGCCACTTAGCTAATGTAGTAGTCGACATTGAAGGAGTACAGAGTCATGCAGACTTTGAGGTTATTGAAATTGTGGATGATAGTCAACCTTTTCTAGTAATATTGGGAATTGATTGGGCTATGGATAACTTGGCTATCATAAACTTGAAGACAAAGAAGATGATCTTTGAAGGGAAGCATCTTAGGGTCATCACACCATTGGATCCTAAAGATGGTGATAGATATAGTGAGCCGATTCAGGAGGAATCGCAAGCTCAAGACTTAGACTGACTATACCAGCTAACTACGAACAAGGAAGACTACATTAATCCTACTGCGGATGGTACGCTTAGCTAGTGATGTGAGACTTCTTGTATCTCTGACTCGGATATAGGACTGGAGAATTGGAAAAGCCGCATGCATGAAGTATTAGTAAGAAGATGTGTGTAGGTCACGAAATCACTACACTAGATCGGAAAAGAGGTGAGTCCTATTCCCACATATGATGGTTCTGCTAATGTTTGTCAAGCACTCTATATGCAGATAAATTGTTACCAATACACACAGAGCATATGAAATTTATTGTCAACCCGAGAAAGTCTTTTTATTTCAAAGGATAAGTGCACAATATATGCTTAAACACCAAACCATTAGAAGTGAATACTTATATCTTCTATCATCCATGTTCATCCCCAAAAATCTATGCAATCCCAATTGCCTTCTAACTGATATACTTCAATTCCTCTCTATCATGCATCAATAAGAAATGGTATCAGATCTAATCAACAATTGCAGAAAAGAAATCTCATTCGTATTCTAGAACAATCACTTGTCTGATCTAATCAATCTGGAAATCATAAAACATAAACTGAACATTAATCTAGAAATCCAATTGCAAAAGATTGAGTCAACTGTTCTAAGAAATTGAATTGCAGAATGGAAATCAAGCAACACACAACAGGAAAGATAAATTGTAAGGGCTCATGGGATCACAACTTAGCTGTAAGATGAACACGACTGTGTATAACATCAATTGAAATGCATAAAGAAAACCTTACTCAGTCGAGTTATTCTACACCATTCACCAATTTCACAGAAATATAATCTTTTACTAAAAAATCCACACAATAAATATTGCTGCTGCGTACAAAAGGAAAGAACAAAGCATCACACAATAATAAATTCAAAATCCTATTTTAACTCAGCAATCTCTGTGGAAGACGGGCCCAGCCTTCACATAGAGACGCTGGCTGAACAACACAACTCTTTAGCTCAGAAGTAACCCCTTATATTAACAGAAGAATGAGTACACAGTTTTGCTCAGCTGCTAATACAATAAATTAATTGTCTGTTGTTCAACCCCTGGGTTGAGGCAACTCCCCATATTTATACATACAAATCATAACATCAATCCTAAAATTGGGCGGCCATGAAGATCTCTGATCTTCAGGCGCCCTAAATGAATAGCTGTTACAATACGTGGCATAACAGAAACATCAAAATATGAGAAAGTTATCAATTGACCCAAGAGTGGCAGTCCTTCCAGCTCACAGCTAGACTCGAGTAGCAACAGACTCAAGATAACACCTTTTGTTACAGCTGCCCCGTGATAGCTGTGCCTTAATTGATGACTCGATCCCCAAGGATCCCTTTACAAGCAATGAACATCCCTTCTGACTTGTTCAGCCCCGATCTTCCTGCAGTCCATTTACCTCAACTACCTTCATAAATCGTAACATGTTAGCACAATTGAGAGATGTACAACTTTTAATTATCACAATCATAAGCATTAATAAAATAAAACAATGATCAGCCATACCTTGGTAATTTGGGGAATAAGGTAAGGACAATAGGTCTGATTGCCATGATAAGTAGTGTAGGACAGGGGCAGGAAAGATGACTAATGATGATTAAAAAGGGCCAATTCTGGGCTCAACATCTCCCCCCAACTACCCTGTTGCATGTCCTCATGCAACAACCTACATTATTCAAAATCTGAGTCCTGTACTGAGCTCTATACATGGAGAGAGGAAGAATTGTAGGAAACCCAGGCACCTTATCTCTTCTTTGAACAACCTCTGTGAGTAACCCAACATCTTCCTTCATGACTATTCCCCTTCCACTACTAATTGCTGGCATCTGGAAATGCAGTTAATGTAGTGGGAATCTTCCTGCAATCTCATTATGGTGTGCCTGAGAGCTTAGAAGGCAATCCTTAATCTGAATCTAAATCAATAACATTCCTAGGAGGGAGAAGCACTGGTTCTTGTGGAGCAGTGTCTTATAGCCCCTCTAAGTTTAATAAAAGGGTTGCTAGTTCTTGTGTGACAGCAACATCCTTTAGGCTCTCTTCAGCAGCTACCATCATTGCTTTTAGAGACACTGGTTCTTGTGTAACAGTGTCTTCCTTGTCCCTCTGCTGCGGAGATTGGATCTCCTTCTCATTGTGCAGCTCATCCTCCAAAATTTCGGTGTCACCTGAGCATGGTGTCTGTACCTGTTCATCTTCTCCCAACTATGCATCGGGAATGAAATCCACTACAGGTTTATCTTTTAAATGAAATTCAGGAGTTCCTGTTGCAGCTTCCAAGGATGTTGGTTCTTGTGTAACAACATCCTGTCTTGCCTCTTCATCCTCCTGTTGTTGCAATTCTTCTCCTAGGAGCTCTGTGTCATGGGAGTTTTCTGGGGTTACCACCCAGAGTTCATCATTGAATTCCAGAGTGTCCTCTGTTCCGGGTTCTTCTCCCACCTATTTGGCTGATTGGACAAGTAAATTCAAGGTTGTTGGTTCTTGTGTTACAGCATCCTGTTCCAGTTTATCACTGTCCTGCCTTTGAGCCTCTTCTTCCAAAATTTCTATGTCTTGGGAGCATTCTGGGGTCACAGTATGGAATTCTTCATTGGCCTCCAGAGTGACCTCCATTCCAAGTTCTTCTCCCATCTGATCTATCATCTCTGTATCGTGGGAACACTCTGGGGTTTCACCATATTCCTTTATAAGCTCCAAAGCGTCCCCCATCCCATGTTCTTCTTCTACCTGTTCCATAATTTCTGCATCGTGGGAAGTGACAGCTTCAGCAAGGATGTTTAAAAGTGCTGGTTCTTGTGTGGCAGCACCTTCTTTTTCCACTGCTTCCCCCACTGTGGCCACAGGCTGTTGTGTTGAATAAGTGTTAAGTAGAATTTTATGGCCTGCTTCCTTAAAGATTTCTCCACAGGTGGGGCAGAGTATTCGTTCATCCTTCTCCCTAGCTCTAGCAGAATCTGATTCCTCCACTTGGTCGGAAGCCTCTATCAGTGTGTACATTTTTCTTTCACCCTGCTTTCTGCAGGTTTCCTTCCAAGTTTCCAACTCCCTTCTAAGTACTTGGAGGTCCTCTTTCAGCATTGCATTCTCATACAGAAGTGCTTCAATTCCAGGTTCTTCCTCCACTGGCCTTTGTGGAGCATCCATCGGTCTTGGTGCAAGGATTGGGGGCTCAACCTGTGTCTCTAAGGTTGCCCATATTTTCCTAGCTTCCTTTGCTGCTGTGGCAGATCGAGTTCTTTTCTTTTTGATTGGTGCTATTAGGTCAAATTCATTGGTGGCTCTCTTTCTCTTCTTCTGTGGCGTTTTCTTTTGTGGTTTTTCCTTTTGTGGTGTTTCCTTCTGTGGAGCTGGGACATAGGGAACCAAAGCTGAGGTCGAAGGAATATTTCTTTGCCCCTCATGCTATTCTTCTTCAATCACAGCTCCTCCTCCTACCCACTCAGGTGAAGACTCAATTGTTACCAGCTCAATGTCTTCTTCCATTGCCCTGGCTCCGCCATCTTTAGGTTCCATTGTCGCAGCATTTGATGCTGCTCTAATTTCACCTTCTGCTGTCGGAGCTGTCCTGTCATCTAGGTTTTCCACAAAGGTTTCATCTACCCTATCACCTAATGGCTCTGTTTGTGCCTCCCCTTGCTCTCCTTCAAATGCAGTGTCATCCCCCACTGGTTCTGCTTGTGACGGAGATTCATCTCCCCGAATGGCTCTGATTGTGCCCCTGGTTGTTCTTCCTCTAATATAGTTTCCCCCCCAGATGGCCCAGCTTGTGCCCCCGGTTGCTGTTCTTCTACTGTGGTTTCATCCACCCCGGATGGTCCTGCCTATGCCCCCGATTGCTGTTCTTCTCCCATTTCATCCCTCCCCCCAACTTCAATGGAGGAACTCCGGTCCTCCTGTTGTGGTGGAACCGGTATTTGCTATAATGGAACGACCCTCAAAGGAACGGGTTGCTGAGGTCAGTTTATGAACTGTTCCCAGGTTATATGATGTTGGGAAAGGGTCCTTATAATAATTAATTTCATAAGGCCATGGTGGGTGAGAGAGGAAAGTGGATGCTTAGCAGACTGAACAAATGTGGCCATATGATGCAAGTCGTACAATAAATAGTATGGAATGTTCAATAAAATGCCATGGCAGAGATGAGAAAGCAAAGGAAGTTCAGAGTTATACACAGTTTGATATCTACCTTCATAAGTAATGTACTTCTTGAGAAAGACAGCAACCTGGTCCCATGGCTGCGACAGTGAGTTCAGTGCAATCCCTCTTCTAGACGCTTCAACTTGCTCCCCTGCGAGTAAAAATTCTTTGCTTGCAACCGTTGCAGGGACTCGTCGGTTAAACCATGGTTTTCCCACCATCGGGATGGCTGTAACCTCGGATATAATGAGCTCCAAAACTTCTATGTGCATCCCTCACACCGTGGAATGAGTTTTAGTGAGATTCAAGGCAAATTGCAGGGCTGTGTCCCGATCGAACCCATCCAATCGCTCAAAGAATTCGAGCTAGCCAGCAGCTTGAAAAATGGCAAGAACTTGAAGATTTCACCTGAGTTCCCCGGTATTGAAAGGTTCATGGCGAACTGGAATCCCCATGGTCCTGGCTGCAAGCTGAAACTACTATTCCACAGATTACAGGATCCCAGAATGGAAGTTGCAGCACAGAGGATGCACGAATTGTTGAGCGGAGACGTTGAGTGAATGAGCAAATTTGGAAAGTTGAGTATAGAAAAGCATTTGAAATTTCCATGCTGAATTGGGGAAGGTGGCAATTATTAGTGTTTACGTCGTATGAGGGAAAGGTTTAATCAAGTATAAATGGTGGTACGAGTGAAGGTACGACCAATATCATTTAAATGATATCAATGCTTAATCACATGATAAATGAAAGCCATACCTCATAAAACTGTGCGTCGAAAAGCTGCGGAAAATGGTGGAGCATGCAGTTGGTGACGTCACGGAGCCGAACTCGTGCACAGTCAGACGTGTGATCATGATGACTCGGATAAGGCAATAATTTCTTCCACCGGTGAAACACAAACCATTGCGTCCTCGGAGTCGGAATGATGAGTTCGCCAGCATGACTGAGGTGAATCAACACCATGATTAGCAGGTTTGAAACAATTCTTTTGTTAACACAGGAGTTACCACTGCAAGTTGCCAAAAAAATGATAGCACGGCCAACGAAAAAGATGTTGCAGTCGCCAAAAAAAAAAATGTTGCAGCCAGCGGGAAAGAAGTTGCAGCCACCAGAAAAGAATTCACGGTAGCCGGAAAAAGGATATACGATATCGAGGAAAATTACGGCTGTCACAGAAAAGTTTTACGGCGGCGGGAAAAAAAAAATTACAGCTGGCGGGAAAAAATTTACGACTGTGGGAAATATGTTGCAGCCTGGCGGGAAAGTTGTTGCAGCTACGGGAAAATGGTTGCGGCTGCTGGAAACTAGTTCACGTTCGTCAGAAAAAGTTCATGGCTGCCGGGTAAAATATTTTACCAGTCGACGGAAACTGATAATGCAACTGCTAGGAAATTATGTTGCAGTGTTGTGACATGATGTTGCAGCCGCTGGATTGAATTCGTAGCTGCCGGGGATGATTCACAGCTACCGGGAAAAAGGATTAACGGCTGCCGAAAAAAATGATTTTACGGTAGTCGGAAAACAATAACGCAGATGCTGGGAAATGAGGTGGCAGTTGCGGAAAAAGATGTTGCAGCTGCCGATGTTGCAGCCGCCAATGTTGCAGCTGCCAGAAAGAATTGACGACAGGCGGGAAAAAGGTATTACGGCTGCTGGGAAATGAGGTGGCAGTCGCGGGGAAATGGGGTGGCAGTCACGAGGAAATGAGGTGGCAGCTGCGGAAAAAGATGTTGCATTTGCCGATGTTGCAGCCGCCGATGTTGCAGCTGCCAGAAAATATTGACGGCATGCGGGAAAAAGGATATTACGGCTGCTTGGGAAATGAGGTGGCAGCCGTGGGGAAATGAGGTGGCTGTTGCGGAAAAAGATGTTACAGCTACCGATGTTGCAGCCGCCAATGTTGCAGCTGCCGGAAAAGATTGACAGTAGGCGGGAAAAAAGATTTACGACCGTGGGAAAAAGGATTTTTACGGTTGATGGGAAATGAGGTGGCAGCCACGAGGAAGTGAGGTGGCAGTTGCGGAAAAAGATGTTGCAGCTGTCGATGTTGCAGCCGCCGATGTTGCAGCTGCCGAAAAAGATTGACGGCAGGCGGGAAAAAGGATATTACGGCTGCTGGGAAATGATAACGTGGTTGCCGGAAAAGATATACAGCTGTCGGAAAAGATGTTGTAGCTGCCGGAAAATATGTTGCAGCTGCCTGATTTTTTATTTTTTATTTATTTTTATTAAGGACGGCACAGGGAGATTTTCACTTGACGGGCCCAAAACTGATCGTTCTCCTAGCGTTTCCCTGAAATTTTTTGAAAAATGACAGCAAACGAAAAGATCAAATGCAAAGAGGAAAATAAAACAACAATTATACGCTACAGCAGGAAATTATTTATGTACAACAAATACGATTTTCAGTTTAAGGATTGGCAAAGGTAGAGAAAAGTTCATGCTCTGGTGCCAACTAATAATCTGGATCGGCAGCAATTTGTGAAATGAATGCATCTTTCGAAATGGGCTTACGATACAGTCGCATTCTGTGGCCGTTAGCAAGTAATGGTATACGGTTTTCATCAATGGTCACCAGACGAACAGTGCCGTTGTCAAATACCTTGTCGACCAAATATGGACCCAGCCATCTTGTACGTAATTTTCCTTTAAAATCCTTTTTGAATCTGGAGTCGTATAATAGTGCCCAGTCTCCTTCACGGAAGATTTTCTTTTTGATAAATTGGTCATGCCAGTTGGATCTCTGTTGCTGGAGCAGCACAGTCTGGTCTACTGTAGCTAACTGTTTCTCATCCAATTCATTTAATTGATTCAATATTCTCTTCTGGGCTTCTGTTACATCTAGATTCATTTCGGTGGCTGTTTTCAGGGTCTTGATCTCAAATTCAATTGGAAAAATGGCACTTTTTCCATACACCAGATCGTAAGGAGAGAACCCTGTGGTGTTGCTCCAAGTTGTGCGATATGCCCACAGTGCTTCTGGAAGCCTGTCATCCCAATCCTTTCGATGGCTTTTAACTGTTTTAGTAAGGATTGCTTCAATAACTTTATTAGTACTTTCCACCTGACCATTGGCTTGGGGTTGGTAAGGTGAAGCTATCCTATGCTACACATGATACTTCCGGAGCAAGGACTCAAATTGGTGTGAGATGAATTGCGGTCCCCCATCAGTGACTACTTCCTTTGGTACCCCAAAGCGGGTAAATATTTCACTGTACAGAAAATCAATCACCGCCTGGTCATTAGCCTTAGCCAAAGCTATAGCTTCTACCCACTTGGTCATGTAATATGTACACACCAGAATGTAAACCTTCTGTTTGGAAGGAGGGCTGATAGGGCCAACAAAATCCAATGCCCATCTGTCAAATGGTTCTAGTACCACTTGGGCTGTAAAGGCATCTGATCTGTTTTATTAGGTTGGCCCATCCTTTGGCAGCTGTCACAGGACTGAACATATCTTTTAGCATCCCTGAACAGTGTCGTCCAATAGTAGCCCATCCGCAGTGCTTTATGCCCTGTTCTTTTGTCTGCAAAGTGTCCTCCACAAGGTTCATCATGACAGGCCTTCAGTATATGAAAGATCTCATCTTCCCTTACACATCTTCTAATCTCAAGATCGGGTCCTGTGTAAAAGAGATGGCCCTTGAGCCAACAATACCTGGCACTTTGTTGGATGATTTTTCTCTTTTCTCGTTTAGACATATGTGGGGGGAGATTTCCTGCAACCAAATAATTAGCAACGTCTGCATACCAGGGGGAATGAGCTGAGAGTGCGAATAAATGTTCATTTGGGAAAGAATCCTCAATAGGCGAACTATCATCACTGTTAGTAAATCGTGATAAAAAATCAGCAAAACATTTTATTTTCCAGGTTTATCTATAATGGTAATATCAAATTCTTGTAATAATAAAAGCCACCTGGTTACTCTGGCATTGGTGACAGGTTTGTTCATCAAATACTTAATGGCAGAGTGGTCAGTGTGCACAAATGTAGGATACCCAGTAATGTAATGCCGAAATTTATTAATTGAATAAACAATAGCAAGGAATTCTTTTTCAGTGACAGTATAATTTAGTTCAGCAGGGGCTAAGTTTTTACTAACATAATAGATAGCATAAGGTACTTGACCATCCTGCTGTCCTAGTACTGCTCTAATGGCAGTATCAGAAGCATCTGAAGAAATGTGGAAAGGTATGGTCCAATTGGGTCCCCTTAGGATAGGGGCTGTGGACAGCTTCTCTTTAAGCTTATCAAACGCTGTCTGGCATGCTTCACTCCACACAAACTGTGCGTCCTTCATTAATAATGAAAACAAAGGGGAAGCAAGTTTGGAGAAGTTTTCTATAAACCTCCTGTAATATCTAGTGTGTCCCAGAAAACTTCACACTTCTTTCTGCGTTGATGGAGTAGGTATATTTTTTATCACCTTAATTTTTGAAGGATCCACCTGAATGCCATTGGTAGAGATGAAATGTCCTAATACCACCCCCTCACTCATCATCATATGGCATTTTTCAGTGCTTAATGAAAGATGAGCTTGTTCACAGCGAATTAAAACCTTCTTTAAATTTTCCAGTGCTTCCTCAAAATCCTTGCCATAGGGAGTAAAATCATCCATAAAGACTTCCATACTATCATTAACCAATTCAGAGAATATGCCAATTACAGCTCTTTGGAACGTTGGTGGTGCATTACATAAACCAAAGGGAAGCACCCTGTAGGAAAATGTTCCCCAGGGGCAAGTGAAGGTGGTCTTATCCTGGTCCTCCGGAGCAATCTGAATTTGATTGTACCTGCTGAACCCATCCAAGAAGGAGAAGAACTTCTTCCCTGATAGGGTATCAAGTACTTGGTCAATAAAGAGCAGAGGAAAATGATCCTTTTGTGTGGCTTTGTTCAGCTCCCTATAATCAACACAGACTCTCCATTTACCATTTTTCTTGGGCACAATTACAAGTGGGGAAACCCACTCACTATCTGAAATAGCGTAGATAAAACCTGCTTCCAAAAGTTTCTGGATTTCCTCCTTCACTATATCCCTCAGATTTGGTTTCATGCATCGTTGGGGTTGACATACAGACCGGGAGTCGTTTTTAATGTAAATATGATGAGTGCATAGATTAGAAGGGATACCCTTCATGTCTGTATACTCCCAGGCAAATGCCCCCTTACGTTCCTTCAAGATACTGATTAGGCGCATCTGTTCTTCTGAGGAGAGACCAGGGTTGATGTTCAAAGTTCTTCCCGGCTCTACCTCAATAGGAATGCTTTTTGAATTTTTCAGAACTGGGATTATGTTTGTATCACCAACCAATGTTTCCTCCATAAGATTTTCTTGTTCTTCCTTACCAAGGGTAATGTTCAGGATTTGATAGACTTCTTTATCCACTAAAGTAGGTTCGCTAATGAAATTACTGATGGCATCGTCTTCTGTTTTGTTTTTAAAAGTTAAGGGCTTCCTTATTGTTAATAGTGGCTGAACATCCTCCTCCTCTTCCTGTTCTATCCAAAGGGAAGTTTCAACTTCTAGACTCGGCCGTGCTGGAGGATACAGGGTGAGGTTTTTGGTTTCCATACCATCAGATATAGTCATGGACCCAGATCGATAGTTGATGCAAGCATCAGCTGTGGCCAACCAAGGCCTCCCCAGGATCAATGGATGTCCCCCCAGCTGTGATTTTGGTTGCAATATCAAAAAGTCAGCAGGGTATTCCCATGAATCTACTGAGATGACTAGGTCGTCCAAAATCCCTTCAAGTCTAATGGTGGATCTGTCTGCCAATTCTAAAATGGTAGGGGTCGGCCTAAAATTAGTGAGCCTAAGCTTCCTTACAGTCTCAATTGTTATGACATTGATCGCTGCTCCTAAGTCAACTAACACGTTGGGTATCTGCATTTGTCCTATATGTACAACGACAGTACTATTTCCAGGGTCGTCATACTTGGTCACGGGGGTTTTTCCTGTTATTAAAGCAGATAAATTCCCTATGACATGAACAGTGGGCAGATCTCTAGGTTTCTTCCCTGGTTTATTACTGCACAGGTCCCGAACTGTTTTAGCATAAATAGGCACATCTTGAAGGGCTTGCAGAAGGGGAATTTTAACATAAAGATTCTTCAACTCTCCTAGGTGGTTGAACTGAGGTTGCCCCCCTATTTTTGGTAGCATTAGTATCTCAGGGTATGGTGGTTGCCTTACCAACTGGGTAGGCTGTGTATTATCTGATTTCTCATTTAATGTTTCAGCCGTCCCATCTAAGGGATGCTCAACACCTTCAGTGATAGGAACCGGATCAGATGAATGCTGTGAACTCTCTCCTTTTTCATGCACAGAAGGTGGAATATCTTCTGTAATTACAGGTTCTATTATCTTCCCACATCATAGACGAATATCATTACAAGGTACAGGGGAAAGACAGTAGGCCGGCATATTGACAGTCTCCAATTGATGGACTGTTTTATTATTTGGGTTAGGATTGGGTTTGGCAGGCAGCTGAGGCCGTATTGGTATATTAGGAACATGATTATTCTGCAGCTGCAGCTGCGACTGCTGAGGTGGGTATTGAGGATATTGAGGAAATTGAGGAAATTGAGGATATGGAGGAGAATATGGTGACTGTTGAGGTGCAGGTGGTTGAGGAAACTGGTTCCCAAGATGGAAGTTTCTCCATCCAGGAGACCATGACGTAGGTTGATGTGGTGGCTGTGTCCAAGGACTCCATGAGTTATAATTTTGCATTGCAGGTTGAGAAGGATTCCACTGAGCATAATTTGAAGGGAATTGTGTATTCACATTTTGCATAGTATTACTCCAATTGTTCATATTATTCAAAAATGGAAATGAGTCCGGAGGCATACCTTGATTTCGAGGCTGCCAAGGTTTCTTCTGCGTAATGAAATAAGCTGATTCTACTTCTGGAGTTGATGCCTACAGGAAAGCCTTCACTTGAGGAAGTGTGGGGCATTCTTTCATGTCATGGTTCAGCTCTCACAGCTGACATACTTGTATTTTGTCAAGAGGGCATTCCTTCAGTGGATGATTCTTTCTACTGGATTCACATGTAGCTCCTCCATTGGATGACTTCTGAGTTCTGTCGAAGACATCACGTTCCAGCTTATCTCGTTTATCTCACTTATTATTACTGGAAGATCCCCTGGAGTATCTCTTACATAATTCCACAATCGTCTCAAAAGGTTCCTTGGAGATATCTCCCTTTCCTAACAGATTTAACATGTCTAAACAATCATCCCTGATCCCTTGAAGCAAGATGATCTTGAGTACGTCCAGCCCCATGTTCGTCTGCCCGGCTCTTTGCACATTGTACAGCAGCCTTTCTACAAAATCCTCCAGACTTTCATCCTCCTTCTACACCATCTTGAATAATTCCTCTCTTTTATCCCTGGTGTTGCAATATTCTTGATATTTTTCCAGGAACACTTGCTTCATCTTATTCCAATTAGCAACAGTTCCTCCCCCAAGGCTCATGAACCATCGTAATGCATTGTCCTTCAGGGTGGCAGGAAAAAGTTTCATCTTTTGGGCATCTGTGACATAATCATAGCTGCGACAGAGGATGTCGAATTCAAAAAGGAATTCGTCTAGATCTTCTACTGCCATACCATGGAAGCGAGGCAACACCGATGGTGAGATGTTTTTCACAGGAGTTGTCCCTTCTAGTTTCTGTATTGGAAATTGTAATGTAGCCATAGTTCCTTCTGGCAGCGAGTCATTTTCATGATGGTATTCTACCAGTGCTTCTTCCTCTTCGTTCTCATGTCTGTTATTCATCTTTTCTTCTGTATCCTCTTCTTCATTCGTTCCTACATTCTTTACCTTAGTTGTAACAGCTGCGTATTCTTCAGTTGTAGCAGTTGTGTATTCTTTATTTGTAACAGCTGAATCAGCTGTACCTTCTTTAGCAGGGGTATATGCGGGAATCACAGATGCTCCTGTATTTTCCATCGTGGATCCTGATGCTGGCCCTCCAGGATCAGCAGGGTTTCTTCTGATAGGAGTTTCCCTTTGACGAGTCTTGGTAGATGAATCAGTTCTGTCAACAAGATCGTCGATGAATGTCCTTCTTCCCAACGGTGGCCCTCGACCACGACCCGAACCACCTGCGCTGTTAGTATTTTGTGGGCTTTTGAGGGTTGGGAGGTGATCCTGTTTTACCCTCCTCATATTCATGCGAAGCAGATCATTTCAGCAAAGAAGATACTAACTAAAAGCAATTATCAGATGCAACTAATGACTAGTGTTTAATTTTTATCCTTCCCCGGCAACGGCGCCAAAATGTCAAGCACTCTATATGCAGATAAATGGTTACCAATACACACAGAGCATATGAAATTTATTGTCAACCCGAGAAAGTCTTTTTATTTCAAAGGATAAGTGCACAATATATGCTTAAACACCAAACCATTATAAGTGAATACTTTTATCTTCTATCATCCATGTTCATCCCCAAAAATCTATGTAATCCCAATTGCCTTCTAACTGCTATACTTCAATTCCTCTCTATCATGCATCAATAAGAAATGGTATCAGATCTAATCAACAATTGCAGAAAAGAAATCTCATTTGTATTCTAGAACAATCACTTGTCTGATCTAATCAATCTGGAAATCATAAAACATAAACTGAACATTAATCTAGAAATCCAATTGCAAAAGATTGAGTCAACTGTTCTAAGAAATTGAATTGCAGAATGGAAATCAAGCAACACACAACCGGAAAGATAAATTGTAAGGGCTCATGGGATCATAACTTAGCTGTAAGATGAACACGGCTGTATATAACAACAATTGAAATGCATAAAGCAAACCTTACTTAGTCGACTGTTATTCTACACCATTCACCAATCTCACAGAAATATAATCTTTTACTGAAAAATCCACACAATAAATATTGCTGCTGTGTACAAAAGGAAAGAACAAAGCATCACACAATAATAAATTCAAAATCCTATTTTAACTCAGCAATCTCTGTGGAAGACGGGCCCAACCTTCACACAGAGACGCTGGCTGAACAACACAACTCTTTAGCTCAGAAGTAACCCCTTATATTAACAGAAGAATGAGTACACAGTTTTGCTCAGCTGCTAATACAATAAATTAATTGTCTGTTGTTCAACCCCTGGGTCAAGGCAACTCCCTGTATTTATACATACAAATCATAACATCAATCCTAAAATTGGGCAGCCATGAAGATCTCTGATCTTCAGGCGCCCTAAATGAATAGCTGTTACAATATGTGGTAGAACAGAAACATCAAAATATGAGAAAGTTATCAATTGACCCAAGAGTGGCGGTCCTTCCAGCTCACAGCTAGACTTGAGCAGCAACATACTCAAGATAGCACCTTCTGGTACAGCTGCCCCATCATAGCTATGCCTTAATTGATGACTCGAGCCCCAAGGATCCCTTTACAAGCAACGAACATCCCTTCTGACTTGTTCAACCCCGATCTTCCTGCAGTCCATTTACCTCAACTACCTTCATAAATCGTAACATGTTAGCACAATTGAGAGATGCATAACTTTTAATTATCACAATCATAAGCATTAATAAAATAAAACAATGATCAGCCATACCTTGGTAATTTGGGGAATAAGGTAAGGACAATAGGTCTAATTGCCATGATAAGTAGTGTAGGACAGGGGCAGGAAAGATGATTAATGATGATTAAAAAGGGCCAATTCTGGGCTCAACAATGTTTATAGTTTTATAAGAGAATATATTGCAGCTATACCAAATGAGCATAGATTGCCAACTTTAGATATAGCATTGCACGATACACTTGCCATATGGTGGAATGCACATAAGAAAACATTGACCACTTGGGATCAATGCAGAACTAAGATGCAAATCCGATTCGCCGAAAAGGTTACTTTACCCTTTGAAAAATATAATGGACAGACAGACCCTAGTCAGCACATTCAAATCTGTTCAAAGGCATGGGTGGAAAGACCACTTACAGAATGGGTACATTTATTTGCACATACATTGGATGCGGGTATCCCAGAGAAATGGTACCTCGACCTAGATTTGCGCAGTGAACTCACTGATTGGGAGCTGCTCGCTGTGAACTTCCTGAAGGACTTCAATTTTGAAGACGAGAATCCATTAATCCATGAAGCATTACAATTGATCAAGAAGTGCATATTCCAGGACGACTGTCCTGATCAAAACATAACATTGTAGGAGTTTTTTGGGACAGAGTGCATTCCCACGCACCTACAGTCAGAATGGAAGGAACATGAAGAGCACTTGATCGAGTGTTAGAACTTAATTGAAGATACCAATGATACAAATGAAGACGATGAGGACGACCCGCACAACATAGATATACCAGAGTCAGAAGGCGCACGTGAGGTAGAAGGACCTCCGTTGGAAATCCCAGATATGACTGGACCAGTAGAAATAAAACAAGTGAACATTGGTAAGACAAAGAGCTGAAGTTCACATCAATAGGAGATTATTGGGACGATCAACTATTGCAGAGATCGCAGATACCTTACATGAGTATTAGGAACTATTTCCAACAAAATTTACAGAAATGAAAAGAATTTTGGGAGACCTAGGGGTCATGAAAATACCTTTAAAGCCAGGTGCTAAGCCTGTCAAGTAGAGACCATACAGATTGAATCCACGCTATAAGGAAAAAGTCTGTGTAGAGCTAGATAAGATGCTAGAAGCAGGAATCATTGAACCAGTCGAAGAATCCGAATGGATTAGCCCCATGGTTGTTCAAGACAAGAAAGCAAAAGGAAAGATCAGGATTTGTGTGGATCTTAGAAAATTGAACGATGCTTCCATGCACGACCCATTTCCTACTCCATTCACAGACGAAATGCTTGATAACGTTGGAGGAAATGAGGCATATTATTTCACTAATGGTTTCTCTGGTTATCATCAGATCAGGATTGATCCTGCGAATAGGCATAAGACGACATTTGCTACAGAATGGGGGTCATTCCAGTACACTGTCATGCCTTTTGGGTTGAAGAACGCACCTGCCATATTCTCTAGTGTTGTCGCCGCAACATTTAAATATTTTATGCACAAGTTTTTAGAAGTGTATTTTGATGATTGGATTGTATTTGGTCTATTGAAAAATCATTGCACGAATCTCCGCATGATGCTCGAGAAGTGTCGACAGCATCAAATATCCTTGAATTTGAAAAAGTGTATTTTCTGTGTGCCTTATGGAATTTTACTTGGCCACATTGTCTATAAGCAAGGACTGATGGTAGATCCTGCAAAGATTGCAGTTATTGCAAACTTACCAACACCAAACTCAGTCAAGATGTTGCAATCTACATTAGGCCATACTGGATATTACAGGAAATTTATAAAGGGTTATGCACAGATAACCGCAGCAATGGAAAAGCTGCTAAAGAAAGATGCACCGTTTATTTGTAATGAAGAATGCGAACATGGTTTTGATACATTAAAAGAAAAGATGGTCACTGCGCCGATTCTAGTCTTTCCAGACTGGACTAAGCCATTCCATGTCCATGTTGATGCATCATGTATTGCCTTGGGGATCGTGTTAGCTCAGCCAGGAGAGGGAGGTATCGACCACCCTATTGCATTTTCTAGCAGAAAGATTTCAACAACGGAGAAGAACTATACTACTACTGAGAGGGAAGGCCTTGCGATGGTATATGCTCTACAAAACTTTAGACACTACTTGCTGGGATCGCACTTCCTTATGTTTACTTACCATTCTTCTTTGAAATATTTGGTCAACAAGCCAGTGTTAGGGGGACACATATGCCGATGGCTATCGTTGTTCCAGGAATATGGCTTTGAAATTATTGTTAAGCCAGGTAGACTGAACTTGGGACCTGGTCATCTGTCAAGGATCGAGTTAGGAGAGGAGCCGACGAATATTGAAGACAGTCTGCCTGATGCGCAGTTATTTAGTATACAGGTTGCCGATGATTATTACAAGGATGTCATTGATTTCCTAACCACAAGGTTGGCACCCCAGGAATTCTCGGTCTAGCAGAAAAAACAGTTAGTGATGCACACCACGGTCTTCACTATAATTGCAGGTCAGTTATACAAACTTGGGCCAGATGAAGTCCTGCGCAGGTGCGTACTTGATCATAAGAAGCCATTTATTCTAGCCGACGCACACTCAGGAATCATGGGAGGTCAGTATGCCGGAAGGGCTACTGTGCAGAAGATATTGTGCACAGGGCTATTGTGGCCTACGATCCATAAAAATGCCAAAGAACATGGCAAGAATTGTGATGTCTGTTAGAGGACAAGAAAACCATCACGCCGAGATGAGATACCATTGAATCCACAGCTAACACTGCAGCCATTTGAAAAATGGGAAATAGACTTTGTGGGTCCTACAAACCCACCAGGAAAAAAAACGGGTGTAAGGTATATTATTACTGCTACGGATTACCTCACTAGATGGGCGGAAGCAAAACCAATTAAGGACTGCAACGCAGTTTATTTTTGAAGAAATACTCACCAGATTTGGCTATCCGAAGATTTTAATGAGTGACCAAGGTACTCACTTTCTGAACAAGATGATTGAGGCACTTACAGAGGAATTCCACATTCGTCATCAGTGCAGTACTCCATATCATCCACAGGCGAATGGTACTGTAGAGGATTTTAATAAAATATTGGAGAAAGTACTCACTAAGGTGTGCAACGTAAATAGAGACGATTGGGACCTGAGCATCTCATCGGTGCTATGGGCATACAAAACCACATGTAAGAAGTTGACAGGAAAAACACCCTTTCGTTTGGTTTATGGGTAGGAGGCTATAATGCCTATGGAATATATTGTCCCTAGTTTGAGAATCATTGCATTTACGGGGATGGCAGACTGTGAAGCTCTAGAAGAAAGATTACTACACTTACTAGGCTTGGAGGAAGATCCTTCATCGCAGGATTCCACCAGCAAGTGCAGAAAGACTGCGAGAAAGCATGGCATGATCGCTATATAATGAACAAGTGTTTTCAGGTAGGTGATCTAGTCCTCCTGTATGATAGCAAATTCATGAAATTCTAGGGTAAATTTAAGATGCATTGGCTTGGCCCATATACTGTGATACATGTTACTAACACTGGTGCAGTCCACTTAGCCAATTTAGCAGGTGATACTTTGCCAACTTTGATAAATGGAAGCAGGCTAAATCTATATCATGATAGCACTACTTCGCAGAACCCTGAATAATGAACCAAGGAAGGAAGTTCTAAGTGTCAAGTACAGTTTAAAGTGGACACTAGAAATGTAAAGGAGTCTGTACATGTATGATAAAAGAAAGAAGGTATGATAGGAAGAATCATCTATGTACCGCGCAGCACTGTTGAAGCTGTGCGAGAGAAAAAAAAAAGAAGAAGAAAAATAGATATAGTGGAAGCCGCACAGGTGGAAATTTTTGGCACTGCGAAGTATCTGCGTAGGGTTGCAGATGGCTGGCTGCGCAGTTTGGCGCAGCACCTAGAGAAAAATAGCCATTGCATGGCTTTTCAGAAAAATAGTCGTTAGATGACCGTTGCAGCAACCGCTTCAACATTTAAAGAAAAGATAGCCGTTCTGAGCATGCTGACAACAGAAAGGACCGAAGGATCGGCTCAAAATTCACCAATGGACACCACATTAAATGATTCTCTAACCATTGAAGGGCGCAGGAGGGTCTGCTGTGCCTATAAATAACACCGTTGAGAGACTTGCAGGCGTTACCAAGCACTTAGAATTTTCTGGCGATTAACCTCTCTGAGCTAGTAGCCATCTGTAGTCTATCTGCCTTGGCCGCTACCTTATTTGTGAATGTCCGAACCTCCCTTTAGAGAAGAAGAACTGACCCTTCAAGAAGCCCTGAGGATCTTTCAGCAAGGAGGGATTCAACAGTTAATGAAAACCCTAGTTAAGAAGGTCGCCGTAGAACAAGGAGAAGGATCCCGCAGATCACCAAGAATTAATCCCACGATGCAGGAAAAACCAAAGGATAAGGGAAAAGTGATAACCACACCTCAATCCAATATCATAAAGTTGGGATCCTTGGCACAGAAAGCACCAGCTATTCAGAAAGAACCTCTGAAGATGACACCTGAATACATCTCTCTGCGGGCACTGAATGCCCCTGTATTTAACTTGCTCAAGAATGCGAGACATGACATCCCGTTGTTGCCTATGTCAAAGCATGTAAGCATTAGTAAGAATTTGCTGGGAAAGATAGCAAATTGTAAATGGGATGATTATGACCTCTTGGGAATGAAGAAAGACGAGCTAGATGTTCCCAAATACCCATATTTTCAACCAGACCAGTATATGTGCTGAAAAAAGGACGCTAAGCGAACGTTGAACTTGGTAGCTAACAGTTGGTTGGAACTTGTCGGTCAATCAGGGCTATTGAACTTGCTAAGATTACCACATTTTGACCGTTCTCCAGAACTGAATATCGTGGTTCACACACTCATGGCGCGAATCCATGAAGGTTATCTGTGGCTGGATAGAAACATGGATATTAATATTGATTTGATCCACCGCATTACCGGGCTAAGAAAGCGTGGTAAGGATACGAAGAATTTCTTCCAGGGGAAGAGCAAAGAAAAAGAGGCTGTTGAGAAGATGAAGAAGACCCACTCAGTAGTAAAGGGAAAAAGAAGATTCCAGACAGAAGAAATAGAGGACCGGGCAACAAGATTTGTAATGCAGTTGCTCGTAGGAAAGATGCTCAAAATAGCTAGACCTTCGAGGTGCCTGCGAGCGCAATACTCCTTGGAGCCACAGCGGTCGAAGGCCAGAGCTTCAATTGTTGTCAGTTTCTGCTGAATGAGTTCCTTGAAGAACTCAATGACACCCAAGTGAATGGCAGCCAGTTCCATTTCACGTGGCTCATCGTCCTGATCGCTTTGTGCAGATGGAAGGAACCGCGAGATTATGCGGGCATCATTATGGATCCCAAGGATCCTAGAGGGTTTAAGTTTGTCATCCTCTAGGAAAACACAAATGCAGAGCACCAGCATGCAACAGCAGAAGTATTTTACCAATACTATATTCAGCTGCGCAACGCAATCACAAAGACACCCCGTATCACAAAGTAGGTCACGGTGAAGTATGTCTGCATCATTGACTTTGAGGTGGATATGAAATGTATATTCATATCGTCGAAGGCACAAACAAGGAAACCAGAGTGGTTCCTAGGAAAGTACAACATGTATGAGCAGGATATTGAAGACCTCATGAAAGATTGGCCAGTAGAGTTCCACGTAGAGGTCATGGACGTGGAGACAGATTCAGTAGAAGATGAGTCGATACCTCTCTCATGCCCAATCATTGAAGAAACAGGGAAGAGAAAGGAAGCTGCAACTTCAGAGAAGCCAAAGTCGAGGAAAAAGGTGAAGGCTAAAAAGCTTCAATCACAGGTAGTCCTCAATGATGATGACTACGAGATGATAGCTGAAATAGTCTCGAAGCAGATGAAGGAGCTTATTGCGACTAAAGAAAAGAAGGACAAGGTCATCCACGATGACTTGCACCAGACAAGGCTCATAATGAAAGGCCTAATAAAGAAAATGGATGATGTCTAGAAAATTCTTATTGTGCTGTAAGAACCAGGGGCTGAAAGGAGGTCGGTAGGAACCTCGTAGCAAGGAAGCCAACATCTAGCAATAACGCTTCCATCAAAGACTAGGATTGTCCATGTGGACCCATTAGCTGTTGTGTTGCCAATAGCATAGCAAGTGGCCTTGGACACGAAGGGAGTCGAGAGGGTAGAGCTCGACTTAGCCAAAATCCCATTACCAGGATTGCACTTCATCCACATGCAGATCGTGGAGGAGATGCATGAATGGACGGTTGACGCAATGAAGTCACAAGCAGAACTCACCGCAACAAACAGACAAATTTAGTAGAAGGCAGAAATACAGCTACGCAACGAACAGGACCACCGAAAAAATTTGGAAACCACCATATCCAATGTGGCGAAGGATATTAAAGAAATAGACATCTAGGATGATCCTGCGGACACAGTTCTAAGAATCAGAGATAAGGTGAGATCCTTGCAATTGGAGATGCAGGACAAAGAAATTTATTATGAGGCCAACATTGCCGCATTGAAGGAGAAGCTGAATAAGAAGGTGCCATTAAACGAACAGCAGGTCAGAGAGCAATCAGTGAGTGCCACCTCGAAAAGCATAACAAGTGAGATGGCTAAGTGCCAATCTATCCTGGATAAGGTTTCACAAGCAATCGCGATCATTGAAGAGGATCAAGGATTGTTGCAGGTCAAGACCACAGTACAAGAAAAACAGACTGCGCTAGACAAGTTGAACGTAGAGGTGAAAGCTCTACCACCTAGAGAAAGGCTGCCGAGATACAAGGAGATATCCAGTTTAAAGAAAGAAGTACAGGATTTACGACAAAAAGAGACTGAGATGGATAATCAGTCGCAGCAGCTCCTGGAGAATGCCATGGTGGTATCGCAGCAGATTGAAGATAAGTTAATGGAACTGCGTGATAACCAGGAGCATGTACAAGATCAACTTGGACAAGAAATAACTCCAACACTGCTTGAGGCAATTAAACAGGTTGAGGAGGATACAAGAGAAGCAGTGGTGCAGTTGTGCGGTACATATGATGAGTTCACAGCCAATTTCATCCCACCAGTCACGGCGCAGAGTGAGACAGCAAAAACAATCAGTGGCTCAGGGACGAGCCACATGTAAGTGTTAGGGGCATGTTGGGCCCAGGTTAAGTTAAAGTTTTGGGAAGCACCTTTTTTAGGCAAGCAGGGAAATCTGAGCTGAGCGTAGCTCAGAAACACAATTTTGGCTAAGTATTGAGGATGCTGCGAAGTTGCACGCAACATCCAACTTTTGATGAGACTGCGGAGTTGCGCTTAGTGTCGAAGGTTTTAGCCGTGATGCGAAGACCAGTACTGCGCAGAAGTAATGCTGGGGAGTTAGGAGGCCACGTGGAGCCAACAAAGCGATGTGTTGGACAAGTATCAAGTGTACTTACCGACTAGACTGGTAGTAGCCATTTTTGGAAAGATACTTCAGGATTGCCGAGCGGTGGATGTAGGTAAAACAGGAAGGCAGCCACGCGTGGGTTGTTAAGGAAAGCGACGTTTGGAAAGCGCAGAAGGTAAAACCATTAGAGAAAAACGGTTCGACAGAAGTAGCCTGTAGGCATGCATGTGACAGGAAGGTCGATAGCGACACAATGAGGACATGGAGATCCACCATGATCAAGCAGACGCTACCAAGAGCTAGCAAGCCGGGTTGGAAAACCGACGCAGTTTTGGAAACCCTTAGGGTTTTGGGTTTTAGGTCTTCGACATTGTACAAACATGAGCTTCGAGCATGATCTATTTAAGAAGACATTTTGCATGGGATGGGGGTTCTAAATGTTGTTATCCTTTTGGATTATTATTCTTTTGCAGTTGCTGAGAAGTTAAGGAGATAATCTTTTCATATTGTAAAATCTCTCTAAGCTAAGAATAGGGTTGTAAAGGCTCTACAGCTGTGTGCACAGAGACCTAGCTAAGAGGAAGAAGAGTCTGCAACTAAGTGCGCAAACTAACAACGGTTGCCCCATCCCTTTTGAAAGAAATATATTACCAACCGTTCTTGTGGACATAACTTTTCATCCGGGGAAGTGAACCATGTTAAATCCTGTGTTATGTGATAATGTTTATGAATGAATGACTGTCTGTATTATCTGTAGAATGAATGCTTGAATGTTTCCTTGCATGCTGTAATATGAGAACTTTGATATGCATTTACCAATAGGAGAAGTTTGGGAATGATATGCTAGGTTCCGACATATGACTTTGCAACGGAGGCTTCTTACACTTTCTTGCTTTAGATTTTTGAAATGTAGCTCCATTTTCATCCTTAGTGTACGTATGGCCCAAGATCACACCCTGGAATTGATGTTTAGCTCGAACCATATTCCAACTGAGATGTATCTTCTGAAGAAAACACTAATACTCGACCTGAGATTCCCATGCCAAAGGTGGCCTTCTGACAGAATATATTATGATATTGTCTAATTGCTATGGCTAGCATATTTCTTTCTTTTTCTCACGGAGTTTCGTGGAGTCACCATAGTATCATGAGGGTCGTGGAATAGGGTGATCAAGAAATTTCTAGTAGAAGAAACAATCTCGTAGAAGCAACCAAAGTCTCGTCGTTATAATGAAGCTTGTGATGAACTTGGTGTTGCTCACGTAGAATTTCAAGTATCTGTGTGATTAAATAGATACTCGACGCTCAAAAGGGAGAAGTGGCATTTTCTATTTTACCCCTAGGGAATTATCCCACATGCAAGAGAAAACAAGTTTCTTGGTTATTTATATACAAGACACCGCTTTACATATAGTAAGAAACAAAAAGAGAGGAGTGCTCGAGGGTGAGCTTGGCGCTTGGATGTTGAACAATGTGCATGGGCCCTCATTCGACCTGGCATTTGATCACCTGCAATGCTCTCGGGCTAGGCCCTATTCTCCTTTTGGTTCAAATTTATTTAAAACTTTGGCCAAAAAAAAACCGATTGAAAACCTCGTCTTCACTTAACCCAGCCTTTGCTTCATAAATGTTCAAACTTTTTTGCTATATCGTTTTTATAAAAGCTTTGGCTATATTGGAAATTTAGAATCTCTGTTCTTAATCTTCACAAGAATTCAAAACCTTAGCTCAAAGATACGAAGCTAGTATAGGTTTATACAATCAACTTTTTTGGCCAATCTATGAAAACATTCTTCCCTTTTGCTCAAAGTCTCCCTTCCTTTTTGTTCAAGGCTTCTTTTACTCTTTTTTGCTTGAAACTCCATTTTCTGCCTTAATATGCAGCCATTGACTGAAAAACATACTGAAATTTCTGAACTAAACTTTGAAATTGAACACTAACTGTACATTCTACAAATTGAACTGAAAATATTGAAATTGAAAAAGCTTGAAATCAAACCCAAAACATAACTGTACATGTTGAAAAAAGATGCTAAACTATGAGCTTATTCAAACTAGCTTCCTACCCTAAAATGCCAAACTCTCCTCTCATTCAGGTAACAGAAAAATGTCAATAAAGCCACTCCAACAAATGCTCAAATGACAACATTTTATGCCTAGGATTAATCAAAATTAGAGCCCAAGAACCCAATGGCAGAGGGGTATGATAGGGGTCTTGACATTTGAGTAAAAGATACGTCAAACCTCTACCGCTGCAAAATTCTTTTATATAATCAGCCACCAGATCACAAAAGACATGACAACCTTCCAAAAACTCTGCTACTTGTTTGCCATGACAGGGTTGCTCCAATAGTAGACTCTCCTGCACACTGTCCAACCACTTCTCAAAAGGATATTGAAAGAATTTATGCGGATAGTTTCCAAGTAAGACATCAACAATTTCACTCGAAATTTCAGAATTTAAACTTGATTTTCTTCATCAAACCCAACAGAAATATCATTAGTTTTTTCAATAAAATCAAGTGACACAAACTCTTCTTGACACAAAAATTCTAAATTTGAAAGAGAGCCCTTATTTTTTGTTTGGTACCTCTCTTCCGTACTACAAACCTCTACTTCTTCTAAGTGTTGGGATTGATTCCACACTTGCTCTTCCTTTTTATCATCCATTTAAAAAAAAATTATGAAGCTTTACATCTTAGATTTTTGTTTTTGATTAGAAGCCCTGATTCTTTACTTTATCAATTCAAATGAAGAATAATAGAAGGGTAAACAGTCACTTTTAGCATGTTTATTTTCAGAGGTTTGATCATGGATCGTGATTAGATTTTCTTCACTAACTGCCCAGGAACTTGTAATGTTTTCAGCTGGTACAATACCCAAGCAGTCTTCTTCATGCTCATCATACTTAGGTGGAGTGAAATTTTCTCTAAAACCATCACCAACAGAATTTTCAGCAGGTTGATTGTAATTTACATAAACTATATCATAATTACCTTCTTCTGGCACATCACCAGGCTAATCACCTCTCTGTTCATCATAAAAAAGATTGGGATGCAAGGCAAGTTCTCCTTGTTCATGTCTCTCTTTGAACCCTATTTCCTCTTCAATTCTTTTATCATTATCTAGGATTGATAATTTTCCAGACATTCTAAGATTGTCTTCAACCTCCAATGCATCAATGAACATATGCTGCAAATTGGAAGACCTCCTCTCCAAAAGAAGAAGAGATAAATCAGGAGGAAAGGTAGATGCATAGTGTAATTTAGCAGCATTCTCTAGGGGTTGAATTTCCTTTGGCATATTATAATAGAAGCTTGCAAACCTACTGTTAAAGATGGACATGGTTTCATCTTCTTGCCTTCTCATGGAGTAAAAATGTGAAAGAACTAGGTCCCATGACCTTCTCTTACCCCAAAACTCCAAAAAGACAACATATAACTTTTCCCATGTATCAATATATTCCGACTGCAAATGCTTAAACCATTTCTTCACATCTCCTCGAAGGGATTGGGAAAAAACTCTCATACAAACATCATCATGCTCTACTTCAAGAAGGTCCAAAAAATGCTCAAAACCCTGAAGATGTCTTTCAACAGTAATGCTTTTTGATTGTCCATAAAAAACAGGAAGGTACTTATGGTATTTTGGAGGAAATTCACGAAGAATAGGGGACATCCTTAAAGGGCTATATCTCAGCTGAGATTTGGAAGGAAAAGGAGTATGTATAGGGAGAATATCATTAGCCTCACTCTCATGGGGTTTGTAAAGCTCGTTATGGATCTTACATGGTTCAAAAGAAGGGATGGGATCAACTCCAGGGATGAAAGGAGAATGTACAGCTTCAAAATCTAGTGAAGGATATACAAAGGAGGCTCTCTTATGACCTGGAGCTCTTTCATGAAGTACAAATTTTTTGATATATCTACATAAGGGTAAAAGGAAACCAATACGAACAAGACCTTTTTTGAAGAGATTGACACTTTGATACCTGGGTCTTGATTTTTCCATGTTTAAGGTAGCTGGGCTTGTTCTCCAGTGGAGAATGCAAATTCTGATTGAAGACTGAGGAGACCATCCTTCATACTGGAATTTTGCTGAGTGGAGTCTCCAGGTGAATGATACAAACTTCTCAATGTCTGAATGTTGTTCACCATTAGCATTCAGATTTGAAACCTTTTTCGTTCTCCCAGGGATGATAAGACAATCAATCCCCAACAATGGCGCCAATTTGTTAACACCCAAATTAACCCCCAAGGTTGTGAGAGAAGGCAATTCGGGGTAACCACTAACCAATTTAGATCTATGCTACTAACCCAGCATAGTCTGAGAGGGCTCTCAAAAAATCTATAAAAGACTGGAAATATTCAATAAAATTGTAGCCACAAGGAATTCTCAGATTTGATAAAAGACTGAAAACAATTACTGATAAACACACAGCCTCTCAGATCAAGATATTCTATTATAGCATACACAGAAGATCAGATTTCTGTTGGAAACAAAATGGTTAAAATTTGTTTGGAGAGAAGATCATAAGGAAAAACTATTGGGAAATGGAGTCAAAACATAAAACATAAAACAAATAACAATACTGTTGCACGAGATATCAAAACAGAGCCAAGAAAGCTACCAGCTCACAGTCAAAGAGATTTTGTTTGATGATTTAGAAGAATGAGTAAACAATCCACTAATATAGGGCAAATAATTGTGAATCCTATATCAGTTTTAGCAGAAAATCTTGTTGATGCTTGAAATGAAAGAAACAAAGCATACATTCATGAATTATGTTCCAGTGCAACACTTATCCAAGCATGAGAGAAATAACAACATGAGTTTAACAAAGCAGGAAACAATCACAAAAGAAAAGGAGATAGACAGACTGTAAGACCAACAACACATGAATCTCAATCGAAATCAGCTTCAGACACTGCAAACGTATTAAAGAAAATGTTTCAAAACAGAGCCCAGCTTCCCTAGGCCTCATCCAAAATGATTTTCGAACCTATTCTTCTTCTATTACATTTATTTTGTAGATCTATTTGGCCCTAGGGTCTAGCTATCCCAATAGGAAGCTGCTACAAATGTATGGACACCTGCACAAGAAGATTCAACAACCTCAGAGTTGGTTCCAACCATTTTTGCTCATTTACGGTCGTGGACTGCTGAAACTGCCTTCGGTGACCCGGCTGTATAACCCAAATGAAGAAACCTGTTAAGAAACTAAGAGGCTTTTGTAGTCGGGCTCATGCTTGACAAAACCCATGTCTTCATTTTCCCCCATTCTCCTCCACCTCGCCGAGATCTGGCTTTGAAGTTGATGACTCATGCAATAAACGTAATTTCTGGAAACTTACCCTCTAAAGATACCACCTATTCTCCCAAATAGAGACACGTTTGAATTCTGAGAGAGGTTATTGTAGATAGGTCCGTTATGGAGACAAACCTCTCTCGGTTTCTCGAAATTCCACCTAGTTTGGCTGAGACAGCTGCTGTAAAACGATGACTAAAACAGTCATTTTGGGTGAAAACAAGCCTGCTTTCATACAAAAATTACATAGAGTTTAGAAGTTGTTTCTCCTTGTCTCTCAAAAATATGACTTCTTATGGACCGTGGATCTCCTTTGCTTGCTGATTTGGGCAGTCCATTCTTATTTCAATGTTGACCTTGGCATTATTCAACATTGTTTTATCCTAGTCTTAGGGTCCAATGATTGAAATTTGCTTGATTTTCACCCTCATTTGGCATGTGGCCTAAGAAAATGAGACTTTGTTCATTTATCCATAGGTCTGGACCCCTCCAAATGTTTAGCACAATCCTGGTGCTAAGAGCTGTTGGTTGTGGAGCCAGATCTCTCAGTCTCATAGATGATATTGTCTCAGCCAGGCACCCCCGAGAAAAACTTTTGGGGTTGTTTTTGCCAACAGTTTTCGGGCCCATGGTTTTGGGTAACCCGTGGTATTTTCCCATTGTATCTCCCTTATAAAAGAAAGACATTGTAATACAACTAGGGTTGATGAATTAGGTATTATGCATTGTAAAGATCTCTGAGATCAAGAAGAGAGACTGTGAGACAGTGAAGAGGAAGTGCAGCGGTTGTGCTGAAGGTTGTATCCCTTCACTTTGCTGTACAGAATAATAATAAGGATTGAAAACTTCAGTGTGGACGTAGCCCAAGTTGGGGTGAACCACGATATATCTGTGTCTCTCTTGTAATGTGTATGTGTGATTATATTTGCATTTATGTTTATTGTTATTGCTTTGCGATCCTGTTTTTCTAACAATTGGTATCAGAGCTAAAGGTCTATTTGGAAAATAAACCCACATGAAGCTAGGGTTTCTGGTTCGAGTGGGAGCAATGGCGGAAGAAGGAAAGTTTAAGGTCAAGAAGTTTAATGGCCAAAACTTCCAGTTATGGAAAATGCAAATGGAGGACTATCTGTACCAGAAGGATCTATTCCTACCGTTGGGAGGAAGAGCAAAGCAAGCAGTGGCCATGAAGAACGAAGAATGGAAGGTTCTTGACCACAAGGTTCTAGGAACAATACGGCTGAGCCTGGCTTCATTGGTGGCTTTCAATATCTCAAAAGAAATGACAACGGAGGGTTTGACAAGCGTATTGGGTAAGCTGTATGAAAAACCCTGGGCCTCCAACAAGGTATTTCCGATGAAGCTTTTATTTAATATAAAGATGTATGAAGGTGGATCTATTACAGCTCATTTAAATGAGTTTAATACGGTTACAAATCAACTAAGTTCTGTAAGTGTGAGCTTTGATGATGAGTTTAGGGCTCTTCTAATCTTGTGTTCATTGCCAGAAAGTTGGAATAGCTTGGTCATGGCTGTAAGCAACTCTGTCTCTGGTTCAAACACCTTGAAATTTGATGATGTTATTGGTGTTATTCTTAGTGAGAAAATGTGAATAAAAAGCATAGGTGAGGCATCATGTAATGCATTGACCATGGAGAGCAGGGGAACACAAAAGGAGAGAGGAAAGAGCCAAGGTAATCGTGGCAAGCCTAAAACGGGAATATCCAAGTCGAGACTAGGAAAGACAGAGTGTTGGAACTACGGAAAGAAAGGGCACCTGAAGAAAGACTACAGATCTCTAAAGAAGAAGGGAGATGAACGGAAGGAAACTACCTAGGAAGCAAATGTAGCAAGTGATGTGTTACAAGATGCTTTGATTCTTACATTAGATAATACAAGTGATTATTGGGTAGTAGATTCAGGGGCTTCATGTCATGCTACACCCCATAGGAAATATTTTCATGATTATGTTCTAGGCGATTTTGGACATGTTTTATTCGGTGATGATGAGCCATGTAAAATTGTAGGAATGGGTAAGGTATGGATAAAAGTTAAGAATGGAACTGATTGGTTGTTGAAAGATGTTAGGCATATTCCTGCTATGAAAAGAAATATGATCTCAATAGGGCAGTTGGGAGATGGCAGTTGTCTATCTACATTTGGAGAAAAGTGGTGGAAGATCACTAAAGGATCAATGGTGATAGAAAAAGGAGACAGGATAGGTATGTTGTATTTATGTCCTCATAATACTGACCATTCTATCTCTTTAGCTTCCACAGGAACAGATACAGCATTATGGCATCATAGGCTTGGCCACATGAGTGAGAAGGGGATGCAAATTATCCACTCAAGGAAGTTGCTTCCATATTTGAAGTAGGCAAGTTTGGAATTTTGTGAGAACTGTGTTTATGGAAAACAAAAGAGGGTCAGATTTCTCAGGGTTGGGAAACAGAAGAAGAATGAAAAGTTAGAGCTAGTGCATACAGATGTATGGGGACCGGCTCAGGTACAATCTCTTGGTCGCTCTCATTATTATGTTACATTTATTGATGATGCAACTAGGAAAACTTGGGTTTATTGCATTAGATAGAAATCTGATGTGTTTGCTACTTTTAAGAAGTGGAAAGCTTTGGTTGAGAATGAGACAGGAAAAAGGTTGAAGTGTCTCATATCTGATAATGGAGGTGAGTACTGCAGCAAGGAGTTTGATAGTCACTGTTCATACCATGGGATTCATAGAGAGAAGACAGTCCCAGGAATACCCCAAGAAAATGGTGTGTCAGAAAGGATGAAAAGAACAATCTTGGAGCGTGCAAGGTGTATGAGACTGCATGCAGGGTTGCCATTACAGTTTTGGGCGGATGTTGTAAATACCGTTGTTTATTTAATAAATAGAGGACCTTCAAGTGCTTTGGATGGTGGTATTCCAGAGGAGGCATGGACAGATAAAAAGGTAAACTACTTATTCCTGAGAACGTTTGGTTGTGAAGCATTTGTTCATATTGATAAAGAAAATAGAACAAAGCTTGAAGCTAAATCCAAGAAATGTACCTTTATTGGATATGGAGTTGATGATTTTGGTTATCATTTATGGGATTATGAAAATCACAAAATCATTAGAAGTAGAGATGTCATATTCAATGAAAAGGTCATCTATAAAGATTAGTTGCAAGGAAAGAAATAGGAAAACAAAAAAACAGAGTACACAGTACTTGATGAAATTCAATAAAATGAAGTTCCAAAGGTGCAAGAAAATCAAGAACAACAAGAAGTACCTAAAACTCCTAAAACTATAAGAAGATCTACCAGGTTAAGTAGAATCCTTGAACGATACTCTCCTTCAATGTATTATTTGTTGATGACTGATGCTAGTGAACTAGAATGTTATGAAGAAGTAATGCAGGTGGAAACTAGAAAGAAGTGGGAGCAAGGCATGAATGAGGAGATGGGCTCATTGGTAGGAAACCAGACTTCGAATCTGGTTCAGTTTCCTGCTAGTAAAAGAGCATTGGAGAATAAATGGATTTATAGGTTGAAGGAAGAAGAAGGAGGCAATAAGCAATACAACGCGAGACTTGTTGTAAAGGGGTTTGCACAGAAGAAAGGTATATATTTTGATGAAATATTTTCTCCTGTTGTTAAGATGACTTCAATTAGGACTATCTTAAGTCTAGTGGTGGTAGAATATTTGCATCTTGAATAGTTAGATGTAAAAAGAACATTTCTCCATGGGGACTTGGAGGAAGAGATATATATGCAACAGCCACAAGGGTATGAGGTCAAAGGGAAGGAGGATTTGTTATGCAAGTTGAAGAAAAGCTTGTATGGTTTGAAGCAAGCTCCAAGGCAGTGGTATTTAAAATTTGACAGGTTTATGATAGAACAAGGTTATAGTAGATGTGATTATGACCATTGTGTTTATTTCAAGAAGCTTGAAAATGAGAGATATATTATCTTGTTATTGTATGTGGATGACATGCTTGTTGCAGGGTCTAACATGTAGGATATAAATGTACTGAAAATGAAGCCAACTAATTCATTTGCGATGAAGGATTTGGGTGCTACAAAGCAAATCCTTGGTATGAGAATAACGAGAGACAAGAAAAATCACAAATTAACATTGTCTCAGAGTGAGTACATACAAAAGGTGTTGGAGAGGTTCAGAATGCAGAATGCAAAACCAGTAAGTACACCTTTGGCCAGCCATGTCAGTCTAAGTAAGGAAATGTGTCCCAAGACATAGGAAGAGACAGATTACATGTCCAAGATTCCCTATCAATCAACAGTTGGAAGCTTGATGTATGCCATGGTTTGCACAAGACCAGATATTGCACAAGCAGTGGGAGTTGTGAGAAGATATATGAACAATCCATGTAAAGAACATTGGAAGATAGTATAGTGGATTCTCATGTATTTGAGAGGTACTACCACTCAGGAATTATGTTTTGGAGGTTCAGACATTGTTCTACAGGGATATGTTGATGCATATATGGCAGTTGATAAGGATAGCAGGAGTAGCACCACAGGGTATGTGTTTACTGGAGGTGGAACAACAGTAAGTTGGATTTTGAGACTGCAGAAGGTTGTTCCACTTCCAACAATGGAAGCAGAGTATGTTGCTGTTATAGAGGCTAGTAAAGAGATGATTTGGTTGCAGAGGTTTGTGGAGGAAGTGGGTAAGAAGCAGAAGGATAGCAGGTTGTATAGTGACACCCAGAGTGCCATTCATCTTGCAAAGAAATCAGCATTCCAATCCAGGAGTAAACATATACATCTCAAGTACCATTTCATAGTCTCTATTCTGGAAGATGAACTGTTGAAGCTGGAAAAGATACATACTAGCCAGAATCCTGTAGACATGTTCACACAGGTAGTGACCAGAGTGAAACTGAGTTCCTGCTCAGTTTCAGGTGGCCTTCTAGCATTAAGGTGAAGATGAGAAAGTTGCCAAGTCCAAGGTCCACCAAGTACATCACCGGTGGAGTTGTTGTGATCCGTCTCCAAGTGGGAGATTGTTTGTTGTGGAGCCAGATCTTCCAATCTCATAGATTATATTGTCTTATACATGCACCCCAGAGGACTATTTTCACCAACAGTTTTTGGGCCCATGGTTTTTTGTAACCTGTGGTATTTTCCCATTGTATCTCCCTTATAAAAGAAACACATTGTAATATGGCTAGGGTTTATGTATTAGGTATTATGCATTGCAAAGATCTCTGAGATCAAGAAGAGAGACTGTGAGATAGTGAAGAGGAAGTGTATCGGTTTTGCTGCAGGTTGTATCCCTTCACTTTGTTGGATGGAATAATAATAAGGACTCGCAACTTTGGTGTGGACGTAGCCCAAGTTGGGGTGAACCACGATATATCTGTGTCTCTCTTGTAATGTATATGTGTGATTATATTTGCATTTCTGTTTATTGTTATTGCTCTATGATCCTGTTTTTCTAACAAGAGCTCTAATGGTGAGAAGAAATAAGTTATAAGAATAATGTGATGGATTGGAGTTTATTTCGAGTTTATTTCTATATAGCAAGGAAAAGATGCATAACACTTATTATTTAAAAGTGAGAAATTCATAGAAAAATAACCAATGTTTTAATAAATAATTAATAAATAAAAATAAATTAAACAAAATTATCATTCGTTTATTAAGTTTAGTTTTAATAGAAAAATAATATTTGACACATCTTTTGTAAAAAAATTATAAGTGAGATTAAGTGTCATCGCATTAGCAATTTATTACACGAATTTTGAACTAAATGGTCCATGTCAATATAAACCACTAAACCACTAATAGAGTAGAAGATATGTCTTAGAGTCGAGATATAAGTTAGGCATATTTGAAATTTTACATATAAAAAAGATCTTAATAAGCAGTTATTATTATTTTAATTTAGGTAAGATAAGTAGTTATTATTATTTTAATTAACGTAAGATTGACACAGAGAGGAAACTTCACAAAATAAACATAATTATTTTATTGACTATTAAATTAAATGAGGAATAAAAAAATTAAGTTAATAGGAGGATATGGAAATAAGTTTTAGTCTTAGTTTTGCTTTTCAAATTGTTCTTTATAAACAAAAGATTAGGATAGTAAAATATTAAAAATGAACTAAAGTTCCAACTAAAGTATGAACTTGCCTTTGAAATTTGATTATTGATGAAAATATGAGCAAGTTACCTTATCAACATGTTGTCTATACTCTATACTATGTTGTGGAGCAATTTTCAAAGTTTCATTCACCTAATATGCTCACCTACTAAGGAAAAATTGTGTTGAACTCGAAGTGTGACTAAGATATATTCACTATTTGAAATTTATTTGAAGCAAGTAGCATGGAAATACTTGATGAACAAATTGAAATACTCAACTCATACATGGATCGAATCTCATTATATTATGAATTCTATGGTGGGGAGTTGGATGAAATGATAAAAGTTGTCAAACATGCACAGATGAAAATGTAAATATAACAAAAGGTAATTTGCACAGATTTTTTCAATGAATATGTTGGAAAGGGAACATGCACTCCTTGTTAATTTAGTAACATGTGTGCTCTCTAGCAATGCACACCTATTTATATTTGACTAGCTCCGAGCCTCGTCAAACCTCCATGTACTCACAATGGATTCCTCCACGTTGATTTTGATGTGGATTTTTTCTATGTCAAAGTTTGTGTGTGTGTTAGAAACATGTCTATGTTTTCAAAAGTATCGTGATGTTCTTTCGTGTGGCCAAAGCACTCGAAATTTTAAATTGTATGCACAAAATGGAAATCTATTATCCTATTAGATGCAGCTTGGAGAAATACTAGAGAAATTAGTCGATGAAGAGACTTTCGTGTTTCATTATCCACATAATGACTAAATTCTAGTGTCTAACGATATCGAATATTTTGTACAGAAACAATTTAAAACAGAAATAAGTAACTATGTGTTTTCTGTTTAATTGAAATGCTCGAGTTGAGCCACTTTTAGGCCTAGTGTTTGAACTTGCGCTCTGATACCACATGTAACACCTCCAAAAATTCATAAAATTTTAAAAATTTTCCAAGTAGTATAAACCTATCATTAAGTTCTATGATCTACTTAATATTTGCATAAAGTAGAAATTTTTAACATTTGTTCTTAATGTTTTTATTACGAATACAGGATTAAATTCTATGATTGTTATGATATGGTTTTTTTATACATGACTGTCTTTAGTTTTCTAACAATTGTATCACTTAGTTTATTATACTGCATGTCAACTACGTCGTTTATAAAACATGGATCCTTTTATTGTTATTATTATGATGTTGGAACTGAGGTATGTTTTTCTTTTATTGAAGGGGTCCTTGTGATACCCCGAGCCTTACTTAGATTTTAACAAGTTAATGCATAAACCTTCCTTACTGCTGTTCCAAGTTACACGTAAGAGTTTTCGTGACAAAGTTATAAACTAACCTAGCTTGTATTTTTCCAAGCATGAGATTTCTATGCTAATCCTAAAGTTAAACTAGAGGTATCAATTAACTAACTTCTAAGAGATCAAGGCTAAGGGATGTCTAGTATATGTTTTAAGAGTTGTTATCAACTATACACTAGAGGTGCTTTTGAAAGGTCTCGACCCATGAATATGGAGAAGGGGATTTACCCTAGCAGTAATACTCCAAAGTATTAATCCAAATGATATTGAATTCATAAACTATAGCATAGTGGGTAAATATTTAATGGTAAGTGGGAGACAGACAGGAAAGTTAATGCGATCATGTGAAGGGTTGGTGAATGACTTCCATGTAAGGGCTAAACCCTGTCTCCATGATGAAGGTTTGTATTTTCACTTGTTTTTCATTTGCAATTGTGGATAGCCGAGCTCTCTTGGCTACCATGGCTACTGAGAAAATCACCCACAAGCTCTGCTTTGATTTCTCAATGAGGTATTCTTTTGGGTGTTCTACACTGTCAACGTGTTCAGTTATGGCAGTGGGTTTGGTTGTTGTAAGGATTGAAGCTCTCGGCTCTTGTCTTCTTAGCCATTACAGGGTATGGTTCAACATTATCTAAATTTTTTAGGTCTTTTAAATTTATGGTTGAAAATATTATCGTTCATCCTTTAATAACTGGTTGCGAGTATGGCAAGAGTTTTCTTTACAACACTATCGGTTGCTCCCTGGTCTCTGTAGTAGCTTTGCTGAAAGGTGGCAACTCTAGTGGTTTGGAAAACCGCGGTAAGCCTCGGGCCTACCACAATGATACCTCTGTCAACCTTAACTAGTTTAAATGCTAGCGTTAGTTTTCGTTTGTCTTTGTTGTAAGCCTTTTGGCATTTTGAGAGGTTTGGTGGCTTGTAAAGGTTTTATGGACACATACCCAGAATTGGGGTTTCAACCATCGTTTCAATTAATACAAGGATACAGTGTTAATTTCTTTATTTAATATATTATTCATATATCTGTTGAGACTGTTGCTACTTGGTTCTTTGTCTAATGAAATCTCCATTCTGTTTATAAATGGTGAATGCATAAAATACCTGGGCATAAACCCTACTATGGCAAGTTTGCATTTTGGTTTAAAAGATTTACTATTATTAAAACTGTGCGAAAAGATATTTAGTTTGTAAGAGAACACGGTTTGACCCTAGTTCATACTCTAGCGAATATGTTTTTAAAGAAACATTGGGCTGAACCCTAACGTGAATGCTGCTTGTTTATTTTGTTTTTATCGTGCATGCGATAGGCCGAGAAAAACTCTCTCGAATGATGAAGAACTTTGTAAATCAAGTTTTGAACAAATCCCTACATATAAGTTCTATTTTCATTAATGAAAAGCTTAAACGCCATTGAAGGCTCTGTTGTGAAGATATTTGTTTCATTTTTATATACACTTCCATGTTGTTATTCCTACTGTGGGCATTTTCTTACTTCGGGTGAAAATATGAAATGGGCAATGCCCTAGATGTGAATTGTGTATGTTATGGGACTTGAACCCATAAATGTTTTTATTAAAGAATTTGATATAAGCTAAACCTTAAGCACAATCGTGCTCTGTAGTAAAGGATATTGGGTTTGTTAATAAAGTGGTTGTTGAAGGAATACGACCCTGAATACGTTTCTTTCCCAGATATTATATTTGTATTGATGTAAGGGTTTACCCCAAGGTCATCTACGATGACTTTGTTTTCATATTGAAATTAAAATTGGTTTATAATAACACTAGAGATGGTAACTTGGATATTTAAGGGACTCGATCCCGTTCTATAAATGGTCATATTTACAGAATGTTTTTGATATAACCATTATCATTTAATTATTTCACATTTGTCATGGAAATTGTGATATTGATCTCATCTTTGCATAAATTCTATTTGAGTCATTTTGCTTCGAGCAACAAATTGGTATTCTGGTTTATTTGATAGTTTTTAAATGAAACTCTGTTTAATTGGTATATATCTTATACTTGTTATGATATTCTATATTTACACTGGATATATAATATATTACATTTTTACCTAATTCTAGATTATGAATGTAAACCAGTTTGGTATATGAGTTATAAATAAATTATTTATAGATTTTGTAAGGCAGTTTTGTTACAGGTTATGATATTTGTATAAATGATACATCGATCTAGTTATTGTATACATATATTTCTATAATACAGTTTGCATTATGAATAATTAGTATATAATCTAATCCATTTGGCTTCTATTGTTCCTTTCACAATGCTTTACCATACATGTAACAAAACTAAGTTTCTATACATAACGAATGACCATTTATATAGCTATGAATAATTTACTGTTCGATATTGTTACACATAAATGTTTGTATTGTAAATATCTAGGGTTTTTTCAACAGTAAAGATGCCTATACTTGATAAAATTATTCAACCATTATTCTATCCAAAATATCTAAATCATTCAATCCTATTTTAAACAAATTCTCTGTACTATAGTACATCACTTCGGTGAAAGGAAAAATACAAAGAATATTTATATTCATCATTTTATAATTTTCAATCTTTATCCTTCGTTCATTGGTATAGAAATAAATATTCAGTTCAGTAATCTATCACTTCTAACAGCTAGAAATTTATAAAGAAGAGAACTAAATAACTTGCAGATAAAATTATTCAAAGTATATAGTAAGAGCCTAGGAAAAACATAACAATGCAGAACCTGTTTAGACTATGTAGGTGGAAAAACACCCAAATAAGACTGTTCCTCCCAACCGTCCTAGAAAGCAGCCAATATTATTTTCTTTCGGACCCCCGAGCCTATTCACTGATCCACCAGGACAAAGATACTATGTAGAAGCATATGAAAGTCACTTTGTATCTTAACAATCATGAAGACTTGCATACAAAGACTCTCTACAACTCAGCATCATAAAACACTCTTACACTACAACTCATTAGTTATCATTCCCCTCATTGAATCTCTTGTGTGCTCAACATAGAAACTTCCAGCAAACAAAAGGAAAACGTTGTGAGCCCCCTTCTCAATTTGATGGATATAAATATTGCCTAGGTATTTTGGGTTAGTTTAACATTTAATGAGCCACCTGCTCAGTTCCACCATCCTTGGGGAACATGACCACATTTTTAGGGAAGTTGCCCCCTGCAACAGCTAGTAAGTTAGTGCAGATTCTCCCACTTGTCAATTGCCTTCTACACTATTTTCATTCCTCCTAGTGGGTCAGTGAACACTCTTCAACATTCCTCTTTGGATGAGTGCATCCTATTTTAATTTATTAAATAATAATAATATTCAATTACAGTCATCCTTGAACATCCTTGGTCAATAACATAAAACTTTACAATAAGTTTTAGAGTAATGTTTTTCCATAAACATAAAATGTGCTCACTCCAATTTTTTCAAATCGCTTTGTTTGTCTCAACAGAATTTCAGAATTTCATTTGAAGGATTGATTTTCTGTTTTCTTTACATCTGATTAACGGAATTTGATTGGAAGGACCCATTTTGTGTTTTCTTTATATTTGTGCCACTATTTCTTTTACTACTTGTCTATCTTAATCAAAATGGAAACAACTTCATTTTCGTTGTTCCCTAATGCCGGATTGATCCAATAACAACACAGTAAGGTGCCGCATTTATGTGTTGAATACTTTGGATGTGAAGTGATATGGGGCTGGTGCACATTTCATAGAAAGACTAGACTTATAAATTGACTATTAGTTTCATTACTTTTGCAACGTTACCTAATTTACTTTAGTATGCTTCTTTTGAATTTTGAATGTCTACTACAAATACTTGTTGGTATTCTTATTTCCAGTGGAATTTCATAATCAAATTTACAGTTGAATGACACAATAGTTTTTCTTAT
This sequence comes from Larix kaempferi, assembly GCA_027924585.1. Lineage (NCBI taxonomy): Eukaryota > Viridiplantae > Streptophyta > Pinopsida > Pinales > Pinaceae > Larix > Larix kaempferi. Next base: position 7,728,531 of record BSBM01000502.1, read on the forward strand.
GGTATCAAAATCATTTATTATTTGTTTAGAAATCTATTGCTTTCATAACCTTTTCTTTTCTAAATGTTTTTTAAAAGAACTAAATTAGTCATTCCATATGGTATCTTTGTTGTTCAACATGATTTATTAAGGGAAAAGAACACCGTGCAATCAATTCAAAATTAACTATGCAGTAAATATTTATTTTTCTTTGCTTTGGAACATTGATAGAAACCCCAACTTTTACTTCAGCAAAGACTTCACTTCAACGGGCGCGGAACTTGAATTCGCAGAAATTTACTTTGCATTTATGCAAAGTTCTTAACTTTGCGAAATAGTTCTTAACTTCGCTGACACGAAGCTTTTCACTTAGTGGAACTCTTAAACAAACTTTATATTAAAATATTTCTTTCTAAGACATAAGAAGCAATTGCATTTAAATGAAACTTATGTTAAAGTTATTCTAGGTTAAAACATAACTTTTACCTTTGTGAAATATTTAGAAAATCTTGATTTCTTTTACAAACTGTAAATGTAAACAACATTCACATAAGTAAATTTGGAGAAGATGTGTGGCATGCAATATTCAACATTCTTGAGAATGAATACATAAAACTATAGACTTATATATTACCGCAGAAAAACTGAGAAACTTGTCCCATTACACAGAAAGGAGATTTTACTTTGATCTTTGATCTTTGACCTTTTATAGAGCTTGGGCTCTAAAACACATCGCGGACATATTCTTCTTGACCTTTCTTTCTTGCTCTCTATTCTTCTCTATGTGTGTTTTTAATTTTTTTTATTCTGCATATACACAGACTTGATTTCGCTTCAGCTCGAAGCTACCGGGTTACATTAAAAGACTTTAGTTAATTTCTACCTAAGAATTTTGACTTGCGTAATACAAACACGACTAAATAAATACAAGGAATTATGCATTGATAGACCGAATGAATGTTTGTCATCTCTGCTGCTTTGTGGACTCACAAAAACACTGACAGAGTCAGCGCAGACTAGATACACATTCAGCTCGTAATTACATTTTTCCAACAACTTCTTCAAGCATTTTGAGTTCTTGATTTAAAAAAGGATAAATTCCCTGCAATTTGTTAATATAGATTTAAATATGATGATGTTTTTCTATCTGCTTGATTAAATAGTGGTTATGACCTTCATATAAAGCAACTTTCAGACATGTTAGTCTTACTTAGTACATCTAAGCGCATCTGTTTTCATTTTTTCTTATAGCATGTTGCATGATGGGTAACCTGCTTGATGTATGAACATTTCTTATAATAACTTGTGGATGATTTAATATAGCTCCAGACTGCATCAATATTCTCATAGATTAGAGAGTCCAACAATGGGTGATGCGTTGGCATATCTCAAGGTAGTGAAAGAAGTATTCAAGGATACTCCACACAAATATGATCAGTTTCTTGCGGTCATCAAAGCTTTCCAGTCTAAAAGGTTTGTACCTCTTTTTATCAAGATTGTTATCATCAATCAATATTTTCCTTTTTTTCTTCTCAATTAAATCTCATACTGGGACTGTTCTTCTCGTATGATTCAAATAGTTGATGTTATAATATGAACAAAGCATTTATTTAAGGGGCATCATTTTCTCATTTTTAGTTTGAATACATTTTTTCCCAAAGATTACGAAATTACATTTTCTTTTGGATGCATCTGTCTGAACTTCGAAATCTTTTTCAAAATCAGGAAACTGCAACACCGGAGCAGTTGAAAGTGTGGGTTTTTGTTCAGCAAACGCATCCTGGAACTTATGTGACCACTTCGATGCCTTGTTCTTTTTCAGCAACTTGGTAAGAGGAATCGCTATCATGGAGTAACTCTCCACAAACCTACGGTAGTATTTTTCCAAGTTGAGGAAGTTGTGCACTTCCTGAATTGTTTGAGGTTCCTCCCAATCCTGGATTGCAACAACCTTTCTTTGTCCATGAGAAACTTGCCTTTTCCAACGCGATGGCCCAAGAACAGAATCTCATCTTGTCCAAATGTGCACTTGGATTCCTTCAAGTACATGTTTTGTCGCAGCGCATCAAATACCTCTTTCATATGTTGCTTCTGCTCCTCCATCATTTCACTATAGACAATGATGTCATCTAGATATACCACTGTCGATTTGTCCAATAACGGTTGCAGCACATCGTTCATCAATGTGCAGAACGTCACAGGGGTGTTGCACAATCCAAACGACATAACCATAAACTCAAATCTTCCATATCAAGTCACACACATCATCTTATACTCATCTCCTTTTGCGATTCTGACTTGATAGTACCCTTGTCTCAAATCCAACTTTGAGAAAACCCTTGCCTTGGATAACTTATCAAAACAGTTATCCACCAATGGAAGTGGATAATTGTTCTTGATGGTTTTCTTATTCAACATCATATAGTACATGCACCTCCGCAAATTTGGTGTATCTTTCTTCCCTTGGAAAAACACTAGGGCATCATATGGCAACCTTGAAGGTTGTATGAAACTAGCATCCATCAGCTCGGTTAGATGTTGTTTCAACTCCTCCAACTATGGTCCCGATAGTCTGTATGGAGCTTTTTCCATGGGTCTAGAGCATGGCTCCAGCTCAATTCAGTGATCAACCTTCCTTCTCAGAGGAAACACCTTAGGCAATTTCTCGAGCATCAAGTCTGCATAGGTAGCAAACATGTTAGAGAGGACAAGAGGCATAGGCGTCCTAACACTTCCCATGTCAGACTCTTCCAACAATGCTGCAACATACATCCATGACCTTCACTGCAGAGCCACTTTTTTCATACTTAGCGCAGAAACAAACTTTTACTGTCTTCATGCTTTGCTAGCAACGGTGTACACCACATGTGGCTTTTCTCCACTTAGAATCACCATCTTATTAGAAATCCAAAACAACACCGCTTGATGTCTTCGCAATAAATCCTGACCAAGGATCATCTCAAAATCATCGTGAGGCATGACGGTGACATCTTCCTTTCCTGTATAGTGTCCCAACTGAACGTGCACTCCTAAAGCAACATCTGCAACTACCTTTGTCGTAGAGTTCACTGCCTTGACACTAATGCCACAGTTCTTCCTCTTTAGATTGATCACATCTGTAACTTCTCGTTTCATCAATTTGTGTGAGGCACCTCTATCACTTGCCTTTCGCTCACCACAATGTCCACAAATCTAAGTGCGTTTACCTTCTGGTCCCTCCGCATGGCTCCAAGGTGACAGAAAAAGTCGCCCGTCACCTAGTCACCCTCCATTTCCATCGTCGCATCATGAACGAATTCTGTTGCAGCTCGCATTCTCTGTCACAAGCCCACAACTCTGTCAAAGTGCAACAATTGCCCGCACTTCTTTTCTACAACCCGCGTCTTCCTTTGCAAGTCTGCAGTAACCCCAAGCCTGCACACTTGGGTGTTCGTGGATTCCTGGTTCTGCCAAATCCATGCGGCCTTTGTCATCTTCATTTGCAAATGAGACGGAAGCATACTCTTCCAAGATGCTGCATCATCCACCAACGATGCCAACGACGGGCGGAATTTCTCTTTTCTCCTCATCTCATCTGCTAGCCATTCCAACCAACTTTCAAGTGGATGCATATTTGGAATATTCATAGGCTTTGCCAAGAGTAACTCCCATATCCATCGGCTTCTGCATCGCAACCTTTGCATGTTTGACAGCACATCCCCACCGTGCATTTCATTGGTGTGGAGCATCCAAACTGAACGCTCTGATACCATCTGTCATGGCCATAGTTTGCACATTGTCTGAACTTGCAATTGTGAACTATGCGGCACTCCCTAGGAGCACCTTAAGGGCGTGGCCAACTCAAGGGTGCACCGAAAGACTATGCCTATAACCTATGTAATCGTTTTACTCTTACAATTATAACTTGTTACACTTTTACTTATTAACACTTATCCAATTACAGTTGGATGCAGTAAAAAATCAAACAAAGACAGTATAGACGGGTGGGGTTTCCTAAATAGGAAACCCCTAAAAGCATATATAGATTGCAGATTTACATTAATGGGGTTTTCAAACCGACAGAGCTCTGTGTGCACCCAACCAACTAACACACAAATTACATGATTACAAAGAGTAAAACATGTGCTTCCTCCTGCTTGTGGACATTTAACGTTTTTGTTCCCACGAAAGTCAGAACTGTCTCCGCGGCTTGGGAACTCTAGTTTACTTGATTGATTTCCTTAGCCTTGGTTGAATCTGCCTTTATTTAGGCTTTGTCGCGTCGGTGGGTGCTACCCAAAATTCCTGCACCCATGCTTGGAGCCCACGCTACCTCTTGTCAGCTCCATCCAAACTCCCCCTTGTTCGTGCTTTATCCCATCTCGCGAATAGTCTAAGTGACAGGTGTGCCCACTAGCCAACGCTCGTTGAGGTGCCTTGTGCCCACTTCCTTTAAGGTCGAGCTTCCAACGCTCCGTCTACTTGGCGTCCTTCGCTCCACTTCGTAAGTTGCACATCGAGCTGCATCCTTGATGCAAGCTTCCAACATGACCTGCGATCAGGATTTCATCCCAAGTTCGTCGTCGGATTCCAACCCGTGTTTGTTGTCGGGCTGCCAATCCGTGTTCAAGTCTCGGCTTCCAACCCGAGCTCATACTCGAGCTGCCAACATAAGTTGCAAGGTGTGCGACGTGAGATTTCCAAGCACCACGGTGGTTTGTCCAGGGAATGCACCCACCCTGCAAGTGCGTTATGGTCGTTATGTGCAGCTTCAAGTGGGTGGTTCGACGAGGTCGTGACACATACATAATCAAATGTTAATAAGTAATTATTATTACTTTAATTAGGCCAAGTTTGATAATAAGAGGAAGCTTTACAAAATAAACATAATAATTTTTTTATTGAGTATTAAATTAAATAAGGAATAAAAAAATATGTTAATAGGAGGATAGAAAATGAGTTTTAGTTTTAGTTTTTTTTTTCCAAATTGTTCTTTATAATAAAAAAATTAACATCAATAAAATATTAAAAATGAACCCAAGTTCCAACTAAAGTATGAACTTACCTTTCAAATATTATTATTGATGAAAATATTAACAAGCTACCTTATCAACTTGTTTTCTATACTACATTGTGCGAATAGGATATATTCAATATTTGAACTTTAATTAAAGTAAGCAGCATGGAAATACTTGATGAAGAGAATTCAATACTCAACACATACATGGATCAAGTCTCGTTATTATGAATTCTATGGTGGGGAGTTGGATGGAATGATACAAGCTGCCAAACATGCACACATGAAAATGTAAATATAACAAAAGGTAATGCACCAAGTTTGTCAATGAATATGTTGCAAAGGGAGCATGCACTCCTTGTGAATTTAGTAACATGCGTGATCTCTAGGAATGCACACCCATTTATATTTGAATAGCTTTGGGCGTTGTTAGACCTCCATGCACTCACAATGGATGCCTCCACATTTATTTCCATGTGGATATTTTTCTATGTGAAAGTTTGTGCCTATGTTGAAAATGTGTCTATGTTTTCAAAAGTATCCTAATGTTCTTTCATGTGGCCAAAGCAGTGATAATTTAAAAATGTATGCACCAAATGGAAATCTATTATCATGTTAAATGGAGATTGGAAAAATAAATACTAGAGAAATCAATCGATGAAGAGACTTGCATGCATCCTTATCCGCATAATGACTAAATTCTAGTGTCTATTTGACGTCGAGATAGATTGTTGGCACATTATACTCAATCTTGTAATCCCTCATACATGTATCTCATTATAACAACATGAAATAGTTAATGCTTGGAGAACCTTGCTACATACTATAATATATTAAACCATTATATGCAAGTAATATAGTTATAAATACATTGAAGCAACATTTTCCTTTAACATCTTGCTACAAAAAGCAAACATGTCTCTAAATAATGATGTTGAGTCCTATAAAATTATTGTAGCATGATGAGAGAATAATATTGTCCGGCCTCAAGTGTTACTTCATTGTTTCCTTTAGGATGCTTAAACCATAATAAGAAAACTACATTTTGACATGATTATAGCACATCCTATAACATGTTGTTTGCAATCATTATGGTAAAATTGCTCTCCTTTCATTGTTGTATTGCACCAAGAGAAACAAAATGCATTTTACAACCCAATATTGAAGAGATTGTAAAATCTATCCCACCATTATATCAAATTTGTTGATATGAATGAAAGTAAAATTAAACATTTAAAAAAAATTGTTAAACAAAAGTATGGAGATTTAAAAAATCTCTTGCTTAATGGTAGAGATGCTTAATGAATGATGTAATCTTGGAAGATAATGAAAATTGTTTTAAAGGGTTAATGGGATACAAAATCAATCTATTCCTTTAAATATTACACATTCAAGGTTCAAATACAAGATGATAGAATTCAATTTGAAGCTAAGATTTTGTACTAATAAAATCAAGATTTACATAGTAACAAAATTGGTTGGTCCCATAGAAAACCTGACCCTAAGAAAAGAAGTCACTTATCAAAAATATTTAACAACATGGAAAGAACAAGGGTAAATTAAAACAATAGACAATATTATCAAGCCATATCATCATCAGTGATAGTTACCTGAGACACCTCTTCAATTGAATTCTTCTCCTCTTAGCATAGTATTTTCCATTGATATCCTTGACATAAGATACAAGTTATTGTTCATCTCATCCATTTGTAATTGGATATTGTTTCTCTCCTCTTGGTGCCTAATAAAACCTTGCCAAGTATTGATTTAATTATCCAATATAGTGACAGGGTCTTATGGGAATGTGTAAATATGGTACAAGTGTTATTGATTTCCACCACCCACAATGTCATGTCCCTAGAAGTCATCTCTGGTTCGATAACACTGATAATGCCTTGCTCCCCATTTATCCAATTCTCTTCCCTTGAAATCCTCTCCATGACATTAAGGGGAATTGCCTAATAATAAACATCTCAACATCCACAACCGCATACTAAGATCAAGTCAATCTATGCCCTTTATTTCCCTAGCTCTTTTGATGTGCCCCACATGAAAATTTCCCTCTTTCCATAATCAAGAGAAGAAATCCCCATAAAATATTCTTCTTCAGAAAGATGAGCTAGAAGAGCAAATATAGGGGACACAAGTACAAGAACCTAGCACTCTCATGAACCTAGGCCAGTGGATGGTTTTCTTAACTATCTTGCAAGATATTAGCCTTACTATTAATAACATTGCTTAAATCCAATAATTAGGTAAGAAAATCAAACTCTACCATATCAATAAGTAATTAATTAATCTATTGAGTGGGTAGTATTGGTTTCTAGCAATCTGACACCAACATGCTTCCCATGGCTTCCCCATCATAAGTCTATGGTGTAGGATGAATTGCAATGCATGGAAGTCATGAAACGAGTTGTATAATCCACCTACAATCTTTACTCTTCATTCACATGCTCCCAAGCATGATTACCTCACGTTTCCTATTTATCAACTCTTGTGAGAAATTTGCAGCGTTTACTAATATGAGGAAATCATAGAATCTATTTGATATCATTTATGTTGTATAATCCACCTACAATCTTTACTCTTCATTCACATGCTCCCAATCATGATTACCTCATGTTTCCTATTTATCAACTCTTGTGAGAAATTTGCACCGTTTACTAATATGAGGAAATCATAGAATCTATTTGATATCATTTATGGGGACTTATAATCATTTATATCAGTGAAATTTTGACATGTTTTGAATGTACTTCGGTCATGATAGATTTAGTTATTTGATATTTAATTCTTTGCAATACTAATCTAATTATGTTATCCACATAGCATTTTTTGTACGTACATAAAGTCACATATTTGATGTCAATGAAAGTGACTTTTAGAAAACAAAAGGGATAAGCATGATCCCAATAGTTATAGTTGAACTCAAGAACTCAAGAAGATTTGTAGAGTTGTAATGTAGTTTTATTTTGATATAATAAATGATGCGGGGGATTTTGATTAGTAGGACACATGACCTCCTATTCACTAGGAATCGACCTAAACATTATGATAGGTCAAGATCAATGTCAACCGAGCTCAATGTCACACAAACCTCACTACAAAGAAAAGGCCTTTTAGTGGATTTTATATCGGATGGTAATATAAAAATATCCCAAATATCCGTTTATGATGGAGATCAGTAGTAGAGGCGAGCATGTGAATGTGATCCCAATAGTTATAGATGAACTCAAAAACTCAAGAAGATTTGTAGATTTGTAGTGTAGTTTTATTTTGATATGATCAATGGTGCGGGGAATTTTGATTAGTAGGACACATGACCTCCTATTCACTAGGAATCGACATAAACATTATGATAGGTCAAGATCAATGTCAACCGAGCTCAATGTCACACAAACCTCACTACAAAGAAAAGGCCTTTTAGTGGAGTTTATATCGGATGGTAATCTAAAAATATCCCAAATATCCGTTTATGATGGAGATCACTAGTAGAGGCGAGCATGTGAATGTTTTAGCAGATGTTTTTTCTCAATACATTATACATTCCAACCACACTAGTGCATATACAACACATATTCCCTCGATTTGACAATAAATCATGTGGCATCACAAATTCAAGTGGAATAAAATAATATTTTGCAACCGATGTATTTACATTACCAAAGCACATTGGGGAGCCACGGACTTGAGAGCACCAAAATCGGATAAATCGATACACCGGATTACTATAAATACTTTATTTTTTCCCATCCCTCTTGCAGTATGTCTAATTTACTACAATACGGTAGTATAGACAAAACCACACCGCATTAGGGTTAAAACTTTCCAAATTAAAACAACACGACTATTTTTTTTTTTCAATTTTTGTTTGTGGTGTGTTTCATATTCACAATCGCGTTGGTGCGTCATTGTATAGGCCACACACCACAAGAGTTAAAAAAATTACAAATTAAAAAATGTGACTATATTTTTTATTTCAAATTTCAATTTGTGGTGAATTTGATATTATCAATGGCCCCGATGCATTATGGAATCCAGCTCATCGCATTAGGTTAAAAAATTTCTAATTTAAAAAACACAACTATGCACTATTTATTTCAAATTTCTATTTGTGGTGTATTTATTATTATCCATCGTACTAGTAGGTCATTTAATATGGCACACTGCATTAGGGTTAAACTTTCCAAATTAGAAAAGACAACTATAAAAGTGCATTATGCATTATAAATAGCACCGGGGCATCCAACACTCAATTGCACTAAAACAGGGTTTAATAAAAATATTACCTCGCCAAAAAAATCATTTTTACCATAATATAGTTCATATGATCCAAATAGCACCAGTGCCTTACATCACCTACTTAGATGCATTGATATCCATGCACCACGTGGTGGCATTAGTCGCTCCCACTGGCTACTGATTAGAGTTTGAATTTTACCAAATGGTGGGAAAAATTCGAAATTGTACATACATCGCCATAACACCTCCCCGATCTGCAAGGGAATAGGTAAATTGATGTTGCTTTACTATTAAATTTGAGAATTCATCTTTCTTTTTCTGAAATTAAAAAAAATTAAAACTCTATGCGATGCATTCAATCCATTCAACTCATACTGCTAGATGGAGCACCCTATAAATTTATAGGGTGTACTCGTAGTAGTGCATTTACATCATCGACACACCACACACATGGTGTGGTATAATTTTTAGCACATTGATTAACATACTGGTGCATAATATAAATACAATTGCAACAATTAACATAATTTTAATACAAACTATAAATGAAATACTAGTGCATAATATAAAAACAACTGCACCCATTAATATAATTTTTAATTAAAACTATAAATGTCATATTGTTATGTAATATAAATAAAACCACACCATCGGACTGTGCACTGATGTGTTATAAGCTCACTGGATAAATGAGCACAATTTATTTAAAAGTGATAACGTCAAGCGGTGCATTTAATATAACCGGTCGCATCGCTTTCATGGTGTGTTGGAATTTTCTTAGTGCATTGCTAAACATGTACTCAAGGCACTATAAATGTCTTTTGGCTGTGTCCACATTAACTAGTACACACAGTAAATGCTAATGCACCGATGGTATGGTGCGTTGATCAGTAAGAGGTGCACCGCTAACCCCAGAAACCATTTAACTCACAAAGATTTGTTGCTACCATAGTATGGCAGATTAATACTTGCACACTATTCTTAGTAAGATGAGTTATTTTGAATGGAGCAATGCTTCCTATGACACACCACTAGAGAATTTTTTTAAATAAAACCACTTTATCTAGTGCAGAATAAGAACATGTGCGCACCAAATTTATGGCACGTTGATGTATAACCGATGCACCATTATTTTTTGAACATGTCACAAACCCACAAACAACTACACCTACTATGGTTCACTCATTAACATATGCACACCATTTACAGTGCTATTGGTTCTCTATAATGCACTAGTGTGTCCTATTCTTGGATGCACCATTAAATAAAATAAATTAAAGAAAAAAGATTGGAATTAAATAACCAACCTAACCAATACCCTCATAGAATTTAAACATCATTATTATTGTGGAGTAAATGAATAATAGGTTTGTAGGAATCAATGAATTTAAACCCATTATATCTATTGATATTATTTGGTTTTTTCTCAATTTACATAGGTATTATGATCTTCCTCTTTGTATAATGGTCTTATTTGCCAATAATTTTCTATCTTACAAAGAGACTTGTACTTGGTATTCATTGAATGTTCATTTAAAGCAGATTTATTAGTTCTATTGTGTCTAAGATGTGTGATATGCTCTTTTATTCTTATATGAAACTCTCTTCCCTTCTTTCTAATACAATTCTTTCTACAAGAACAAAGGATAAAGTATACACCTTTATAATTCATTAGATCTCAAGTCTTTGCTTGAATCTAACATACCCTTAATTGTGATAGGGGGCGAAAGGTGACTTTTATATTGCCTTTCTTGAAAATCCTGCCAATTTGTGTAGTTATTCCATGATACCCATTATTCTTGAATACCATGGTTACCTTGCTCCACATGAATCACGTCAGATATTTTGATCGCCCAAGTAAGTAAAGTATTAATAATGCCTACGTTTTTGTAGGATAGTGGTGCAAATTGGCGTGTAGGTATATGTTAGTGTGAGTTTTCTTCATGTAAACGTGATGATCCCATGAGCCCATATGATTAGCTTATGAGAACATCATGGAACAATATACATTTGTTTTCGTCCACCACCATAATGAATTTTATATTATCATTCTCATTATTTAAATGTTAAAGGAATTCATTTCTGTTGGGCCTGATTACATTGGTATCGTCAATGAGTCCTCTCCATAGCTTTGGCTTTGATGGGAAAGATTCTATCACTTTTCTTTCAAAATTCTCCATGTAAGTGTTTGCAATGATATGGGATACTAGCGAACCCATTGCAATGCCTTTTTTTGCTCATTGCTCATATAAGACTCTTTAGAAGTTGAAGTAGGTAGACTTCAAACAAACTTTTACCATCTCTTTCATATCTTCATTTTTACGTTCATTTTTACGAAACTATCTTAGAACTAATGAGATCATCAATTCTTAGATTTTTAATCCTATTCAATCAAACAATGGGGAGATCTTTGACCATCAAAGTTGTGTTTCCTACAAGATATCTCAACATAGCAACTTATTTTTATAGCAAGAAACTTTGAGAATTGATATGTCAATGAACCAATTGTATTAACACCTCAATGGATATCCTTCTTTATGTACCTTACGTAGCCCATATATTCAAGGTGTAACCGAGGTTTTGGTATAAGTTTTAATTTTGTGTTCTCATCGATGGATGTTGATACCATTATAACTTTTATGACATCTTTTGCGATCTTCTTGCTTAGGTCTTTGTCAAGTCTTTTGATACGGACCTTCAAAACCTCTTTTGTAATCTTCTTGCTAATGCCTTCATTGGACGAAGTTATCTTAATTAGTTAAGAATTTAATATTTTATTAGAATTAGTAGGTTGATAGAATCAGTTTCAATTAAATCAACTTTGGCCGTGTCTTCAGACCTAAATCTGCCTTCGGTGTGTTTGTTATATTTTTCTTTCTTCAGGCCTCTGTATCTCATCAATGGAACACGGAGAACAGCTAGGAGAAACGTGAGTTAATTTATCTCCTCAACTCCAGTTTTTTTGCAATTGCTTTGTTCGTCTCAACAGAATTTCATTTGAAGGACCGATTTTCTGTTTTCTTTAGATCTATCTGATTGACGGAATTTGATTTGATGGACCCATTTTGTGTTTTCTTTACATTTGAGCCACCATTGCTTTTACTGCTGGTCTATCTTAATCTAAATGGCAATCCATCTTAATCTAAATGGATTGCTCCAGTAACAACACAGTAACGTGCTACATTTATATGTTGAATACTGTTGAATACTTATGAAGCGGATGTATTTCTTGACTATTTGATTCATTATTTTTGCAACGTTTCCGATTTACCATAAACATTTTAAGGCACTATGCTTCTTCTGAATTTTGAATGTCTGACAGAGATACTTGCTGGTATTCTTGTTGCCAGTGGAATTTGATAATCGAAATCACAATGGTTTTTTCTCTTTATGTTATCAAAATCACGATGGTTTTTCTCTTTATGGTATCAAAATCATTTATTATTTCTTTAGAGATCTATTTCCTTCGTAACTTTTTCTTTTCTAAATGATTTTAAAAACAACTAGATCAGCCGTTCCATATTCTTTGCTGTTCAACGTGACTTCTTCAAGCATTTTGAGTTCTTGATTTAAAAAAGCACAAATTCCCTGCAATTTGGTAATATAGAATTTAAATATGATGATGTTAGTCTATCTGTTTGATTAAACAGTGGTTTTGGTCTTCAGATGAAGCATTTTCAGACACGTTAGTCTTAATTGGTACATCTAAGTGCATCTGTTTACATCTGCAAGATGGGTAACCTGCTAGATGTCTAACGGTTTCTTATAATAACTTGTGGATGATCTTATATAGCTCCAGACTGCATCAATATTCTGATGGATCAGAGAGGCCAACAAAGGGTGATGCTTTGGCATATCTCAAGGTAGTCAAAGAAGTATTCAAGGATACTCCAGACAAATATGACCAGTTTCTTGTGGTCATCAAAGCTTTCCACGCCCAAAGGTCTGTACATCTTTTTATAAAGATTCCTATCGTCAATCAATACTTTTTTTTCCTCTCTTCTCAATTAACTCTCATATTTTGTCCATTCTTCCTGCAGGCTTGATACAGTTGATGTTATAATCCGATTAAAGTCTTTATTTAAGCGGCATCATTTTCTCATTTTCGGTTTGAATGCTTTTCTCTCCAAAGATTATCAAATTTCATTTCCTTTCCAGGATGACCCAAGAAGGCTGTACCACGAAATAGAATTTGAACAAGCCACGAAATATGATAATAAGGTCAAGGTAATGCAGATCACATATTAATGGTTTTAACATTTGAAAGCTCTGTTCTGTTTACAAATTACATCAAATGTGTTCTTAAAATGCTGAATTGGACTTGGGTAGGTCATTGATAGTGAACTGGCATTGAGTGTTTGAAAAAAATTCAAACCTCTTCACTCTTTTCACTTGTAATTTATCGTTTTCAGACACGCTTCCAAAATGAAATAGTCTACCAGAAGTTTGTGGATATACTGGATAGGTATAGGATATTTAAAACGTCGATCGATGAAGTGTACGGAGAGGTATTATCCATTGTTTCCCCAAAATGAATTACACATTAATATTATTTTCTAGTTGTCTTAAGCTACGATATTCACATAATATAATTGTATTTGTCTATTTGCAGGTCGAAGAACTGTTTTATCCTCATCAAGATCTAATAGAGGAATTTCCAGGATTTCTACGACACGCGTGAAATATCTGTCAATTTGTTATTTTGGCAATTGCTGGATCGGACCGTTTCAATATTACCATGCGTAATCCTAAGCATGAACGTTGAGAGGGAAAACACTGAGATAGAACAGAGCTACTAATATATGGCTGCTGGTTGTAAGTTTTACTTGTTTCATTATTTTTATATAAGTTGTATGAAAGTTGGAGGACTAACACTAATTACATGGATAGGTGTTTAGAAATTATCTAAAATTTTGGACATTTTGAACTATCAATAAAATTAACCTAAGTGTAACAAATGTACAATCTAGATTAATTTTATGGTAGTCCTATTTTGTTATGGCTACATGCATATTAATTGATATTCAAATAAACTTAATTTAATTTAAATAGTGGTTAAAAAATAAATATTTATTAAATTGTATTTGTTTTATATTTATATTAATTCATGTCACAACCTATTTACCTACCACAAATTAAATGACTATGCTAATATATCACTGCTGATTTAAACTTAATTATTTCATAATTTTCATATAAACTAACCTTAATGTGTTATTGGTTTAAATTATTGGTTTAATATTTTAGGTGATTCAAACAAGATACAAGAATTGCAAAATCACATGTGCAATTCCAATAAATCAATGGTTAACCACTTTGCTGCTTAGAGCTGACATCGTATTGTTTATACTTTGTAATAATGTAAAATAATATATCTTAATATATTTTTATTAATTTCGATAATCTCAATCATTAATATTGATATTTAAAAAGTTAATATTGATATTTAAAAAGTAGTGCAGTTTAATACATGGAGATCAATTTCAATTAATATAATATTATTTTTTAATTATTTTTATTCATACTAATTTGATTATTAATATTAATATTTAAAGTGTAATTTCATATATCAAAATCAAATTTAGTTTACATAATATTAATTTTTTAATTTTCAATAATACTAATGTATGCTTCTATTAACTTTTTGTTCATGTTTCTATGATTTTTCATAATGTATTGTTTATGTTTAAAAGATATATTATGGAGTTATTTAGAGAATTTCAATGCACAACTTCTATGTGGTCTTAAATTGCAGTTAGATAATCGAAATCTAAATTGTAGCTTTTAATGTTTTTGAAGAAATATTTTAATCCAAATTTAAATGGTTTTCAATATTTTGGAAATTTTTCATTTAAAAATAGGACATAGATTTATTATAAATTAAATAAATATATTATATATAAATATCTTGTTTTATATATAAACATTTCATAATGTTAAAGTGTATAATTATTTCATTTATCATTATTAAAGAAGTATATACATTATACTAAGCATGTCATTGATTGGTGTGTGATATAGGTGGAACTAGAAGGAGAATTCCATCTAGAACCAATGGGCATCGTAGATAAGGATGAATTTATGCTCTATAATAGGGCCATCATATAGGTAAACCTTAAATGGGAGAACTTTGAGCCTAAGGAAGCCACCTCGAGATGGAGGATAAAATACCGCGTGTATACCTATCTTACTTCGGAGATTGATTTGGGTAGTTTTTTTAACACCATGGATGGTGTTGTTTTAAGAAGGAGAGTATGTAATAGCCTAGAATGCAGCCCCTTATATTCATCTAAGTATTATGTGAACACATGGAACCTTGTGGTTTTGAAGTACGTGGATATATTATTATTCTATGTGAGAAACTAAATTTCCTTCGATTGTGTGGGCCAACCCCGTGAATGAAGAGTCATAGTCTCTCTAAATGGAAAAACACATTAAATAAAATAAGTGCAGCATATAGATAAATAAAAATTTAAATAAAATTAAAAAATGAATAAGGGCTGGTGCAAGGTAATGATACCCAATTATGACATGTAAGTTGCAATGCCATGCTGGAAAAACATAAATTTTATCAGTAAAATGAATTATTAGAGGTACCTACAAAACTTTTTCGAATTAGGTGTAAGAAAATGAAACGTAGAATGACGGATGAGCTTCCGGAATATATAAATTTTATTTATGGAAACATGGTATAACCACCCCAAAATGTCATTATTTTAAGATTGGCATGTTATTTTTTCTCTAAAACATAATGCACATGTTTTAATTGAGCCAGCTATTTGTTATGTATATTGTCAATTTATTAGGAAAAAAATATGTAGAGGCGTAGGCAACATACAAATCTTGTGTGCCACTATTTTTCCAAAATTTTAAAAGTTAATTTTATATTTTTTTTAAATTGCGAAAGTACGTGATGCCATAAAATGGCATGGTCAAGTGTTGAGCCACCACATCATGGTCTGAACACAATCAAAAAACTTTTTTTTTTTGCTTGTAGGTATTCTTGTACTCTTATGTGGGTTCTTTTCCATTCTCAAAATAGGTAAGCCAAAAAAAAGTTATAGGCCAAATAAACGACCTATTTTTTTACAAATTTGACATGAGTGCAATTAAAAATAGAAAAAAATAAAAAATCTTTTCAAAAAATATATAATTAGAATCTACACACAGAGCTCGACAAGTGTGTGCAAGTTCACCAATAATGCACAAGTGGAGCATATGCAGAACTAAGTGTGAAAAACATGAAGTTA